>JAVSCE010013042.1:0-639746 GCA_032199065.1 Smutsia gigantea | reverse complement strand
TTTTTTTCCAGGACATGCAAAAGTATTTAGAATTAAGTCCCATACTATCTGGAATTCTTCTATCAAACTATTCATACAAACAAAACAAACAAAAAGATTTCCTCAGTATTTCTTATCTCCACCATCCAATAATTCAAAGGTTCTTTTGTTTCTGACTTCAAAAATGTCTCTGTGCCTCACCATTTCTAACTGTCTCTGCTAATACACTAATCAGTGCTGCTATCATCTCTCTTTTGCATTGTTGCAATAATCTCTTAACTAATTTTTCTCATCTATTTTTGAGCCTTGAGTTAGTCTCTCCCCTTATGAGCTTATTTACTTAGCTTAAGCTAGTTTAGATGTGTTTTTCTATTTGCAATCAGAATAGTTCTTATAATAAAAGGATCAGACTTTTGAAAAGTAACATCTACTTTTTTAGGAGTTGAAATGAATTTTAGAATGAATCTATTTTATCCAACTCACTCACTTGATAGAAAATTTCTTTTTGTTGAGATTTCTTTGTGAGTTGCTAAAAAATAGTCATGCAAAATGTAGGTTTCTTCACACTAAGTCCTTTTATTTTCCTCAACAAAAACCTTCTTTTCCTCAGAAAAGGCCAGCATTATTCAATGTGCAACTTGCTATTTTATCAGTTCAATATTTATGTTTCTTTATATTTTAGTGGACTATGGCCAAAAGTAGGAAGATACCATATCCTCTATATGGTTAAGTACTTAGTTTAACTAGTGATCTTGGTCCCTCATTATATATATAAATCAGATCATTAGGTGACCACAGTAATTGGATTATCAAATGCAACATAATTTCTGACCCAAATTTTAAAGAATGCTATCATTAAATGTTAACATTAGAAAAAAAAACTGGGGATGGGAGAAAACAGTTGTGGGGTAGGAAGGCAAGGTGGAAATGTCCTCCCACACACACACTAAGGAAGCAACTGCAGCAAATACAACTAACCCTGATAATGACCTGAAGACTGAAGAACAGACCACCTACACCTGGGGAAGAACAGCGACCACATAGAAAAGGGTCAAGTTGCAGAGCCATGATCAATCAGGGCCCCAGCCCTTCCCCCGTCCTAGCCCACAGGTGGGAGGAAGAGGAATGTGATGGGGAGGGGATGGGCTCTCAGGAACTCTGCACATCTGCCCCTGGAGACCTGCTCTGGGAACATGAGTCCACATGGCATTGGTTTCTGGTGATCAGTGGGGCTGGACAATAGGGAGAATCGGAGCCTCTGGGAGGCTGGGACTCCCTTTGCTGGTGGAGGACAGGCATGCTCCATGGGTCCCTCTGAGATGCAGGAGAGAGGTGGCAGTTGGAAAGATCTGCAAGGAGCAGGAGGGTGGCAGAGGAGTAAGGGTGGGACTAACTCCATACAGAAAAGTAAACTCAGAATGGATTAAAACCATAAAACTCTTAGAAGCAAAAATAGGCACGAATCTCTTAAACTTAAGCATAAGCAATTTTTTTTCCTGGACACATCTCTGTAGGCAAAGGAAACAAAGTCTAAAATGAACAAGTGGGACTACATCAAACTAAGAAGCTTCTGTACAGCAAAGGACACCATCAGCAGAACAAAAAGGCATCCTACAGTGTGGGAGAATATATTTGTAAATGGTTTATGCAATTAAGGGTTGACACCCAAAATATATAAAGAACTCATATGCCTCAACACCTAAAAAACAAATAACCCAATTAAAAAATGGGCGGAGGACCTGAACAGACATTCTCCAAAGAAGAAACACAGATGGCCAACAGGCACATGAAAAGGTGCTCCACATTGCTAATCATATGGGAAATGCAAATCAAAACCACAATGAAATATCACTCCACACCAGTTATAACGGCCACTATTCAAAAGACAAGAAATAAGAAGTGTTGGCAAGGTTATGGAGAAAAGGGAACCCTCCTACACTGTTGGTGGGAATGTAAATTGGTGCAGTCACTTGGAAAGCAGTACAGAGGTTCCTCAAAAACTAAAAGTAGAAATACCATAGAACCTAGTAACTCCACTTCTAGGAATTTTCCCCCCAAACCCCAAATCCCTGATATGATAGATGTATGCGCCCCTATGTTTATCATCACATTATTTACAATAGCCAAGGTATGGAAGATACCAAAGTGTTCATCAATAGATGAACAGGTAAAGATGTGGTACATATACACAATGGAATATTATTCAGCCATAAAAAAGAAATCCTGCTATTTGCAACATCATTGGTGGACCTAGAGGGTATTATGCTAAGTGAAATAAGCCAGGTGGAGAAAGACAAAAATACCATATAATTTCACTTATTTGTGGAATATAGAAACAAAATAAACAAAATGAACAAAATAGCAGTAGACTCATGGACACTGAGAAGTAACTGGTGGTTACCATGGGGAAGGGGTTGGGGTGGAGAGGATGAGGGGCATAAAGGGGCACAAAAATTCTCAATCATAATATAAGTTGGTCACAGGATGGTAGTACAGCATGGAGAATATAGTCAATGATTCTGTAACATCTTCCTATGTTGACAGACAGTAACTGCCTTAGTCGGGGTGAGGATTTAATAATGTGGGTAACTGAACCACTGTGTTGTATACCTGGAACCAATGTAAATTGTATATCAATGATACTTAAATTAAAAAAAGAAAGCTAAATAGTGTAGAAAAATATTGGTTAAATTGCTTTCAAAATATGGAACATCTGCATATTAGAAATATCTAGTAAATTTGATTTCCAGTTTCCACTTTAATATGTATGGAAGAGAATATTTATTTCACTCTTTAGGACTTCAAAGCACCATTAAGAATAAAACAGCACAACATGCAGTATTTCTATAGAATTGCTTTCTACATGGAAATGCAGGGAATGGTATTTTAAATGTTTACAGCTATTGGAAGATGCCATTCTGCTTCATCTGCTGTATGTTATTTTTAGTTTGTTTTTTGGGTAATAGAGAAGATTCTTTGATTTTCCTTTATGAAAGCAGCTTGGAAATTGTCTAGTCCAAATTCTGAGGGAATTAAAGAATCTTTTATTTTTTAGATTATTTAGAAAAATTCCTTAAATTATTTAGAATTCTCAAATTATTAATTCTTAGCTATCTCAGGCTCCAACATTCATTTCTCCATTCAGTTTATGTTAGGCATTATTTGGTATAGATCACTAATTTAATGTAGTTTATTCTTCTTGTCTCTAATATAATCCTTAACTTTTCCATATATGATGCATTTTATTTTCAATTTTTTAATTAACTCTTTAAGTCAGGTATGATGATATATGACACCTATAGAAAACACACTGTACCTATATTCAGAAATCATGGGCTCAAATCCTAATTCTATCTTTGTCTATATGAATTTAGGGAAGTAGAAGACTCCCTTGGGTCTTTTTTCCAGGGAGCTACCTCATTATATTATTATGTGAGTTAAATAAATGTAGTGAAACACCCTTTAGCCATAGAGAATTATAGAGATATAATTTATGTTAATTGTTCTTTTGTATCCCCTCAACACAATGCAGAAAATAGAAGACCTCAGATATTTATTAAATAAACAGGCTTTTTTTGAGGCTTAATGAGAATAGAATTGACTCTATTCCAAAGTATTTGAGTTCCTAAAGTACTTGAAGACGTTTTTTCAACCAAATAATTTTCCCTAATAATGGTCATAGAGCAAGAACAAGAACAGAATGTGGTTAGATTTTAGGGTATTACATTTTCTTCACAGAACTCCAACATCTGTTTCTAAACTGTCTAGTTTGTTGGGGAGACTTCACTGAACTATCAGGTAACTGTTACTTTTTTCCCTTCATGCAAGAATGTGATTTTAATGCGACATAATTGTGGTCTAAACTGAACCATAACACAATATATACAATGTCCTAAGTTTCATAAATACAAATTATTTAGCTGTCTCTTCTTGTAATTGGAATTAGTTAAAAGAAAATAACTTTTTCAGGATGTCTACTCAAAGACACAAGTCATATCCATTTAAATATTTATCTCTCGGATATAGGGAATTCAGTGAAATAATTTCCATCCAGATTTCAAAAGAATAGGCATGAACAGAATTTAAAACTCTATAATAAGAAAGTAGTAACAACTAAACAAAAAATATATAGTGAATTATAGTCATGCTAACCATTGAAAATAAATGGAAATTATTCAACATCAGAAATGAGCTCATCTTTGAACCTAGGTAGGGCATATACAAATAATACATATAGCAATTTTTCCCTCTCAATGATGTATTTACAGTCTATATGTTCCAGCTGTTAGTTAATGATGCAATTGTAGTTTGAGACTTTATATAGATTAAAACATACTATCCAAGGGAGAAATGTGAAAAGAAATCATCACCTTACTTTTAATGCAGAATCAAATTTATTTAGGAAAAACACACACACAGTAGGTTATAGCCTATATTACCTTAATAAAGAGGTGAAATATTTTCTTGTAATCTAAAAAGATTTTCAAATTATTTAAAACAATCATTACTTATTAATGTCATATTCTGGAAAATATGAATAGTGCATGCAAAAATCTAACCTCTAAAGAATGACTCAGTATTGATTGACAGATTAGTCAGTCAAAACATGATTTGATTCTCTGCTGGTTTGTGCTCAATGTGATTTCAGAACCCGAAACTAAATAATTAGAAAGTGCCTTATCTCACTAAGCCAGTGGGAGAGGTTCATTATGAATCTAGGAAGAAAGTTATGGTCCTGTGGTCATGCATCTAAAAGTGCAGAGATTGTGTTTAGACTTTCACAGTTTAGTCATCCGTCTTTGGAGTTTCAGCACCATGACAGTACACTTTCCTGATAGTGGGAGGGGGAAAGGACTCAAAAATTTAATTAGAGCTGTAGTTATCTTTAAAGGAATCCTTTTCTATTTTGTCAACTTACTGGAGTGTAAGTGAAAATGTCAGAATATCTGCCATATTAGTAATTAGATGATATTCAAGCTTGCTTTAATCTTGCCATGAATGCAGACTTGGTTTGTAGGCAACTTTTTAACTTAGTAGCCAAAGTGCTTCCACTATACATTATCCAGCTCTTTTCCAGTCTTCCACTTTCCAACAAGTTCTACTAATTTTCTGTTACAGTGCCCTTATAATAAGCAAAAGAAAGGTAAGAACAGTCTTACCTTATTTTACTGATAGCCATCAGGGTGAAAAGATTTTGTTTGTGGATATATAAGTTGATATATAAGTGCATATATAAGCTGATATAAATGATTGTCAGCTACATATTTATTTTAATCTATTTCTATTTATCCTATGTCCAGAGATGACATTTCTGTTGAAGCCATGTTTCTATGGTCAATGACAATGTCAATCCTTATTCATGTGATCATTCAGTCATTCATTCAATAGTCGTTTATAAGGCCTCAGTTCCATACTAAGCACTCATCTATGTACCACTGTTTCTCACCAGCAAGTCTAGTGGGGGAAAAATATTTTAAAAAACCATAACACAGAGTACAAACATAAGATGGCGGTGTGAGCAGGGCGGCAGAAATCTCCTCCCAACACTATATTTATCTACGAAAACACAGAAAATACATCTATTCCTAAAAGAGAGACGAGAATACACAGGAAAGCGCACAGCGTGCAGCTACACCCGAGAGGACTCGGCACCCCAAGAGGCGGGTAAGATACGGAGCCGCGACCCGGCGGGACCCGAGCCCTCCCCCACCCCAGCGCACCGGCGGGAGGAGAGGATTCAGAGCCGGGAGGGAGTGGAAGTGCACCCCGCGAAGTAGCCAGCCCCGGGGATCTGCGCGGGGAGCGCTGACCCACATTGCGCAGTGCAGCGGAGATTGGAGAGACAGAGGGGCAGGATCTGAGCGGGGAACGCGCCAGGGTGCTTGCAGCCGGCTCCCGGGAAGGAAAAAAAAAAGTGCGCGCTTTCTTCAGCGGTCTTAAAGAGACAGGAGCCCAGCGGAGGAGCCGGATCGCCCCAGCACACTCAGCCCAGCAGGCTGGGAGTCCTGGGGAGTTTCAGACGCCTTAGCTGGCGACTGAGGAAGCGTAGCCATACTTAACCCTTCTCACTGGGATCAACAGCCTCCTATTCGTTCCCACCCCTGCCAGAGCGATAAAGGGCCCTGCGGAGCGGCACAGTCACAGCTGTGGAATAGTGGGGCAATAGCGCCACCTAGAGCATTCCCACAGAATCTACGTCCGGTGGGCATTTTTTTTTGTTTTGTTTTGTTTTTGTTTTTTCTTTTCTTTCTTTTTTTTCTTTTTTTCTTTCTTTCTTTCTTTTTTTATCTTTTTTTTCTCTCTTTTTTTCTTCTCTTTTTAAAGTCTTAAAGAGCCCAGCTGACATACGTGGCAACTATCAGTGACCAAATTATACAGCCATGAAAAGACAGAGGAATATGGTTCAGACCAAAATCAACCAGACAACCCCAGAGAGGGAGTCTGAAGGGATGGAAATGCACAGCCTCCCTGAAAAAGAATTCAGAATAAAAGTCATAACCATGCTGATGGACCTACAGAGAAATGTGCAAGAGCTGAGGGAGGAAGTGAGGGAACTGAGGAAAGACAATACAGAAATCAGACAAGCGATCGACGGGCTTAACAGCAGAATGGATGAGATGCGAGAGACTGTTAATGGAATAGAAAACAGAGAACAGGAGTACAGAGCAGCTGAGGCAGAGAGAGATAAAAGGATTTCTAGGAATGAAAGAATATTAAGAGAACTGTGTGACCAATCCAAACGGAACAATATTCGCATTATAGGAGTACCAGAGGAAGAAGAGAGAGAAAAAGGGATAGAAAGTGTCTTTGAAGAAATAATTGCTGAAAACTTTCCCTCGCTGGGGAAGGAAGTAGTCTCGCAGTCCACCGAAGCTCATAGATCTCCCAACACAAGGGACCCAAGGAAGACAACACCAAGACACATAATAATTAAGATGGCAAAGATCAAAGATAAAGACAGGGTATTAAAGGCAGCTAGAGAGAGAAAAAAGATCACCTACAAAGGAAAACCCATCAGACTATCATCAGACTTCTCAACAGAAACCTTACAGGCCAGAAGAGAATGGCATGATATATTTAACGTAATGAAACAGAAGGGCCTCGAACCAAGAATATTGTATCCAGCACGATTATCATTTAAATATGATGGAGGGATTAAACAATTTCCAGATAAACGAAAGTTAAGAGAGTTTGCCTCTCATAAACCACCACTACAGGATATCTTAAATGGACTGCTCTAGATGGAAGCACACCTAAGGCTAAAAAGATGTCACCAGAGAAAAAAAAATCATAGCAAAGAAAGCAGACCATCCAAATACCAACTAAAGGCAAAGAATAAAACACCTATTATAGAAAGAATGGAGGAGGAGGAATAAGAAGGGAGAGAAATAAAGAAACATCAGACTGTGTTTACAATAACTTAACAAGAAAGTTAAGTTAGATTGTTAGATAGTAAAGAAGCAACCCTTGAACCCTTGGTAACCACGAATCTAAAGCCAGCAATGGCAATAAGTACATACCTATCAATAATCACCCTAAATGTAAATGGACTGAATGCACCAATCAAAAGACACAGAGTAACAGAATGGATAAAAAAGCAAGACCCATCTATATGCTGCCTACAAGAAACTCACCTCAAATCCAAAGATATACACAGACTAAAAGTGAAGGGATGGAAAAAGATATTTCATGCAAACAACAAAGAGAAAAAAGCAGGTGTTGCAGTACTTGTATCAGACAAAATAGACTTCAAAACGAAGAAAGTAGCAAAAGATAAAGAAGGACATTACATAATGATAAAGGGGTCAGTCCAACAAGAAGATATAACCATTATAAATATATATGCACCCAACACAGGAGCGCCAGCATATGTGAGACAAATACTAACAGAATTAAAGGAGGAAATAGACAGCAATGCATTCATCTTAGGAGACTTCAACACACCACTCACTCCAGAGGACAGATCAACCAGACAGAAAATAAGTAAAGACACAGAGGCAATGAACAACACACTAGAACACATGGACCTAACAGACATCTACAGAACTCTACACCCAAAAGCAACAGGATACACATTCTTCTCAAGTGCACATGGAACATTTTCCAGAATAGACCACATACTAGGCCACAAAAAGAACCTCAGTAATTTCAAAAATATTGAAATCCTACCAACCAACTTCTCAGATCACCAAGGTATAAAACTAGAAATAAATTTTAGAAAGAAATCAAAAAGGCTCACAAATACATGGAGACTTAACAACACTCTCCTAATTAATCAATGGGTTAACGACCAAATCAAAACAGAAATCAAAGAATATATGGAGACTAATGACAACAACAACACAAAGCCACAACTTCTGTGGGACGCAGCAAAGGCAGTTCCAAGAGGAAAGCATATTGCAATCCAGGCCTATTTAAAGAAGGAAGAACATTCCCAAATGAATAGTCTAAAGACACAATTACTGAAATTGGAAAAAGAAGAACAAATGAGGCCCAAAGTCACCAGAAGGAGGGACATAATAAAGATTAGAGAAGAAATAAATAAAATTGAGAAGAATAAAACAATAGAAAAAATCAATGAAACCAAGAGCTGGTTCTTTGAAAAAATAAACAAAATAGATAAACCCCTAGCCAGACTCATTAAGAGAAAAAGAGAATCTACACACATAAACACAATCAGAAATGAGAAAGGAAAAATCACGACGGACCCCACAGAAATACAAAGAATCATAAGAGAATATTATGAGAATCTATATGCTAACAAGCTGGAAAACATAGAAGAAATGGACAACTTCTTAGAAAAATACAACCTTCCAAGACTGACCAAGCAAGAAACAGAAAAACTAAACAGACCAATCACCAGTGACGAAATCGAATTGGTAATCAAAAAACTACCCAAGAACAAAACCCCTGGGCCTGATGGATTCACCTCTGAATTCTACCAGACATATAGAGAAGAAATAACACCGATTCTCCTTAAAGTTTTCCAAAAAATAGAAGAGGAGGGAATACTTCCAAACTCATTCTATGAAGCCAGCATCACTCTAATACCAAAACCGGGCAAAGACCTCACCAAAAAAGAAAATTACAGACCAATATCCCTGATGAACGTAGATGCAAAAATACTCAACAAAATATTAGCAAACCGAATTCAAAAATACATCAAGAGGATCATACACCATGATCAAGTGGGATTCATCCCAGGGATGCAAGGATGGTACAACATTCGAAAATCCATCAACATCATCCACCACATCAACAAAAAGAAGAACAAAAACCACATGATCATCTCCATAGATGCTGAAAAAGCATTTGACAAAATTCAGCATCCATTCCTGATTAAAACTCTCAACAAAATGGGTATAGACGGCAAGTACCTCAACATCATAAAGGCTATATATGACAAACCCACAGCTAACATCATACTTAACGGCGAGACACTGAAAGCTTTTCATCTAAGATCTGGAACAAGACAAGGATGTCCACTCTCTCCACCGTTATTCAACATAGTACTGGAGGTCCTAACCACAGCAATCAGACAAAACAAAGACATACAAGGCATCCAGATTGGTAAAGAAGAAGTCAAATTGTCACTATTTGCAGATGACATGATACTGTACATAAAAAACCCTAAAGATTCCATTCCAAAACTACTAGAACTAATATCTGAATTCAGCAAAGTTGCAGGATACAAAATTAACACACAGAAATCTGTTGCTTTCCTATACACTAATGATGAACTAACAGAAAGAGAAATCAGAAAAACAATTCCATTCACAATTGCATCAAAAAGAATAAAATACCTAGGAATAAACCTAACGAAGGAAGTGAAAGACCTGTACTCTGAAAACTACAAGACACTCCTAAGAGAAATTAAAGAGGACACTAACAAATGGAAATGCATCCCATGCTCTTGGCTAGGAAGAATAAATATTGTCAAAATGGCTATACTACCTAAAGCAATCTACAGATTCAATGCAATCCCTATCAAACTACCAACAGCTTTCTTCAATGAACTGGAACAAATAATTCTAAAATTCATATGGAACCACAAAAGACCCCGAATAGCCAAAGCAATCCTGAGAAGGAGGAATAAAACAGGGGGAATTACACTCCCTGACTTCAAGCTCTACTACAAAGCCACAGTAATCAAGACAATTTGGTATTGGCACAAAAACAGACCCACAGACCAGTGGAACAGAATAGAAAATCCAAACATTAACCCAAACATATACAGTCAATTAATATTTGATAAAAGTGCCTTGGATATACAATGGGGAGATGACAGCCTCTTCAGCAGCTGGTGTTGGAAAAACTGGACAGCTACATGTAAGAGAATGAAACTGGACTACTGTCTAGCCCCATACACAAAGGTAAACTCAAGGTGGATCAAAGACTTGAATGTAAGTCATGAAACCATAAAACTCTTAGAAAAAAACATAGGCAAAAATCTCCTTGGACATAAACATGAGCAACTTCTTCATGAACATATCTCCCCGGGCAAGGGAAACAAAAGCAAAAATGAACAAGTGGGACTATATCAAGCTGAAAAGCTTCTGTACAGCAAAGGACACCATCAGTAGAACAAAAAGACATCCTACAGTATGGGAGAATATATTCATAAAAAACGTATCTGATAAAGGGTTGACATCCAAAATATATAAAGAACTCATGCACCTTAACAAACAGAAAGCAAATAATCCAATTAAGAAATGGGCAGAGGACATGAATAGACACTTCTCCAAAGAAGAAATTCAGATGGCCAACAGGCACATGAAAAGATGCTCCACATCGCTAATCATCAGAGAAATGCAGATTAAAACCACAATGAGATATCACCTCACACCAGTGAGGATGGCCAACATCCAAAACACAAACAACAACAAATGTTGGCGAGGATGTGGAGAAAAGGGAACCCTCCTACACTGCTGGTGGGAATGCAAATTAGTTCAACCATTGTGGAAAGCAGTATGGAGGTTCCTCAAAAAACTCAAAATAGAAATACCATTTGACCCAGGAATTCCACTCCTAGGAATTTACCCTAAGAATGCAGCAGCCCAGTTTGAAAAAGACAGATGCACCCCTATGTTTATTGCAGCACTATTTACAATAGCCAAGAAATGGAAGCAACCTAAGTGTCCATCAGTAGATGAATGGATAAAGAAGATGTGGTACATATACACAATGGAATATTATTCAGCCATAAGAAGAAAACAAATCCTACCATTGCAACAACATGGATGGAGCTAGAGGGTATTATGCTCAGTGAAATAAGCCAAGCCGAAAAAGACAAGTATCAAATGATTTCACTCATATGTGGAGTATAAGAACAAAGAAAAAAACTGAAGAACAAAACAGCAGCAGACTCACAGAACCCAAGAACGGACTAATAGTTACCAAAGGGAAAGGGACTGGGGAAAATGGGTGGGAAGGGAGGGATAAGAGGGAAAAAGGGGCATTACGATTAGCAAATGTAATGTTGGGGGGGCACGGGGAGGGCAGTACAACTCAGAGAAGACAAGTAGTGATTCTATAGCATCTCACTACGCTGATGGACAGTGAGTGTAATGGGGTTGGTGGGGCGACCTGATGAAGGGTAGTTTAATAATCGTGATATTGCACATGTAATTGTAAATTAATGATAATAAAATAAATTATATAAAATAAAAAAAAAAAAGAAATGGGCAGAGGACATGAATAGACACTTCTCTAAAGAAGAAATTCAGATGGCCAACAAGCACATGAAAAGCGCTAATCATCAGAGAAATGCAGATTAAAATCACAGTGAGATATCACCTCACACCAGTGAGGATGGCCAACATCCAAAACACAAACAACAACAAATGTTGACGAGGATGTGGAGAAAAGGGAACCCTCCTACACTGCTAGTGGGACTGCAAATTAGTTCAACCATTGTGGAAAGCAGTATGGAGGTCCTCAAGAAACTCAAAATAGAAATACCATTTGACCCAGGAATTCCACGCCTAGGAATTTACCCTAAGAATACAGCAGCCCAGTTTGAAAAAGACAGATGCACCCCTATGTTTATCGCAGCACTATTTACAATAGCCAAGAAATGGAAGCAACCTAAGTGTCCATCAGTGGATGAATGGATAAAGAAGATGTGGTACATATACACAATGGAATATTATTCAGCCATAAGAAGAAAACAAATCCTACCATTTGCAACAACATGGATGGAGCTAGAGGGTATTATGCTCAGTGAAATAAGCCAAGCCGAAAAAGACAAGTATCAAATGATTTCACTCATATGTGGAGTATAAGAACAAAGAAAAAAACTGAAGGAACAAAACAGCAGCAGACTCACAGAACCCAAGAACGGACTAATAGTTACCAAAGGGAAAGGGACTGGGGAAGATGGGTGGGAAGGGAGGGATAAGAGGGAAAAAGGGGCATTACGATTAGCAGATGTAATGTTGGGGGGGCACTGGGGAGGGCTGTACAACTCAGAGAAGACAAGTAGTGATTCTATAGCATCTCACTACGCTGATGGACAGTGACTGTAATGGGGTTGGTGGGGGGGACCTGATGAAGGGGTAGTTTAATAACCATAATATTGCACATGTAATTGTAGATTAATGATAATAAAATTGATTATATTAATTAAAAAAGAAAGAAAAAAAAAGAAACACTGGAAAAAGGAGAGATGAATCAAGAGAAGATGCCGTCATTGTCCCACGTCTGAAGGTAGGCATATAAGGACAATTCAACCTGTGGAACTTGGGGTATGCCATTGGGCTTCTACCCTCACGGTTCCTAACAGGATCTCGCCATTGCTCAGAACGTCCCCCACCCCCTCCGATAAAACTCAAAGTCCAATATTCCATTCTAATACCCACCAAAGTTTCCCCAAGCTCCTTCCTACTCCCTCCTGTTTCTGCTCCTCCATCCCCCACCAACCACCGATTTGCTCTGCTCCGTGTCACTATAGGCTAGTTTACATTTTTAAGAGAGGGTTATATAAATGGAATCAAAACCTATGTACTCCTTCTTTTCTGGCATCTTTCACTCATCATAGTTACTTTGTGAGTCATCCATGTTGTTGGGTATGTTAATAGCCCATTCCTTTTTATTTCTGAGTACTATTCCATTGTACACATACAACACAGTTTGTTCATTCATTCACTTGTTAATAGATTAATTTAGCTTGTGTCTGTTTGAGAATCTCATGAGTAAAGCTGCTATGACTATTCATGTCCAAGTCTTTGTATGGACTTAGGTTTTCATTTCTCTTGAGTAATTAATTACCTAGAAGAAAAATTATGGGGTTATATGGCAAGTATATGTTTAATTTCATAACAAAGGGGCTGGTTCAAGTCCCTTTGCCCAGGCAATGGGGCCCCTTTTCCACTCCTCTGGGAGAAGCTATGCTGTGTGATTTCAAAGGGGTGCCTCCTGGGAAGACTTCTTAAGTGATGCCAGATACTCACACCCTCCCTTCGGAGAGCAGAGAGTTGACAACCACTCTCACTATGCCTAGTTGAATTTCTGGAACTTCTCTCCAAAGGAGAGAAAGCACCACATACACATGTAATCTCTGGCATGGCAGAATACATCTGCTATAGTACAGAAATATGGAAAATACAGAGAATTACAAAGAAGAAAATTATAATGTCCCACAATACTGCCACTGAGAGCTAAGTATGGCTAACAATCTGCTGTGTTTCCTTCTAGGCTTTTTCCTACACATATTATACATAGAAATGTGTGACCCTGTGTTTCTTCTAAACTAAATGGACATGTATGTCCATTATGGCCTGATACTGAGGAAAATGGCAAGTCAACCAGAGAGGGCTCAGATCCTTAGAAATGGGGGTTGGGGTCACATCACCAGGAAAGCCACTGAGGGCAACAGAGATGCTAAAGGTGAGGGGAATCTAGAATCAACATTAGGGAGAAGAGTTTACCAAGCAGCTGCCCCCAGCTCTGTACCACCTACCTACCTACCTCCTGTTACATGAGGGAAAACAAATTCCTTACATAGTTAAACCATGGCGATTCAGGTTTCTGTTACATGCAATTCTTACTGATACAGTAATCCAAACAATAGCAAATGCCTGAGTTTTGTTCTCTAATCCTATTTAGCAGGCTTTGGATTTTAATAGGACAAATCAGCCCATTTGAGATAAGTGTAGAAATAGATATACTTAATTTTATTCCTTCCAATTTAACTCAGGCTTATATTTATTTTACTCTGTTATTTCTTCTTTTTCTTGTTTTTGCTGGCTTGATAACATGGTCGTTTATTATCTTTTTTCTTTTAGATTTTGGGGTTCTATACTTTCTCCATTCTGATAGCAGTTACCTTTCCTTTTTAACATTCAAAATGAAATACAGAACTACAATTATATAATCTTCTATTATATTAAAAAAAGAATTACTTACCCACTATTAAGATGATCCATTTATAATACTTTAACTTCTCCATGCTCCCCATGCCCAAGAGATCTAAAAGCTTTTTTTCTCCCTATCCACTCACCCTACCCCCAAATCCCAGGGATTTGGGGAGGGGCGAATGGAGAGCCTTCAGAATTTATAGTCCCATTTATTATTAGTCTTTCCTGTGACATTCCTTTTCTCTCAAAGGCTGAAGGTATTTTTACGCCATTATTTGCTTCTGTGCTGCAGATGGGAAGTCCACCAACGCCCACCTCATTGTTTGTCTTAAGTTCCTTATTTTTCCTCTCTGGAATCTGATAAGCTGTATGATCATACATGGTGTTCAGTCTTTTTTTTTTCAAGATATGCCTAAAAGTGAGCATTATTTTTTGTAACTTCTGTTTGGAATTCAGTGAACCCTTCAAATTTCTAGATCAAGTCTTTATTGTAAAAATTTCAGGGAAAATTTCCTCCATTATTTTGTTTAATTATGACCTGTCTTCCATTTCCTCCATTTTATGACTTCTCATCATTCCAATAATACCAATAATTCCAGTATTGCATAATTATTCAAGTATTTGGTTGCCAGTACCATTCCCTCAAACCTCTTATTTCACCTCATAATTTCCATCTCTTCACATGTTTGATTTGTGTTTGTTTTATTTCTCCATTTGGTGTTCCAGGTCAGCTTTCAAGAGCGCCATCCTCTCCTTTGATTCATCTGCTGGGATTCTCCTTTTATCTGGAATGTGTGTGAGTGTACGTGTGTGTGTTGCACTGTATTTGTAGCTCCTCAGATGTTGTTTTCATCCTCAATTTCGGATCAGGCTTCCCTCCCCTCCATAGGTCGTCCCTGCTGTTCTCTGAGACACGCCGCTTCTTTTTCTTCCTCACTTCTAGGGCCCTGTGAGTATGTTTCCTTTGCTGGTTCATCAAGCGTATGTTCCCCGCTGAGGATCTAGGGCTGGGTCCGTCCCCTGGGGAATGGGTGGCCCAGCCGTCTTTGCCCTTCTGGGTCAGCAGCTCCCGCTGGCAAGTCATCAGTCTTGGGCTGCCTCCGCCCTCTGTCTCCTCCGCTGGCATTTTCCAGAGCAATGAGCATGAAGAACTCGGCAAGGGGCCAGTGTGGCCTCTCCCTCGGGACTTCCTTGGGTTTCTGTGTAAGTCCAGTGTTCCCAGATTGCGCCACTTTCCTTGTCACCTGCACTCCTGGGCTCTGTGCCTCTGGTCCCCAGGTTCTCACTGGACCCAGACACAGAAAGTTGTCTCCGAGAGCTCCCTTCCTCTGGACCCCAGAGATGCATTAGATCTTGTTTCTACCCTAAACCTCAGAAGCTGCTTGCCTCAAAAAAGGGTCCATAGCTGGTTTTAAATCGAAGGATGAGGGCAGCAAGGATGTATCCAAGTAGCCGTCTCCACAGAATTCTCAGAGGAAAAGTTGCTGTATTCCAAAATGCTATATAGACTGTATCACAGACCACAGTGCAATAAAACTAGAAATCATCAACCAGAATAGCAAAGCAAAACAAAAACCTTACCACCAATAAACCCCTAAAGACAAAAATAACAAAATTCACTGTTCTAACAATTTATTGGGTTAAGGAGAAAATTAAAAAAGAAATTATAAATTGTTCCTAATGAAGAACAAAGAAAACACAAAATATAAAAATCTATGCGATGTGACCCAGGGAGAATTCAGTGAAGACATATGGATTTAAATAACTCTTTTAGAAAAACAAACAAAACATAAAAAATAATGAAGAGGTTCCAGGTAAAGTTAGCAGACTGAATACTCAAGGCTAATTTTGTTCCCACTGAGACACCTATTAAAAATATAGTAAAGGGATTTTATTTTCATCTTTATATTCTGTAAAATTTCAAATCCTCAGAAAAGACAGAAAACGACAGTACACATCTGTATATGAATCATCCAGATTACCATTTGTCAGGATTTTACATTTGCTTTATGTCTTTTTATACGTACACACGTACACACACATTTTTTTTCTGAATCACTTGACACTAAGTTACCAATATTATGACACTTTACTCCTAAGCATGCATCCCTTAAGAATAATGCTAATCTTCTATTGTCACAGCTGGCTTTCCTAGAAGGACTCTGAAACAGATTTGCATAGGAGTGCTCTTGGGATCAACATCTGTGAAAGGGAAGGAAGAAGGTTTATCAAGGCGCGCTCTGGGGATCCACCTCTGAAAGGGAAGGAAGGTGTGGGCAGAGTAAGGAAGCTGGGCTGTTACTGTTACAGAGAGACGATGCAATTGCAATTCAATTGCAAATTCAAAGGCATCTGCAAGCTCCTCTCCAGAGCTTGGAAGCTATGATGGCACTCCAGAGTTGTTCCAAGTTGGTGTAAGGGGAGCTAGGCCTTTATACTTTCATGCCGACCAGTACTTGGGCATGGGCTGCCCTGGGATAGGGCAGAGCTTAGGTGAGGCAGTCTTCTTCTTCAGCCCAGGCACTACTGGTTACCTGAGGACTGTTTGCTGGCCGCATACACTTTCCCCTAGATCCGATCTCCCTCGTGAGTGGGGATCCGGGCAGTGTGTCCAGAGAGCCCTGAAGTCTACGCCTTTGGCATTCAGTGCCGCAGCTGCTCCTCCAGGATCCCAGTGGGCATCTGTCCTGGAGGAAACTTCTAACAGGAAGGTTAAAGGGACAAATTGTTGTTGGGCAGCTGCATCTGGGGAGGTGTCTCCCTGTGCACTAGGTGAAGCACTAGGAGTAAACCTCAACCTGGACGGCAGAGGGCTCTTAACTCTGGACAAGGAAGAATTCTTGAGCAGGTCCCATGAGTGTAGGTACGGAAGGAATTCATTAAAGCAAGAGCAGCAGGGAATGGCAGCTGCCTCGCAGGTAGCAGAGAGCAAGGAAGAGCAGAGGGAGGAAAGGGAAGCTTATTGAACTCCTGCTCAGCATAGGGCAAATCCCTTGCCAACTCCTGAAGCCATGGTCACCTGGTATCCAGTGTCTGCTTGAATCTGCACAGCATGGGAACTAAGTCCCTACCACCCCAGGATTTGGGGGAGCCACAGAGCACTGGATGGAGTGAGATTATGTTCTGAGAACTTCCCAAAGGCAAAGAAAGGAGATTTTCAGCAGGCTACTAAAGAGCATGATTGTACAGGTGCAGTCCTGACCGGGTCACCCAGGTGACAGACACTTGCAAGCCTAAATCAGTGATCTTAGTAGGTCCTCCCTACATGTCTGAAGTAGAACAGAGACAGAGTGAAGACTTGTGCTTAAGTCTAGAAAATACAATGAAATAGCAACGTAACAGAGATGCTTATCACTGGAAGAGCGCAGAGACAAAACACAGGAAGTTGAATAGTGAGAAGTCTTTATTTAAGGTAAAAAGTACACACTCGAAGAAAGAGGAGTGTGGGCAACCTCAGAGAGGAGGCACACCTAAGGGCTTAGGATTCTGTCTTTTAAGGCTTTCAGGAATGGGGCAAAGGGCCGGGGAGTGGGCTGGGAGAGTGCATAGGCTTAACTTATGGTCTCATGATGTCTTTTTCCTGTGAGAGACATTGTGTCGTCATCCATAGTCTGTCCTCTAGATATTCTGCAAGATAAACCTAACACAAGGAATTTCCTGATCCTGTTCCTCTCCAAGATAGTGGTTTCCCTCAAGCAGTGGGGACATATTATTTAGGACTGCTTGCCCTGCCTTAAGATAGGGTGGATTGTTGACTGATTATCATAAAATATGTCAGGAATCTTACCTCCTAACTCCCTGGTTTTTAAAATGGATTCTTAGCCTTAAGATGGAGTTCCTCCTATTCTTAACTATACTATTTATATTGCAGCATTTTCAATCATAGCAGAAAAAGTTAATAATGATGCTTATTCCATATCCCTGCCCTACCTCAAAACTACAACTCCTACCAATGCAACTATCCTCAGGGCCATGCTCATACTCTTGGTCAATGTATTCAGGATCCAAAAATTGGCTTTGATCTGGGAACAAGCAGAAAAGCAGGAGTAGCAATACTCCCAATGAACAAGTTGAATTTTAAGATTAAAATTCCAAATCAGATAAAGAAGGACACCATTACTACACAATTTTTGAAGAGGACTTAATTGTCATAAAACTTTCTGCACCAAACAACATAGCAGGTAACTATAGAAAGCAAAAAGTATTAGAAATACAAAGAGAATCTTATGAAAATAAGAAGGAGGCTTCAATACTTCTCTTTCAAGATCAGTAGCTCCGACAGGGAAAAATACGTACATGGAAGAATTAAACATATAACCCATAAATTCAAATAAATAAATAATTCTGCAAATACAGAATATGCATTTCTATACATACATGAGCAGTTACCAAAACTTATCTTTACTTGCTCATAGGAAAATCTTGAAGAAGCCAATAAATTAATATTTTATAGGCTATTTTCTCTGTTCATCGTTGAATTTAAAAAGTAGATCATTTAAAAGGTTACCAGAATAAGCTAACTACATGGTAATTCAGTGTAAGAAATATACTGCTAATACTGGTAAACACTTGGGTCAAAGGAAAACAGAAGTGAAATTGCAAATTTTCTAGAAAACAAAGAAAAGGAGACCTCTTCATCAAAAAAACTTATGGAGGGCAGAAAAGGCAATATTCAAAGGAAATTTTATAGCCTTAAGTAGCTCCAATCAATAAATGAAAAGAACTTCATACTTGTACACCCCTCAACTTCCCCACCCCAGTCACTCCTTACTCTCCCTTTCCTCAGCCATTGCCCTGCTTTGATGGACATGATTGTTGGTCTTGCCGTGTACAACAATTTTTCTCAAACTTTAACATGCATACAAATCTCCAAGGACTCTTGTTGAAATGCAAGGTCTGGCAAAAGTAACTCGTCCTCTCAGCCTTCCTCTCACCTTTGCTCTCCTCTTCCTTGACTTATTTTTTCCCTCAACCTGGTTTCCCTGAGGGTGCACATCCCCATGAAGTGTTAGCCTGTAAACTTTGGCTACAGGCTGTTTTCTGGGGAATGCAGGCTAAGACAATAGTCTCAACAGATGATAGAAAAGAAAGGAAAAGCCGGAAAAAAAAAAAGTAGGAAGAGAGAATTCATTAAGATAGAAGATGATATTTTGGAACCAGCAGGAAACAAATATCTAAAAATCCCATTATTTGAGGGGAAAAAAAATCCCAACATAGTAGTCTACATTCTTTATTGTAAGCAATAAAAGCTGGTTCTGATGGTTAAGCAGAAAGCAATGGTATTAAAGAGATATGGAATAGCTGACAATATTGTTGTGAAGGAGGGCAGGGAAGCCAGACTCAAGGTTAAAGCAATGGCCCCAATCTATACCCAGTGATGCCTCATGAAGATATTGTCACTGCTGTCACTACCCTGTCCTAACCCCAGTGCCAGGACCTTGACCTTGCAACCAGTGCCGGCACTGCCACCAGCTAAGTTCGTCACCCGTGCCACCTGGGCTTATGGATATGGAAATTCCATGCAAAACTGGATTTCCCATGTAGCTCACTTCCCATTCACTCCACAAAGGTCAAACATGCACATCCTAACCTTGAGGGATGCTGGGAACTTGAGTTCCTACTCCAACCTGGGAGAGATGGGACTTACGATTGTGAATTTCTCCAGTTATAAAAGGGCTCTTCAAAAAGATGATGGGAAGTGATACGACAGATGTCTACTCTAAGCAATAAAATGAGACACCCCTCATGAGGCAGATAAAAGATGAGTGAAAGAGAACAAAAATGTTTAAGAAAACAGTTCTGACAAACTGATTATCTGGAGTAGCGCTGTCCACTAGAAATATAATGTAAGCTGTGTATGTAATTAAAATTCTTCTAGCAGTCACATTAAAAAGAATAAAGAAGAAATATATGAAGTAATTTTAATATCTTATTTAATCCAATATATCCAAAGTATTATGATCTCAACATGCAATCAATATGTCATTAATGAGACATTTTACATTTTTTTTCATACTAAGTATTGGAAATCCAGTGTATATTTTAAACTTACAGCCTATTTCAAATAGGACCAGTGATATTTCAAGGGCTCAATAGTCACAGGTGGTTAGTGGCTACTATCCTGGATAGTGCAGACATAGAAAAAATAAAATCAGAACTCTGTTTCACATCATGTCAACAAAAATAAATTCCAAGTGAATTGAAGAGTTAAATCTAAAAAATGAAACCATTAAAATCATAGAAGAAAACATACAACACTATCCTCTTCCTAGGCACTCCATAAGACCTTTCTATCCATCTGCAATACAAACAAAATAGAGTTAATAGCCATACAAAGAGTTTTTGCAAATTGGTATCAGAATAAAATGGTCAGAAGCCATCACTAGACTATTCAAAGAAGAACAAATCCAAATGGCAAATACAACTAAAAAGATGTTCAGGTTTCCTAGAGTGAGGGAAATGCAAATTAAGTAACAATGAATTATCACTTTACTCACATCAGACTAGCAAGTCAGGATCTTGGTAACACCTCCTCAGGCTGGGCAGGGACTCCCTTCCCCACTACAGTAGCCATGACCTTGTTGGAGAGCAATCAGGCATTGCATATCAAAATAAAACAACGAGAAATCCTCTTTGACCCAGCAATCCCATGCCTGGGAATCCACCCCATAGATATAAAAGCACCAGAATACATGTGAATGTGGATGTTCACATCAACAGTGATCATGATTGCGATAAAACCCTAAAAACAAAGTGTATCCCCTTAGGTAGAAGAATGGTTGAATAAATTGTGGTCCGTTTATATCATGCCATGTTAGGTAGTCATTTAAAAAGAATTTATTAAACCTCTACCTACTGATTTGAGAAGACTTTCATCCCTGTGAGATACAGAGAGATGTATAAACTCTGGTTCCACTTGCATAAGAGATAGGGAAAGAAACCTACATAGATATGTATATATATTTACATCTGGTTTTATGAACATTAAGAAAGATGTAGAAGGTTAGAATCACTCTGCTAGCAAGGTTATCAGGGAGGAAGTTACCAATTAATTTTTCTTCTAATGACTTAATATGTATTCTGTTCCTACTATCTTTCTATTTTTGACACACATAATTAAGCATTTCTTAACCAACATTAAGTTAATTGATATCTATATCTTCCTGTTAAAAAAAAATGAGAGCCTTAGCTTGCTTTTACTTCTCTCTTCTACCTCCCTTCCAGGTTTCATACCTCTTCATCCTTTGATGTCATCTGATTTTAGTTAATTATTGTAAGATATTTCCATAGATTTAATCTTTCCTGGCTTCCTTGCTAACCTGTGCTTCTTATATCCCACGTTTTTCTTCCTGGATTAATTTTCTCTTTGCTGCAATATATCTTCTGCACCAATGGGTTCCCAACCAGAGGCTATCCTGCACCCCTTCCTAAAATGGGGCCTTTTTTAATGTCACCATGACTGAGGCGGAGTGCCACTGGCATGTAGTGAGTGGTGGTCAAGAACCCTAAGCAACGTGCAGCATGAGGAAGTCTTACCCAGCGAATAATCGTTCCACCCAAAATGCCAAGAGAACCCTGTTAAGAAATGCTATTCTACATGGACTTGTAAGTTGTGGAATTTTTTAGTCCATTTGTGTCTTAAAATATCTTTATGATGCCCTCACATTTGCTTAATAGCTTGATTGGGTAAATAATCCTAAATTCACAAATATTTCATAGAGACCTTTGAAGATACTATTCTGTTGTCTTCTTGCTCACAAAGTTGCACATTAGAACAATGATGTCCAATCTTTTATTCCATCCTGGATGATTTGTTTCTTCACTTTGGAAACATTCAGGATTTCCTTTTTATCCTCAGTATCCTGAAATTTCAGCATGATGTCCTTAGACCTAGTCTTTTCACTTTCTTCCTATAAATTATAGGAAGTAATTTCTACCAGTTGCAGAGGACCTCTAACTAGGTCCTCTCTCTATAAGAGCTCATTTATTTCTTCAGTTCTAAGAAAATGTCTTGAACTACTGCCTTGCTTCAGGGACTCCTCCTCCTCTGTAGTCTTCACTTATCCCATAACCCACGTTAAGCAGAGAGTGAAACTTTTGCTTCTGTCCTTCGTGTCTCTGAACACTGTGTTCACACTTTCCGCCTAGTTATTCTTTTGCACTGCATTCTGGGAGAATTCCCTCGCTTGATCATCTGGTTCACTAATTCACTCTTTAATTCGTCTTGCTATTCAACCCAAGATGTCACTTGCAGACTGAGATTTTTTACTTTAAAAAGAATCAAACTTTTTAATTTACAAAGCTGTTGGGTGCTAAAAAAAAAAGACTGATGCAATAGGCTCTTTCATTTATCCAAGCTGCTAATGATACTTTTTCTAGAGTCTGGTTCTGTTTGCTCCTTTTAACTCAGTTTCATCATGTTAAGCAGGAACAGTAACACCTACCACTTGGTTTCACTGTGATGATTAGAGTTAGTATAACATGGTACCTGGCAGTACACTAAATACCTATTTGATGAATAGACAAAGCAAAGTAATAAATGTAAAATACCTGCCGTGTACGTAGTAGGCACTCATTAAATGGAAGCATATTGCCATTATTATTATTATCCTTATTATTAGTATTCGCTGAGACAATGACATTCAGCTATTTTACATTCTTGGTTTGAGCTCTGTGAGAACACCCCTCCACCCCCAGATTCATGGCATGTACTGCTTTATAACTTGCTGAGGCACGAATTTGAACTACAAGTTGCAAGGCTGGTGAGTGGGAGTGGGAATGTGCCCAGCAGCTGTCTCCCAAAATGATTTTGTGTTTTCATTTAATATAGGAAGCTGGTTAACCCTCACCACCACCCTGAAAGGCAGATGGCATTGCCTTAGTTTTATAGGATGATAATAAACCTGAAGAAATTACAAGCTCTAGTCACAGGGCAGTGGTTGAGGAATCTGGGCTAGGTTGTCAGATGGAGTTCTTTCTGACTTAAGAAATGGATTCTCTGAGCCTCAGTTTCTTCTATAGAATGGGCCTCGCCGTGCCTCCTCCGTTGTCTCTGTTGGAATGCCGGTACAAATACACTGTGGCCACTTCCAAGTATCAGAAGCAGTCAGGCTGAAGTCTTTCCACATTTTACTACTTCCTCTGTCCCTTCACTCACCAAAGGCATCACACTTTGCTGGGAATTAGCTAACTGTGTGTGTATTGGTCCCCCCCGCCAGATATGGAGGAACTTGTGACGAGTCCATGAGGCAACAATGAGGTGACTTCCCCAAAATCTTAGAAATAAGCCTGCCCTCTGATAATTAAATGATAAAACAAGCCTAAAAAATGGGATGGAAACAACAGGATAGAATGTCATCTGTGCATTTAGTAAGCTATCATGTCCCAGCTCCAAACCTGCCTTTCCATCCTCTGCTTTGTGATGCTGGAGCTGGGACTCTGAGAACTGCCTTCAGCTTTGCCAGCAGCTCCCTCCTAGTCCCTGCCACTGGGGGTCCTCTAGGGAAGCTGCAAGCCTGAAAGAGGAAATGGGCTTGCTCCTTCCCATTTGCAGGCTTGCAAATCCCATGAGCCTCACCCAGCACCCCTAAAGCATCCTGGCATTGGCAGTTTCTCCCTGCAATACCGGTCAAAGCCAGTTTACAGTTTTCTCAACACTTGCAAACCGGCCATCTACACCCCTGTGGATACCAGCACTGGCTGAGCGGCAACACCCCGCCCAGAGGTCCGAGTTCCAGCCTCATAGCCTCTCCTCTGAGCTCACAGCATCACACAAGCTGGCCAGATCCCTCCTCGGTGGCCTGAGTTGCAGGAATCGTCTCTAAGTTTCAGTGATCCCAAGTCCTTCCTTTGTCCCTTCAGCCTCAGAGATGGTGTATACTTCCTGCAGTCACTACCTCTATGAGACTTCAGAGTTCTTTTGATCCCTTTTTAGGTAGCTACTTGGCAACTTTATCCCTTGTTAACAATCGTTTTTATTGATTTGTCTCCTCCAAATACCTGGTGTGGTTTCTATCTCCTCTCTAGCCCCTGATCAACACGTCCCCTTGAAGGGGCAGCCCACCCCTAAGACGGGATGTAACGGTGCCTCTAAATGAAGGCATCAAGTCTCCTCCTTCAAACAGGGCTGGTCAATCCCAGAAGCCTGGGCCAGAGGGAGTGGGCAGCACAAACCCCAGCAGGACTTCCTCAGCGGTGACAAGAGGACAGACCGTGTCCTCCATAGCCTGGATGACTGTAAGAGCCCTGTTGGAGCGTCAGACTGCCACTCAGCAGCTGCAACCAGCTGGATCCACTGCTTCCTTAAGGACAGAGTGTTTGGCTCATCGGGCATAGTCTCACGAGCAAAGCAAGCTGCTGATCTTCTGCGGGTTTGGGGGAAATGTCTGTTTGGGCATCGGTTGGTTCCAAAGGCAGGGGCAGGTGGATGCCAGCCTTAGAAGATGTTCATTGCTGTGAACGTGCTGCAGACTGGCTGATTTTCAAAGCGCATATTTTCACGGATTGGTTGGTTTCCATGCTCAGTGAGGTGAGTTGCCGTTGACCTATTAGGCAAGGTTAAGACCAGTTGTCGTGGTGATGTATTATTAAGGCCATGGAACAAGCAAGTAGTCTTTCCCTAGCCACGGGCAGGCCCTCTGCTGTTCGCATCCCACCTTATCCTCCTGCTTCTGTCGTTGCATCCTACTAGCTACTCTCAACGCAGTCTGATCACAGCCAGCAGTGAGATCTTTTTTCCAAATTCAAATCAGATCATGTCATTCCCCTGCTTACAGCCCTCTAATGGATTCCCATGGCACAAAGAACAAAACGTAAACTCTTCACAGCAGAGCTGGCAAGGCCTGCATTCACAGACTTCGCCCTCCCTCCACTTCCCTTTGCTTTTAGGATCCAACCATCCAGTTCAAGTCAGGATCTCTCCAACCTCCAGGTCTTCTCACGTTGCGGTTCCTTCTGCCTGGAGCACCTTACCCTCCACTCGGCACCTGGAAAACTCCTGCTCACCCTCCCAGCCCCAGTGGACCTGTCACCGCCTCAGAGAGGACCTCCGTGGCCACACGGTCCTTCTGCTTGAGTTGCAGGAATATGGGGAGGTGAACAGAATCATTCTCTCCTGACATGTAACACAGTCTATAGTAACATCGTTTATTTTTTTACTTATCACTTACTTGCTGTCTGCCTTTCCCTGCGGGGCTGTGAATGCTCTGAGGACGGGACCATGTTTGTTTTGCTCACCACTGGATAACCAGCAGCTGGCATGCATTGAGCACTGACAAATGTTCGTGGAAAGAACAGATAAACTCTCAGGTGGCAGGATGGGGGTGTCTTCCTGTAATAAATAGGAGTCTTTCCACATGGTCTCCTCCCCTAGCCAGACCTCCAAGGCCTAGCCCTCTGGCACCACTAGGCTTTCATTCCTTCTATGGTGGCTGCCTCAGGTTGTCAATGAATAGGCAGCTGCGCTGGACAAACCAGCCTCCTTCACTAAAACCTATGGAGGTGAAGGTGTCTACTCGAGCAAAGGACACATTGACCAGTAAAGGAATCCCAAGCTCCCATCCAGGCTCTGATCTCTCGGACTGGCTTGTAGTTGGAGGGATGAAGGTAAGGGCTGGTGAGAGAGAGGAGCCTAGAGCCAGCAAGGCCACCTCCCTCTGCCCCTCCCTCCAGCAACAGGCCCTCCCCCGCCCCCCACATCTGTTTGGCCACTAATAACAACGTCCATTGGCTGAAGGCCTCCTCTAGACAGAAACAGTACCTTTACTTGTTTTGCCTGGTGTTGTCCCTCACCAGCTCCATGAGTCAGTTCTTACTTACCCTATTGACAGATGAGGATAGTGAATTTCAGAGAGGTTAAGCCAATTGCCCAGGACCCACGGTTAGGAGGGCAATATTCAGCCAGCCTAACTATAGCGGCTGTGGAAGTGTTGGGATTCTCTCACAGTAGTTGGTAAATAGTAGCTGCCTCAAGCCCCTGAGCGTTTTCCCCACCTCCCCAGCAGCCCTGACCTCTCACTTCACTTCTAAACCCTTCACCTCTGCCCATTTCAGTAACTAACGGGTTAAGGTCATGGACATGTGAGATGGAAGGGAAGAAACAGCAATCGTCTAGGAATCTTTTCCAGGAGCCGTCTGTTCTGATCTGTCCGTACTCTTCCCCACGGGTTGTTAAATATTTTACATCATCATTCAGGATCCCCTGCCTTTGTTGTAACTAAGATCTTCTTGCTAGAGAAGCCGATCCAGAGGGCCAAGCTTAGTGCTGGCTGGGGCTTACTTATCTCCCCATCAGACAGAGACCAGTCGCCCAGAGGACTCTACACCAACCCCCACAACCCCGCCCCCACACTTGAGCGCAGAAAGCACCACTGACCCCCAGCATGCTGTTGCTCCGGGGGAGCAAGAGATTCTGGAGATATTGCAATTTTACCCCACACTTGCTTACCGTTTTCTAAGAAATTAAGCCATTGCTGGTGTGTCTGCTCAGAGTGAAGCTATTTAGAAGGGGACTCGCCAGGGGGCGCTCCAGACATAAAAGAACGGCCATTTCCTAGTTCCCAGAGCATGAACCTGAAGGTTAGAATCCTCTTGTTGAAGTCCCAGATCTGCCACTTAATAGCCCTACAGCAAGTGACTTAACCTCTCTGTGCTTCAGATTCCTCTTGTGAAAAATGGGGCTAATAATAATAACTCTTTAGAGGGCTGGGGTGAAGATTAAATTAGATGCAGTATGTAAAGTCCCTAGGAGTAAATAAAATAAAGCTCCTTAACAGTGCCTGCCCCCTACCCTGATGTTATATTGCTAACCGGTAGTTATTATTTTTATATACTGGGTGTGCTAGCCATTTTGAAAATTTCATCCCAGTGCCCTCCTTGACACACACACCACCACATCACACACACACACACACACACACACACACACACACACACACACACACACACACACACGCGCGCGCGCGCGCGCGCGCTTTAGCTGGTGGAAGATGACCTCCTTTACCAGCAGAGGGCGCTAGTCTCACACGCCGCGGCTTGAGCAAGCTAGGGCTGACAGCTGACTGCTCACCGGGGTCTCCAACTCCCCCGCCCCTCTCTCCGCTTCCACTCACGCAAATGCACGATAAGCCCCAGTTCCTGGAAGAACGGTCTTTGCAAATTAAGTTATCGTGAGTTATGTGAACCCCCAACCTGCAAGAGCTGTTGCTAGACTGGCTGTCTGCTTCCTGCCCTTTGCTTTCCACTTAAAGAACCAAGTCACCATGAATTTTCTTAATGATACTTTATTCGCCTGTTTTAGTCATTTTTCATCTCTTTCTATCCAAGACAGAGTTGCCTTAAGGGAGACAGCACAGTGTTGCAGAAAAGACCCAGGAAATTAGACAGAACTAGATTTGAATACTGACTTCACGACACCAAATAACCCTGGGCAAACCTCTCTGTGCCTCAGTTTCTTCATCTGTATAATAAATATAATAAGAATATGTATGTGAGAAAGGCCACGCTCAACATATGAATGTTAAGGAAGATTCAAACATAATATCAGTCTTGTTCATAGAGACCCTTCATCTATTCATGGTTGCTATTTATTTGTTTATTCAGTGATGCAATAAATAAAATATTGACCACATATTGAATACTAGATATGCCCTAGGTTCTGGGGATACAGGTAGGAACAAGGTAATCAACATTCCTACTATCATGGAACTTACAGCTGAAGTGGAAGTCACAACACAAAAAGTAGTAAGATGTCAGGTGCTATGACGGAATTAGAGCAGGTTAGGGGAACAGAGTGGGTTTGGAGGGACTGGATTAGAGAAGATAGGGTGGTCAGGGGAGATTTGCCTGTGGACATTTTAGAGCAGACCTGAAGAAAGTAAAGAAGGGTGCCATATGATGACCAAAGGGAAGAGCATTCCAGGAGAGGGAACAGCAAGTGCAAAGGCCCGGAGGAATGAACTAGGTGGAGAGTGGAAATAGATTAAGTCAAAGTAGTCAAGTGCCAGATCTTCTTAGGTCTTGTGGACCATGTGGAGATTAGGTCTTTCTAACTGCCCCCACCCAAAGATGGCCATATCACAGCACTGGTGGGTGGATGCTGACGGGAATGATGGGAGCACTGATGTTGTAGGGGACAGGAGATTACTGCAGAAGGAAATGACATCTGGCTACACCTACAGGGTTGACATTACAGAGGATCAGGGATGGTGCATTTATGGCAGCAGGAAAGAACAGAGCGCTCAGGGACTGATGTGGGCAGGCTGGTGGATTTGATGATGAGAAGATAAGACGGTTTTCTCCTTGTTGCCCCTTTCTCCCTCCCTTCCTTCCTCCCTTCCACTCTCCCCCCACCTCCCTCCCTCTCTCTTTCTTTTCTTATTCTTTTGGTCAGGGCAATAAGAAGATCATGGACTAAGAATGAGTTGTTGAAGGCAGAAGAGAGAAGATTCCAAACAGCCTCTGGGTGAGTGAGAGAAACTGGCTGAGGAAATGCAATCCTGGAGGATTACCCCACAGTGGGAACCCACTTGAGCCAGAAAAGTTCTGTATTTTTCTCTGACCCCAGTCAATTGCTGGGCACAGGTGGTGAGCTGAGTTGAAGCAAAGCTGGGATTTTCCAGGCGAGTAGATGAAGAGAGCAGGGAGCACAGGAGGGGAGGGCGAACATCAGAGTCCTTACAGTGAAGACCCAGGTTCTAAGCTGGGCCAGGAGGGAAGTGAGGCTACAGAGGGGATGGCAGACTATGCACATGTGGAAGGCCGATGGATTAGAGAACTGGGAGGGGTATTTTGGTACATTCCAGTTTCAGATGTGACTTTAGAGGAACTCAAAATATTATAGATAATTCACTCACACAGTAAATACTTATTGAAGGCTCACTATAATTTTTTAAACTACCTACAGTTTATTGGCACTTATTTTGTTCCATGCACCGTGCTAAATTCATTTACTATATCTCATTTAATTCTCATGACAATCCGTTAAGGTCAATACTGTTATTATCCACATTGAGTAGACAGGCTCACAGAGATCTGGTAACTTACACGAGAACACATGGCTAGTAAGTAACAGAGAGCTCTCTATGATTATAAGGCTCTGGGATCTTAACTATTCTGCTCTGCTATATGCCAGACACTGTGTTGGGGTCATGTAGTCATGACGTTCAGCTTCAGGTACTTGTCCTACTTGATCCCAGACTGAAGACAAGGCACCTGGCTGCAGTTGCCCCAGGGTAGCCGCTGGGAGTGGAGGTGGAGGGATCTGGAATTCTTCCCTTATGTGCAGCTTTGCAGATCTGTCAATCGAGGTGCCTGCCTTCCTCAGCTAAGGGGATGACATGTTACCTGAGCTCAGCAGCCTGGACTCTTGTTCCAGGGACTCTGATCAAAGAAAGATCTAATTAAGAAAGGAGAGAAAGGGATGGAAGTAATTAATTTAGCTACCTATACACCCTAAGCATCTTGTCTCTGTCCTTTCCTAAGTCTAGTTCTCCAACTCCTGTTGCCTCTGTGAATTAGCCGTGAGTCTGCTAATAAACTCCTGTTCTGTTCTAGTTAGAATTGGTTCCCAAGACTTGCAATTAAAGAACCTGCTCTGACATATCAGAGAAAGGACAGAGTATAATAAAGTGAATGATTCATTCCTTGGATAAATGTGTCCTGAGCAGGGCCAGGACTAGGATGTGGCAAGTGAGGTACCTAGGGCACCAAATTTAAGGAGCTTTTCACTCTCAGGGTTGTATAAGTACAGGGCTGGCTCTAACAAACAGATGCCCTGCTGTCCCCCCAAAATTAGTAGTTTAAAGAACAAATATTCTTTCTCTTTCTTATAAGAGTATGAAGTGACCTGTAAGTATTCCAGGTCAGCAGGAGGTTTTCTGCTTTGTGTGACCGTCTGGGAACCCTGGAACTGTCTATGTTGTGGTGCTATCATCCCTTGGACCATCATCATCATCACAAGGGCAAGGCTGGGTCCAGCCAGTGAGAAGGACAAAGAGCAGGGAGGGGGCAGGCCCACTGAGTAAAGGTCTTGCCTGAAGTTTCATACATCACTTCCACTGGCAAGAACTTGGTTACCCAGCCATTCTTAACTGCAAGTGAGCCTGGGAAGTGAAGCCTAGCTGGGAAGCCATGTTACTATGCAGGGCAAGGAGAAGGGGTTTTGCCATGGCATCAACCATGGCAGTTACTGCCCACATGGAGCCTATTTCCCAGCAGGTTCTATTCTCAGTATTACTAAAGGATGCTGGGTATAAGCACCACGGGGGCTCAGGGAGGGAGAGGTAGTCACGGGCTGGGTAAACAGGGGAAGGCACAGAGGAGTACGAGAATGTTCCCGAGGTGGACAACTACAAGAATGACTTTTTGCTGGAGCTAGGGAAAGTCAAAGGGAACACAGACTGTCATCTTGTGACGGCAAGGCAGGAGATCAGTTAGACAGAGGTGGAACTCTCATGGCATCTCACAGCACAGTGTGGTTAACAAGATGGAATTTGAGTGAGGAAAGCTGGGTCTGACTCTGGTGCCTGAGCTGGCCGCAGGTAAATCCTCCACCTTGCCACGCCTTAGATTCCTCCTTTGTAAAATGATAAGGATGACAACAGTAATGACACATTAATAATAACAATAACCGTATGAATAGTAACTAGGATGCTGTGAGGACCCCAGAGAGCAATGGTCTATAAAAGGTTTTGGTATCCAGCAAAGCACAGACCAGGCGTGGGCAAACTACAGCCACAGGCCACTACCTACTTTTTTTTTTATTAAGGTATTATTGATATATACTCTTATGAAGGTTTCACGTGAAAAAACAATGTGGTTACTACATTTACCCATATTATCAAGTCCCCACCCATACCCCAGTGCAGTCACTGTCCTTCAGTGTAGTAAGATGCCACAGATTCACTATTTGCCTTCTCTGTGCTACACTGTCTTCCCCGTGATCCCCCACACCATGTGCACTAAACATAATACCCCTCAATCCCCTTCTCCCTCCCTCCCCACCTGCCCTCCCACACCCCTCCCCTTTGGTAACCTCTAGTCCCTTCTTGGAGTCTGTGAGTCTGCTGCTGTTTTGTTCCTTCAGTTTTCATTGTTATACTCCACAAATGAGGGAAATCATTTGGCACTTGTCTTTCTCCACCTGGCTTATTTCAGTGAGCATAATATTCTCCAGCTCCATCCATGTTGTTGCAAATGGTAGTATTTGTTTTCTTCTTATGGTTGAATAATATTCCATTGTGTATATGTACCACATCTTCTTTATCCATTCATCTACTGATGGACACTTAGGTTGCTTCCATAATCTGGCCACTACCTATTTTTTTTTAGTTTATTTTGATATCATTAATCTACAATTAAATGAGTAATATTATGATTACACTACTCCCTTCATCAGATCCCCCCCAACCCCATTGCAGTCACTGTCCATCAGTGTAGTGAGATGCCATAGAGTCACTACTTGTCCTCTCTGAGTTGTACAGGCCTCCCCGTGCCCCCCGAACATTACATCTGCTAATCGTAATGTCCCTTCTTCCCCCTTGCCCCTCCCTTCCCACCCATCCTCCCCAGTCCCTTTCCCTTTGGTAACTATTAGTCCTTTCTTGGGTTCTGTGAGTCTGCTGCTGTTTTGTTCCTTCAGTTTTTTTTTTCCTTAGTTCTTATACTACACATATGAGTGAAATCATTTGGTACTTGTCTTTTTCAGCTTGACTTATTTCACTGAGCATAATACCCTCTAGCTCCATCCATGTTGTTGCAAATGGTAGGATTTGTTTTCTTCTTATGGCTGAATAATATCTGTTGTGTATATGTACCACATCTTCTTTATCCATTCATCTACTGATGGACACTTAGGTTGCTTCCATAATCTGGCCACTACCTATTTTTGTAAATAAAGTTGCAATAGATCACAGCCACACTCACTCATTATACCGTGTCTGTGGTTGCTTCCCCACTACAACAGCAAAGTTGAGTAGTTGGGACAGAAACTGTCTGGGCAGAGATATTTACTGTCTGCCAACCTCTGCAAGGGCTGTAGCGATATTAGCGATTATTAAGCCTCAACTTCCCTGAGCATCATTTTATTCATCCATAAAGTAGGACTAACACAAACCATGTTCAATTCCAAGATGTTCTGAGGATCAAATGAAACAACATATGTAAAACCGCTCTGGGGATGCTGTTCAGACAGTCAGGTGTCACGGAAATTGCAGTCATTATTCAGTCTCTCTTCCGAGTATCAGTTTGCTTAGTTTCTGCTGTGCATCTGTAACATGGACAACAAAATATCTGTCTCTCGGGATCGTTGTAAGGATCCATGAGACAAAATGGTTAAAGGGTAAACGCTGGAATCAAACAGGTACAGGCTGGAGTCTTGCTCCGTCCATCACTAGCTGAGTGACCTTTGGCCCTCTCAGAGCACCAGTTTCCTCTTCTGTAACCAGGGGATCAGCATAATAAATACCCTCGGGTTGCTGTGAGTACAAAGGGAGCGAGCACGAGTGAGGTCTTGGCGCGGCGCCCGGCCTGTTCGGATGGGCAGGTACAGTAAGAATGCCACCTCCCACGGGTCTCTACCAACACTACAGCTGAGCTGTACCCCTCTGCCTCAGCTCAGCGCCCACGGGCAGCCCGGGGTGCCGGTATAATTAGCTCCATCTCGATGGTGAGCCGTGGCTGCTCACAGCCTCTGACAGGACTGTCACCTCCCACTCCGTTGTCGCCACTGTTGACTGTGCCTTACATGACCGCTGGGCACGGGGCTGAGTGCTACCAGAGGACGGACAGCTTGGCCCTCAAAATCTCTGACTTGTCACGGAGAGCCAAAGCTTTTTCCTTCACTCCAGGGCTGTGCCAAAAGGAGTTGGAAAAAAAAATGCTGCCTCTGGCATTTGCTGAGAAATCCATAAGCCCGCGGGCACGGTGGGAAGGTAGCCTGTTTCTTTAAGAGGCCTCCACTTGGGGGGCGGGAACCGCCGGCGTTTCCCTCGGCAGCTAGGTCCACCCTTTCTTGAGTGACATGCAAGCAGCCCAAATGAAGAAAGAAAATTCAGCGTGACGGCGTAAAGGAGCAATAGGAGCCGGGGTCGGCCTGCGGGGGCGGGGTCGCGGGAAGGTGGAGCGGGCGGAGGCTGGCGGAACCGCGGCGCCAAGACCCGTGCGCGGGAGCTGGGCCTACGTCCGTGCGCTGGTGAGTGAGGGGCGCACCGAGGCCGGGGCACGGTGAGCCGCGGAAAGGGGCCTGGACCAAAGGACGCAGGAAGGGGAGGCCGGGCCGGAATGGGGCCGGGGGCCGTGGCCTGATTCTGCCTTGAGGGCTGAGGGGCTGAAGAGGGAGGGCCCGGGCTGCACCCAGCAGGTTCGGATGGTACCCAAGGGGTCGCGGCTCGGATGGGGCCGGAGGAGCAGTGGGTCCCCCGACTGGGAAGGGGCGTCTGCTGGGAAAGAGAGAGGGCCAGGCCTGCAGGAGCGGGCGCTGGGCCCGGCAGGAATCATCGGATGGAGGAGGAAGGTGAAAGAATGGAGGCCCGGGACGCGACGAGAAGATGGGGGATAGGATGGTAGAGGGCTCTGTAGGAGCCCGAGAGCGTTTGGGGCTGGTGGCCCAATGGTCCGACGCCTTGGAGTCTTTCTGGACCTCGCCATCCTCCTGCACATACATTGCCCATCACCCGCCGGTCAATTGTCCGGCTAGGGACCCCCAGTCCGTCCCCGCCGCTTGCGTCCCAGTGCAAGCAAGCCCTCTTGCCTCTTTCCTGGACAGTTGCAGTGCTCTAACGGATATGCTCACATGCACTTGGGCCGCTCTCCCTTGGGCCTCGCACCGTGGCCAGAGGGATCTTTGCAAGAAGCACATCAGATCTGGACACTCCCCTGCTTGAAACCGGCCAGCTTCCCACCTTTTGCATGGTCAGCCCCAGATCCTCACCCAAGCCTTGAAGATCTGTCCCCCACCCCCACGCCCAGCTCTCCCTTCTCTCAGTCTACTAATCCCTCTTGCTCAATACTCACATCACACTGGCCTTTTTCTGTTGTTTCTACACACCAATCTCTGGCTCTCACAATCCTTACACTAGTTTCCCTCTCCCTGGGCTTCTCTTCCCTGTCTGGTTTAGTCCAGTAAATTCCTCTTCATCCTTCAAATCTCCACGCCAGTATCACTTTCCCTAGAGGCATCCCTGGTCTCCGACTCCCCCACCAAGTGAATATCCCCACTTTCATCACCCTGTGTACTTCTGCTTCGCCACACTTGAACTGCTGCAGTTTTACATGTATTTATGAAAGTATTAATATCTGTCTGTCCCTCCAGATAATAGTCCACAGAGAAAAAGATAGTGTCTGGGTTTGTTTCTTGTATCTCCAGCATCTCGCCCAGGTCCAGGCACTGCAAATACTTATTAAATGAATAGAGGACTTGGCTTTAGCAGGAGGAAGGGGATGTGAGTTCCTGATGTGTTACCAGTGGGGGAAAGAAACCAACACTGCAATACTTTCCATGTGCAGGCTCTATTGTAGAGCAATGCTGTCCAATAGAAATATATTGCAATATATGTAATTTTTAATTTTATAGTAGCCAGAGTAAAAAAGTACAAATAAACAGTTAACTTTTGTAATACAGTTTACTTAACCTAATATAGTCCAAAATAATATTATTTCAACATGTAACTAATATGAAAACATTATTAATGAGGTATTTCACATTTTTGTGAAGTGTACTAAGTCTTTGAAATCTGGTATGTGTTTTATGTTTATAGCCCATCTCACTTCGTGATAGGCTTCATTTCAAATGCTCAATAACCACACGTGGCTAGGGTCTGCTGTATTGGCCTGTGCAGTTCTAGAAGCATTGTATACCTGTGGGATGTGCAGTTCTAGAAGCATTTAATCCCCTTTAGAGTCTTTGAGATAATTACTGTTAATCTGCATTTTACTAATAAAAATAATGAGGCTCATAAAAGTTACATTGCCTGCCAGTGATCATCCTAGAGTTTGTGAATGGAGGAGACAAGATTAGGACAAGGAATTCCATCGCTAATATGGAGTTTGGTCTTTCTGTGCTGCCTCTAGGAGGTGCCAAGGAGGCTTAGGGAGTGCTGGAGGTGGGGCCTAAACTTTCTGAGAACAGTGGCACCTGTAGGTATATTGTATATTTTGTCTGGTTCTATGCAGACATAATGTGTCTGGATGCATCAGTACCACCTACCTAGGTGGCTCCGAAACAAGTATATTCGATGGAGTTAAAGGAAAAACCTGGAAGGCAGATCCTCCTTTGACCGAGTCACCGTACTTCTGTGCAGCCTGCAGAAATCAGTCTGGTCCCAGAGTCTGGGTAGAAAGATGTACACACCCTGCAGCGTCTCAGAGGCGCTGGGAGCACTAGGCTTGAGTCAACACTCTGGCTGTTCAGTTCAGCAATTGCTCACTGAGTGAGGCCCTGGCTGCAGTGAGGCCAGCACTGTTCTAGGCCATTTTGGGTGACGGGGGGGTATAAGTCACAGCTTTCATCTTCAGGATGCATATTGTGTACTGGGAAAGAGAGATCAGATAACAGAATGACAAGATGATGGGCAAGGGACGGTGCGTGTGATGAAGAACCAGAATCACTGGTGTGCAGAGGCTGCAACAGAGTGGATGTCTAAGCCAAGCTTCATAATTTGTTTACAAGTGTTGAATCTGAGTTCCCTTAGTCACAGTAGGTACTTTGCAGTTTGCTGCTCGGTTTATTTACTTATCTGCATGGCTGCTTAAGGCATTTGAACTTGTGACCCCACTAGGCATGCCGGTTTAATTTGAGTCACTAGAAGAGATTTGTTCAGCACTTATACTGTGTGCCATCCATTGTATTGGCCACTGTTCTGGAACTGACTGTAAAACTTTCCAAGCCTTTTCTGCTAGATGAAGGAAATAATAATAGAGCAACACCACCAGCGGTGGTGCTTTGCCTTTTATATTGATTTTCCTCCTCTATCGCCTTCACAATATATTTTCTCATTTTGTTATCGGTGTATTTCAACCTGGCAGGTAGGGTTTTTTTATGCTGGGAAACACAGTTACAGTGTTTTTGCAGCTTATTTGAGTTCACAAGTTGGAATTCTACTTACTCTGTGTCAGGTGTTATGTTTAAATGATTCACATAATGTATGAAATGTTCCCAACATTATAGAGTAGGGTTCACTCTACTCCCCATTTTACAGGTGTGGACATTGTTAGAGCTGAGATCCAAATCCAAGTCTGTCCCACTCCAGAACACAAGCTCCTAACCATGGAACTACACTGCCTCACTGGAAGGTCAAGGTTGGAAAAGCCCTCAAAAACATCTAGTTCAAACCCCTCCTGTAGGTTAGGACCTGAGGTCCAGAGAAGCTTGTACTCATGGCAGAGCTGGGCAGTCAGGTCTCTTGGGCTGGGCCTGGGGGTAGGGGAAATGGACTAACTGAGTGGGGTGTAGGCCTTCCTTTGTCCCTAACTGGTGGTGTGGCCTTACCAGCTTCTCTGGACCTCAGTTCCCTTATGTATAAAATGAGAGAGCTTGGCCTGGTTTTTTCAGCGAGAACAATGCTGTGTTATTATGGTTGGTATTGAAGGAGTCAGGCCCACAGCCCAGGATTTCAGTCATTACCCAGGACTTGTGGGCTTACCACACTCCCTCTCTGCACAAGCTTTGCCTTCCTGTGCAGCCGTGGTAGTCTGTTGAAGGGAGACGGTTTCGTAGAGTTCAACCGTATTTTTCATCTCAGTTTCTGTTTCCTTTCATGTCTGAAAACAGTTCTGTAAACACTGACCCCTTCTGAGGCCATCCCCTTGATTATTATAGTTAGGGATTTGCAAAGTTCCAGACAATGGGTAATCCTGGTATTAGTGTTTTTCTTTTAAAGGCAGGTAGGTCTAGGGACATTGGGGATGGTGTTTTGGTGTGGAATTCTGTGGCACAGGTGTGCCAGGCCTGTGCTGCAAACTTTGGGGAAGAGGAGGTGGGGGTGCAGACACAGGCTTGATGAGTCCCTGCTCTCAGATTGCTCACAGTCCTGTTGGCTGGGGCTCTCAACACTGGCCACCTATTAGATCACCATGGGGGAGTTTTTCAATGACATGGTATCGATGATTACAACCAGTCTGGAGAACCACTGGTCTAGAATCTGCTTCTGAGACTTTAACATGCATGTGAGCCCCCCAGGGATCTGATTTGAAGGCAGATCCTGATTCAGTGGGTGATTCTACATGACTGCAGGCTCCTAATTTTACAGATCACACTTAGGGCAGCAAGAGGAGAGCTGCACATAGAGAATTATAAATCACTGGGATTGAGAAGGTTGTGTCAGAGACTGGGAACACAGATGAGGGTGCAATTAATTTTGCCTGTGGTGAGAGGACTAGGATGCCCCATAGAAGAATGGTTGTCTGAGCTGGGCCTTGAAGGATGAGTAGAAGTTTGTTAGTTGGACAAGGTGGAAAGAATAATGGTGCAAGCAAAACACAGACTTAAAGGAGCAGAATGTATGAGGGAAAAAGGTGGTCTGGTGTGACATGGGTAGCATCCTCAAGGAGAGTCCGAAAGCCGGTTCCGCCCTAAAAGCCACGTGGAGCTGAACTGAGTGCTGTCCATATACACTCTATGTAAGTATAGGACCGCCACAGAAGGCTGCTAAGCAGGGTAAGAGGAGACCTAAGACAATTCCTAGGGCAGGTGTTAAGGAAGAGAAGCCCAGATAATTCCCCTGTCCCCATACTCTTCCTCACTGCACTTTGGCTCTAAGTTAGTGGCTTTTAACTGCATGTTTGGGTGAGTCTTGTGTCCAAGAAATTTCAACAAAAAGGAGAAACTTCAGCTGTTGGTGGTATGACATTCCTTCTCAGAAACACTGTGAATGGCAGAGCCTGAATCTGCCAGATGAATTCCCCTCTTTGATACCTCAGAGCCTCATCCTCATTCTGGTCAACTAAGGGAAGTTGAGTCACTTCTCAGATGAGAAGATTTCAGGGGGGAAGCCTCTGTTGAGATAGTGTTCTTGATTAGAAAGAGGGTGCAACCTCTAGTTGCCTTCCTGGTGTGGTGTATTCTGTTGCAGAAAATATAAACGAGACTTACCCATGCTTCTCCCGCTGAATCAAAAAGCAAAAGAACAGAACAAAAAGCACATGGCAACCCTTGTCTGCAAAGGAATTGGGGGAGGGAGGGCAGCTGAAAACCCTGCATTCTTCATTCTGAATTCCTTCCTGATGGGAAAAGGATCGGCTTTCACTTCCTGTCTTCAGACGGGCTGAACTGCCGGCTGTCAGAATCCAGCTCCAAGAGCAGTCCCTGCATGGATGGTGACTGATAAAGCTCCTTGGGGCCTTTTGTAATGGTGCTGATTTTATAAGCATACCTTCCAGAAGCCACTTAGAGAATGCTCCATTGGAGACACAGATGTTAGTTTCTATTGTTTCCCTAGCTTTGCCTTTGAAAACCCCACCTTCCATTCTCATGTCTTACAGGATATATTCTTCAGATCAGTGTGTGCCTCTCCCGTTTTGTGGCATTTTGAATTTTCCAAGTCATCTTTCTATCTGCCATACTTTGAGGAGAGTAGGGGGGTAAGGGATTATTTAATCCAGAAGGTGTGTAATACTTCTTTGCCTGCCGGGCCTGGATGTAGTACCACAGCTCCCCCTATCCTGGCTGTTTGCCATTGAACTCTGTAGTGCTGCTGACTGGTAGACCAAGAGGCTGCTTATAACCCTGAGACTTTTGCATTGTTATTGAATTGTGTCGACCTAATTTCCTTTCTGAAATGAACATGAAGAGTAAGCCAACAAGTGTGGGATGAGTTCCCCACGAGACCCTTTATCCTGGGAATATTATCTGGAGAATATTATTACTTCTATCCTCCTATCTCCTCATGTTTCCATAGGGAGAAAAGCAGAGGGATATTTTGCCCTCTCTTTTAGTTAGAGTCAGGGGTGCTAAATCTGGTTTTCCAGTGAGACACATTCTCATGTTAGATGGAAACTAAACAATGGAAATACTGTGTAGTTGAAAGGTGGTGGGACATGGAGAGAACCCCAAGCAACCAGAGCAATTTCTGCCAGCCCCTTTCCACTTAGAGCCAGTCCTGGGAGTTGAGGAAGTTGGAGCTGATAGATTTGAGCAGGCACAGGGGCTTGCTGATCTGTAACTGTATGCCAGGTGCTATGCTAGGTTGAGACTATAGGGTCTACCTGCCCTGGAGGAGGAGCTAGTGAAGAAGAGAGATGTGTAAATATGTAACTGTAGTAGAGTAGGACAACAGCCTTCACAGAGGTAAGAACAGAATGCTGAAAACACAGCGGCCCCAATCTTATTTCATATTGCTTGGGCAAGATAGGGAAAGCTAAGAATGGTACAGAGGGGAAGTGACATCTGAGCTGGGCTTTGACGCTTGAGTAGGAGTTCTTTTCACCATCAAGGGAGGAAAGACAAAGTGCAAAGGTGCAGAAGAAATGAAACAACATGGCCTGCCTTGTAGAAAGTGCAAGTAGTCTAGGGAGACCTGGCTAGGTTGAGAAGTACTGAGTGCCACGTAAGTGTGGATCACCTTCTTTAGGCAGTGGAGTGCCTGTTTAGGCAAATGTCTGTTACAGTAGTGAGCTCATGGTATATGAGTCTCTTAGCTTCAGTGTGCCTCAGCTTCAGGTACAGCAAACCAAAATTCCCCACTTGACAACCTGCTAGGGGCCATCACGTACAGTGCTCCCTGCCTTCTCATGGTGATCAAACACCACCAGACCCCTGGGATCAAATTCTGGCTTTGCACTTAACAGCTCTGTGACACTGAGCATAAGGTATTTGCTTCTTCTGTGCCTCCATTTTCTTATGTGTAAAATGGGAATGACGATACAACTACATGGGGTTGCCATGTGGATTAAATGAATTAGTATGCGTAAAGCCCTTAGAACAGCATCATGTAGTTGTTAGCTAATGCGACCATCATCAAAGGAAGGATTATGCAGAGGGCAGAGAACTGCCTTTGAAGTCATGAGATCCAGCCTTGAGACCCAGCCCTGATGTGATTGCTTTCTTTCTGTTTTTTGTGGTTAGCATGTAGAAGACAAGTTTCTCAACTCACCTGAACTTCAGTTGCCTTGCTGGTAAAATGGGGATGATTTTCAGGGTTCCTGTGAGTATCAGCAATAATAATGCTTCATAATAATGCTGGAGAAGTGAGTGACCAGCTCTCAACAGGGGTGTCTACACATTACTACCATATACAAGATGATTCCTGTGAAGTCACCGTTTAACTAACTGATCTGTTTAAGCAAACCAGATTTAGCTTAAGTGGGTTTTGTACTTCATTAATTCAGCCAGTGTTTATTAAGGAGGCCGGCTCAGTGCCATATTTGTAGGCCCATCATGCTGCTGTCTCTTCAGGCCTCCATTTTAGAGTTCCTTCAAAGCTGGCATCCACCTTAGTCTTAGGCTTTTTAGTTGCAATGAAGAGAAATGCAGGCTAGTTTAATTTAGAGGAGGTTTCTTAGCAGGTTACAGAGGAAGTTCGGCTATCTCAGCTGTAGGAGGTGTAGCCGTGGAATCTGAAAAGTCACCAGGCAAATGGCCTTTCCCATCTCCTTATGGGACTTTGTGGTTTCTGGCCTCCACTTGACTACACGTTTCTGGATTCTTCTTGCAGAACAGCTTCCTCGGCAAGGCTCTTGGTTTTTGCTTCTCCATAATTTTGGCTTGTAAATGGCTTTGGCTTTGGTTTGCCATGGTACCTGCTCTGAAGCTATGACCTTTTTGCTCCAGGGCCCATTATCATCCAGCTCCCTTAGTCTCTGTTTTTAAGGTTAAGAAAAATATTTGGATTAGTCCAGCCAAGGTGGAGTGTTCACGTGGGTCTCATCCTCTGTGGCCTGGTTGGGGGGCTGGCATCCAGTACACATGGGCTGCCTGCGCTTTGTGGGAAAGGGCAGAGTCACGATGGGGGCTTATGATATCTCCTGCCTAGTCCTGGTGGCTGCAACTCTCCAAGCTGTAACACAGATGTGAATTTTTAGAATAGACAAGAATCACCAGGGCTAATTTAATAAGGAAAGAGACAGTCAACCTAGGAAGTGCCATAGGGGGTCGAAAAGTGCAAGGTGATGAGCTTTAGCTTGCTCATCTCCAAAGGCAGTATCTAGAAAGGAATTCTAAAAAATACAATTTGTTTCTTAGCAGCTCCATGAAAATAAGTCTAGCTTCTTTCAGTGAGGACTTTGAAATAGGCAAGCTTCATTTGGGTTTTTTAGGTCTCCTTTAAAATCATGGACTTGGAGACTTAGAAGGCACCCTACACATGATTTAGTGCAACATGTCTCAGCAGAAGGAAACTGAAAACATCACCCACATTTTCATGTGGGTAAAGGAGATGTGTACACATCACCCAGTCACCTAGTAATAGAACTGCAACCAGGTTCTGAGTCCTTGGGCTCTAAATCCAGCTGCTTCTTGAGCAGGGAAATCATTCCAGCCCAGTGCTCTTTCTAGTGTACCAAAACTGCCTACTTCTTTTAAGAAGGAAGAACTGAGCTAAATAACAAATGGTTTAAAAAGCCATACTGTTCAGTTCTATGTGTTTAAGTATCAAAACCGGCAAAACTAATGTATGATGATAGAAGTCAGAAAGAAGTTGCCTCTTGGAGGGCTGGAAGGTGGGGAGTTGGATGGAAGGAGGAAGGAGGGAATTTTCTGGGATATTGAAAATGTTCAAAGTCTGATTTGGGGAGGTGGTTACAGGCAGATGTGTGTTTCTTTTATGTGTATATAAACATATATGCACATACATATGTGCTGTTTGTTTTATTGCATGTAAACTATATCTCACTTTGAAAAAATGGTCTTACAACTCTATAGTCGTACCCCTAAATTATGGCCAGTTTATGCATAAGGATAAGGATGCCTGCCCTACACACCCAGAGATTCATCCCTCCATGGCTTGTGTCACTGGAGCAGTGTTTCAACCAGAAGCTATTCTGTTGGGGCCAGTTTATTTCAGAGATTTGCTGTGTGTCTAGGCACATAAAAATTACACGTGAGAAATTCTGCTTGGAGGTGCAGGAGCTGAGAAAGATTGAGGAGTCATCAGGCCAGCCCACCTCAGCCCCCTTAGGTTTGATTTCGTTGCAGTGAACAGAAACTCAGGACAGCTTGGTGGGGAGGGGAAGAGCACTGGCCAGAATGAGCTCCAGGTCCTGTCCTCTGTACTACATACTAGCTGGGTGAACTTGGGCAACCTAACCAGAATCTGAGCTTCCGTTTTATCATCTTGAAGGAGAGGTGATAATCCTGCTCTGCCTACTTCATAAGGCTGCTGGGAGGAGGGCTCAACAAAATAAGTAAAATTACTTGGAAAATGCTCTTTTTTACATTGTCACGTTCTGGAAATGCTGGTATTTTTGGCAGCCGACTTCTGCAGCAGTCCACTCTGATCAGGAAACGGTCATGAAAGCTTCCCTCTTCTGAGACCTGTGGGTTTGCAGGGGAAGGGACTCTTACCTCTTTCGCCAGAGAGGTTTATACTTACAAGGCTGCGAGAACTGACATCTGTATTTGGCTGAAAATTTATAACATCCATGCATAACAGCTTAGCAACAGCCCTGCTGTGTATTCCGGGAGAGGCAGGCAGTCTCCATTAGTGAAGCATTGCAGGGGAGTGGCTAAAGCTGGAGGGTGCAGAGAAAGGTGTTTTTCATTAAGAGAGAGGCCTCTCCTGAACCTGTGTAAGGAGTGTAAATATACATGAAAATAATCCACCAGCAAATGACTTCCCTTCATCAGACCTTGGAGAGCATGTGCTTTAGAATATCACTAAGCTAGCAGAGTTGCCTAGGATACGGGTCACATGGGCCCATCTTCCAGACTTGTTCAAAATAATTTATTTTCCTTTATTTTGGAGAAAAGTGGGGGAGGGGTCTGGGGTACTTGCAAAGCCTGGGCCTCCCATAGAGGGGCCTTTGTGTGGGGTATCCTCACATCCCTCCATTCTTGCGTAGCCGTTGCCTTTGGCAATAGGGACTAAAATAGCATTTCCTGTCCCAGTTCTCTTCCCCATTTTCTGAACTCTGCGTCATCCCGTAGAGAGGAGGCTCCACATTGTGTCCTTTGAGGGGAAAGGAGTGGCAGCAGTAACTAGGGAGGAGGCAGGAGAGCATGTGGCTGGACCCTGCTGATACTGGGATGTCTTCTGACACCGCAGAACGGAAGTAGGCTGGCTCCTTCAGCTAACCCTCAACCAAGAACAGCCTGTGTCCATTCTTACCTGTCTCAGAGCATATACTTCTTCCTCCCAAGGTCCCAAGACAGGAATCTGTAGTCAATTCACTCTTCTACCAGTCTTCCTGACCCTTGAACTGAAGTGTCACATGGGCAGATCTTGCTACTGGCTGATCTGCAGTTGATAGATAGGTTTGTCCCATTTCTATGTGCTGATTTAATCTAAAGAGACAAAAAGCCCCAGGACAAGTTGTGGTGTGATCTAGGAAGATTCAAACCAAGTGGTTCGGTATGTTACTTTGGACACTGTCTGTCTTCCATCTCTACAAAATATCTGAGAAGAGTAAGAAATGAAAGAAAACTTCGTGACTTTTCCTTCTTTCTGATTATTTCTACACAGGCAGCTGTGTCTGTGTGTACGTCTCAGAGAAGTAGGGCCCCCTGGGAACGATGCCACCACCATCAGACATCGTCAAAGTGGCCATCGAGTGGCCAGGTGCTAATGCTCAGCTCCTTGAAATTGACCAGGTGAGCTCCCAAAATGAGAAGCAGTGATGCAGGAAGGGTCTGGGAGGTGCATGCAGAGCACGTCTCTAGGGATGGGACCTGGGCTTCAGGAGTAAGAGCCAGCAGGACAGCTGAAGCCTGTCCCACCCCGTGGAAGGTTGGGCGCCATGGCTTGGGAGACACTTCTCAGGGAACAAATCCATGCTCAGGCCTCAGGCTGGTGCTGCATGGCAGCCCTTCTCACCAGAACCTTGGCACGTGGTTGCTGGTGAAGGCTTGCTCTCTCTCTTTCAGAAACGGCCCCTGGCATCCATCATCAAGGAAGTTTGTGATGGGTAAGTTGAAACGGGCCTCATTTTAGACAATGGCAGGCTTAAGACCGAATGAGCACTGCCAGACCTTGGCAGGAATGCTGCTGAAGGGTGTCCAGTTAATTGGGTCCCCACGATGGGTCACTGTCTACGAAGGAAGTGCAGCTGATGAGCCTGTCCCTACGACCTACTGTCCATCTTTTTTTTTTCCTTTAAGTCGTGGAGGGCCTGGTGGGATCCAAGATCCAGGCCGAATCATATGTACCGCCTTTTGTGGTGCCGATCTACAAAAGCCAGAGGAGGTTATTTTACAGCATCTCAACCGAAAGCTTTGTTTTTTTTCTCCCCCTTGTCCTCCAAACAGATCACCCAGTCCCTTGAGCGACTCTCCTGAAAACTGTTTATTTGCAGCTTCTAGACAGGCCCAGAGGAATGGCCAAACGGGCTGACTACGTTTCTCTCACCTAGGTGGTCGTTGCCAAACCCGGAGTATTACACCCTCCGCTACGCCGACGGCCCCCAGCTCTACATCACAGAACAGGTTAGCGCAGGGAGCTGCGGAGCCAAGCAGGCCTCTGTTTGAAGGCAGCCTCCCCAGGAGACAGCGCAATCTGCTGTACCCACACGCAGGCAGCTTCCATTGCTTGGGGAAGGAGCTGCTTCCTGAACAGATTAGGGAGGGCCAGCCATGTCCTCTCTAGTGGTGGGAAAATGGGTGTCTCCTTCCTGAGAGCCCAGGGCACTTGAAGGGGACCTTAGTTCTCTGCCAAGTAACAAGCAGGAGAAGAGGGCCTGACCGAGGAGTCTTAGTCACCACTACTACAAAAATGACAAAAAGTTCCTGTGAATGTCACTTGCTTGCACAATTTTAATATTTTATCATAGTGACTCTTTTTTCTCTTTTCTGCCCAGACTCGCAGTGACATTAAGAATGGAACAATCCTACAGCTGGCTATCTCCCCGGTAGGTACTATGCTTTCCTTAGGAGTTCGTTTATCTAATATACGTGGAGCCGCACCTCCCATGGGCCAGAAGGCTGTGGCGGTGAAAAAGTCAGTCTCTGCTTCTAATACCTAGATGGGAGTAAACAAACACAATACAAGGCCTCCCTCAAGGGTCTTAACAGATAGTTGCTTAGGGAGCAGTGGGAACTCAGAAAAGGAACCACCTTACTCAGCCTGGGGATTCCCAGCAAGCCTTTCCCAGAGAAGGGGACACTTAGCTCAGATGTTGAATGACACTTAGTTCAGCGAGAATCAGTTGAAGAAAAAAGAAAATGCAAAGTATTCCAAGCAGAAAGGTGTGCTTTGTGGAGGAGAGGGGTGTGCTGGAAGGCTGAGGGCCTGTGGCAGTCAGTGGGAAGCCAGACGAGGAAGGTTCCCGGATGGCCTACTTAGGGGCTTGGACTTTGTCCAGAAGGGAACACAGGGACACGGAAAGATTCTAAGAAGGAAGGTGCGTTATGTTTAGATTTGTATTTTAGGAAGATTACTTTAGTGACAGTGTGGAAGATGGGTTAAAAAAGGAAGGTTGGTGGTAGGAGGAATCTTTAAGAAAAGCTCATGAGGAATCTTGTAAGAAGCCCATGAAGGCAAATGGCCTTGGAGTCGACCTAGCAGTAAACTTGATGACTATGGTAATATTCTGATGTGGGAGGAAGGGGGGAATCCAGGGTGACCCCCATATCTGCCAGAGCATCCCTTAAAGGGAACTAAGGAAGCATGCAGAGGCTGGAAAGAAACCCAGGCACCTATCCACTGAAGGCAGGAACATGTCAGGACTGGGAAAGGGATGGTGTGTGATGAGCCAGGAGTGAAGTGAATTGAGGGAAAAAAACATGCAGAAAGCCGCTTGCTGATCTGGGAGGCTGAGACCCCTGGTGACCTTCGTGAGAACAGCTTTGGTGGGTTGTTGGGGTGATGGCTGGGGTGCGGTGGCTAGAGTAAATGGGAGGTAAAAAGGGAGGACCCTGAGTTTACCATATTATCAAGAAGCTTGGTTACAAAAGGAAGAAGATAGAGGACGTAATAACTCAGAATTGAAAAGGTGTACTTTTTAAAAGGAGGTGACACATTGGTATGTTTCAAAAATCAGAAAGTTTGACAGAATAGTGAGAGGGTGCCCTCCTGCCTCTGTCCCTCATCTGCCTAGTTCCCTCCCTCCTCTGACCCTCCATAGTTGTTAACTTCAGTTGCAATTTTTTATGTGTCCTTGAAACTATGTTAAGGTGGAGGAGAAGGTTGATGGGGTGGTTATGGAACAAGATCTTACTGAGTCAGGAGAGGAGGGACCCAAAGCCCAGGTGGAGAGATTCACCCTGACTGCCTGCCCGAGGAAGGCAATCCGCGTGGGGGTAACTTAGGGACATTTGGAGAAAGGCTCCCAGAAAATTGAGGGCCCAATGGCCCCTGTTCTCTTTTATAGCCTGTCTAAGAAGAAGGGCTATAAAAACAACATCTATGAGTGCCTTTATTTTGCCAAGTACTTTGCATGTGTTGTATCTTAATCTTGACAAACACCCAATGAGATGGGTACTCTTGATAACCCCATTTTGCAGACAAGCAAACAGATGTGAAATGATTTGCCTCTTGTCAAGCTGCCTCTTAAACCCAGGTCTGTCTGACTCCAGGCCAGTGTTCTTAACAATGTGTTCCTTTCTGCATCCTTCTCTTCTGAACTCTTCTTATCTTAAGAACTTCATTTTTCCCCCTTAAGCTCTGCTAATTTAATATGACAGACAGGAAGTTACTCACTTTCATAGAGGTGCTGGAGCATTTCGCAGGCCTCTCATAAAGAGAAGTTGACTTTCCCAGAAGCACATCTCTCTGGAACAAGAGGCAGCAGCCCAGATATGCTGTCTCAGGAGGAAAATTAACATTTGAGTTTGGAAGCTTCTAAGTGTGATGCAGACCAGTGCTCTTCAAATTGTTCTATCCTGTGACCTTTTCTCATGGCGCACATTTTCTCTACTGTGGAGGCTTAGGAAGATTTCTGTATCATCGAGAGCAGTGGACTATTAAGGGACCATCTTTGCAGTAGTCAAAGAGGAGAGGTGGAGTGGGGAGAGCCGAGCTGGCCTGACTCCTTGCCTGGCAACAGGAACTGGGCTCCCTCACTGCTTAGCTCTGTAAGGGAAAGTGCTGAGAGCTGTTCTCAAGGCTCTTCCATTCCAGCTGAGAACATTAATTAGCACACAAGAAATGGTGATGAAATGGTAAATTGTCAGGCACTGAATGTAAAGTTAGTAAGTTCAGCTAAAGGGAAGATCAGCCGACAGCAGGGGAGGGATTGTGACTGCAGCTCGCAGAAAGGAGGCAAGCCTTCTGCTAGGAAAAGTTCATGTGCTAGGAGGAGACTTTGTCACTAGCCATCATTTTCCAAAAGCTACTTTGAAATTATTAGCTGCCTCCAGCCTCTTGATATTCTTAAAGTTTCTCCAGGGCCATCATCTTGAAAAACAATGATACGGACTTTGAAAGTTAAAAGAAAAATGTCAGGCTGATCACATTTTTGGGATTGAAAGGTATCTTAAAGGTGATGATATTAAATTCTTCACCTAATGCAAGAAACTCGCATATAGCTTCTCTGACAGACAGTTGTCCAGATCCTCCTTGATTGCATCCAATAACCGAGTGCTCGTTACTTTAAGAGACAACCTCTTCCACCATCTGACAGCTTTACTTAATAGAAACTCCCCCTCTGTTGAATCATTATCTGCTTCTCTGTGACTCACTGTGGTCAGTGGATGCTCTCTCCTCGGTCTCTCTTGTATTCCCTCAGTGGGAATTTTTTAAATCCATAACCAGAGTGCTACAGAAAGAATACAGAGGAGCACAGATTGGCCTTAGCATACTGGTGACTCCCTGATTGATCAGCAAACGTATATCCAGGAGTTCCTAAGCAGTGTGAAGAACTAGTTCTGCCTTGGGCTTGGATGTCCACAGAAAGCTCCCTGTGAGCTAGTCACAGAGCAGAAACCCGCTGCAAGGAGCAGATGGCACATGCCTTGTCCCTGGTCTCACAGTCCCGGGCTGCACGCCAGCTGATGGAGAGGACCCAGTCATCCAGCATGGAGACCCGGCTGGATGCCATGAAGGAACTGGCCAAGCTGTCTGCCGACGTGACCTTCGCCACTGAGTTCATCAACATGGATGGCATCATTGTGCTGACACGGCTCGTGGAAAGTGGTACCAAGCTCTTGTCCCAGTGAGTGTTACTGAGGTCTTGCTCAGGGGGTTTCAGACATTTACTGCATTCTGCAGGGCATCCTGTTCCCTTTTCCACTGAGTCACATGAGTTTATTGAACACCTTCTGCATAGAGAGCAGTGTGCCAAGAACGAGGGTACATGCAGAGGGGAATAAGTCACTACTGTGGTCCTAAATCTTGCAGTCTAACCAAGTAGCAGTAAAACTAGGGGCTATGAAGACAGGAAGAGAGAGGTCAGTTCAGTATGACCTGTTAATATATGGAAAATGATTGGCCTGATGGAGGTTAGTGAGCAGACTGTTACCGACTAGAACAGGTGTCTGACCACCCTCTGCCCCCCACTCCTATCCCCTTCTCACTCCATACGTGCACACATGCGCACGCAAGCCTTCCTCTGTGTTTATCATGGGTTACCCCCTACCCATTCGCCATCTCCCTGCCACCTATTTGCACAGGGAGGAGAGAGTCAGAACTTTGCGATTCACCGTGAACATCTATATGACACTCCAGTGTTAAGATGAATGTGGTGGGAACCATCTTGTGATCACAGTGAATAAACAGATGTTTAGTTTGCCCTCTAAGCCTGCAGAGCCCAAGCTGGCAGAGAGGGAGTCAGAAATCTTCTTTCAGCTGATGGATCAGCTATTGAAATTTGGAGCCAAACCGAGCAGCTAATCATGGGTATTTGTTTTAAGTCTTGGATTTCCCAGCTGTATGGCAATCCTGAAGCCTTCGGCTGCTATCAGCACTGACCCAGGAGTTTTGCAGTATCCTCAGAGTACAGGATTAGACTGGCCTTCATTTTCTTCTCTTTAAAATAGGGATAATAACTACCTTGCAGGTTGCATGAAGAGTATTGTTAATGAGAAGGGACTGAGCATGCTGTATGTAAACAGGAACATGGGCTATGAGTCACAGAGCGCCATAAGGATTTTTAACAAGCTAAATGCAGAAGAGGAGAGACAAGGGGGAGACATTTTCGTCCTTACTGTCTATCAGCAATTGGGAAAGGGCTTTGCACACATTGTTATTTTACCTTCACCACAAGCCTGTGAGGTTAACTCAGTTTTACAGAGGAAGACACTGACGTTTGCAAAGACAAAATGTGTAGTGAGTAAATAGTAAACAGGAATTGAACGTATTCTTTCTTGTAGTCTGCTGCCTCGGCCTAGGGGTGAACATGGGACAATAGCCCCTTGGGTCGCCCTACCAAGGGTGGGGTTTGACAGTTCTTAACCTTTGTATTATGTTGTGTGTGTTTTTCCCCTGTCTCAGCTACAGTGAGATGCTGGCATTCACCCTGACTGCCTTCTTAGAGCTCATGGACCATGGGATAGTCTCCTGGGACATGGTTTCCAGCACCTTCATTAAGCAGGTGAGGACTCTGCCATGCTGCCCTTCTCTCCTCCTTCAGTTGCCAGTTCTCTGAGTTTAAGGAGAGGCAAGGCAGTCATTCTGCTCAGGGTTGACCTTCTATCCCAAGGCTGAAATTCTCATCCTGAAGCTTGGCTTCTGTGGTTCCTGCAAGACTTACTCGTTACACTCTCGGGACTTGCATGAGAAGATGGACTGGGCTCTCAGGACTGAGTGTGGCCAAAGGGGAGTTGCATAGTCAGTGAGACCTGGGGTAACGCCAGCCAGTCATCCAGCTCTTCCTGGGCTCCCCCTTTCCTTTGGGTAAAAACATGTTCATTTCATTTACCTTATGTTTCCAAGTCTGCTTTCTGTGCAAGGTAGATGTGCAAGGTAGCCTGTTTGGATCAAGTCTGCCTTTTGTTTACAAATGTGCAGGCTAGGCTGTTTGGATTGTCAGATTGAACTCAGGTGGAGGGGGTACTTCTCCTCTTGCTGTCTTTTCTCCTACTGGAAGGGCCTGTGTCAATTCAGAAAACAGAACTAAAACCAAGGAATGATACATCTGCTAACCTAAAACTACACTCTCATTGGCTTGGGACATTGGGAGCTTCCCGATGCTGAAGATATTTAGGCAAAAGTGAAATGACCCTCTGTCAAGCATATTATAATGGGGATTGATTAGAGGGATTAGATTATATGACTTTAAGGCCCTTCTACCTCTGCTGTTCTGTGTGTGTGTAAGAAAAGAGTGTATGTCAGGAGAAGAGTACGTGGAGATAAAATGAGATCCCAGTTGCCATAAGATCCCCTGCTTTCTACACACAGCTCTTTTATCCCTGAACACTTATTTGAAAACAAAAGATTGCACCCTTAGATTTTTGAGGAAACACAGTTGACTGGATATTGTAATCTGAAATTCAGTCATCCATGCCTAGGGAATCCCTGGCATATCAGCCAGGGTAGCCTTAAACCAGACACCAGACGTGGGCAGCATGCTCAGGAGGAGAGAGCCTGCACGGGCAAGCATCAGAGACCCAAGCCACCCAGCTCTCCTGGGCTCTGAACTTCCTAACAGGCCTGCGCCACTCTGGCTTTAGATTGCAGGGTACGTGAGCCAGCCCATGGTGGACGTGTCAATCCTTCAGAGGTCCCTGGCCATCCTGGAGAGCATGGTCTTGAACAGCCAGAGTCTGTACCAGAAGATAGCTGAGGAGATCACCGTGGGACAGCTCATCTCTCACCTCCAGGTGTGAGTAGGAGACCCCGCCCGGCCTCCCCTGCTGTTCTCTCCCCTCTTACTCTCTAAGTCTTCCAGTCCTGCTGTGGCTTTGCTTGTGTTCCAAGCTGATGGTCTGCTTGTTCGTTCACTTATCACTGCTTCCACCGCCCTGCCAGAATTCCTCTTGCAGTTCACGCCTGGTTGCGACATGCTTCTGCTTAGCAGCATCTCCAACTCTCCTTAGGATAAAGTGAAATTCTCCAATCTTCCTGCACCACTGTGGTACCAGACAGAATTTGATGTTTCCTCCTCTGTGGGCCAGATGGTCTCTGTTTGTACCTATAATTATACTTGTATAAAATGCTGTATTTTTATTACCTGTCTCTTATTTTAAACTTTGAGCTCTCTGGGAACAGGGGCCAATCATTTTGTATCCCGTTTGGATTTAAGTAGGCTCTCAGTTAGTATTTGTTGAATGAACCCTTACTGAACTAGCAGTATCCTTTGGGAGGTAGCAGGAAGTATTGCGTAGGGCATGAGTTCAGGTATCAGTTCAAATCCAGGCTCTACTGCCTACCAGGTCTCTGCCTTCTGTCCTCATCTTGAGACGGGTGAATCATCCCCATCTCTCAGACTGACGGGGATCAGAGGAGATAAAAGATCTGGCACAGTGGCCAGCACAGAATAAAGATTCAATAAATTCAAGAGGTTTTTTGCTTTTGTTTGATTTTTAAGAGGCTTACCACATCCTAAAGCATTTTACCAGGTAATTACCTCAGAAGACAGATGAACGCTTGGGTGCACTGTTCCTCTCCTCTCCATTCCTTTTACTTTACTTTAAACTGTTCTATGCAACTTAAGGGCTGGACTTCCTAAGACAAGGGTGGTAGGACTGCTGGTTTCTTTCTAACTCTTGTGCCCTTTTTGCATTTTGGACACTGACAAAATGCTGCCAGAATGCCCTGTCAGTTCCAGGGGAAGCCACAGCTCCCCGACCTGATGTTTATAGCAGCCTTGTCTTTATGCCACTCTGCTCCCAACCTGTCCTCCCCATTAATCCAAGTACAAAGAAAGCACAGGGAGATTTGAAGCTCTGATTTCTCCCTGTCCTTCTAAGGAATTGTTCAGCCTTCTTTTTCCTACCCCAAAAGCCAAAAAGGTTGATGGAAGTGAGAAGGACATTATAAACTCCAGATGGAGGATTCTGATTTTCCTGACCTCAGACACACCTCTCCGCTTTTTTGTTTCTGCATTGGGAATGACCAGGTGCCTCCCTAAGGGTGCTGGAGGAACATGGCATTTCTCAGCAGTCATTCCATGAACACTTTCAGCCCACAGTGTCACCAGAAATGGTGTCCTCTGCTGCTTGGGCTGAGGAACACTTAGTGCCTCCATTAGTCTTCCAAGGTGCCCCCTGCCCGGCCAGGAAGTCCATTGGCTCCCAGAATGCACAGTGTGGCTGGTGGAGACTGCTTGTCAAGTGCCGGGATTATAAGGTTCAGAGAATGATTGTAGTTGTTTTCTTTGTTTAAAATAAAGGAAGTTTGTAGTTGAAGACTTTGAAAATACAGAAAAGCACAAAAAGTATATCATTTGTCCATTTTTCACCTCAGACATAAATGTTAGCATTAAATCGACTGTCCCACCAGTCCTTTTTCCTATGCATATTTTTAAGAAAAATGGGATCTTTTGTACATACTATGTGTACCTTGACTTTTTTACAGAATAATGTATCTTGAACGTTTCCCATGTCAAAAATTTTTCTAAAAGGGTGGTTTTCAATCATTTTTTGCATCCCAGATGCATTTGAAAATCTAATAGGTGTTATGGACTCTCATCTCCTTGGAAAAAAATAACACATAGTCAACAATGACATAGACATTTCTGAACTGTTTCTAGGGCTCACAGACTCTCTGAACCCATCCCTGAGTCCCAGCTGAAGAACTTTTAAAAATCTAAAACTTGATTTTTAATGACTACATAGGATTTTAGCATATATAAACAGTTGCCAATGTAGACATTTGGATTATTTACCATTCTTTTCTTTAATAGTACTTTAATGAAACCCCTTGCCAGTTAATCTTGCACAGCTGTCTGTTTACTAACTTGGGATAAATTCCTACCAGTGGGATTGCTGGGTGGAGGAGTATGCCCACTTTGGAGGCTTAGCCCCACGTGATTGATTATGATCTGAGTGATTGTGTTAATCTGTCTCTCAGTATCTCGCTGGTTAGTCTTCTAATCCTCCTCTGCCTTCTTTCTCCACTGACACAGCTCCAACCAGGAGATTCAGACCTACGCCATTGCACTGATTAATGCACTTTTTCTGAAGGCTCCTGAGGACAAGCGACAGGTCTGTGGCTGCCTTTTCAGCTTTTCATCTTCCAAGAGACGAATTCTCACCCACCCACCCTTTGCTGTATAGAGAGCAAAAACTCAGCCGTTTTCCCAAGAGCCCTTCCTCCTGTCCCTCTGTGGGAATAGTGGCTTTGCTAAGGAGGACCCAGGAGAGCAAGGAGAGAAACCAGCTGGGTCGTAGGTCAGAGCAGGGGCCTATAAACTTTTTCCTCCAGAGGGCCAGGAAGTAAATAATTTTTCACTGTGTGGGCCATGGTGTATGTGGCAGCTATTCAACCTTGCCACTGTAGCCAAAAGCAGCCTCAGACAGTAGATAAACAAATGGGTGTGGCTGTCTTCCAGTAAGACCATATAGGTACAACCAGGAGACAAGCCTAGTTTGGCCATAGTTCCCTGAGCCTGGGTCAGAGGATCAGGGAAGACACCCTCTGGGTATCACTGTCAGTGCAAGGAGACCAAACAGATGACATTCTTACTTAAGGAAGCAGGAGTAGAGAGACTTAGTATGAAGCTTCATACATAAAGATCCTCTGATCCAGGTTCTAAACTTATTTCTTCCCCCGTTAACTAGCTGTGTGACATTAAGCAAATCATGCTGACTTCTCTGAATCCCAGTTCAGAACCCTGGTTTCCTTCTTTTGAACCTGTCATATGGGAGCAACAACACTGCTCCATTCACTTCACAAGGATGTCATGAGGAAAAACAAGGCCCCTCTTTGACAAGTGAGGAAACCAGGAATGAGCTGGGCAGTGGAACCAGCACTGACCTAGGAGCCCAGGGCCTGGAGACTAAGTACTTCTGCCACTGGTGGGCAAATGCTTTAACGTCTCTGGATCTCAGTTTCTCTAAACGAAAGGACCAGGTTAAATGACCTCTAACACTGATGTTCTAGATTTCTTTGGCAAAAGCCCAAGTAGTATACAAAAGAAAGACTTTTTAATTCCCTGTCAATACCATGGGTTCAGTAAGGTGGAATTCAAATGGGGTCCTGTACCAAGCTCTTGGTGGGTTTAGTGGGAGGACCAAGAGCATCTGTGGTTCTGTCTGTCCTTGTCTGTGTTGGATGGCTTTGCTTTGTTAATCTCTTCCTTCCTAGTCCTGTTTTGTGTGTAAGCTGAAAGCTCATTCTTCCATCTGCTTCTCTCTGTGCTTTTTGCTTCTGCCGGCAGGACAAGCACCTTAATCCTCTAGACCTGCCTGTCACTGTAAGTAGCTCCACTGTGTGGAAAGGGCCCCTGCTCTCTTCCAGGTGGGAGGTCAAAGCTGGGCAAGAGTCTCAGTATCTAATCAGACGTCCAGGGCACTCCCAAGACCCAGGGAGAGGTCGGTGCTATAAATCTCATTTGTCAGGACAGTAGAGAAATGCTGCAGATTAGAATCACTTAAAGGATTAAGGGGACGCCTGCCCCAGGGAGTGAGGCCCAGTCTTCCCTTTGTGACCTGCCTTTACAAGGGTCTGTCGTTCAGCCAGTGACGATCAGATTCAGAAACAGCCTGTGGCTTTCATCTAGAAAGCACAGAAGCGTTGACTTCCAGCTTGGTATAACAAAGATAAAGGTAAATCCATGTCCTTTTGGATGCTTACTAGCTTGTAGGAATTTGAAAAGGTTTAGACAGTTGACAGAAGGGAATTTGGATGCTCACCTCTTGATTAGAGGGAGCTCTCGAGAGGTCGGCTTGGTGAGGATATGAAGAAGGATAAGTATTTCCTCAGGCACCACAGAGAAGCTTTTGGTCTAAGCCTTAACATTCTAGCAGTAGCCACTGTCATCACCCACTTTATGAGTTGTCCACAGCAAGATTTAATCTCAAGCCCACCTCCTATAGCTGCCAAAGACGTTTATAGACCACCTTCCTCCTCTGCTAGCCAGTTTGTGCTCAAGGATGCAAAGTAAAACTTAATGTTCCTGTCAGCATCAGCTGTTTGGAATATGGCTAGAAATCTAGAAGGAGAGAGAAAGGCCTTGCAGCTCTGAGAAAAATGGCAGTGCTCATGGATATTGCTCCATAGGAGAGGTGTGACAGCTCCCTCAGGCCCACTGATTTAGAATTACCTATAAAATTAAATTAAGGCAGCAGTTTAGAAAGTGAAGTCATACTAATTAACACTATAAGAAGGGATGGCTGACACTGGAAGGAGGAGACATAAGAATTATGAAAAGCTGTCAGAAAAATTAAAACCATAGTAATCTGGGACCATTTTGTTTAGGGGGAAATAGCGTCACGTTCAATAGCTCCTTAGGGTTTTACAGTGTCACAACACAGCATAACTGATGTTCTTTCTGATGAAGCCAAGTCCTTGGTAATGATTAAATTATAATCACTGTGGTCTCTTTGGAAGTAAAGAATTGTATATGATTCAGTTTTAGGAGATTTGCATAGAAACAGTCAAGATAAGATTCTGAAAAGACCCTTAAAGCTTTGCTCCCTGGAAGATTCACTTATGTTGCAGACTTTCTTTCCTGAGTTGCTAATAAGTAAATAAAGTGTTACTGTCGAAATCTGAATCAAATATAATAAAAAAGGTGACCCTGTTATAACAAATTACCCCAAAGCACCCAACACGTTGTTCTCTGTAAACCAGAGGCACATCTCGGACTCCTTGCCTGTTCACAAACGCCACGCCCTGCCTCTGTCTGCTGGTAGCTGGTGTGGCTCTAGGGGTATGGCGGGGGTGCTGGGTCCGAAGCCCTTCACCCAGTTTGGAGTCATGTTTTGTTGGAGTCCCTTCCAGCCTTGTGGCCAGTGGTGTCTGCCTGGAACGGTGCATGTAGCTGGGGAACCTTCATGCTGCTCTGTGCTCCGTGCGCGTTGTTCCATCCACCAACATCCTTGTGACACAAGTGTCTCGTCCTGAAGCAGTCTTTGTCCCTCCTGAAGTTGATGCAGTTGATCATGCCACGGGAAGGGAAACCCCATTCCAGTTAATTTGCACTCATGAAAAAAATGTGAGGGAATTTGAGCAGAAAATATGTTTGATGGTCCTTGGGTTTTTTTTTTCCCATTTGCCCACTTTTCATTTGAAAGGGAAAAAAATGTAAGAGAAAAATCCCCAGAGCTGTGACATCACCTTGCTCTTAGTTGTCATGGCTGTGTGCCTGCCACATTGCCTTATATTGGCTTACTTTTCTCCATAGGATATGGCCAATGCATTTGCACAGAAGCACCTTCGGTCCATAATCCTGAATGTAAGTTCCTGGAACAAACTGTGTTTTGTTACTATTGTTGTTGTGTTATTATTTATAACAATTATTATTATTCTTGTTATTATTGAAATTTTTGAGCGGGGAGGGTATTCAGAGGGAACTTAACAGTAGGTACTGCACACGTCTTACACTGGGAAGCTTTTTCTTCTAATCCTCTGTAAGCAGAGTTGTCTCTGGGAGGCTGTCCCCCAGGACTTGCAGAACCTCTAAGGAGGTACTGAGACCAGCCATGTTGTGTTGCCCTGCCACTACAAAAATGTCTAACCAGAGGGAATGTGTTAAACTAGGCACAAAGAGGAAAGTAATTCATTCACTCACACCAGTCATAAACCTGAATCGTGTGGGGCGCTAGTGATGATAAGACAGTGTGTTTGTTCTGAAAGAACTTCCAGTGCAGTAGGAAAGGCAAGTGGTCACAGCGCTATGTAGTCAGTGGTTTCATAATGTATGGTCTTGGAGATTTCAGAGGAGGAGGAGTCAGTCCTGCCTGGAAGGAGAGAGGTGAGGAAGCCCTTAAGGGCATGTATGTCTTCATGTGAAGCTGAGATAAGTAAAAGACCCAGAAGAAAAGAATTCCAGCAGTGGGTGGCTGGAATCCAGAAGGAGTGTGTGACTGGGTAGAGGGTGGGGCAAGGAGCATATTTGTTGGGAGGCTAGAGGGGTGGCAAAGACCAGGTCAGGTAAGGGAGTAGTCTTTTTTCCTAAGGGCAATTAAAGGAATTTAATCAGGGTGGAAATAACTAGACTGGCATTTTAGAAAAATCATACCATAAGACCTGCATGTCCTTAGGAGGGTATGAGGGAGGAAAGGAGAGTGGGAGTTGGTGGGGAAAGGGAGGCATTTGAGAGAGGGGATAGTAGGGTGGGATGAGGGGGTGATAGGGGCCAAGGATCTGGATTAAAAGCAGGTCATTTTATCGGTTGTCAAAAACAAGGGAAAAAAACAGAGACAACAGTAGTCAGGTGTGAAAGGCTTAATTATTCTGAGCATGAACTTGGGAGTCCCCAGCCCCCACTGCCATTAACCAATCTTTGATCTAGAGCAATTCACTTAACTTCTGTGGGCTTCAATTTGCTCATCTGGATGTGAGGACTAAATGAGCTAATATATATACAGTGCTTAGCAGGGTGCCTGGCACTTGCTAAGCACTCCATTCATGTTGGCAGTTTTCTGTGAACAGGATACAAAGGTGATAGAATTCACGAAGTAAGCTCCAGGCATTTGTGAGGTTGCACAATCAGCTGCTCTAAACACACAGAGCCCACCAGACGTCACCTTGCAGAACTAGCTCCTGCCTGCTGACCTTTACCCTGGTCACAGCACCTGCGTGCCTGATAGGAGGGACCTGGACAGATGCACTCTTGTCTGCAGGTGACAGAGAGGAAGCACACTGGTTCCCACGCATTCTCCTCCACCTTCCTGAGCAGCTGTCCTGGGCGCTGTAGCCTCTGCCTGTGTGGGAGCAAGGGTGCCCTTCTGAGTGAAATTTAATGAATTTCAAAGCTTATTATTTACTTAAATGGAGTTAGAAGCTCAGCTCATTTCTGGACAAACCTTGTAAACAAGCAGAGATTCCACTAGAAAAGGCAGTTCAATGTCAGGACTCAGGACTTAAGTGGTCTGCTAGGAAGGTTGTTAATGCCTGCTCACTCAAGTCCAGGGATTTAACCAACTCAAGCCAGGGTGCAGGCCTTGATATCCTTGACAGTTGAAGAAGGCTTCAGAGTGGCTTTATGAGTTATGAAGGGAGGTGAGGAGGAAGGAATAGGGATGGACAGGTAGTGGCAGAGGGGGGACACTGAGAAGGGAAGGGCTCAGGGTGAGGCAGGAGGAGGCATGGAGGCGACGGAAGTAACAGCAGCAGAGAAAAGACCCTGAGCAATGAGACTGCAGGGAGGGAGGGAAGGGGACCACGGGAGGAGGGGGAGCAGAGCCTAGAAGGAAAAGTAGGCTGGGGAGGTGGAGAGAGACAGTGCAGCTGAGCTCAGGAAAGAGATCTCTTGCTGGAGAGACAGAGGGATTGCATGTGACAGAGGGCAACAGAGAGGGCTGGAGATGGTCACCATCCAGGAGGGAGAGGCCCGGGTGTCAGCATACGCTCCAGAAAGGGATCAGAACCAGTATTGTGGGTAGAACTTTCTGCAAGTGTGGGAGGCTGTCCATAGTGGCAGCCACTAGCTACATGAGGCCACCCAGCACTTGAGTTATGTCTGGGGTGACTGGGAAACTGAATGTTTGATTTTTTTTTATTTGTTTTAAATTTAAATACCCACATGTGGCTTGTGGCCACTGTATTAGGCTGTGCAGATCTAGAGAAAGAGATAGAAGTGAAGAGCACTCTGAAGTCACAGGGTGGGGAGAGGAGGTCTGGAACACCGCCAGCCAGTGGGAATACATGCAAGCCACTCAATTCATTTTAAATGTTCTAGTAGTGACGCTGCTAGAAAGGAAAAGGGGAAATTTAGTTTCAATAACATATTTCATTTAACCCAGTATATCCAAAATACTACGACTTCAACATGTTTTAAACAGAAAAAAAGTACTGAGATATTGTACATTTCCTTTTTCCATATTAAGGCTTTGAGATTCTATATGCATTTTATATTTACAGCCCATCTCAATTTGGATTAGGCACATTTCGGGTGTTCAACAGCCTCATGTGGCTAGTGGCTACCAAACTGTACTGTGCACAGGTCTAAAGAGACTGATCTCAAGTCCCAGAGCAAGCTACAGAGAGAGCTGATCTAAAGTAGAGGGAGCTCTAGAAAGACACTGATTTAGAGTTAGCTCTAGAGCAGAGCTGTCCAGTAGAAATTTCTGTGATAATGGAAGTGCTCCATATCTACTCTATCACTGGTGGTAGCCACTAGCCACATATGCCTGTTGAGCTTAAAATGTGGCTACTGTGACTGAGAGTCCGAATTTTTAACTTCAGTTCATTTTCACCAACTTAGAATGTATTTAGGCACATCTGGCTATTGGCCACCATATTGAACAGCACCGCTGCAGACATAGAGCTAGCCCAAATGAGAGGACCTGAAGGACACAGAGGGTATGTGTGGGAGATGGGGCGGAAGTCTCTAGTGGGCAAGAAAAGACCAAGAGTGACAAGACCCAGGACGCTGGGTGAGGCAGAGAGGGAGGAGAAGTGCAGGGAGCTAGCAGGCAAGAGTGAGGGATCGTGGGAGTGAGCGTGACAGCGAGAGACAAGCGCACAGCCCAGCATCACTCTGCCCTGGGGATAGCGGGAGAGGAGGCAGGAGAGCAGAGGGGCCCAAAGTGGGTGGCCCAGAGGGACAGTGGGGGTGATGAACTGAGCGGGGTGGGGGGGCACAGAAAAAGAACAGAGGACAGAGAGGGACATGGTATGGGAGCACCAGGGACATGGGGGTGCTGTACACAGGGTGACTCGAGAGAAGGGGAGAAACAAGTGAGGCGGGAGAGTGTGAAGGGTTGGGCATGGTGTTAGATGTCCCCCTTTGTGTGAGTGATACTATTTAAAGAAAATGACCTTTTCTAAAGCCTCCCCACTCAGTGAGGCCATCCAAAACATTTTATTTTTCTAAGAGAAAACAAAGGAACCATACTGTCCAATTCCACAAGCGACTCTTGCTCTGTGCACTCCTGTGTTGGCCTGAGCAGTCCTGTATGGTAGCCGATTGGAGTGAGGGCCCACTGCTCGCCTCCCCTATCCTAATCTTAACGGGGAGCTTTGCAGTGTGGCGGGTGCAGCCTCCCCCTTCGTCCCACTTGCCCTGCCCAGGGGAGTGCAGAGAAAGGACTGGTGCCTCAGGTCTGCAGTAAATCATCTCTGCCTGAATCAAGCCCATTCAGACTCCATCCCCTTCTAGAACATGAAGTCCCTGTGTGTGGGAAGAAAGCCCTGCTCCCTGCCTGGCATGCTTTCTTTTTCACCAGCATAGATGTGACTCTTCAGCAAAAGAAAATCAGCTCAGCCCTCAGCTCCCTGCCTTTGCATTTTCCAGCATGTGATCCGAGGGAACCGCCCGATCAAAACTGAGATGGCCCATCAGCTGTATGTCCTGCAAGTCCTGACCTTTAACCTCCTGGAAGAAAGGATGATGACCAAGATGGACCCCAGTGACCAGGTAGGTGGTGCTGAGTGGGACGGAGCTTCCCTGGCGTGAACCGTGTGCTGTCTGACATACGTTCCGCCCTTAGTCTATGTGTCGAGCAGCTGCTGCGTGTCAGGGACAGTGCCTGGTCTGCAGGAATGGTTTGTAAAGTCTGCTGGGGAGATGTAGCTCTGTGCCTCTGCATCATCGCTTCCTGGTGGGTGGCTGTCTGTCCTTCTAAGGAAGGTGGTGCCCCTCAGAGTTCTGCCCCCCAAAGCCTGACCCACTCTTTCTTGGCCTTGCTTCCCTTGGTTAGCAGACTCACCTGCTGATTGTCTGTTTCACTTCTCAGGCTCAAAGAGACATTATATTTGAACTGAGGAGGATTGCATTTGATGCAGAGTCTGACCCCAGCACTGTCCCTGGAAGTGGGACTGAAAAACGCAAAGCCATGTACACCAAGGACTACAAAATGCTGGGATTTACTGTAAGTTTCCCAAAGCACAGATGTTGGTAGGCCTTCTCCCCTGGCAGGAAGTCCGGGGGCCCACCCAGACAAAGCCCTGAGACCCCTCCCTCCTCCTGGTGGCCCTGGGATAGATAGTTGACCCTACGAGGCTGGAGGGGCCTTGATACCTGGTTTGCTTCGGTGGTGCCAGGCTCACAGGTTTCCGTGCGCCATTTGGCCCTGTGAAACAAACCCCCCTACAAGGGCCGGGGTCAGCCAGATAGGCAGGGAAGGGACCTCTCACAAAGCTAGGTTCTTTGAAAGCTAGAGTGGATATTTTGTGATGGGATACAGCTTGAGGATGGAGTTAATTCGTTAAATATTTACTGCATACCTACTCAGTGCCCAATGGTATGCTGGGCGCTGGGGAGACACAAAGAGCCGAGCACTCAGGCTCCTGGCAGAGCGAGGCGTGGGAAGAGGGCCAGGAAGGAGGTAAGACCCGGGTACGGAGGCTGACAGTGGACCTTCCGCTCAGGCGACGCTGCACACAGGGAGGCTACTGAGTCTCAAAGTGGGTTTCTTTTTTCTCCAGAACCATATCAACCCAGCAATGGACTTCACCCAGACTCCTCCTGGAATGCTGGCCTTGGACAACATGCTGTACTTGGCTAAAGTCCACCAGGACACCTACATCCGGGTAAAAGCTGGGGCCAGCTCTCAGTCCTGTGCTGCGTCGCTTGCCTCCCTCCCTCACCTTCCTCACCTGCCTTCCCTCTTTCGCCCCAGATCGTCTTGGAAAACAGCAGCCGAGAAGACAAACATGAATGTCCCTTTGGCCGCAGTGCCATCGAGCTCACCAAAATGCTCTGTGAAATCCTACAGGTTGGGGAACTACGTAAGTCTGCAGCTCCCTCTCTTCCTGCAGCCATTCCTTACAATCAGGAGCCTGGTGAGACTGGAAGTTATGAAGTTAGGTGTCAGTGGGACTAGACAACCTTATTGTGCATTTTTTAAGTCACGGAGTGAGCTGCCATCCATCTTATCCTTGTTTATGGGAATCATGGCTGTGTCCTTGTTTGAGCTGGTAATTTGAACATGTTCAAGAGCTATGCTGCCTCTGTCTGCTTCCGGGTGTAAGAGTAGCTGAGTCCATAAGAGGGTAGAGCCAGACCCAGGGAAAGGGCCCCCAAGAAGGAAGCTAGGGAAGCAGAAGATCCAGAGTTTCAGGACGTGAGCTCCCAGGCCCCTTTGGGTAGACCCTTCCTACCTCCCTGTTCCTTTCCTTCTTCAGCAAACGAAGGACGCAACGACTACCACCCGATGTTCTTTACCCATGACCGGGCATTCGAAGAGCTCTTTGGGATCTGCATCCAACTGCTGAACAAGACTTGGAAGGAGATGAGGGCAACAGCTGAGGACTTCAACAAGGTCAGTGTTGTAGAGCTCTGCGGTCCATGGGCTGAGACCCTCACGGGACAGCTGTGACCGCTGGCTGGAGCCTGGTGAATCTCTGAGCTGGAGAATCAGTTTGGTCTGCAGCTCAAAGTCACAAGACTGAGGCAGGCACGAAGAGCCTCGGTCCCCTCTGGTTGTGCTGCTTTTGCAACCCTGAGCAGGTGTCTAACCCTTGGTGCCCTGGCCCCTCACTTATCCAGCGGAGCTAGCACATGCCCTGCTTGGCTTCCTTAGGGGGCAGGAGGATAAGCTTCATCTGTGGTTCATTGAGCACTTGTGTGAGGGCACTGTTGCAGTTTTGTGCACTGGAAGTGGCAGGGAGGATGGGTTGGAACGATGTGCATGTCAAGGTCATTGCTCATGCTGTCTGAGTGCCCACTTTCTGGAGAGCACTGCTAGGCCCTCAAAGGCTGATGGTCTAGGAGCTGAGTATTTTGAAACTGCTCATCTCATCGTATAACATTTGGAGAATATAAAGAAGGAAAAGTTCTCTATAACTCCACATCCGGCCATGACCATTTTTAAGTTTCCCTCTAGTCTTTTTTTCCTATAGATTTTTCCTTCATTGGTGGAGAGCTGAGTAGACGTGTGGTATGATACTGTTTTTCTCTTTAGCTTTTATTGTTTTAGGGGAAGTAACACATTTTTTTTATTAAGGTATTATTGATACACACTTTTATGAAAGTTTCAGATGAAAAACAATGTGGTTACTACATTTACCCATATTATCAAGTCCCCACTCATACCTCAGTTCAATCACTGTCCATCAGTGTAGTAAGATGACAGAGTGACACATTTTTTTAACACACCATATAGCACTGAGCAGCCATACAGCATCTCGTAATCCTTTAGGCAGCACGTTACAGAAGATGGGTCTTTTTCTTGCTTTAAAGATGAGTAGATAGAGGCCTGAGAGGCTAAATGACTGGCTCAAGGAACAGACTAAGGGACAGAGTCAAGATCTGAACCTATTTCTCTCTGACTCTAAAAACCTATGCTCATTCCACCATACTATTAACTAATTGAAATTTATGAGAAATAAAGCATTTGTCAGCGTCAGCCTTTTGGCCTCAGTAACCCTCCAAGGAAGTGTGCCTTAGGCAGCTGGCACTCTTACCCTGTCCAGCAGACATCCGCTGTGCCTGCAGCACCCCAGACCCGGAGTCTGCCGTCAGTTTGTAGAGCAGCGGTGAGGGAGTGGCCTTCTTCCTCTCCCCTTAGGTTATGCAGGTAGTCCGAGAGCAAATCACTCGAGCTTTGCCCACCAAACCCAACTCTTTGGATCAGTTCAAGAGCAAACTTCGTAGCCTGAGCTACTCTGAGATTCTGCGGCTGCGCCAGTCCGAGAGGCTGAGTCAGGATGACTTCCAGTCCCCGCCAATTGTGTAAGTGCCAACCCTGACTGGGCACTAGCTCTGCCTGCCTTCAGAAGCCCTGCTTGTCCCCATGACCATCTCCTTACTCTGGTGCATGTCCACCCCAGGGAACTGAGGGAGAAGATCCAGCCTGAGATCCTTGAGCTGATCAAGCAGCAGCGCTTAAACCGGCTCTGTGAGGGCAGCAGTTTCCGGAAGATCGGGAATCGCCGAAGGCAAGGTGAGAGGGTCTTGGGCCTCGGCTGGTCCTTCCTGCCCTGAGTCACTGCTGGAAGGGAGCCTGCCCCCACGGAAGCAGGCAGGGAGCAAGCCATCCTTCTGCCGTGTGTGTGCCCAGGACTGACCCCAGCACTGGCCCCACTCACCCGCTTGGCTCCCCTTGTGTTCCAGAACGTTTCTGGTACTGCCGCTTGGCCCTGAACCACAAGGTCCTGCACTATGGTGACTTGGATGACAACCCTCAAGGGGAGGTGACCTTCGAATCCCTGCAGGAGAAAAGTAGGTTCATTTCTCTGTTGCTGTGTCATGGAAGCTGGGTTCGATGTCAGGAAACCTGAGTTCTAGTCCCGGCTGTTTCCCACAATCTCTTCTTGGGCCAGTTATCTCTCCAGACCCGCTTCCTCATCTGTCAGAGGTTGTCTTCCTGGCCTCCTCACAGGGCTGTTTGGAGAATTCAGTGAGGTGACAGATGGGAATGGGTTTGGCAAATGGTAAAGGGTGGTATGAGACTAGGTTGAAAGGCAGTGGTTAAGAGCAGAGCCTCTGAAGCTGGGCTGCCTGGATTCAAATCCTGCTTTTGCTATTAATTCTAATTAATTGTAGGTTAATTTTCCCTCTGCCTTGTTTTCTTCTGTAAAATGGCAATAACAGCCACATTTCCCTTGTAAGAGGATGGAATGAGTAATGCATGGAAAGCACTTGGAAGGGTGGCTGGCAGGTGGTGACCGTTACTATTAGCTCAGCCCCTGCTCTTCGCCATGGTGGCACTGTCATCTCCATTACTGTGAAGTGGAAGTGAGGTGAGTGTTTGAGGCCCCACTCCGTGCAGAGACAAGCCAAACACTCCGAACTGAGCCCCAGTCAGATTTGACAGAACCCAGCAGACCATGGTCCACGTGAGGCAACCACGGAGGAGGGAACAACCCAGGGGCGCTGTGCCTGAGCTCGCACAGCCCTGAGCCTGGGGAATGGAGGGGATTTCCCCTCCAGCACTGATGCAGAGACCCCCTTGCAGCATAAAGCTTCCAGAGACTAATTCCCTTCATTTGACAGTTCCTGTTGCAGACATCAAGGCCATTGTCACTGGGAAAGACTGTCCCCACATGAAAGAGAAAAGTGCCCTGAAGCAGAACAAGGTGAGTGGAGAGGAAGTCCTGAGTGGTGGTGGCTATCACCGTGACACCTGGAGAGGACAGCTGCTCTTCGAGTGCATGCTCTTGCCCCCATCCTCTCTCTTAAATTATTTCTCCCTTATTACTTTGAAGAAAACCCCAAGTATTATTTCATCTGTAAATAATTAGAATGTATCTAAATTACAAGGGCTCTTTAACATAATCACAATACCATTATCACACCTAAAAAGAAATAAAAAGTTAATATCAAATATTCTGTTGATGTTTGAATTTCCACTTACTATCTTATAAATATCATAACTTCTCTGTATAAAAATACGTACATTGTGTGTACACACACACATGTATACACATACACACACTCATCCCTATTTTGTTTGCTAAATTGGAACCCACATAGGATCTACACATTGTGATTAGTCTTTTAAGTTTCTTAATTCGTAAGTTCCCCCTCCTTCTTTTTTTCTCTTTGCAATTCATTAGTTGAAGAAATCAGGTTGCTTGTTTGGTAGTTTCCCAGAGTATGAAATGTGCTGATTGTCTCCCCATGGTATAGTGTAACTTGCTACTCTGTCCCAGATCTGTAAATTGGTATGAGGTCTAGAAGCTTGATCCAGTTCAGGTTTGACCCCTTTTTTTGGCAAGACTCCTTCCTAGATGGCATTATGTTCTCAAGAGGCATATTATATGTTGTCATCTGTCTTTCTGTGATGCTGGCAAACTGTTGATGCTCAAGGCCTTGTTCTGCTAGTAAATTAAGTTTGCACACTAGTGATAATCTAATGCAGTCATTCCTTTTCATTTATTAGCTGAACTACTCCTCTAAAGAGAAACTTGCTGTCATCTACTATTGGTTCCCCAGTGGTACAATTTATAGAAGAAAGGAGGGTAAATGCTGAATTCTTTCCTTTTATGTACCTCCTTTTAAAACAATGAGTTATTCTCTGGTATCATCCAACAGTGACCAATTTTGCATATGTGTTTTGTTTTGTTTTTTTAGCGTTATTATAAACTCACAGATTTAAGCAAATTTTATTTGTTTCAGTGCATTACAGTTATGTTTTTGATGCTCAAATTGACCCATCTTTGGCCATAATTTGATTTTTGTTGTGGTTTTTAAACTGTCAAGACTTTCAGTTTAATTACCAAGATATATATTTAAGGTTATATATAGTCATGGACTCTGACATTAAAAGGTTCTGAGTGTTGAGAAATGACTTTTCTCCAATCTTAAAAGTATCACTACATCTTAGGCGTGACTTGGGTGGGGAGTAGGTAAGTTAAGGTCGATAACCTCTGGGCCTCATCTCTTGTTTATGTGCCCTGGGGCCTCGATGATACTGCACTTGAATCAGCATATTTGGTGATGGTGCCAAGTTACTAGGACTTTGGCCAAGCCCTTGGAGTGTCATGTGCAGGCTCTTCCATTGTTCCAAGTAACTGAAATCCTTTCTCCTTCAGGAGGTGTTGGAATTGGCTTTCTCCATCCTGTATGACCCTGATGAGACCTTAAACTTCATTGCACCTAATAAGTATGAGGTGAGCAGTGTGGCACTGCCTTGGAGAGCCGAGCCCTCTCTGTGATTCTTCAGCTGGAGGGCAGGAGTGGGCAGAACAAGAATGCCCCCCTAAAAGCAGGGGGCCACAGTGTGTCATGAAGGCTGTTTGTGACTAAGGACCTGCCCCATTGGGGTCATCCCCCTGAGCTGGGCTCTCCAGGTTACTCTTGAGCAGAAGCCCTAGGTTGTCATTAGAAACACAGAGTCAACTGGGGCTGTCATTTGCCTAGGACTAGGAAAATCTCTTTGCACTTTCTGCATGGCCACCTACCTAAGTGAACCTGACAGATTCTCCCTCCGTAGGGCTCCTGGTCACATGCTGTAGTGGATCTGGCCTGGGCTTTGAAGCCAGATGGACCCGGTCCTCCTGGCACGGGGCTCAGTTTCACCTGCAGCATTGGAAGATACTAGATGTTAAATGAGTAGCTGCAGTTGAGACCTACATGTCTGCTGAGCTCTGAGAGCCATCAGCGGGAACTAGAGGTGGGGCTTCTGGAACGGGAGACACTTAGGCAGGGCCTGAGCTGCCAGTGGAGTTCTCTGGGAAGAAACGAAGACCTAGCAGGTGGGGAGCAGGTGAGCAAAAGCATGGAAAAAGGTGGAACAGGAGGAGTTAGGGAAGGATGGGCTGAGAATGCTTTTATTCCCTCTTATCATGAGACCCTCAAGTTCAGTTTCTCTAGTACTTATTTTTAACTTTATTGACTGGGTTTTTTTATTTAATTGACTTTTTAAAATCAAAATGGGGATTTTACGGTAATTTTATGTCCTGCCTTTTTCACCTAATAGGTATTTCCCCCCACCATTACTAATTTCAGGTAGTGTTGCCCCAGTGCTCAGGTCTCGTTTTGCTGTATTCATTAATTGCATTTAAAAAATTATTTTTGGTATTGTATCAGGGAATTTAAATGTAAATCCCTCAAAAAAACCAAAGATATTTTGAGAAAGGGAATGATCACCTTGTAATTTATCTTTGCCATTATCCCAAATCAGTTTTGCCTATGTTGCAACAGAGACTGTTGTGAGTCCTCTGAGAAGAGGGATCTTGGCAGGCCCTCCTGCTGGCCAGGGGCCACCATGTGACGTTTTGCAACTTGCTCCCCACAGTACTGCATCTGGATTGATGGCCTCAGTGCCCTTCTGGGGAAGGACATGTCCAGCGAGCTGACCAAGAGTGACCTGGACACCCTGCTGAGCATGGAGATGAAGCTGCGGCTTCTGGACCTGGAGAACATCCAGATTCCTGAAGCCCCACCCCCAGTGCCCAAGGAGCCCAGCAGCTATGACTTTGTCTATCACTATGGCTGAGCCCCAAGCCAGAGTCGGCGGTACCCAGGAAGGGATTTTGGGCCCAGGAGAAACACTCACAGTCTGGTGCCTTGTCTTCTGCTTGTACAGAATCTGTAGTGACTGTGGTGGCCAGTAAATGCCAGCCATTCCTCAAACCCGCCTTGGGCCACGCAGAGCTTCCTCTTGGTCTCTGGCTACTCTTGAGTCATGAAGGCAGGGTGCTCCATCCTCCTCATCCCTGTGGCTCCTGGAATCGGGTCATGAGGAATGAATAGCAGACGCCCTTGCCCTCCAGGACAAGAAACTGCTTCTTGAGCTGGTAGTTAACAACAGCCACTCACCTTTTCTCCCTGAGCCTGCTCTCCAGTTGGCTGGGCCTCCATGGGGAAAAGAGCTGGCCTAGGAAAGGCTGCCTGCTGAGGACAGACGTGCCGAGCCTGGTGACAGTCTTGGAGGGACGGACTCTGGGTGACCCGCGCCTGTGTCTCAGATCCAAGTAGAGGCCTCGGCCTTTCCCGAGGAGACGCCTTGCCCTTGCCCTTGCCCTTGTCGTCGCCGCGAGGGCTCACTCCAGCCTCACACAGCACCCACATGCTGCTGCTGCTGCAGAGGGTTGGCTCTGACACCTCTCGTCTCCGGAGCCACCAGATCCCTCTTGCCCCTTCAGTTGTCTGGGCGGATGGAAATTTCTCCCTGCAACCTCTCTCAGCTTCTCTTCCTGGCAAGTCAAAGGCATTTGACTAAGAGGGCTAAGTCCAACCCTCTGTGTCAAGGAACTCTGCGGGAAGAGCGCAAATGAGGCGTGGGCCTAGGCTGTGGTGAGGTCACGAGATTCTGCTCCCCTCCCCTCACATTTCTCTCTCTCCTTCGTGGGGGTGGGGGGGGAATCTCCCACCTAACCTGAATTGCAGCCCCTCCAGTGTGCTCTCCTCTGGCCTTCCAGACCTCAGGAAGTCGGCCTTCCCATCCTCCCTCTCCCAGTGCTGTGGTTTCTGCCATTGGCCGTGATTTCAGGGAGCTCGTTGAGGCCAGCTGAGGCCACAACCATGCCAATGGGGCTTCCCTGGTGCTGTAGCACTTGTAAACCACATGCACAGCCCCTCTCCATGGACAAAAGTGAACACAGGTGGCATTCAGTGTTGGTAGCCTGGCATCGTAGGTACTGCCCAATGAAGAGTGTACTATATATTTTCTTTACTGTAGGCCATACTTATACAGACATGTATATATATTTATATAAGATCTACCGATCCTAGGATGGAATGTTTGAGGGAAAATTAAATTAGAGGCCAGAAAAAAGTAACACTTCAGTTGTGAACCAAGATTGTAACCTGAGAGTAGCCAAGAGCTTCCTGTCAGTAACCATGTTTTCAATAAATACTCTTTCATGTACAAACTGTGGTTCCTATGAACAGCTGTTCCTTTGTATTTTCTACCTGCCCAAGGAAGCTTTCACCTTGACAAGCCTTCATTTCATTGTGTCTGGAAGAGATCGGAGAGCTCCAGCTGGAGCCCTCAGCCACCTTCCAAGAGTTCCTTCTCTTCAACCACTCTGCCCCCACAACACGCATGAACACACACACACACACCTGACGGTGAAGGATGCTCACAGATTGTTTCCCCAGGCCAGTGTTTCTGCTTTGTCCTGCGGGGTATAGCAGTGAAAGGGATACTGTACACCCCCGTAAATGTGCCCTCTCTCTTCTCCCTGCCAGGGAACTGCTCGAGTACTTGTGCCTTACAAAGGAGGCACATCTTTACCCTGTGTGTTGCCAGTGTTCAGTACCCAGCCTTCCAGCTGGTGTTCTACGCTGTTGCTCCAAACCTCAGCCTTGGTAGCTGGGAAGCTTGAAGGAGGGTCGTGATGAAAACAGACATTCTCTGAGAGAAGGGGGCAAAGACAAGCTCTTTAAAAAGGCACAGAAAGTCCAAGTACCAGCCTTGAGGACCGACTGGGTGCTATTGTAGGTGCAAGGTCAGCACTGGATGAACCAATGCCTGCCTGATGCCAGCTGGTGATGGCAGGGTGACAGTGGTTTGCAAAATGCAATGCTTATACTCTGGCCTTGAGCCTTCTCTTCAGAAGAGCCAAGGAGCAGCTGAGTTACTTGGCAAGGATCCATGTTTGCAGCCAGTCTTAGAGCCAGTGAGCCCTGGAGGGGCTGGAGAGGGAGGACAGAAAGCCCCAAACTGGGCCTCAGTCTGCAACTCTCACCTGCCCTGGCCTCCCAACCGTTCTCCCTGGCGGCAGCATCTGCCTCTTAATCTATCCTGCAAGATGAGGAAGATCTGAACTCCCCAGCTGGCACTTTGGGACCACTGCAACCTGCCCCTTGGCTACTTTTCCACTATAGCTTTTGTTAATTCTCCTTATAAACAACTGGGCTCCAAGTCAGGCTCCAGGCTTCTCTCCCTCCTTACTTCCTCTGAAACACTTCACCAGCCCCTCAACAGACTGAAACAGATTTACAAAGTTTCATATACACAAAATGTTTCACAAATGTTTATATTACCTTCCGTAGATTTGAGTCCTAAAATTTAATGTCCCTGACTGTACCACTCCCAAGCTGGCTTGAGCTCCCAGAAGAAAAAGCCCATGAGAGTTTCATCTTTGGTAAATACTTCATTTTTTCAATAAGAGAAAACAGGTGACTTCCGACTGTCCGGGGTCGCTGGGCCCTGCGGCCTGCACTGGAGCCCCAAAGCGAGGCCCTGACTGAGCGCAGAAGACACAACCACAGCACCTAGCGGGTGCTCGGCGCTGGGCTCACGAGTCCCCAGGGAGGGTACGCCTCGCGGGGCCTGGGATAACAAGTAACCCACTCGGCGCCCGCCCTCCCCGGGAAGCAGGCCCTTCCCCAACGGCTTCCGGCGGAAGTGCCCTCCGGGGCGGTGCTCGGCCTCGCACTTCCGGCAGGAGGTTCCGCGCCCGGAGCGCACGCGGCCGAGGTGAGTGGGCGCGCGGCGGGCATTCGGCGCGCTCCCGAGGGCGGGGCTCGGAGCTGGAAGGGGAGTGGGTTCCCCGCGGGATCCGCGCGCCGCGGCACGCCGATGCTCCTGCCTGCCCCGGCCTTCAGTCTCCCCGCCGTGGCGTGGCTGGGGTCTCTGCCCGCCGCCGCCTGCGACGCGCGCTTCCTCGGCATTTCCAGAGCCCCCGAGTCGGGCCGGGCCTGCCCTCAGGCGGGACTCAAGCTGACCCGGCCCTGCTCGCTGGCCGAGCCGCATCCCGCAGGGGCTGGGAGTGGGGGACGGGCAGTAAACACATGGGCAAACAGGGAGACGCCAGGTGGTGGGAGGTGCCACGAGCAGGGAGTCCTGGAGGAGACCTCAGTCAGGCAAAGGTCTGCGGTAGAGTGTTCTAAGCAGAAGGAACAGCAAGTGCCAACGGTACAAGCTTGATGTGTTTGGCAGACAGCCAGCGCCAGCGTGGCGGGTGCTGTGCCAGTGGTGGGAGTGAGGTTGCAGACGTGGGCAGAGATCAGATGGTTGGCGGCCTTCCTCCTGGGCCTGCTGAGGAGTTGGGATCAACCCTTTGAGGGCGTGGTCTGCTTTCTGTGCTTAAGCCATCTCTCTGGCTGCTTTGTGGACTGCAGGCTGTAGAGGGGAAGAGGAAGCAGGGACACCAGTTAGGAGACCCGCAGTCCCTAGATCACTGTGATGGAGTAGAGGTGAAGAGAAGTAGATGGGTCAGGTGTATTGGAGGTGGAACTGACAGGACAGGACTTGAGAGTGGAGGGAAGGAGTGGTCAAGGATGACCGGATCACTGATTTGGGGGTTTAGTCAGAAGTAAACAGGTGTATTATGCTGGTATTAACTAATGACTTTGGAATAGGTTGGGGGCCTGAATCAAAAAATCGGCTTAGGGCATCTGAAATTTTAGATATCTTGAATGAAGCTACCAAATAGACAGATACAGTAGTCTGGAGCTGGTGGAAACGTTAGGGCTAATGTAAAGAATTTTACATTATCCTATTATCCTACTGACATGTCAGTAGGATAGGATGAGATTACTCAGATGAGAAGATAAAGAGAGGCCAGGTTCCAGCCCTCTGGCATCCAGTTCTTACAGGTTGGGTTGACGAGGAGCCAGCAAAGAAAGACCACGAAGGAGTCCAGAAAAGCAGAAGAAAAAACAGGAGCACATGGTGTGGCATCCAAGAGATTTTCCCAGGAGGAGAAGTGGTCAGTTGTGTCAGATACTGAGAACAGAGACTTGGCCCTTGAAGGGGACAAGAAGGAGGGTGTGGTGACTCAGTGGAGCAGTGGGGACAGGCTGAAGTGAGCTCAGGGGGTGGGGAGTAGGGCTGGCATTAGGGGCCCTGGGGAAGTTTGGCTGTAAGGGGCCAGCAGGGGAGTAAGTCTCTGCCGTGAGCCGGCACTGAGTGCTGTACCGGACGCCACTGACTCCACTCCTAGAAGGGAGATCTTACCTCCTTTACAGTTGGGGAAACTGAGGTCCAGAGGTCAGGTAACTTAGTGTCAAAAAGCAGTGAAGAAGAGCCATGATTTGGTCCCAGGTGTCTTACTTCCAGACCATACTTTTGAGCACTAACCTGCATGTCCCAGGTTACAGTTGGGGAGGTTGAGGGGAGCCAGGTGCTGTATCAGGTCTATGCTGGTGTGGCCACTGCTTCCAGCTAGTCTGCCCCTGAGGAAAATAAGGCAGAATGTGAAATTCCTTCCCTGGGCAAATGAGATTTGAAAAAGAACATATGCCCCTTTAAGCCTGGTTTTTCTTATCATGAAAGAAGGGAGGAGACCTTATCAGTTACTATCTCTATCTCCAATGCTAGGTATACAGGGATACTTAATAAACGCATGTTTAGTAAGTGGCTAGGTGATTTCCAAGAGCCCTTCTAGCTGAGGTCGGTCTGATTTTGTGTTTGGCGTTAGGTGATCTTTTGAATAAGAGCATGAGAGTTAACGTTGAGACAGTGCTCCCTGTGGGCTGGGGTAGTCATAGGGACTTACTGGAGGTGGGGGGCCTGGACTGGCTCTTTGAAGGAAGGGCAGGGTCTGAACAGCAGAGAGAAGGCATTTAAGTGTTGGAGCAGGAGCTGCAGAAGTGGAAGGCCCAAGAAGTTGAGCCGCGGAAGGGTGCAGACTGCCCCTGGAAGCCATGGTAGGAACCGTGGGGAGAGGGCGCTAGGAGGAAGCTGCCTTGGTGCCAGCATGCCCTGTGGTTGCCTTTGCAGTGTAAGCAGTCATTCTCAGCAGGGAGCAGTTTTGCCCTTCAGGTGACATTTGGCAATGTCTGGTGACATTTTTGGTTGTCACAACTTGGGATGAGGGGGAAGGGCTGCTATAGGCACCTAGCGGGTTAGAGACCAGGGATGCTGCTAACCACCCTGCAGTGTCCAGGACAGGCCTTCTCCCCTGAAATCATCGGGCCCCAAGTTCCATTGTTGCCAAGGTTGCAAAGCCCTGGTAGAGAAGAAAGCGTATGGGTCCTGAGTCCCGTTAGACATAGGTTTGGTGGCTGTGAGCCCCATCTGGCTGTGTAAGCAGGAGTCAGGCTGTGGAAGGCGCAGGGGGAAGTAGAGAGAACCAAAAAGGAAGTTGATGGCGTTGTGGCAGGAAGAGAGGCTGATGACTGGGATGGTAGTGGGACGGTCAGGAGCTGTGTTCATTTGGGGGATTATAAGAGAGGTGACAGTATTTCTTTTTTTTTTAATCACTTATTTTATTAGCTTCTCCTAAGTATTCTTTTTTTTTATAATTTATTTTGGATCATTAATCTACAGTTACATGTGCAATATTATGATTATTAAACTACCCCCTTCATCAAGTCCCCCCCCACCAACCCCATTACAGTCACTGTCCATCAGCATAGTGAGATGCTATAGAGTCACTACTTGTCTTCTCTGAGTTGTACAGCCCTCCCCATGCCCCCCCAACATTACATCTGCAATCATAATGCCCCTTTTTCCCTCTTATCCCTCCCTTCCCACCCATCTTCCCCAGTCCCTTTCCCTTTGGTAACTATTAGTCCGTTCTTGGGTTCTGTGAGTCTGCTGCTGTTTTGTTCCTTCAGTTTTTTTCTTTGTTCTTATACTCCACATATGAGTGAAATCATTTGATACTTGTCTTTTTTGGCTTGGCTTATTTCACTGATTATAATACCCTCTAGCTCCATCTATGTTGTTGCAAATGGTAGGATTTGTTTTCTTCTTATGGCTGAATAATATTCCATTGTGTATATGTACCACATCTTCTTTATCCATTCATCTACTGATGGACACTTAGGTTGCTTCCATTTCTTGGCTATTGTAAATAGTGCTGCGATAAACATAGGGGTGCATCTGTCTTTTTCAAACTGGGCTGCTGCATTCTTAGGGTAAATTCCTAGGAGTGGAATTCCTGGGTCAAATGGTATTTCTATTTTGAGTTTTTTGAGGAACCTCCATACTGCTTTCCACAATGGTTGAACTAATTTGCATTCCCACCAGCAGTGTAGGAGGGTTCCCTTTTCTCCACATCCTCGCCAACATTTGTTGTTGTTTGTGTTTTGGATATTGGCCATCCTCACTGGTGTGAGGTGATATCTCATTGTGGTTTTAATCTGCATTTCTCTGATGATTAGCGATGTGGAGCATCTTTTCATGTGCCTGTTGGCCATCTGAATTTCTTCTTTAGAGAAATGTCTATTCATGTCCTTTGCCCATTTCTTAATTGGATTATTTGCTTTTTGTTTGTTAAGGTGCATGAGTTCTTTATATATTTTGGATGTCAACCCCTTATCGGATATGTCATTTATGAATATATTCTCCCATACTGTAGGATGTCTTTTTATTCTACTGATGGTGTGCTTTGCTGTACAGAAGCTTTTCAGCTTGATATAGTTCCACTTGTTCATTTTTGCTTTTGTTTCCCTTGCCCGGGGAGATATGTTCATGAAGAAGTCGCTCATGTTTATGAGGTGACAGTATTTCTTGACTGAATGTGGTGTGAGGGGAAGAGGGGAATCAAGGGTGAGAACATGGTTTCTGATCTGAGCAACAGGTGAATGAATGGTGGCAACACTGGCTGGAGTGGGAGGAAGAGCAGATTTGGACAGAGACTGGATGACTCCTGGAACTGGGGTTAGGGCTGGGCAGGCTGGGGGTTAGATACCTGGTGGCAGCCATCCAAGCAGAAAGGACAGGTGGGCAGCTGGTGAGGGTCAGAGGGAGGGATGCACAGTGGGGCAATATCAGCTTGCAGAAGGTATAGCAAGGACTGTGGCCGCGTTAGACTACATAGCACAGTGGTTCTTAGCCCATTGGATACAACCCCCTCTTTTTAAGGACAAATATTTCTTTAACAGCTCCCCTTGTTATCCTAAAATGAAACTTACAGTTACTACAGACTGCCTATACATAATTTTTAAAATCGTCAATGCCCTATCTCACTACGCTGATGGACAGTGACTGTCATGGGGTTGAGGGGAGGGAACCTGATGAAGGGGGTAGTGTAATCACCATAATATTACTCATTTAATTGTAGATTAATGATATCAAAATAAACTTATAAAAAATATATTTCAAAAAACTGATGCACACAAAAAAAATTGCCAATGCCCTAACCACAAACAGAGAAACGAAAGACAAGTGATTGATAATCAAGTAAGACGTGTTTCGATAGGTAAGCTCCTGAGCAGCGTCGTGGAAGCCACAGGGGAACGTTCTGTGCTCTCACTGCTCTGTAGGACCTCAGCAGCCATGTCGCACTGGCAGCTCAAAAGCGACACATGCCACTGCTAAAGGTGACGTAGTTTGTCCAAAATGGGAACTCATGCCCTTTTATCAAACCTGTTCAGTCTCCCTTTAACATACATGATAAATGTATTCTTGGAAATTTTAGTGCATAGTAGAATTATGGAGAAACTGTGTTACATGTAAAGCAGAGTTGGGTTCTAGATTTCAGGTAATAAGTAGATCTTTCACCTTCGTGAATGTCAAAGTCATGTGGGATGCAGAATAATTCTTGTTAATGTGGACTCTCCCCTGTGTAATCCTCACTGAAAGCTAGGAGAGTCCCCCCAAACACCACCACAGGTTTCCAAAGTTCCCCTGAAGAGAACCACTGCCCTAGAGTATCTGGGCAAAGCCTTGTGCCAGCTTCCTGTTTGCCCTGGGGGAGGGGAAATGATACCCCAGGTTCCAGAGTACAAAACTGATATAATTGCTCCATTCCGAAAGGACTGGGTGGGAGAAGTAGGGCACGGCTGATCAGATGGTCCTAGGAAGGCTTCAAAAAGGAGATTGCGTTTCAGCAGGGAGGGACCCTCTCAAAGGAGGGGTTGGAAGGAGGGACATACAGATGAAGCAGCAGGTGGGATAAGGCTGGAGCCAGTCTGCCACGTTTCCCTGGAGCCTGCATGCCCTGGACACTCACTAGGTTTGGATGGATGGATAGGGAGGCAGGGAGTGGTTTGGTTTGGCAAAACCCTAAGGCCCTATGGGAGAGGCTAGGGCAAGGTAGGTACTGGTTTCCCAGCCCATTTTTTAACACCCTAAAGACCAGGTAAGCCCCCTGAAGGTCATCCGCCCTCACTCCTGCTCTGACTCATCCATGTGGAGAACTTCCAATGTGCTGGGTGGGCATAAGGCGAACATGGGCATAGTGGTCCCTGTCTTCGTGGAGCTCACAGCCTCCCAGGAGACACAGACATCACTCAAATCATCATGCCCTGTGCCAGCGCAATGTAGGAAAAGTAGGGGAACCGTGAGAGCAGCCTGGATCTCGGGAGCCCAGCAAGTGGGTGGTCCCTGAGGAAGTGACATTTGAGCAGAAGATAAGATCAGCCAAGAAAGGAATGATGGTGGGAAGAGGGGTCAGTTCCTTCAGGTAGCAGGAAAGAGTCTGTGTGTTCGAGGAACTGAAAGGCGGCCAATGGGACTAGGGACAGAGAGCCTGGAGCTGCACCCAGAGAGGCCAGCAGGGTTCGAAGCAGGCCTTCTGAGCCACTGAAAGGCTTTTGGTCTTTATCATAGGAGCACTGGAGGCCGCTGAAGGGCTGACACATGGTCTGACATCAGATTTGCATTTTTGAAAGGTAATTTAGGTGGCAGTTCATGGAGAACAGCTTGAGGCAACTGGGAAATGGACAACTGGGGTTCTGTGAGCACCTGTGCAGGTGGGGCACCTCCCCACTGTCCGTCTGCTCTGCACCCTGTGGGGGAGTGGGGGGCCCTGAGCCACCCAAGGTGTTTTTTCATCTTTCTAGCTCAGATCTGGGGACCTGTGAGCCCTGCATCCAGTTAATCATGGAGAGGATCAGCTCAGGCCACCAGCCCCTTAGGTGAGGACTCCACCTGGGGCTCCATTGATGATCCCAAATCATGGAAGCAAAGAGAACTCCCCCAGCCAGGAGACATTCCTGAAAGTTGTGACCCAGCTCAACTGGCTCTTCCTGTGCACCGACTTCAGGAGAAGTGCCTGCCCCCCCTGACGCAGAGCTAGGGCGTTGCAACTTCCCCGGATGGGGAGGTGGGCCCTCGACGTGGCCTTTGTGTGGAAGGCAGTGCTGACTCTGGGGCTGGTCCTCCTCTACTACTGCTTCTCCATCGGCATCACCTTCTACAACAAATGGCTGACCAAGGTAACTCCGAAGCCATGCTGTGTGGGCGTTTGGGGAACGTGGCCATAGCCATGGCTATAGTGACCCCAGTATTTAACAACAGGAAGGCACAGGCTTCAGCTAATCATACTGGAAGTCAGTTCCAGTAGTGATGTGCCAGGAGGCTTCTCCCTAAATGTTTAGATCAAGGACAGATTGGGAAAGGGGAGACTCTGAGGGTGAGCTGGGGAAACTTGGGGGCCTTACAGCAGCAGCTGTTTGCCAAACTGTAAAGAACTTGTTCAGAACTTTAGTACTTGGTACGGCTGGGCTCACCCCAGCTCTGCCTGGGTATGGGCGATGGGGAGGTGCTGGCGCAGGCAGGTAGGCCAATTGCAGTGGTGGGGGTGGCACCCTAGTACAACTGACCCCTGGTCTGCCACCTGCTCTCTGGGTGACCTCCAAGTCTCATCCCAAGAGATTGGAATGTGGGTGAAAGCTCCTCAGACAGTGCAAAGCCCTCAGGAACCGCAGAATTAGCACCACTGCTCCCAGGGAGAGGTGAGGAGGGGAGAGGAAGCCTGGTGTGGGCAGTCTGCAAACTGCTGGGGCGTTTGTGCTTTGCGCTCCACACAGAGCTTCCACTTCCCCCTCTTCATGACCATGCTGCACCTGGCTGTGATCTTCTTGTTCTCCGCCCTGTCCAGGGCGCTGGTTCAGTGCTCCAGCCACAGGGCCCGAGTGGTGCTGAGCTGGCCCGACTACCTCAGAAGAGTAGCTCCGACAGGTATGTGCTTGTGGGGTGGGCCCTGGGGATGGTCCAGGCTGGAGGAGTGTTGGAAAGCTGTGGGCCAAGAACAAAAGGAAGCCTTCACAGCCTCTCCCCCCTGTGGCTTACGCACACCCCATCTCCCCATTCCCCGGCGCACAGCCAGAAAATCTGTGCACTTCCCCCACCCTCGAACACATACACTGAGCCGTGTACTATGGCCCGGAGACAGTTGTGAGTAGAGCACATGGTCCCTGCCCTTGCCATACTGCAAAGGGGGGTGGGGGGTCACCACAGAGCACAGAGGAGGGGAACCGGCCAAGCCCACAGGGCAGCTGGGTGGGGCTGAGTTGGCTGAGGCCTGGAGGGTGAGTGCGACTGGCCAGTCCTGGGAGGGGAGGGCTCTCGGGCATCTGGGAGAGGTTTAGTGTGTGCGTAGGTCTGAAAGGAGACCTGAAAGTGTTTCAGGGTGCTGAGAACTCAGCATAGGTGTGAGGAAGTGGAAGAAATGAGGGCGCTAAGGGTCCAATCTTGGAGCACCCAGTCTTCTGAAAGAGTGGGTATTTTATCCTGAGAGACGGGAGCCACTTTGAAGAGTATCCATTAGGGAATCCACAGGGTCAGACTAATACCCCTCATCAGGGGAATATTCAAAATATTTTACAGGTGGGAACAGCAGAGGCCCCCCAACCGACCCCTGGTCTGCCAGCCAGAATGTGCTGCACCCTGGTGCCACAGCGGGACCCACCCCACTTTTTTTTTTTTTGGCCAGCAGTTGATCCTTCAGTTGCTGGATAGAAAGGAAAGCCCGAGGGCCCAGGAGAAAGCCGGGGTGCACAGGGCAAAGCAGGGGGCTCTTGGGTGCCTCACGAAAGTGTCTTTACAACTGCCGCACCCATTCCGGCCTGCCCTGGCTGCATGGCTGGTGGGCGCCCCGTGTCTCCACAGCACTGGCAACAGCACTTGATGTGGGCCTGTCCAACTGGAGCTTCCTCTACATCACCGTCTCACTGTGAGTGCCGGCCACACCTGGCCACCTCCCTCAGGCTCCGGCTCTGTCTGTCCGGCTGGCTCTCCACACATGTGGACCAGCTGCTCCACCCTCTCTGGGACCAGCCCTTGCTCTCTCGGCTCCTCCCTGACATCCAGCCACTCTCCAGGAAGCCACCAGCCTCTTCAGTAAGCCGGGTACAGAGGGGATCCTGTGCCTGCATGCCCGGCATCCCAGGGAAGCCAGGGGCTCGAACAGAATGGCGACAGTTGTGGCAGGGTGGAAGGGCACTGGCGTCATGCGGTGCACCCCGCTGCACAGTGGGCACACAGCTGCACGACGGGCCAGGCACACCACTTACTTCTTATCTTGGTGTGCTTCAGAGAGCACAGTCCCTACCTTCTCTTTTTCTCCTCATCCGTCCTTATCTTGGTCTCCACTGAGGAGTACATAAATAATAGGACTCGGTGAGCTCAGTGTCAGACCTGCAGCCTTTTCTCTCTGCTGATAATCAGAGGCCTCTTAGTCACAGATTTCTTCCAATTAAAGGTCACATATCAGCCCAGATGACTCAGGCTGCCTCCTTTTGGTCTTTTGTGCTCAGGTTGCCCTGCTGCCCTGAGCAGAGCCAGTTTCCCTCAGGGAAGTCAGGGGTCCCCCCCAGCTCCCCCGTTTCCAGCCCCCTGATTGTGCTGCGGGCTCGTTTCTTGGTGGTGGGCTGAGCGCCCGGCTGCAGAGGTGCATTGCAGGGAATTCTCGCTTCCAGGTACACAATGACCAAATCCTCAGCCGTCCTCTTCATCTTGATCTTCTCTCTGATCTTCAAGCTGGAGGAGCTGGTGAGGCCCCAGCTCCTTTATGTCCCTCTTGCCCCACAGATGCTAAGAATAAAAAGGGGAGTCTGAGCAGTGGCTTGTCACTTTGTGTGACAGAGGAGACAGTCCCAGCCCAGATGGGTGAGGAAGGACCTAGGACAGGATACTGCTGAAGATACCTAAAAACTGGTGTGGCAGGGGTAACAGCCAAAATAATGAGCAAGGGAGAAAAGGGTTCAGGAACGGGGTCCTGGAGGTGCCCTGCTGTGTGGCCGCAGCCCTTTGTTTGCTAGATAGATCCAGGGATGGGGTTGGGACCACCTGGGGCCAAGGACAGCCGTAGGAAGGCACTTTCTATTTTGGACCAAGTGGGGATGTTGGGTACATGCCAGCTAAATGTCAGCCCGGGGAACGAGCTGGCTGGGACCCCCAGGGCTGGGGAGGGGAAGGGTTTCTTGCAAGGGGCAGCCAAGATGCCTGCTCACCCCCAAGCCTCAGGTATGATGACCTTGAGAGCCCCAGGTTATTTGCAGCTGCTCCCCGTCCTGACAGCGTGCAGCGCTGGTCCTGGTGGTCCTCCTCATTGCTGGGGGCCTCTTCATGTTCACCTATAAGTCCACGCAGTTCAACGTGGAGGGCTTTGCCTTGGTGTTGGGGGCCTCGTTCATTGGTGGAATTCGCTGGACCCTCACCCAGATGCTGCTGCAGAAGGCGGAACTTGGTGAGAGAGGGGCCTGGGCACCAGGCGGGAGCAGGCCAGGCAGGGCCTGACCACTCACATATGTCCCATTCTATCCCATTCTGCAGGGCTCCAGAACCCCATTGACACCATGTTCCACTTGCAGCCACTCATGTTTCTGGGGCTTTTCCCTCTCTTTGCCATATTTGAAGGTACGTTGGGTCACCCACTGTGTGGGCACCTTAGGACAGCAGATCCCAAGTCCCCGCCTTGAGCCCAGCCCTGTGGTAGCTTCAGAGGTCACTGAAATCAGTGATGTGGTCCCCCCCATGCAGGTCCCGGTTTGGGGGCTGGACAGACACTTAAACCAAGTGGCTACAGTCCAGCATGATACATGCTGCACAGAAAGTGTGTATAAACTAGAGCAGACAGTGATTGCAGGGAAGGTGTACAACCCGAAAGGAATGCCAGGGTTGTTCTAATCATTTTAAACATACTAACCCTTTTAATACAGCCCATTCCTTATGTGGCAGCACTTTTTTTTTTTTTTTTCCTCTTACAGTTAAGAGAAACTGAGGTAGAGAGTAGTAAAGATAGCCTGGCCCAAGGGCTCCTGCCCCTAAACAACGAGTCTGGGTTCAAACCCAGAGGCTGGCTCGAGTTCCTTCTCTTAACCATTACGTGTTCTGTCTATTAGAAGGAGCAGAGAGTCATGAATTGTTTTAGGTCATGGGGAAGGCAAGTCAAAAAGGCTTCCCAGACTGCATTTTGGAGGATGAATGGGATTTTGACAGGCTGATAGGGGCCAGGCATCCCAGGAAAAGGAAATAGTAGGTTCACACGTTAGTGGGTGCCACGTTGTCTGAGTGTGCGTTTCTGGGGTGGGGAGCTGGGGGCAGCGCCCAGGAGCGTGGGCAGGTGAGCAGGTCCCTGCCACCATCATCTCTGCTCTCATCCCCGAGAGACCGAGAAGCAGGGATAATAGTCTGGGCTTTGAGGTGCAATGCCACCTTCCGTCCTCCAGTGTTTTAGGGTTAGTCTTTGTCTCCTGTCTGTTTATCCTCCCTCCCAGAGTCCCATCTGTCCTCGGGGTCATTACAGAGAATTCTGTCCTACATCTTTTTAAGTTCAAGCAGTGAAGCGTCTCGAACGTCTCTGAGAAAATTATTCTGCAGCCCTGTTGTCCAGGAAACTTCTGTTCTGCAGCCTCATGGTTTTCCTTTTTAGCATCTCCCCATTCCTTCCTTATGTGGCCCGTGCCAAGCACCACGCTCCCTCCCCCCAGGGTGTTTGCAGCACCCCCATCACTATGAACCCTCATCCGAAAGCCCCTGGTAGTCGCCACTTAGCATAGCTGCGTGGATTTAGCTCCTTTAATCTTTTCTGTTAAATTAATCCCCCGAGTGCCTTCATTACTTATGTTGCTCTTCCCTGAATTCCCTTCAGTTTGCCGGGGCCTTTGCAGTACTGCTGAGCCCAGCACCAGACAAGGTGTCCTACATTGCCTAAGAGGGACTGTCACTCTGCATTTCTTTGGTGCTTCCTTCCAAAAATCTCAAAGTCCTTGGCCAGCCTCTAGCTCCCACCAGTGTCTCTTGTACCTAGCTTGGGGCTGACCTTCCCACCCTGCTAATAACCCAGGGGCCTTTCCTGAAAGCAGGGGCCCAAGGGTCATTCTCTCAGATGGACAGTGTTAAAGGGCCAGGAAGCCTCTAAAAGTCTAAACAAAATGTGGTGTGTGTGGATGCCTGTGTGGGTGTCTCTGGGAACAGGGACTAAGTTTTTGTCATATATTTATGTGTGTATGTGTTTACTCTTTGAGTATGGGTCAGCAAATGATATTATCTGAGAAACACTGGTCTGGTCCCAATGCTCTCATTTTAGCAGTGGGGAAGCTAATCCAAAAAGGGGGTATGTCTCGGCCAAGTCCCATAGCTATGAAATAACAAGACCTGGATTAAAATGGAGAATGTCTGTAAGTGTAGAGTTCTGTCCCAGCTTATAGATGGCCCCCTTGAAATTTAGAACAAGGGACTTCTCTAGTGGCCCAGGGCGTTGACAGTCCACCTGATTGGCAGGCCCTCTCTCTTTGGCCTGCTAGTTGCCACAGCCGCAAAAGCCACGGGAAGTTGCCATCCACTGCTGCTCCTCCTTGGAGATGGTCAGCAAACGCTGAAGGAGCAGGTGCTTCCGCAGGTTTCTCTGCAGCCCCGAGGCTCAGAAGCCCTCCCCTGTGCTCCCTGTGAGATCTCTGGCTCGCGCTGGCCCAGGGCCCTCTGGCAGCCATCACCGCTTCTCCCCCAGTCTTAGGCTGTCTGCGTGGGGTTCTCCAGCACCTCCCATCCTTCTCCTCAGATCCTCAGACAAACAGCAGGTGCTCTGTGAGTGCACACGGCTGCAGTGGCTGATCTCACTGGCTGCACAGTGGGGTGAGGCCCCTTGGCAGGCACACCCAGGCCATGGCCTCCCGCTCTCTCCCCCCTTGCTTTCAGGTCTCCATTTGTCTACATCTGAGAAACTCTTCCGTTTCCAGGACACAGGGCTACTCCTGCGAGTACTTGGGAGCCTCTTCCTTGGCGGGATTCTCGCCTTTGGTTTGGGCTTCTCTGAGTTCCTCCTGGTCTCTAGAACCTCCAGCCTCACTCTCTCCATTGCCGGCATTTTTAAGGTACAGACTCAGAGGTGAAGCCAGGCCTGTCTCAGGGGAGCCCCCTAAGGTAATTCTCAGTGGCGGCTTCTGTCCCAGCTTCTCTACCCCGGGGCCCAGCAGAAGAGAGACGGAAGTACCTAGTTAAGGGGCTGAGTACTACACTTTTGTCTATATTTCCTCATCACTGCTGCCCTGGAGGTGGGAATCGTTGTCCCTGTTCACAGATCAGGAAACAAACATGAAAAGCTGCTCCTACCCCAGGATACACAGCTAGGAGGTGGCCCAATTGGGATGCAAAGCCAGGTGTAACTCCGCTAGTCCTGGAATACATTTACATTCTACCGCAGATGCCAATTGATCATTTGGCAGTTCCCTGGGGCCATAGGCTGAGAGACCCCCACCCAGACTCCTCAGTAGAGTTCCGTGATTGATGGGCAGTGTCTGTTCTGCAATGGGAACAGCCTGGGATGGTCCGATGTGAGTGCCCGGTGTTTGCCCACCTGCCCCTTGCTGCTGCCCAGCAGCGCTCTTGTCCTCTCCTCCCGCCACTCCTCCACCTACACCATCCGCCTCCTTCCTGCTCAGGGCTGTGGTGGGAGTGACACTGCTACTGGTGCCTAAAACCAGAAGCAAAGTTCCCACCCGGGGTCTTCTGGTTGCCAACCAAGTAATGAGGCATAACCTCTGGTTCTCAGAGTGAATTGTCTCACTGGTCTCACGTGCAGCCCCCGTGTGCAGTGAGCCCTGTGACCAGTGTGTGTCCTGTAGAGTCCAGTGGGTATCCTGTAGAGCCCCGTGGATGCTGCATTCTCCATGGCAACTGAGGGCTCTCCTTTCATAGACACCTTCTGGAAGGGCTGCTGTCCTTCATTCATGTGGGCTGGGTGCCCAGAACTCCCAGCCCTGTTTGGTTTGCCTCTCTGATCCTGACAAAATTCTGTGAAAAGTACCTCTGTTGCATCTCAGTAGCACAAAGGGAGGAAAGTGTTACAGGCAGGCTGGTCCTCTGAGCTTGGCCCTGTAGGCCAGGCTGCCCAGGCCTAGGGGTTTGGGTATGTCTGGCTGTACCCTCTGGGTGTGTCCAGTACACCTTCCTTCCAACTCCCTCCTCCTGCTCACCCCTCCCTGCTCCTCTGCCCACAGGAAGTCTGCACTTTGCTGTTGGCAGCTCATCTCCTGGGTGATCAGATCAGCCTCCTGAACTGGCTGGGCTTCGCCCTCTGCCTCTCGGGAATATCCCTGCACGTTGCCCTCAAAGCCCTGCACTCCAGAGGTAACCTGGAGCCCCTCCTGGAAGCCTGTTTGCTGATGGCATTCTCCCCATAACTCTTAGCCCCTCTGATTTCCCTTCAGCCCAGTCCTGCCAGGAAGATGCAGGTGGCTCTCAATTTCCCCAAGCAGTTCCAGCCTGGTAGCTGTCTGCACAGTTCAGCCACCTCTGCATTGCCTATTCCTTTAATTAAAGAAGGTGGTTTTATCTCCACGGAGCGAGGGGGTGGGGGCCTGCATACCTCAGCACACACTCACATCAGGGCACACCGAGAAAACCATCATTGGGTCTGTAACTGGTCTCTCTTTATCCCCAGGTGATGGCAGCCCTAAACCCTTGAAGGGACTGGGCTCCAACCCCGACCTGGAGCTGCTGCTCCGGAGTGGCCAGCCAGAAGAAGGTGCCAATGAGGAGGATGAGGGGGAGTACTTTGTGGCCCAGGGGCAGCAGTAACCAGCCAGGAAGCCAGCTTGGAAGCAGGCCACTGCCCAGCCCTCACACCTGATGGCAGCTTGGGGACCTGGGTGACTCCTCACAGCAGCTGGGGAGCAGTGGGCCGGGAGTCCCCTAGGCTGAGCCAGGGGTGGTGCCTGGCCACGGGGTGGGGCTGGGGCAGGGAGTTGGTCAGGCGGAGGGGTGAGCACCAGGCCAGCCCCACAGGTGGCTGGAGCAAGGCCTAAGCTGTGCCGGAGTCAGCAGGCAAAGGGAGTGGGCTGTTCTCACGTGCTTGCCAGCCTCTGATAGCCAAGAGTGTGATTTCAGAGGGGTAAGAGGTTTCTAAAGGGACTGGATTTGGACTGCAGAGCAGTTGGGAAAGGGAGATGGAGAGGCTGGGGCCTCATCACCTGGAGAGTGTCTTTTCTCAGAGAGCAGATATATTTATAGTTTGGAAATAAAGGTTTTATGGTCCACCGGCCACTTCACGTTGCCTGGAGGTATTGGGGCAGGGCAGGGGTAGTGCAGGCCTGGCCTCTCCCCTTTCCTGCCTGGGGCCTTCTTCAGATGACTGGTCATACTCCAGGTCTCCCACATCTCTCGTGCTCCTGTTTGAGCCCAGTGTTATCTCTTGGGGCCCTGTTACACCTGTGGGCAGGAAAAAAATCAGTATGTACTGAATACCGTATTCTGGACATCAGTGCTTTCACAGCCTGGATTTGAATCCTGACTCACTAGCTGTGTAACCCTAAGCAAATTACTTAACCTTTCTGTACCATTTTTTTTCATGTGAAATGGGGAAATAATTATCTCAGAGTTGTTCTGAAGATTAAGTCAATACTGGTAACAGATTAAATATGTTATATAAGTGTTTATTTTGAAAATCCTTTCACCCATGGAACCAAGACCTGAAATGAGTGGCTGAGCTAGGATTCACAGCCCTGTCTGTGTGCCTACATGTATATTTGTAGAACATAGATGGAAAGGTTTATGGGCCCCTGAGACCTGGGCCTTCTGCTCACCTGCCTTGGACGAGCCATGCTGTCCCTTCTTGACCACAGTCTTCTTTATAAAATGTGGAAGGAGGGGTGAGAGCCCAGCTCTGAGGTGCTCTGGTTCTGAGGCCTGGCCTGCTACTGCAGCTGGCTCCTCCTGTAGGGAGAGGGGCAGGCAGATGGGGTAGAGGTGCTTTTAGGCACTCACAGCAGGTGGCGCCATTGCACCACGCGGTGACTCCCGGAACTACCCCACCCACCACCACTATCCAAATCCAGGCCAGGGGTTTTGGAAGAGGTCGTGGGGTCTACAAGTGGGAACCAGGACCAGGCTTGCTGTGAGCTGTTCTAGTCAGATTGGAGCCACAAAATTTCATTCCGCTAAGCCTAGGAGAGCATTAACACTTTAGAAACAGTCTACAGACTTTTTTGGTAAAGTTCCGGATAGTAAATCTTTTCCGTTGGGGGACATATGGCCCTGTTGCAGCTACTCAAGCCTGTCTGAGTAGTAGCAGGAGGGCCTCCAGAAACAAAAGGGCGTGGTTGTGTTCCAGTGAAACCTTACTTAGAAAAGCAGGATTCAGCTTGCTGGCTGTAAGAGGATCCTTGAAAGCCCCATTCCCAGTCTTACAGCTAGGGAAACCAAGGGCCAGGCGGGGCAGGGACTAGCCTGAAGTCCTCAGAAGCCTCAGCTCAAGAGGAATTACAAGCAAGATCTGCCTCCAGGTCAGCTTCACAACACAGACTTGCTCCACAAATGAAGGTGGGACCCCTGAGGTGGTACCTTATCTGGTTCCTGCACCTCTGCCCCCCTTGGGTTCTGCGAGCTCAGAGGCCAGGATTAAGGAAAGCTCATGTTCCACGCTGGATGACATGGGCAGAGCCAACAGAAAGGAGGGGCTGCCAGACAGGCTGGGCAGCGGGGAGAGGCCGCCAGAGCCCCACTGGCTCAGGTGGTTGAGAGCGCCCTGCCTGCTCCGTGCACCATGTTCCTCTCTGGGCAGGGAGCAAATGCTGCTGTCTGGTGCAGTAATTACAGGGTGCAGAGCGGGCCCTCACCACTAGCATGTTGGTTTCAGTGGCAGCACCTCACTTAGCAGCAATTACCAGCCCAACCTAGAGGAGGGCTGCCTCTCTTCCTCCACCTGCCCACCCAGTCAACTGGCCTCCCAGACCAGACAGCACCCATCCTGGGCTTTGAGCCCTAGGAGCACCCGTGCTATCTGCAGCCAGTGCATCTCAGGGCTGCAGCATCACCATGGCAACTTGGTGCTTGCACAGGCTGAAGGAAGCTGAGGATGTGACTTGTCTCCAAAGCTGTGGCTTCCGTCACCACAGAGCCTCCAGCTCCAGGCCTTCTGTAGAAGAGGGAAGGAGGTTCCCTGTAGGTTCTAGTTTTAAGTGCTTACATGACCACTGCCTTTCTCTGGAGCCTCTGGTGGAAGGGAGGTTAATGCCTCTGATATACAAGGATGTCTGCAGTTGGTGCCATGGTGGGGATGTGAATGAGCTGGAGTTTATCTGTGGAAGGGACAGGAGACACCTGGCAGGGCCTGAGTACACCATCTCCATTCTGGTACCCTGCCATACCTTGGCTCAGGAGGCCACTTTCATCTGTGCTCCATTCTGCTGAGAAAAACCTGAAAACCTCAGTGACTTGAGAGTAGAGTTACATGGCACTGAGAGAATGGTCTTTTTGCATCACAGACTGATGATGGACTGTTCAGGTCCCCAACTTACAGTCCAAACAACCGAGGGCCCTCTCAGACCATCCATTTGGGTCAACAGTGTTCAGTGAGTGCTGGCTACATGCCAGACACTGTGCTGGACTTGGGAGAGAAATGTTTGTCCTTGGAGAGATGGCAAATGGGGCCATCCTTCCTCCCAGCCCAGGAAAGAGGTGAGCAGGGGACAAAAGAACGCCAAGGAAAACAGAGTGGACATTCACTAGGCACCCTCTAGGCCTCTCATACAGGTTGTTTAATCCCTAATAACCCAGTGCAGTAGGAATTGATTGTAGCTCTTTCACAGCTGTGGAAACAAACACAAGAGGTTAAGCATGTAAGTGGCTAAGAACCCAGCCCCTGCAGACATGGATTTGCATCTCCTTTTGGCCCTGTGATGGGCTGTGTGTCTTGGGCAAGTTACTGGTCTCTTCTGAGCCTGTGTTCTTGTCTATAAAGAAGGAATAATATATATCTCCTAATGAACCTGTTGTAAGAATGAAGTAAAATTGTGTATGTAAAGCAGCACGGTGCTGGGCACATAGTAATTACCATTCAGTAAATAACAGCATGAGGATGTAACATAACTTTCCGGAGTGACAAAGTCAGAGGACGAGCTCTGGCCACCATCCTTGCTCTGTTGCCTGGCACAGTAGAGAGAATATATATTTGTCGTGGGAGGGAATTTCCAGTAGTGGAAACTGAAGTGAAGATGTTCCAGGTTCTGGGATCTGTTGAACTTTAAATGATTTGCCCTGTAATAAAAGGCTGTTCCCACCATCACCACCACCACCCATTACTGCCAGCCTCCAGTCTCCCAGTCACCCCCTTGAGCCTTTGCCCTAGCCACACAGCGCTGACATCAGTTAAGCCCCTTCACCCCTGCTTAGTAATGACCAATTAGCTTGACTTCTGTTCCCCTGGTTATTTATAGTTTTGTTGGCAACTTGTACATTTCCCAGAAATAGTCCCACTGGCATCCTGCTGGTAGGGCTGTCTCTCTCTCCTGGATGTCTGGTAAGAATTCTCCTGCTGGGGACAAGAGAGGGACAGAATAAAGAACCAGGAACAAAGGCATTAAAATGCATTCAACAAATGTTTCTGAAGCACCTACAATGCCTCCTGCCCATGGGAGCTGGTAGAAGTAGAGGTCATTAAGACAGTTGATGTTCTCAAGGAACTTTTGCAAGGCTTTTTAATCCCATGGGTTCCCTGAGAAGTAGACTCTGGGATGGAGATTAGAGCACAGAAGGTTGTTTAGAAGTGGTCTTGGTAAAAACATCCGTGGGGGGCAGGCAAAGGACATAGGTTTTGGCAGAGGGAGAAGTTGAGCTATGAGGCAATCCCAACAAAGGCTTCAGTCAACCCCATGGGGGCTCTAGAGCTGGGATGAGCCTTCAGACTTGTCCCAAGTTGGGGTGCAAGGTTTGAGCCATTGCATCAGTCTGTCATTGGAAGTGGGCATAACCCTGGAAGGAAGCATGAGGCGTGGGTGAGGCATTTTCTTTGAATCAAGTCAATCTGCAAAGAAGGATGATGGCTGAGCACTGTGTCCCAGCCATGCTCCCAGCAGCTGGGAGCATCAGGCTTTCATTCCAATGGGCGGTCTGAGCAACCCACCATGCCCAAGATCCACAGCCTGGCTTCACGGATGACCCCTCAGGGATCCCTGAGGAGGAAAGCAACATCTGGCATGTATATGCACATGTGCATTTTTCTTGATCCCCAAAGCCTAAGAACTGTTAGTCTAGGGAAAGCCAGACTTGTCCAAAATTTCAAAACAGCATGATCAGAGATGTACACTATTGGTGTTCAATAAATATGAATGGATGGATGGATGATGGACAGATGGTAGATGGATGATGGATGGATAGGTAGATGGATAGATGCCATAATAGAAGAATATATAGGAGAGACAGAAAAGGAAGCAGCAAATTCTGAGGCAGCAGGAGGGCAAAGATTCTTAGGAGGAACTGACCCTTTTGAACTGAGTCTTGAAGACTGAACAGGAGTTGCCAAGAAGAAAAAAGGAGAAAGGTACACCAGGCAAGGGGAAGAGCAGGTGCAAAGACAGAGGAGTGACTGCACTGTAGCACTCCATGACTTGTGACGGGCCAGAGGGGGGTAAGAGGGGCTCCCTCATTTGAAAAGCCCACAGGTCCCCAGGAGCTAACCTGGTAGGAATTGTTTCGCCAGGTTGTTCTTAAACAAGCAGATGGGTATTTCCCCTCCCCAGACCAACAGTCAATGATTACCTGAATCTTATTGTGGGGTCAGAGGGGAAGGTGCTAAAGATAATTCCACACAGGGGAAGAGCATCAGGTCATTTATCACATCCTTTCCCATCCTTGACTTCCTTTCCTCCTGGAGTCCACCCCTGGGACAGGGTTACTAGCCATCCCATTTTCCAGATGAGAAATAGGCTCCCAGAGGCTAGGGGAGCTGCCAGGTTTACGCACCTCTGTGCAGCAAGGGGCCTCCCCCAAACTCCCCAGCGGCCCTCCGGCTGTGACGCCTGCTGTCTCACTCTGCTCCTGGGATTAGGCCCCCTGGTTAGGGACCAAAAGAATGGCCCACCTCCGGGGACTGAGGGTCTGTCAGGAACAGCATCCCACTGGCAATATTTTGCTCTGGGAGGAATCCCCCACTGAGTCAAAGCCTCCCATCCTGTTCCAGGGCTGCCCCATGAATTAAACATGCCCTCGTGGTTAACTCAGTAATGCTTTTATTAATAGTTAATTACTCAATGCGCACTGGGGAAATGAGACTCACTCAGGCCTCGTAAATTAAGGCAGTGATCTTGTGAAGGAAGCCAATAGGGGTTCATTACCCCGGCCCCTCCTGTCGCTGCACCTCTGGGCTTGCCATTTAGCGCTGCTAAGATATGGGGGCGGGGGCTGGATGAAGGGATAGGGACCTTGTCCGGTGGAGGTGGGAGGTGGGGAGTGAACAGCGCCGGTTTCCTCAAGAGAGGAAGGGCCAGAGGGAAGAAGGGAAGTGTCTGCCAGGAGGCGTTATTCCGCACCACAGCAGCTTCTCCTTGGCCTGGGTTCCCTGTCGCTGCTAGGGACTCGGTGCGGCCCTGGGGGCCCCCACGGAGGGCAAGGCCCCCTGTCCCAGGTGTGGGCCTCCCTCAGTGCGGGCAGGGGAGCCGCCCACCCACCTCACCGTTCTGGCCTCCCTCCCTGCGGCTGCCTTTCTCATCGCAGAAGGGAGAGGCACTCCTTGTAGGTTTCTATGGTGGCTGAAGCCAATTTCCTGTCCTGATTTTGTGGCTGAGCTGGGTAAGGGGGCTTGTTCTAACCTGATTTGGCTTTTCTAAATTTAACTTTCTCCCATGTTTTGTTTCCCAGGAGACAGAAGCCCCTCTATTTATCTCGAGAGATTCGAGCCAACACCTGCTTTGAACCTACTATGTGCCAGGACCAGTCCCTCTGGCTTTTGTTCTTAGCTCTTATTCTTAACCATGATTTTGGAACAGCGACTCCACCTCCCTGGGGCTCCTGATCTTCCTCTGAAAATAGAGGTCAGGACAATGCCTGTCTGGAGTTACTGTAATGATGAAATGAGGCAATTTATGTAAAGTATCTACAACACTGCCCAGCATGTTCTAAGGGGCAGCTCTCACTATTATCTTTTTCACAACAGTGCTGCCATTTTACAGATAAGGAAAGTGAGGTTTTAGTACTTCTTTGACTTGCCTAAGGACCCAGAACCCAGAACTTCATGTTGCCAAAGCTCACTGCTTTCCTTCCATGGAGGCAAAGTGGGGAGCAATAACCCCTCTAGAACACATTGGCCGAATCCCAGGAGCCAAGAAAGATCTGCCCTTCTGTTCCCGCAGGTCACAGAGCCTCACCAGAGCAGTCTGGAATGAGACACAGGGCCACAGGCTGGCCCAAGTGCAAATCCTGCCATACCCCTTAGCTGCCATGTTAACCCCTGCATCCTCAGTTTCCCCTTCTGGCAACATGGGCTTATGATAGCAAGGATGGTAGCACCTACCTGCTTGCATGGTCCTAAGAATTTATGTTTGAAAGTATCTGGCACCTTAGCGTTTCAGAGCTCTCTGCACCTGGGTTTCTGTGTATGTAACCTGGAGATGACAAAAAACCTCCCTCACTGGATTGTTGGAGGCCCACGGAGAGAATGGGCATCAATCTGCGTGGCAAGCAGAAAAGTGTAAAATAGGCGTGCTGCTGGCGTTCTCAGGCATGGCTCCGCAAAGGCAGGGGCTTCAGGAGAGCCTCTGGGGCTGAAACACTGTCCCTGGAGGCCTCCGTGCCCTGGCCTGGGAGGGCTTTCCTGGGTCAGTGGTGCAGAGGGCTGGGGACAGATCACCCCGGACAAGCACACTGCCACCAGCTTCTCTGCAGGCAGACGTTGGCCTCTCTGCTGACCCCCAAACTGTCAAAGCCACAAGCGGACAAGGAGTTTGGGGCGGGAGAGATTGAAGCCTCCCCCATTAGGGAGCCCAAGTCACTGAGGAGCACAGCTCCTGGTTCATATATAATACGTAGCATCAGATTTAAATGTCACTGCTGCAGGCGGCTGACCCGGGTTCCCACACAATGGGCCGCGAGGGGCGCCTACGCCGCCTCTTCATCTTCCTGGCGGTAGCTGACCGAAGGGAGGGAGATTTGGTTTCTTAAAAAACTAAACAGTTGTTGAGCACTCTGGCGTTGCCTGGGCAACAGCTGAGGGGGAGAGAGAAGCATCTTATTGTTTAAAGTTATTCTTGCTCTATTTCAAAGGGCTGCTTTGGAAAGACAGCATTCTCCAAGCAGCCTGGCTTGTCCTCTCTCTCCCCAGGCCGCCTGCCATGCAATCCCAGCTTCTGCCCTCCCTCAGCCCCAGGCCCACTTCCTAGCCTGAGGTCGTGGCCACCTGGACATCAGCATGAGGGACGAGCTCCCTTCTGTACTCTGTGCATTCACCTGCAGGCCCCACGGGGCTCATGTGGAGTAAGCACACACATAAGGAAGGTCCAAGCTCCGCCAGCCAGCCTGGACCTGGGTGTGTGGACATAAGTGTGGCTCAGTGACTTGGGGTTCAGCTCACAGAAGTGCCTAGACTTGGGGGGAGGGTGTCTTGGCCATTTAAATGCCAGAGTCGGGCACCCTGGTTTCCAAGCCCAGCCAGGGGTGAGATGACAGTGGCTGTGTGAGGTCATTGTCAGGGGCCATGGCTGAGTGAAACCACCAAGATCCTTTGAGACCCCACCAAGTGGCATCCTATGGTCCTCTGTATTAGGACTGTTTACTCATCTCGCTTCCCCACGAGACTGTCAACTCTCTGACAGCAGGGCCGCATCTATTCATCTCTGTGAATTCTTGTAAGTTGCCTCAAATCCTTTCAGGAGCAAGGCAAATTGTGAAAATCTAGATGAAATGTATACATTGTTAATGAAAAAGTGCTTAAATAGTGAATACATACACATGGTACAAATTCTAAGGGTTCAAAAGAAATAAATACCCATTTCTTCTGTGTGCCCAGTCTCCCTCTGGGGAGGCGGTTCTGGTTGCCAGTTTCTGATGTATCCTCCCAGAGGTGTTCCATCCTTACAGGAGTAAATGGGCATCAAATGAAATACATTATTTGCATCTCTAGCTCCTGTGTCCAGCACAGGGCCTAGTACATAGTAGACGCTTGATAAGAGTTTGTTAGATAGATGGATGGACACACAAAGAGAAGCACGGGTGGGCTGATGGGCAGGTGGGTGCATGTGTGGGTGCATACAGCTCTTACACTGTTCTCTGTGTCTGGGTTCCCAAACAAGAAGTTCCTTGAGAGAAGGATGGCAGGCCCAGCATCAGAGTGTGAGGGGCCTGCGTTATTCACATGGAGACATCCAACAGGCAGTTGGGCTCTACTGCTGATACCAGAGATCCAGCTGTAATGGCTTGAATCCCTTAATGGTTTTGTTTATCTGATGAGAAATTTCGATAGAGCTTCAGCATACAAGGATCTCAGAGTTGAGGGCACTGTGACATCCTTGCCTTTCCCTCATGGTCTCCAAAAAGCTCCATAGAGGCCCCGCCCATGACATCCTAGCCTGTCTCCCTGGCAACCCCTAGCTGCAAAGGAGGCTGGGATGTGTGGCTTTTAAGATGGACACGTTACTCCCACAGATATTACTGGGAATCTTTTAGTGAGGAAGAAGGAGGGATCAGATAAAGAGTAGACAACTCGCAGTCTCAGCCTTGGATGTGTGGAGAATTAGAGGAGAATCAGGGTTGAGGGTTGATACAGCAGGAAGGTGTGTCACAGGAATGAGCCCAAGCTAAAACAAAGAGGCGTGAAAGCCCACAGTGCAGTCCATCGAGTCCTGTTGGTCTAGCCTCTCTGGCACGGGACCATGTCTCCCACTCCACCCTGGTCTAAGCCACCGTCATCTTTCCCCTGGATGACCACAGTGGCCTTGCACCTGGCTTCCCTGCTCCCCCTCTGATTCACTGCTCAGTGCTCCATTCTCGGTCCAGTATTCAAAGTGACCCCAAATTGAGAAATCAGAATACACCACTGCCTGCTCGACACCCTGCAGAAGCTTCCACGTCACTCAGATTGAAACCCAAGTCCTAACCAAGGCCTGTGAGGCTTTACTTGATGTGGCCCCTTTCCTCTCCACCCTCCCCTCTGTCAGTCACTCTGCTCCAGCTGCAGTGGCCTCCTGGATGCTTTCCACTCTGGAGCCCTTAAACTTGCCGTTCGCTCGGCCCAGAAGGAATTTTACTCAGAACTTTCCTGTGGCAGCTCCGCGGCCTCCTTCAGGTCGCTGCTCAAATATCACTTCCCCAGAGAGGTCCTCCCGACCATTCTACCTAAACCCCCTCCTCTACTCAGGAGTTAACTCGTTTGGGTCCACAGACCTCTTGGCATCTGGTGAAGCCAGTGGAACTCCTTTCCAGAATAATGTGTTAAAAACGCATAGAAGAAAATACATAGAATTACAAAGGAAGCCAATTATACTGAAATAGCGTTTTCAACATATTTACAAAACAGATGTGTGATAGAGTACTATATGTACTTCTTTATTAATGCATTACATAATGAAGCTAGCAGCAGCTCTATTAACTACCACGATTTGGAAGCAGTGATGAGTGTCAATGATATTTTGAAATGTCTGCAACAACTATAATATGATAGGAAATAACTGATTTCTGCTGGTGACAAAGTCACAGCCATGCTAATGCTACCACGGTGTGTTGCCAACATTTATAACTGGAGAGGAATGCTGTGTTTCAGTTAGAGGTTAGTGAAATAAAAGTGCGATCTTTTCCCCCCTTGAACTTCACTGACTCCTGAATTCTGTCCATAAATTCCTTGGGGGAGTCTAGGATTTTTTGTTACTGTTTTTTTTTTTTCTTGAAAGCTCTGCCTGGCCATTACACATTTACTTGTTAACTTGCTTACTGTCGATTCCTCCCAGGAAGGCAGAGATTTTTATCTGTTCTGTTCTTTGTTGTATCTTTAGTACCTAGAACATTACTGGACACACAGGTGATCAATAAATATTTTTTTTAAATTTTTAATGGACAAGCAAGGGGTGAGGCTGGACAGAGGGAAGACTGACGCCGGATGTGGGGGCCTTGAATGCCACACTCAGGAACGTGCATGTGACTGGTGGCAGTGGACTCGCCCAGGGAGAGAGGAGATCAGCCTGGGGAGATCACTGTACCCCTGGCAGCCAGGCTGACAGGATGATAGGGGGAGGGAAGCAGCCTGGCTGAGCCTGCCTTCCGGAGGCAGCCTTCCGAGGGAGGCCCTGGCATAAACAGCTCCCTGCATCCATCGTGTCAGCGGTCACTTCACTCCCTGCTCTCCCGCCTCCTCCTTCTGGCCTCCCTGGATGTTAAACAGGGACCTGGGAGGAGCCAGGCCCAGAATGCTGTCATCACTCATCAGTGTTTCCCAGGCAGTAAAGGCGCGCCAGGCAACAAGGACAGGGCCCAGGGGCGGAGGGGGCCGGCAGGTTGCGGGTGGGGAAGGAGAGGCCCAAAGGCTCCTGACTCGCCTTGGGGACATCTCAGTGGCAGCTACTGCAGAGGGATCTGGTGTGTCAGACCCTGGGGCCAAGGGGGAGACAGTTCACTCCTCCCAGACAGGGGCGGGCTGTTTGGGGCCATGGAATTTTACAGTGACCCGAGAATCCCGGGAAATAACAAATTCTGGAATCACACTGACTTTGGCCACTTGATTCTTAATTGCACATGTTTGAACTGGTCACATGAATTCTCCCTGCCTCAGTCTCCACATCCCTGAAGCTAGTGTGGGTGAAGACTCAGTGGGGAAAGTAACGGGTCCAGGGCAGCCAGCTCAATGCCAGGAGCATGGCAGACACTCAACGGACAGCTGCGCTTGTCACTGCTAACATATAGCAAATGATGGGACAGTGGATCGATGGTCCCTCTATATTAGCAATCCTTAATCATCCACTTATCACCCTGTCTGAAAGGGGAGAGGGGAGGATAAGGTGGCAGCATAGGAGCCAATAAGTCAGGGATGGACTTTATCGCAAAAACAAGTTCTGGAGTCAGCTCTGGGTTCAAATCTAGCTGTGTGACCTTGGGTAAGCGCATCACTTCTCTGAACCTTGGTCTCCTCATTCATAAACAAGGATAGTACCTGCTTCTTATAGAGCTGTGAGGATTGCCAGTCAAGAACAATGTGTGAAAGGCCGCAGGGACAGGTCCTGACCCAATGTGAGCCTTCAACCAACAGCCTGTGGACACACTGTCACTGCCCCAGCCCTGTGCGTGAGCCAAGGACACAGAGAACAGTCACACCGCCGCTTTTGCTGGCCGTTGACACTCGAGGAGGCACTCCTTCACTTCCCTCCTTCCTTCAGCCCTTGAGGATGCACAGGACTGAGAGTCTGATGCACATTTGGCAAAAGGGGACACTGGTAAGCCCAGAGATGGACACTAGGGTCCCCGTGGGAACAAGAGCCCTAAAATAAAGAATTCCATGGCCAAACGCATTCAGGAAAAGCCGCCCCATCTCCTGCCCTCTCTGAGAGCCAGGCTCTTGAGAGCGTGCTTCGGGCGATTTCAAAAGTCCTGCAGAAAAAGCCCTTATTTAACCCGCTGCTTCCCTAGAGCGCTTGACCACAGGAACCTTTTTTCAAGCCACCTCTACTGATTTCGGAATATGCCAGAACACAGAGTCTAGAGCCAGTGACTTGGGTTCAATGCCCGGCCTTAGATGTGATTAGCGCTTGATAAACTGTCGAAACATTATGACCCAGAGCGGGGCTGTGACTTGCCCAAGGTCACTCAGCCTCAGACCTGGAACCCAGGTCTCCAAGCTATTGGCAATGTGAGAGGCCTCCTTCAGGTACATGCTGCTTTGCTTCTGCTCTGACGGGGGTTCCCTAACAACCTGCTGGGGCATGTTAGTTCCGGTCTACTAGTCCATAGAGCACGTTTGTGCAGATTACAAGAAAACGTGCCTATTTTTCCTGGGTCAGCAAGGTCCCACGTCAGGGGACATAGACTGATGAAGCATCACATGGGCTGGATTTCCATCCCGACTTGCCCCCTTGACCCCGACTTACTCATGAATGACGTGATGCAGCTCGTACAGCCCCCTTCTCCCCTTTCCTCCTCACTCCTTCCCCTCCTGTGCCGCTCACAGGCGCAGCGCCCTCCCCTCAGGGCGCCAGTTGAGCCCCGTGACTGGGCTGCACCTCCCGAGCCCCAAAGCGGCGGCCACCAAAGGGGCTGACTCAGCAAACTTTAATTGATCTCACAGGCCAGGGGTGCGTGTGAAGCAATTAGTGAAATAATAGTTATGTCGCACTAAAAATTATTTATAGAGTCACCGAGCACACAGATGTGATTAAATTAGACAACCATGGGGGCTTTAAGTGCCAACAGAGCCGACATCCAAGGTCCAGGCTCCAGCGGGCTGGGGATGGGGTGGGGTCCCGTTCCTGTGCGCTCATACCCCGCCGAGCAGGTGAGCCAGTCGTTACCCAGGCAGGGATGAGGAGGGTCTGCACGGGCAGGGGTGTGGCGCGGGATCCCCGTCCCAGATGGCTTGAGCAGCCAGGACCCTTGAACAGCGAGTCAGGAGCTTTCACGCATCTGAGTGGCAGTGACTCCGACTCTCAGTCTTCTGTGGACCCTCAGTGAGGAAAAGGAAGGTGGTCTAGTCGAATTAGGAAAGATGGTCCTGGAGCCGTGTGAGCTTAGCGTTGACCCCAACTGTGGCCCCTGAGAGCCCAGAGCCTGGCTGGAAACCATAGGTCGGTCCAGCCCTCCCCTTCTAGAGGTGGCAAAGCTGAGGCCAGAGATTTCGTCTCTGCTGTTCCCAGCAGGTATGAGGAGCCCTTTGCCCCAGCGCAGTGCCCCCCGGTGAGCGCTTCACCCCAGCCTGGACCTCAGTGTCTCCCCTGAGAGTCAGTTTGGACAGGGGACTTCTAGGAGGCAACACATTTATTGAGTGGCTCCTACAATATTCATTGTCGCATTTATGTTTATTTTAAAAAAGAACTTGCAACTATTTTAAAAAAGAAACAACTACCCCAAAATGGAGTAATTTGCCCCCCACAACAGCAAACAGAATTATAGTTTCCACCTATCCCAGGAATGTGACCTTTTAGCAGTCAATCTGAAATGTCCTGATCCACTCCCGAGAGCTAATCTGCATGATAAAACCCTGCTCCCGCTTTCTTTTCTTTGGCTAATAACTTCCTTGTCCCACCCTCCTTCCTATAAAAGCCTCTGGTTTTGTACGGCTCTTTGGAGCATCTCTAACTCTCTGTTGAGGTGCTGGCTCATTCATGAGTTGCTTTGTAAAGCCCATTAGAGCTTCAAATTGACTTGGTCGAATTTTGTTTTTTTGCACAACATTCCTGCTAGGTAAGTATTTTTGTTCCCACTTTACAGATGGAGAATTTGAGGTTCTGAGAGGTAAAGATATTTGCCCACAGCCTCACAGAGCCATTTCCTAAAGGTCCACCAGACTCCACTGATGGAGTACTGTGGTGCTCTAAGAACTTCAGGGAGACTTCTTGTTGCTGATGCTGGAAAGGCATACGTGTCCTTTCCGCTGAACACTGGGCCAGACAGAGGACATGCATCACCTCATTTCATCAGCCGCCCCTCAAGTGCCCATGAGGAAACTGAGTCATGGGCTGCTCCCATGAGTGACCCCCAAGCCCCTAGCCCATGAGTGTCAGGATTGCGTCTCACAGGTCTCCACCTCTCCCGTGATGCAGGTGCCCCCCAAGGTGGGAAGCACGAATCTTTGCCCCGAGGCAAAGCTGCCTGTGTGGCTCCTGGATCCTCCAGCAAGCTGAGGGTACTGGCAGCCCTGAGGACAGCGGCCGGGTGCGCAGTGTGCGCTGCCATCAGGAGGCCCTCAGAACACCTGGGCTCCCAGCCTGGCTCCTCCACCAGCCCCAGGCCCGCGTCCCTGGCACTTACATCCCTCCTGCTCTCAGCTAAAGAGGTTTTCAGACCTTTTCATGAGAGTTCTAGCCTTGGTCATCTTTTAGCAGCTGTGGCCCTGGGCCCCCCTCCAAACAGCCTCTGGCGGCTCAGAGGAGTGGGTGACCCAGCAGGGCCCACAGAGTTCAAGGCTCAAGAATTTTGACAAGTCCCCAGCCTCCTTTGGCTCCCCTGGGCCTTCCCCACACGCCCCCCCCCCAGCTCCTTTTCCTTCCACCTCCCTGCCTGCAGGGCCCTCCAGTCACTCTCCCCCCACCATCGTCCCCCAGAGCCCCCCAGCCGCTATCCCCCCACCATCGTCCCCCAGGGCCCCCCAGCCGCTATCCCCCCACCGTCGTCCCCCAGGGTCCCCCAGTCGCTATCCCCCCACCATCGTCCCCCTCCCCCACAAGCAGGACACAGCTACCAGCTATGTGTCCAGATGTTTCCTGCTCGGTGGCATGTACCCACAGATCTCCATGAACCCCAGCCCTGGGACCCCAAAGGAGGAGGGCTGGATGGAGGAGGACAGAGTGAGAGAGGAGCTGGGTGACCTTGGTGCCCCCTCCTCCCAGCGGGTCCCCTCAGGGAGGAACCCCTGGCCCCACAGGATGCCCAGTCTCCCTCACTGCCCCCTGCCACTGCCCACAGGGGTTCCTCTTTTCCAAGTCAGGACTGGCCTCTGGGTCCTGGGTGCACACAGGTGCAGTCCCTCCTCCGGGTCTGTCCTGAGTCCTGCTGCTCTGGCCACTTAGCCTGCAGCCCTGGTTAGGCGGGCTGCAGCAACCAAATGAGATTAGCTGGCCTGCTGGAGCAAGTCCCCACTCGCTGCCACCCGCTGCCCTGGGCAGCTGCCAGCTGCTCTGGTGAGCCTCCCCCTGCAAGGCGGCCCGGGCCCGGCCCCTGCCACCTTGCCCCCTGTGGAACCTGAGCCACTGCAGGGCAGGTGGAAAGAGGGTGAAGGACCCTGTCTAACTTTACAGGCCTGCCATCTTTCTCCCTTCTGGAGTCAGCAGGAGGGCAGACGAGGGCAGGCAGAGGTAGACAAATAGGAAAAAGGACGCCTCCTCTGTATCCCTTGCCAATTCTCCTCCCTGAAGCCTCCTGGGAAGAGCAAATATGCAGTATACTGGCCCCTTCTTCCATTATATCTCCCAGGGGGTCAGTGGTGGGGAGCAAGAGAGAGGACGGGTCCAGCCCACCTCTGCTCCCATGGGCCACTGGGAGTCAGGCTGAAAGGTCTGCCCAAGTACTGGGCCTCCCTGCCATTCCTCTGGCCAGGGAGGGGAGCAGCTCAGCCCCTCAGCCCCAGTCCAGCTGGAGTCCCTGACTTCTTGCCCTCCCCCCCTCCCCCACCCCAAGGAAGCTTCCAGGGGCTGTGAAGCAACCTGGTGGGAAGAGGGTTTCAGGAAGCCCGAGTTTCCAATCAGATGGAGAGGTGAGAGATGCCTTTGATGTGAATAGTTAGGTATCTCGCAAGGGCTTCAGGGTGTTAGGGACCTGCCTAGGCTTTGCTGGTCGCTGCAGCAGACCACACCCCAGGCTCACCTGAGTCTCCCTATCTGCCTTTTCCTTATTCTCACTCTCCTGGTTTTCCACCCACAAGCTGCCTGCCCTGACAGCAGTAACGTGCTCCTGAGGCCACTCGGATGGTCTTGCCCCACCCTGGGGCTTCATGCCGGGCTGGGTCCCGCCTGGCTGCCCCTCTTAAGGTCTGAGATTGGCAACTGCCAGCCAAGGATGGCAAGTCCCTGACCCCTTCCCCATCCACCTGGCCAGTCCAGGTGGGTCCAGCTGAGTTGGAAGGGGACCCAGTGTGAAAAAGGGGCTTCTCCTCTCCCTTCTTGGAGGGGAAGGCGCCCTTGAAACCCTGTCCAGTGCACACCTCTGCCCCTGCTCCCTGTCGTCTCCTTTTCTCCCTTTCCCCAGCACCTGCCACTTCCCAGCAGCTCACGTTGCCAGCTCATGTACTTCCCTCTACACAATGCACTGTGTAACCTTAGGCAAATCATCACACCTCTCTGAGCCATACTTTGCCATCTGCAAAATGGGAGTCATCCCTGCTTATCTCAAGGGCAGCTGTGTGGCTTAAATTAGATTACAACGGTGCATGCCCACGTGAACCACAGAACAATCTGGGAGATTTTTCAACATCAGTGACTGAGAATTGTAGTGCCTCCTGGGTCTGCTGGACTTCTTTCCACAAAAGGCTCCACAGGCCCTGACCCAGCCTGCTGACACTGCTCAGTACATTCCTTTGCAGCAGATGTGGCCCCTTCTGTGCTGGGGAACAGGGGTATCTTCCAGCCTCTGGCCTTGCGCAGAGGGAGGGGGGAGCCTCGGAGGCAAAGGCAGAGGGCTGGCTGAGAAGCCCGTCACAGAAATGGCTCCCTTATCAGCGCAGGACCTGAACTGCCAGGACCAACCCTGGAAATTGAGCTGCCTCCCTCCTCTCCTGCCCCACCACTACCTCCTCCCTCTGCTCCTGGTTTCCTCCCCAGCCCCAACCCCATCTCTGAATGCCTCCTTGCTAGAGACATGAGAGCTACAGACGCAGGAGAAGCCGGAGAAGCGAGTTAAAGAGAAAAGTGGGGTAGGGCAGAGACCAGAAGGCAGAGGTAGAAACAAGGCAGAGATCAGAGATATAAGGGGTGACGAGGCTTCAGCAGAGAGGAGGGTACCTCCCCCCTGTTCATTCCCCCCACCTGGCCCTGCACCCCACTGGCCCGGTTGGTGCCCTCTCCTCCCTGCTGGCCCCTCTCCAGCCCCCACCTTGGTGCCTCTGCAGGGCCCAGGGCAGGGCCCCAATGGCCATGGCAGAACCCTGGGCTGGAGCCCATGGGTATTTGGAAGCAGCCCCAGTGAGTTCCTGGCAAAGCCAGGCTGCAGGTGGTGGAGAATGGGCCATGGCTGGCCGCAGGGGCAGCCAGCTGTGCAATCAGGCCGCTCCCACCTCATCACATCCAGCCCCAGGCAGGAGGTGGGCAGGGAAGGGCAGAGGTGAGCAGTGGGAGGACTGGGCTCCACTGGCCTCCAGCATCCCAGGCAGGCCGACCTGGAGTATCCAGGAATCTCAGCAGGGGGCTGGGACTACAGAGCCTGTGGTGCAAACCAGCCCAGCCCCCAGGCCTGATGGAAGCTACATGCTCCTGCCTCCCAGCCTGAGCTGGTCCCGGCTCCCCCTTCCCAAGCCAGTGTCTCCATCTGCAGCCTGAAAGTCTAAGACTCTCATTAGAACTGGCACCCGGCCTTAGCCAGGCTGCAGCCCCTTCCCTCAGCCCCGATCGCCACCTCTCTTCCCGGTAGGCGCCCAGTACTAGGGCAGTGCAGACCGCCCAGGGTGATCGGTCACAGGAGCCCGGGAACCCAGCAGGGTGAGGACCCCAGCCCAGGATCACATGGCCTGCCCCCCCTACTGCCCCAAACACACACATATACTCACACACACACACATCCCTATCCATTCTTTTGGATTAATCTTTCAGAATGTGTTGTTGAATCTCAAACTCATATATTATCAGCTTCAGAGACCTCTTAATCCAATCCCCATTTTATAGGTGGGGAAACTGAGGCCCAGGGAGAGAATGGACTTGTCCAAAATCACAGGACAGAAATCCCTTTAGAACCAGCCTGTCCTTCCCTCCAAGGGGTCCTCCCCTGAGAGCCCCTGCTGGCCTCAAGACTCTCTTCCCAGGCTTCCTCCTGGCCACCCTGCTCACCTGTGCCTTCCACACATGGCCAAGTGCAGGGTCCCAAAGTTAATAAATCAAGGTGACTTTGGGCACAAGAATCGGCCTCTCTCTCCCTTGTCCCTCCTATTTGCATAATCCTGGCTGGCAATATGATAATGATGTTTGTTAAAGACAGAGCACAATAAATTAATACCGTTAAGTTGTTGCTGCAAAATGCAAAGCAGGTAATTTACTGCCAGCAAGGAACGGAGCCTTTAAACTGTAATGGATTAACTTTCCCAGCAGCAAATGTGTCCCCCGAGGGAGGGAGGAAGGGAGGCAGGGGCGGGGCTGGTTGGTGGTATGGGGCCTGCTTCCATCTCAGCTTCTGGGCTTGGGATGTCCAGGCCCCAATCTTAGATCTCCGCTGCATGTCAACCCCTTCCTCATTGTACAGACGGGGAAGCTGAGGCCTGAGTGGGGCAGAGAGCTGTAGAAGACCATGCTGAGACAGTAGTGGTGACCTGGGACTTGCTGGGACAGCCCCCACTCTTCTGGTGAAAGGGGCTGGAGATGCCCCATCGGTAAACCCCCTCTGGGCGCCTCAGAAGGAACCCCTGTTACAGATGTTTCTTTCCTGAGGGCGAATAAAGAGGTCCCACCAGGCCTGGCCCCAAGCACCCATAGGGAACATTCGCCCAGTGATTCCTGGCCCAGTCCCAGGCTCCTCCCAGGGCCCACACCATGTCACCGAGGGAGGGCTCCCCGCTGTGGTTATGGCCAAGTGTGGGGGTAGGAGAAGGGCCACACCAGCAACTGAGGGTCAGACCCTAGCACGATGCCTAACTCAGCTCTCCCCAAATGCCCGCCCTCCAGTCCTGGGAGGAGAGGGACTGGGGAAGGATGAGGAGAAGGGAGATCAAGAAGGGGAAGGTTAATTCTGTGTGTGGGGTAGGAGGGAAGGGGACAAAGCCATGGGGAAAGTGGGTGGTCACTGGGAAGGTAGGTGGTGGGAGAGGCAGGGCATGGACCAGGGCCCTTACCAGCCCCTTTCAGGGGCAGCCCCTCCATTAGGGCTTAGATAGGACCCCAGGAGAACTGCCGCAGCTCAGCTCAGGGCCCACTGCAGGGCAGGTCTCAGGGACCCCTGCAGAATTCTAATTTCCCATTTATCTCTGCAGCTTCTCCAGCTATATTAAAGGGGCAATGCTCTACAGTCAGCTCGCAGGCTAATTGGATTTGGGTCTCCTCTCACTCTGGGCAAGAAGGAGGGGGCTGCGAGCGGGGGCTTCCCTGACTCGGGGAGGGGATGCTGAAGACCTGGGCTGGGGCTGGGATCAGTGTGTGTGGCTGGGGTCCTCGAGTCTGGACCCCTGGTCACAGTCCTGACTGCCGGGTGGCCTTGAGCAAGTCTCTGCCCCTCTCTGGATGCCCAAATTCCTTCACCTGTGATGATGGTGAGAATGATTATGATGATAATAACAGCGACAACATGCAGCACTTAGGCAGTCAGAGGCCAGCCCTGCTCAGAGCGCTCTGCACCGCAGGCTCCTCTCTAACGCAAGGCCCAGGGCAGCGAGCATGATGTTCCATGGTGCAGGTAAGGAAACTGAGGAACAACAGACTTCAGTAACCTGCCCAGGGTCTAGACAGGGCCCACAATGAATCTTTCAAAGTGGCTGGAGTTCTAATTTTAAAAGTCCAGTTTTGCCCAAATAGACCCAGGGCAGTGGAGGTTGGGGTAGCGGGCAGGGGAAACTCCCTGTGCCCATTTTGCAGGTGGAGAAACCGAGATCTTGTCCACAGCTGCTTTTAGCTCTAGTATTATGTCACTGCCATGAAGGCTCCCTTCCGGTCCCTCCCACCCCAGGGCTGGCATTTCCAGGGTGGCAGGCTGGGCTTTCAGATGGTGCCTTCAGTGTAGATGTCTGAGGTAGGGCAGGCATCCATGCTCCCAAAACGTGCCTTTCCTCCAGCCGCCCTGCCTCTCTCCTTGCCTGAACTCAGGCCTCAATCCCAGCATCCTTTAGGCCTGCTGGAGCCCCTTTGTCCCACACATGCTGAGCTGGAGGGAGGCCCTGACCTCCTGAACACAAATTCATTCCCAGATGAACCCCAGATGTAAATCCTATGCCCCTGCAGGTCCACACCAGAGGGATGGAGAGGAGAGAGGGCCGAACTCCCCCGGAGCCTGTCCCAGCCGACCCTAGAACCAGGTAGGCCTTTTATGCACATTATCTCATTTCATTTTCACAACAGCGCAACAAGATGGGGCAGCTCCATCCCCACTGTACAGACAAAAAACCCGAGGCTCCTGTGAAGTGCTGTGTTCAAGGTCTCACGGTGAGGACTTGGTAGAGCTGGGATTCAAACCCAAGATCTTCTGAATTCAGACCTGAACTCCTAACAGCATGCCCTGCTGTGCGAGAGGGGAGTTAAGAAGTTCCAGCAACCAAGGCGGAGGAGGCCCTGGAATCAGGGCCCCCAGAGCATGACTACAGTATACGGAGCTCTGGGCTGGGGACCTGGATTTAAATCTCTACTCAGCCCCAGACTCACTGTGTGATATTTGATTTCTCTGGGATCAATGGCAAAATGGAGATAACAATAGTGCCTACACTGTGGGTAGATTGTATTACAGGAGCTGTAAATAAAGAGGGTATCAGAGTGCCTGACACACAGTAAGTATTCATCAAGGTTAGCTGTCATTTTCATAAACAAATTCACATTTGACTCCCAAGAACGCTGGAGTAGCACCTGGGAAAAAAACTTTGCTCTACAGCTTTGATCCACAGTCTCAGAGACTGTCAGATGGGGAAACTGAGGCTCACAGTTATGACAAGTGATGGCAGAGCCAGAACTCAGCCTGAGTCTCCTGGCAGCCACCCTGGGTAATAGTTCTCCTTCCAGCCTTCTTGGTTCCGTGTGTCCCCATCTGTCTGTCCGGGCATCGCCCCAGCAGGAGGCCAGCTGCGTGCCTGACCCTGGTAGCTCTTTTTAGTCCACTGCTGGCAGGAACCAGCCTGAATAAATACAAAGAGACCCCCTCTGGAGCCTGCTCTTGCTGTGTCCCCTGTCCAGATGTTAATTTTGCCAGGGCCTTGATAAATCTTCCTGTCTTCTCCATCCGCCTGAGACAAAGATTTCATCTTATTGACAGGTGACACTTCTATCCTTTGGTACCAACTGTCAGTTCCAGGCAGCACCCACAGTGGAGAGCAATGACAGCCCTGTGAACCCACCTTGTGCCACCCAATCCTTCCTTTAGGCCCATGGCGCCAGCCCACTTCTGACATCACCACCTCCCCCCGCAAAGAGGTGTCAGGACCCTGCCCCATTCCCTCGTTCTCAGCATCTCAGTGCATACCCACCTGATCCAGCTGCCGGCACCCCACCTCTACCTGAGACTTGTTCCTGCCCCCAGAGTCACTTTGCTGCCCAGCTGGTAGCCTGGAAGAGCCATGGAGTAACTGCCCAGGGAGCAGCTCTTAACTACTAACTCTTTGAAACTGGGGTGTAAGCACCCTAGCTCCCTCATCCTTTAGGGGTGAGTGCTCTGAGATATGCATTCTACACTGGCTCCCAGAATTCTCCAGTGGAGTTATACTCCAGTTGCCCATGGTGGGAGGGGGCATGATCATGCACTGTCCCGCCCCCACCAGCTGCCTCCCTCCCTGCCTCACTTCCCACTCCCCTGCTGGTGCTTCCTGGGATGACCTCCCAAATGAACTACTTGCCCTTGAATCCTTTCCTTCAGGTCTCTTCCTGTGGGAACCCAAACTAAGACAGTCACCAAACATTTTTTAGCAGCTCAAGATGGAAAGCACTCTAGTCAGCAATGGAGATACAACAGAGGTCTGACATTTATTGAATGTCTACTGTGTAGCAGGGACTGTGTTTCTTGCTCCTTTCCATTCAAGCTGCAAGACATCTCTGGGACATCTTGTCCCAGTTCTACAGATGAGGAAACAAGAGTTGGAGTGACCCGCCCAAAGGTCACAAGCCAGCAAAAAAGAGGCAGCACGCTGTCTTATCCACTCTGCTCTCCCTCCTCTAGGTAGAGGCATGAAGCATAGCCAGGATTCACCTCCAGGTGTGATCAACAGCTCAGTTGGGAGAATTTCTTCTGAGTGCTTACGATGGTGCGGCCTTCAGCAAGGAGATAAGGACAACAAAATAAAGAGATTCAGTTCCTCCTTTCAAAGGGGCTAGAGATCTGGTGAGGGAGATAGATTCGTGAAAGACAGTATGGCTGGGACCTGCCTCAGAATACACCACAGCATCCTCCCTACAAGGTCCTCTTCTTAGAATCCTGGGACATTTGTGCTGGGAGACAGGCAAGAGATTGTCTATTTCAACACCGTTATTTTATGGATGAGGCAACTGAGGCCCAAGGGAGATAGGGGACTCACCCAAGGTTGCAGTTCATGGCCAGGGGTCTTGTGTCTGAATTCTCCTGAGCAACACACACCCTCTAGCCTGTGCCTTGGTCTTGCTCTGTAATTCCCCAGGACAGCCAGAGGATCTATCAGACTCATAAGCAATTCTCAAGACTCAGAAGCCTCAAAGTTTGAAAAAACAAAAGAATAGGTTTTACTACATAAAATGTGTTAATTTCTGTACAACCTAAGAAAAAAAATTAATGTGCAGACTTAGGAGAAAATATGTGCCGATAGCAAGAAAAGGGTTAATAGCCTTAATATACAAAGAGCTTTTACCAATCAATAAGAGAAAGGTAAACAACCAGGGGGAGAAAGTGGACAAAAGGTATGAGCAGGAGATACCAGTCTAAGGAGTTGATGCTAGAGCTTTGGGTTTCTAAGGATCCTGAGAGTGGTAAAACTGTTATTACTTGTTAAATAAATGCATATTCATTATTAAAAGATCCATTTGTAGTATGGGTCACACATTACTGCTTGTTAAACTCGTTAAAGTGCTGGGAGTCCTCCCAGATGCCTTATTTACAGTTACAAGTGCAGAAGAAGGTGGCCAAATGCCAGAGCCATGGCCCTGGGGTGGGACCCACTTCCAGCCCTCTCCTCAGCCCTGTGCCTGTGGTCCCTTAGTTCAAAGCAATGTGGCCTTAGAGCCAAATTGCCCCGCAGCCTGGACAGGGCACACCAAGGGGGAGCGAGACTGGGAGTCAGGATGCCTGGGCTCAGATCCTGGCCCTGCTCCTTACTGTGTGTCTCTGCTCTCACCTCTGGGACCTCGGTTCTCCTGTCTATAAAATGGGTTGGTTGGCACCATGCTATCAGAGAGGATTCCAACACTTGCCAGCCAACATTTGGGGTCAGGAGTAAGGAGCAAGGGAAGATTTGGCACCTACTCTCTTCCCCGCTCCCAGTGCAGGGCAGCTGCTGATCTAATTAACTGGAATGCAACTAAAAAGCCCTTTTTTGTGACTAAGGACAAAAACCCCACATTATAGATGGAAAGCCCAAGGCCCAGAGAAGAGCAGGACATAAAGCCACCCAGTGGAGTCAAGACTAGAGCTGGGACTCTGTATTCCTCATCTTTCTCTGTGAAAGGGAAGCAAAAGATCTAGAGGCAGCTGCAGAGCCTGAATTTTGTGGTTGCAGGGACTTCTCTGCCCCCTTGCCCTCACCTCGTGACCTCCCTTTCCTCCTTGATCCCATGGAGATCCCTCCCCCTGGGCCACAAGCGCCCTGCCGCAGGAGAGTCTGGTCAGGCCAGCAGTGTCCTCCCACCAGGCTGGACTCCCCTCATCTCCGTTCTGAAGACAAGCCCTGGCCATGAGCGAGCCTATACTGCCCGCATGAGACCCTCAGGGTAAGCGGGGCTCTCTTCAGGAGGTCCCTGGGGGTGGGGTCGGGGCATCTGAGTACTGCAGGACTCCTGCTCTATCACGTGCTCCATACCGGTCATCTTCCTGCGCCTCTCTCATCACCCCCAGCTGACGTCAGTGTGTGCCTGCTCAGTGCTGGCAGAAAGGACACTGGGGTTTGGGGCCAGATACTGCCCCTTACTGAGTGACTCCAGGCAAGTCATGCCACCTTTTTGAGTTTTTCAGTAAAGGGGCCGTTGTGGAGAAACAAGTAGATACTAAGTGAAATTAGCACAGTACTTAGGACACAGGGAGAGCTCACTACAGAGTAGCTGCTATTATCATCTGAAAAACAGGATTAAAAATAGCTACCTGGGGTTTCTGGAGAGGAGGTAAGGACACACTGCATCTAAAGAGCAGGGCTCATGGAGGACCATCCGGGGCCAGGCCAAAAATGGCAGTGGTGGCTCCGGCAGGGCCAGTCAGCTCACTCACGGGCAAGGGGGCCCTCCTGGTGGCTCCGAATGCTCAGCTCCCAAATGGGGGTGATCCCCCCGCCAGCCAGCATCCATCAGGTATGATCCAAGCTGGGGATGACAGCCCCAGGGTGGGTGGGGGCCTGCAGCCCGGGAAGGCCCACATGATCAATACTAAGCCAATCTCTTAGAAGATTGCCCTGGCCTCCAGTATCCAGTCATAAAGAAAATCACTCAGCACACTAGGGGGATTTGAGAAATGCCATGGATTACAGTTTGGGATGTTCTGAGTGAGAGTAAGTGAGTCCAGCATCGTTTCCTGCAGTAAATAATTCATCCACTTTAAATTTCGTTGTTATTATTATTTTTTTGTTGCCAACGCCTTCCCTCCCCACAGCCTCTCTCGCTGCCTCTCCCTCCTAGCTCCATCTCAAGTCTGATATCTCCAAGGCCCCCACTCCCACCTCTGTTCAGGGCACCTCCACCGTCAGCAAGGAGCTCGTAGTACAAATGTTTTCAGTCTGTTAATGACACTAATCGTCTTTCACTGTTAATTAGTAACACTGCCAAGAAAAACTTCTTTGTTCCCAAGGCTGAGGAACCACCCAGGCAGGAGGGCCTCACTGGGACAGCCACGGGAAAAGCAACAGATACGCCGGGCAGCCATGCATAGGCTACAGCACCGGGAAGGGCCAGCCTGCTGGACGGAGGGCGGTCTGGCCAGAGATAGCTCCTGCCATGGAGGACCCCGTCCTCTGCTACATCCGCTTGGGGGCTGAGACCAGGTCAGGGGGCAGGGAAAGAGGTCTGGCTAGTGATGGTCCCTTCACCACCAGCAGAGGCACACTACAGAGCCCCACGTTCCAAGCATGGATCAACTCCAATCAAAGAGTCAGTTCTGCCACACAGGACTCAGAAGTGGCTAATGGTGGGCACCTGTGTGCAATCTCTGAGTGCAGAGCAACTGGGTCTCCAGCAGACCGTCAGCACGCAGACCCTGGGTGGTGCTGGGCGTCCAAAGGCACATCAGACTCTGCCCTGATCTCCGGGAACTCATAACTTGGGGCGGAGACGAATAGCAGCCAGCATGCCTTGAGCATTTACAGGCACTTACGCACATTCACTGATTCCTCCCAACAGCCCCACAAGGTAGGAACTTCTTTTGGCTTGAGTTTTTTTTTTTTTTGGTAGGTGCTCTTTTTATCTCCATTTTACAGATGACAAACCTGAAGCACAGAAAGATCAAGACATGTGTGACATGTGTCCACAGTCCCACAATAAGGCAGAACTAGGTTGTGAACTTGGAGAGCCTGGATTGTGCCTATCTGCTTTAACCACAAAACTTTGACCAGAAAAGTGAAAAGACAGCTTTAATTCAGTGTGAGTCATGCTGCAGTAGGGTCCATTTAGGGGTTGCAGGAGCACAGAGGACACATGTCATGCAGTCTTGGGTGATCAGTGAAGGCTTCTGGGAGGAGTGGGGTCTGAGAGAGCTTTGAGGGGTGCATGGGAGTTATCTAGGGAAAGTAGGAGGTGAAAAGGAATCCCAAGAGGATTGGGCATGGTGAGCAAGGCGGGGAAGTAAGACAGGGCAGAGTTCCAGCGGTGTGGCAATGTTTGAGGGTAAGGAGCGAGGTGGGGAAGGTGGGAGACCAAGCTGCGGAGCCCGGAGGAGCAGGATGTCATGCTGGGGCCATGGGGAGCAGCAGAGAAGACCTGACTGTAGGAATATAGGAAGCACATTCTGGCTACAGGGTGGAGGGATATTGTAGGGGAGACACTGGGAGACGTGTTAGGCCAGGAAAGGGCTGGCCAGGGATTGAGCTCAGGACCTGTGCTGCTGGGACTAGAGGGGAGGAAGCCAATTCAGTAAGTGATTCGGAGGCAGCAGTGGGCAGAACAGTGGCGGATGGCAGGTAGAGGTAAGGGAGAGGGAGGAGGCAGGCTCCAGACAGACAGAGGAGTGGGGAGCCCTGCCAGGCCTCTCAGCGTGGGGGCACAGCCTGCGGATTCAAACTCAGCTTGGGCTCTGGGGGGCCCAGCCACCAGGAGCTATAAAGAAAGTAGGGCCCAAGCCCGAAAGGCCCCCTGGACAACCGTATCTCCTCCTTGGGTACCTCAAATCCCACCATCCCAACCTCATTCCCTTGGGTAAAGTACTGCCTGTTCTCTGACAGAGAGATCCTATTATGCCCTGAATTCCTCTTACACAGCATTAAATTACATATCATCTTTGTTTCAGGGGCAACTTTCTGGGGCTCCTCCAGGCAGAATAAACTGTTCCTTCCTCTGTGGTCCCCGACTGCCTTGAATGTTTGCACAGCCCTGATGATATCAGAGTCAGGGTTTTTGTTTTTTGTTTTTTGTTTTTTGCAGGCTGTTGCATTAGCCTGGGAGCTCCTGGAGGGGTAAAGTGGCAAGGGATCCTTTTGCTTGTATGTGTTTTTGCAAATGAGGACAATTTTTTGTGATGCATTTTTTTTAGTAGGTCTCCCTTTCTAGACTGTGAGCCCTCTGAAGGTGGTCTCTTTTCTTATTTATCATACAGTAACATTGACTATTTTTTGGTGTTCAGCTCTGTAGATTTCAACACATGTAGAGATTCACATAACCACTGTCTGAATGTACTTTGAATTCACGTAAATGGTGTAATGCTATAGATCCCTATGGGCTTCTTACTCCCTTCATTTTCATATTTTAAAGAGCCATCTGTATCTGCTGCTGTGTACATGTCTGCTGCACTAACAGCTGCCCAGACCTCCATGGTGTGTGTGTCCCCACATCTTCCTGCCCACCTCCCCCAGGAGGACACCTAGGTCACCTCCAACTCCCCCTACCACAGATGATATTGGGATGATCACCCCCAGACTTGTCCTTCACAGACATGCCAAGAATTTTTCTGGGCTTTATACCCAGAAGAAGAATCCCTGGACCACATAGTCAGCACATAAATAATGATCTCTAAATCCCACATCATTCATGAGGGTGTCCTGGCCATATGGGGAGATAACAGGGCATATAAAGCCAACATGCACCCACAGGGCTGTTCCAGGTGTTAAAATGTTGACACCTTCCACTTTGGTGGATAATAGGTGCTTCCCTGTCCTCTGAGTCTCCCAAAGGCTCAGCCTATCTCCTTGACCCCCAGGAGCCCCTGGCTTTTCCCAGGATCCAGCAAGTAATGGGTTACACCTAATCCAGCAAGGGCTTCTGGGGTCCTGCTCCAGTTCCCAGTGTCCATTCTCAACTGTTACATATTTTGAATATCATCCTCTGTATAGAGGAAAGAACCAGAAAAGAGCACCAGAGGTTGAAATTCAAGCCATCCCCAGCCAGTCTCCAGCAGCCCCCTCCCCTCATTGAATTCCCACAGCTTTAGGGTTTGCCACGCTGCCCAGAAACATGCTTGCACAATCCTCACAGCCTAGGGAGTGCTAGGGAATGAGAGCTAGGAGTGCTTCTCCCCATTCAACAGACAAAGAAACTGAGGCCCAGTTTCAGTGGGAGTAACTTGCCTAAGGCCACATAGTAAGTGAAGAGCAGATCTGGGACCCACAGGAGTCTGAAGACAGAGAGAGGCCCCAGCACCTCCTGGCCTGAGAAGTCTGCCCTCCACACCATGCCACATGCAGTAAACCACACCACTTCACACGTGTCCTTGAGACAGTCGGGGAGAGGTGAGTTGAATTGCAGTCGACTAGTTGGCACAATGCTAGGTTTTGTAGACATTTAATTAAATGCTCATTAATTTCGATCTTGCAGTTTTCTTTTTATATTTTTGAGCTAATCTTTTTTTTTTCCCCTTTCACATCTCAAACTTTTCTGTAGGCCCTTGACAGAAAGATCGAGGGCCCTTGTGAATGCCTGCACGTCTCATGTGGTGCTGGGCCCTCCAGGGACGGCCTGAGTCTGTCCCTCAGGCTCAGTGATGGGCTCTTGGTTGACGCCCTGGCTTTCGTCCATCTGGGGAGAGTAGGGCACGGAGGCCAATCAGCCTGGGGTCCTGCCCTCAAGGAGCCTCAGTTCTACAGCTGAGACTCAACACTCCTGAAAGCAGAGGTTCTCCAGTCCCAAGAGGCTCCACATGGTCATTCTCAGAGGCTAGCAGTTCGTGGGGGGGTGGATTCCTGGAGGAGGCTAGAAGTTATTCAGTGGCTTTTTTTTAAAGGTGGAGAAGGAGAGGGTAGAATGGGGGCCTGGAATGCCAGGAGTCCAGGCTTAGAGCCCTGGTCCAGATAAATAATAGTGTCAACTAACACCTGCATGTATTGGGCACCTACTGGATGCCAGGCTCTATGCTCTCATCATCTTATTTAATCTTCATAACATCTGTGGATGCAGGCAGGGCAGATAGGCAAAATATTTAATACCCAGTACCGCATGTGTGGGTACATCAGAACACTCAGCACAGAAGCCGGAGAGGCCCTCCAGGCCCCTGGAGGAGTTGGCCTGTAGTGTTTGGATTGTGGGGGAGGGGAGTTGTCCCTAGGTGGGGCCGGGGTAGTATCAGGGAAGAGCATTGGGGCCATTGGCTATTCCCTGGCCAGTATGGAAGCCCTGCAATATTTTAATGAGCCCAGCTGAGTATCAGCTGCACTATGATCATCACCTCCACTTGACAGTCAAGAACCTGAGGCTTGGAGAGATGAGGTGACTTGTCACCGCCAGCAGGAGGCGCTACCTGAATTAAGAGCTGGGTGCAGGTCACTCCAGAGCTCATACTTTTACTCATTAGGATCCTAATGTTTAGCTGCCTTGCCCCAGCCCAAGGGGCTCACATCCTGGCTGTCTTCACTTCTAGGAAAAGGCCTTGACATAGATGTCCCTGCCACAGCCTCCAGCTCAAACAGCAGCAGGTTAGGCGGGAGGAAGGGAAGGGTTCATTGGACCAGGGCCCGGGGCAGGCATGGCACCCCTCTCAGTCCTGGAGGCTGCTGACACCTGCCTTGGCCTTTCATCTCCACTGGCTTCAGGTGAGAGAAGTCAGAACAGGCCCACCAGGGACTCAGCAGCATGGCTTCCCTTTGATGCCCGTAGAGGCTTCCTGCTCTAAGCCCTGAATCAAAGGCAGGCAGCAGCGATTAGTGCCCCAGGGTCCCCAGGAAGGCAGCCCCTTCAGGCCTGGGCTGGGACTTCCCTCCTGCCAGATTCTTGGGGGGCCAGTCAGAGCAGGAGAGGGCCTGGGGGAAGCACTGGGCCACGGGGAGAAGAGCCCACACTTGGGGCCAGGGGCGCAGGGGCTCAGACCCAGGCTGGGGTGGAGGTGGGGCTCCAGGAAGCTGGGGTGGGATCAGAGTGGGCACCAAAAAGCACAGGGTTTGGACATGGCCTTTCGCTGAGGGCCCTTCCCTCTGAGGTTCAGGACTCAAGGTGAGAGCTGTGGGGGGCCGGTGAGAAAAAGCAACGAATTTAAAAGGAATTAGTCAGGGGGAGGTGACAGGCCCATTCTGAAGCAAGATGAATGGGTTTCAGTTGGCGAAAATGATTCTAATTTATAATCTGCTTCTTGCTGCCGCTCGCCAATTAATTCTCTATAGATACATAAATAGGCCGCGTGTTTGCTTTGCTTCAAACGTAATAAACATTACACTCTGTCCTCTTCTTTTGTGCTGGTTCCTGTCACGGCATTAGTCCCCACAGCTAATTCCTCACACCTGTCTCTGCCACTCAGGGGAGCAGGCTGAGTGGGGAGGAGGTGCCCAGCTCCAGGAAACTCCTGGCATCAGGAGATAAATGACTGATCCTGAAGCTGCAGGCACACACAGAGAGGCTGGGCTCCCCACTTGCACCTCAGGGGGGCCCAGGCAGGCAGGGAGGAGGGGAGGGGTGTACCACAGCCAACCCTTGAGACTCCTGTGTCACAAGCTTTGGGACCAATGAGTGGAGGAGGCAGGGAGCCAGCAGCCATCATTATTCTCTGCCCCCCAGCTCACGGGGCTCCAGACACCCAGGTTTTGTGGTTGTTCTTCAGACACTCCAGGCCTGCCCCTGCCCCTAGCTTTCACACTCGCTATTCCTTCTGCCCCTAAAGAGACACCTCCTTTGTGAGTCTCTTCATAGATCTCACCTAGCAGCGAGATAATTTCCTGACCCCTGCCTTCCTAAACCAGGAACCCCTTCTTCAACATTCCCTGTGTCCCTTTCCCGCTTTGAATCTCTCCTTAGCACTATTGAAACCTGGTGTACTATTTATTTTATGAATTTATCTTGTTTATTTTCTTCCCCAACTGGAGTGGAAGTCCTTGAGGGTAACCCTGTATACTGCTGTATCCTCAGAGCCTGGCACAGAGTAAATATTTGTTGAATGAATCAATGAAGTGGGGATGGGATGAGAGAGAGCAGCAGCAGGGGAGGCTGAACTGCTGCCTCCCTCCAGCTTGATCAGCTGTCATCTCACTGGATTGGGATTTGCTGAGGCAGTGGGTAGTGGGGTAGGGGCTGTGAGTAGAGGTGGTGATTTGCACAAGGCCACACTGTAGGGAATGAGTACTGGGATCCCAGGTCTGGGCTCTTCTCTAAGGCAGCTCAGGCTGAGAATATATACCTCACAATAATTCGTACAGGCAGGGTGGTGGAGAAACTGGAACTCAGGGAGGTGGCATGACTTGCCCAAGGTCACACAGTCATTGATTCAATGAAATGACTGAGTACCTCCTATGTGCCAGGTAATGTTCCAGGACAAGAGGATGTAGCAGTAAACCAGACAGATACGATCCATGCCCTCACAGGACTCACAGGAGTGGGCACTGGACAAGTTTCCAAGTAAATGTAAATGTCAGGAAGTGATAAGAGCTAAGGAGATAAACCAAGGTGAGCAGACAGAGAGCGATGGCAGGGCTCGGGGGGAGTGGGGTGCCATTCACTTGAGTGGTCAGGGTAGTAAGTCCTCTATGAGCAGCCTGAGCAGAAACCCTGTTGGCCACCTTGTGAGCACAGAGCAGGGCAGGACTTCCACGCACATCTCTCTGCTCCCAGGTGTGCATTCTTTCCCAAACGGTGTTGTCATTAAAAATAAGCGTCCAGCGAAGAGGGAGGTGACAGCGACTAGAGTGTAGAGTGAAGCAAGAAGTACTCGCTCTGAGTGGATGAAGTGTGAGTCGGGGCCTGAAGCCTGGGTGGCAGATAACCGATAACAAAGCATGGGCAGGGGCCTCTCAGATAGGGGACACCCAGGAGCGAAAGCCTGGAAATGGGGATGGCAGCATCAGGCACGGACAGGGGGGTAGATTTGCAGTGTTTGCCAATTTTCACTTATGAATACTCTCAACACAGCCAATTTCAAGGGCTTGCAAAACTGGCTTGCAAAATTCCTGAGATATCTAACGTTTGGCTTTGACGAGCCAGTGTAAAGCAGCTCCAGCTGACCACCGCTTCAGGTATCGATAAGGGGCTCGCCAGACAGCATCCCTGTGGGGGAGTACAAGAAATGGTTTGAAACATACACATAGAGCAGAGAATCCTGGGCTCTCGTATCTGGAAGGGGCCTTCCGTCATCATGAAATTATTGTCTGCCACTCCTCCTTTATTTTACAGAATAGAAAACCAAGCCCAAGAGAGCCAGGGACTTGCCCCAAACACACAGAGTTGGGGCCCGAGCCAGGCCTGGTGGAGATCTCAGACTTCTCAGGATAACTAGCTCCATTTCTACTACTTCTTTAGGGATCATGATCCACAATGGTCCCAACAGACATGATGGCCAAGGGCTCTGCCATGTTTGTTGGGCAGGAAGGGGAACAATGGTGTTCCGGGTCCAATGGAATGCAAAGGTGGAAAAGCTTCATGCTATCTGGTCGGTGATAGTAAGCTGGGTTTTGAAGGATAAATAGGAGTTTTTTTTTAACAAGACAAAAGAAGAAAAACATTGAAGGGGCAGGAATGGCATTATAAAAGCTCAGAGCATGATAAGAAAACTCAGAGCACTTGGCCTAACCAGGATGGCAGACACAGAAGGAAGCAGCTGTTGAGGCAAGGCCCTGCTCCTCAGGCTGAAGCACTAAGGGTGGGTTTTCAGGCAACAGCAGGAAAGCTATTTTTAGATGGGTCTTCCTGTCTTATCAGAACCAGGTGAGCGAGGTGGTATGGCAAGGTCCACGTTCTGTGAATGAGGGCCTGCGGGGGAGGGATGGCCCAGGTTCTCCAACGTCACAGCCTTTTCCTCCTGGTGCTCAGCCCGTGGCTCACCCTGTGGTGAATCTCTCTCCACCAAACCCGGGCTCATCCCCCTTCCCCTCCTGCTGGCTGCTCTTCTCCAGGCCAGGAATAGAACCTCACATCTGACAATCCTGAGCAGTGTTTAAATTTAATGGGCCCTCTTGCTTTTTTCCTCCTCAGCACCTGGGCTGGGGCTCTGCAGCAGCCCTGGGGAGCAGCAGGTAAATAATTCAGGGAAAGTCAGTGTTTGAAGTGTTGGGGGGTGTGTGGCAGGGCTGCCTCAGCCTCCCACCCCAGGAAAGAGGGTTCAGGAGGGATGGTCCAGGTGCTCAGGCCCTGTTCTGCTCTGTCTTTAGGGCCTTTAGGGAAAGCTCGGGGGAGTCCTAGTCCCATTTCTGTGCAGCCACCTGCAGCCTCAGGGCTGCAGAGGCATCTAGGGTTGGAAGGAAGGGAGGGAGAAGGGGAAGGCACGCTTTCTTCCCCAGTGGGCTGCCCTGGCTTTGGATCTGGGTCCAGGGAGAGAGAGAAGAGGGACAGAGTGTGTGGGAGGCAGAAGGTTGGGGCTTGGTTCCAGGAAACGGGGTAGGGAGCAGGGATGCAGGCAGAGATGGAGGGCGGGGCCTGGCGGGCAGCTGGATAGCCCCTGGGGGGTAGAGCTGGGCTCTGGGCCTGGGGTCAGGTGTGCTGGGCATGGTGCTCTGGCAGCTTGCGTCCTGGATGACTGTATCACACTTGGACAACCTCTCCTTGCCCGAAGTTCCCTGGGCGCTGGGTTACTTCTTCAAGCAGCCCTTCAGTTTTCTAGCTTTGGCACCTTTCTAGCCATCTTCCTTGCTTCCTTCCGTCATTTAATCAACAAACATTTACTGATCATCTACTACAAAACAGGTTCAGTCTTCAACTCCTGAGCTGTGTTCCATCCTGGGGCCCATTCTCTTCAGGACAAAGCAGGAGAAGGAAGAGGGACCCAGGCTTTAATTCCCATCCTGTCCTGACTTAGTTTCTGAGTCCCCTGGTTAGTCACTGTCCCCTCTAAACCTGAGAGCATGGGGCTTACTAATCCCACTTTGCTGACTTGTTATTCTTATTACAGCAGACACTTATTCTAAGTGTCTTACAGAGATTCGCTCAGTCTTTACCCTGCCCTTTGACGTAGGCACCCTATGAGGACACAGACGTAGAGATCACTTGCCCAGAATCACACAGCGGATAAGTAGGTGAGGGATTGGAACCCACAGCCCGGCTCCTGGAAGAGCACAATGCCGCTCGAGCGGGCAACGGGTGCACGGCGCGTGTGGCTCCTCTGCAGGATCCACCTGCCGCCGGGTCCCCACCCCCGCCGCGCCAAGGCCCCGCCCCACGCGCCCTGCCCCGTCCCCGCCCCTCCCCTCCGCAGGGAGTCTCGCCCTTGCCCCAGGCGCCCCAGCGGAGGAAGCCGGGTCGCCGGGGCGCTGAGCGCTGGAATCCCTCGCGGGCAGTGGGGCGGGCCTCCATCCCATCCCGGTCCCTGGTCCCCTCCTGGGAGGGGCTGGGGGGCACCCTGGATGCCCCCCACCGTCCCCCGGCGGGCTGGCGGCCTCAGTCCCCGCGCTGACATTTCTTTGGTTGTTCATGTCACGGCCCTTCAGTCTGCGCAGTTTTACAAATGTGCTGGCGAGATGAAAGGCGCCGGGAACAGCGACTGGAGAGCAAGTTCAGAAGAGCTTTTAACTTCCAGCTGCCACAGACAAAGGGGAGAAGGAGGAGGGAGGGAGTGGGTGGAGGCAAAATAGAGGGAGGAGAAAACATACAGTTTTATAGTTTGTGCCTTGGTTTCTCCACCTATAAATTTATAATTTGGCTGCTCTGTGAATCAAATGAAATAATCCTTGGTAAACCCTTGGCTCAGGAAGAGGGTGGGGGTGGGGGGATTGGGAAGGAGGGAGAGAAGAGGTAGAGGAAGTGGGGGGGAGAAGGGGGAAGGGAGAAGGAAGGGAGGGAGGGAGCGTAGGAGGCCAGGCAGTGGGGAGCCGGGAGACTAAGGCCTGGGGAAGACAGATAGGAAGAGACGGAGAGGGGGAGATAGAGGGAGTGCGGGAAGTTGGACAGACCGAGTATGAAATGGATAAAGACACACAGACACAGGGAGGAAGGAAAAGAGAGAGAGAAGAGACAGCTGGGGAGGATAATTGAGGATAGAGGGACGATGCGTAGAAAGAGGCAAAGAGACACTCAGAAAGAGAGACCCAGAAACACGCATGGAGAGAAGGAGACAGAGACAGAGGTGGAGGGAGCAGAACAGAGACGGTGGCAGTGGTTAGAAGGCAGAGGACAGATCTAACTAGATGGGCAAGAAGAGAGACAGGGCTGCAGGCGAGGACAGAGAAAAGGGAGGCTCTGGAGGCTCTGTCCTGTGTGAACAAGTGTAGGAAAGGAGACACGAGCCGGGGAGGGTGGCCAGCCTGGGCTGAGTGTTGCCTGCCCCTGTCCATGCCCTTCACCAACACCTGCTCAGACTCAAGGTGCCCTGGGGCAGACCCTGCAATTAAGGCCCTCAGGCTGGAGCAGTGGGTCTCAGCTGGCGGTGATTTTGCCTCTCAGGGAACATTTGACAATGGACACATTTTTGGTTGTCACAAGTGGTGTGGGGGGGACACACTATGGGCACCTAATGGGTAGAGGCCAGGGACGCTGCTAAACGTCTCACATGCACAGGGCAGACCCTACAACAAAGAATTACCTCACCCAAACTATCACTAGTGCCAAGGCCTAGAGGGAAGGAAACAGCCCTGGACACAGATGACTTTGCCAAGGGAAGAACGTGGTCAGGGCATGGAGGCAGCGCTGGACGCCCTTCTGACGGAGGTGGAAGGACTCACAGGAGCCCCTTCTCGTAACCCATTTAGTAGCCACGCCACTCTCCCCCTCATCCGGCCCTATCTCATCCCTGCTTCAGGAAGAGCAGGTCTCCCTTACTTGTAGACGCCTCGCGCTGGGGTATAATCATGCACATGTCCAGATCTCTAAGTACCTGCACTGGCCAGGCACTTACTTGCGTTGCTCAGGGCAGTATCACACACCAGTTCAGTGTGCAGGCTCTGTCTCCAGCCTGCCTCAGTTTGAATTCAGCTCCACCACAAACTATTTGTGTGGCCTTGGGCAAGGTTCATAGTCTCTCTGTGCCTTGATTTCCCAACCTATAAATGTACAACTTGGTTGCTATGTGAATCAAATGAAATAATCCTTGTGAAACACTTGGCTCAGGGCTTGACACATGGTATGTCTGCTCTGAATCCTGACTGTTGTTATCCTCTCATTTGATCTGTACATCAACACCGCGGGTGGTGGCTTGCCCAACATCACCCAGCCTGCATGGGGCAGATCTGATCTCTGTTCTGTCTGAGGCTTCCTCTGTCACACACCACAGCACCTTGCTGCACCTGTCACACTGCAGCAGAAGTCCCTGCTTACCTCCTCCCAGACCGGAGTGCAAGGTCAGGCCTAAGTGCCACGCACCAACCTGATCTCACCACTTGCCAGCCATGTGATCTTGACATTTCAATAATTTGTGCCTCAGTTGCCTAATTTGTAAAATGAGGCTCACACTAATACCTGACTGTTGTGAAGACTTCAAAGCAAAATCATAGCACAGAGCAAGCATTCAATAATCACTGATGATGTGAGCCTAGCATAGTGCCTGGCACAGAGTGGACACTCAGAGGTTTGTTGCAGAAAGAAAGAATTCAAGATAATGGTGGAAAGGAGTCTGAGAAGAAGAGATCTTCAGAGAGGAAAAGCAGTGGGGAGAAGAGAGAGGGAAGTTAAAAGAAAGATGCATGAGTGGTTCATTCAGCAAACACTTGAGACCTACTGTGTGTACACAGATGTAAGAGTAACAGTGTCCCAGACTAGAACAACCTGTGGACAATTAAATAGGTCTGACATCTGAGATGAACAGCATACACCAGGGCCTGGAGGCAGAGGCAGGCAGGAGGGAAGCTGGAGCAAATGGCAAAGTGAGTAAGTAGGAGATGCATCTGGAAGTGCTGGCCTCTGGTCCCTGAAAGCATGAAAGAGTGAAGGCTAAGAATAGAGAGGAGGGGGAGGAGAGAGGCTGAGAGCAGGAGGGCGATACAAAGGCAGGGCTGGGAGAGATCAATGCAGGGGAATAAAACGGGAGAAGGACTTAGGGGAGGGAACAGGCTGGTGCGATGGAGAATAAATCTCAAAATAAATAAAAGAGTGATGGAGTTTGGGAGGAGGGGCCAGAGGGGCAGCCAGCGGGAGAGGCAATTTCAATCACCAGGGAGAGAGAAGGACCAGGGCATGGGGATGGAGATCAAAATTAGGGAGGGAGGCAAAGGAGGGAGCAGGATGGGATGGGGTAGAGCCGGGGTCCCTGAGGACCCACAGGGGCCCTGGTGGGTCCTGCTCCCCTGGCCCTGAACTTCAGCAGCTGATTATATATCATTATGTGTCTGGTCAGTGACAGTCTGGCAGGACAGAGGCAGATGGTCGTCCTGCCTCCTGCTATCTTTCACTCACCTGACAACCCTTCGGTGGGGCTCCTTAGGGGGCCCCCAACCCAAGACAAAGTGTGGATCTACCGAAGTGATTGGTCCTAGACCACCATCCACAACCTCATACTGAAAACCAAGGAGGGGGGGGTCTCCCCAATTAGGCTTCATCCTAGAGATATGGGACTGAAGAGAAAGAAGAGAAAGCCACGCAGCCAGGAGAAAGAAACTGGGCCTGACAGAAAAGACCTCAGGCAGCAGGTTAGCTGGATTTTAAAGAGAACAGCAAATCTGGCCTGGATGGTGTTTCAGGACAGTGGGGGTGTGGGTGTTATTGGCAGGCCCCCGGGCCAAGGTGGCACTGAATTAAGGGTGGGGCTATCTTACCAGCTTACTCTGTGGGTGGCAGGATGTCCAGCATGCCCACCCTCGTCCCCTCCAGGAAAAGCCCTGGTTCTCTTCCTGGGACACTAACCTCACAGCTCCCTAGAGACTGGTCCCCCAGCCTCGGTCAACCTCAAAGGGTGGTGATTGCTTCTGAAACTGGCGGGCTGTGCAGGGTTTTCTAGGCAGCCATCCAGGGGTGGCCACTGGAGAAGCCTGTCCCCACGCTCGCCTTCGCCCCCTCTCCTGTGAAGCCGGGCTCTCATACTAGTGGGAGGGAAATGGGGAGCCCTAGACTCAGGGAAGTCAGATGGTGGAGAGAATCGGTTCTCCAACTGGGGCTTCTGGGGCAGCTGCTAGGCAAGGAGGGAGATAGTCCCCCTCCTGGGGGCGCTCCCTTTGCGCAGATCAGGGATTGGAAGGAGGGGCACCGCCCCCCAGGTGTTTCCTGGGACTGGGCTGCCCGCGGGCTGGAAAGGCCGGCCTCTCCCGGCGGAGGAGGGGCGCGATCCGGGGGACCGGGCTCCCCGGTTGCGCGGTCCGGGTTCGGCGGCTGCCTGCGGCTCGGCACGGCGCTCCTGCCCGGCGGGCGCTGCATTCTCCGAGTCTCCACCAGAGGCTGCGGGAGGAAGGAAGGGATCCGTCCCTTGCACACTTCCCCCCTAGTCAGACACGCACACTCCCTCGCTCCGGCTCGCTCACTCCCTCGCTCTCTCGCTCACACACACACGCGCGCACACGCCGCCGCGGCTCCCTCTCTCGCGCCCGCTCTCCCTCCGGCTCCTCCGGGCAGCTGCTGGGCTCCGGACTCGTCCTCCCGCGCCGGCTCTCCCGCCCCACGCAGCGTCCCGAGGCGGCAGGACTGGGGGGAGCCCCGGGCCGCTCCCCGAGGTAAGGGCGCGGGGGCCGCGGGAGGGTGGCCGGCTCGCCTCCGAGGGGAGGCTGCCCAGCCAGGAGGGAGCCCCCTGGCCGGCGGGAGCGGCCCGGCTGGTGGCTCCGGGGACGAGCCTCCGGCCGCGAGAAGAGCCCGGGTGCCGCGCCCGGCCCCCACGAGCCCCCTCCTCTCGGCGGGGCGGGCGGGGAGGGAGTTTCCCACGTCCAAACTTTCCCCGGCGCGGAGCCGAGCTGCCTCTCGGTCCGGAGCCCGCGGCCCTCCCCGCCCCCCAGCCCCGCCCGCAGCGCGCTCCAGAGCCGCCGGGACCCCCACGGGCCGCGGGGTGGCAGCGCCGGGGGGCGAGCCCCCGCGCCGAAAGGCGCTGGGGAGGTGGCGCGCGTCTCAGCGGGGACCGGGACCCAGGCGTTCCCGGCGGTCCCCCCAACCCCGCTGCCGGGGCTTGGCTCCCGGGCCCCTCCCAGAGGCGGGGTCCGGGGCCGGGAAATACCGCCCGGCAATAAGCGTGTGCGCCCGGGTGTGGGTGTGAGAGGTCGTGTCGCGTCCGGGCGCACCCGGAGGCGGACTCTAGCCGCGGTGACACGCACGGCTGCGGCCACCTCGCGGGGAGGGGAAAGCTGGCCCACGAGGACCCCCGCGGCCTCGCCAGCGCGACCCCTCTGCCCTCGGGCCGTCGGGCCGGCCCGCGGACAGAAGGTGAGCGAGAGGCAGAGCTGCCACCTGTCCTGGGACCGCGCTGCGGGTACACTGTCTCCGTGGAGGAAGAACAGGGCCTGACGGCCTCACGTCCAAAGGGAGAGCCACCTGGGACTGACGCCCGGAGGCCGGAGTGGGCGCTGAACTGGGAGTTGTGCGTGGTGTGGGCGCGTTAAGTGCGGGGCGACACGCCGCGGACTAGGTTGGAGCCGTCTCAGTAGCGTCCCGGGACTTGATCTCCCGTCTCCTCTTTCTCTGGCCCTGTCAGGCCCCTTCCCCACGGTGCCGACGGTAGGAGACCACCAGGCGGGGCTGCAGCGGGAGGAGCTAGCCTGGAGTCCCTCGAGGTCTTTCCTCGAGGGGCACCTCCTGGTGGCGCGCAGAGAAGCGGCCGCTTGAAACTGCGAAGGTTTCCAACCCTCTCGCCTCTGGGAACCCTTTCTTCTTTCACACCCCATCGGGCCTGGCCAGAGGTTACGCATGCCAACTTCATTTTCCACGGGTCTGATTCCAGCTCTCTCTGGGTCCCTGGGGCTGGCCAAGGTGCCCTCAGCACAGGCAGCGACTCGTTTGAGGTCTTTGCCTGCTGCCGGCCCTCTGTGGGTTCCTCCAAAGGAGTTTTGGATCCTATCCTCTTCTTCCCCCACTAGTCAGCGCCACTGTCCTATATCGGCATTCACTACTGCCTCGGAAAGCCATAGACTCCTTCCTACCCATCATGCCCTTCTGTCCGTCATTAGTACCCCCCTACACTTGCCTATCAATGCCCACTCTTGTCCCCCTTAATCACTGTTATTCTACAGTCCTTGTTGGAACTTAGCCCCTTATACCAAGGATATCCTTTGGTCTTTGCCCATCTGTGACCATTTCTCTTCCACCCGTCTTCCATCCTGCCTGCCTCAGTTTCTCTTTTCAGCACTCACCTGTTCCCTGCCCAACCGCTTCTCCACTCCACCCCTGTTCCTCTCCCTTTCCCAGACTGGGATGCTCCTCTTCCATTCCTCCTGGAAGGGAAGGCCACTGTTGACATTTAAACACTGCTTCCTGGGGGCATCTGCATGCCCCTCTGGGACTACCCCCTGCCAGTGCCTTGGGGGCATTGCAAAAGCCAGCCAGGTCTCTCTCAGCCAAGGGGCAGCTGCCCTTCCTGAGTGGCCCTCCCAGCTGGCTCTTGGAGATGAGGATCCTCCCTCCCCTGCTCCTGACTGTGAGCACATTGGAGACCACCTGGGCCCCCTCTTTCCCATTTTGAAGTATCGAAAACAGAGGTCCAGGCCACACAGTAAGCTGTAGCCAAAGCCAGAATGGGAACCCAGGTGTCTGACTTCCAGGCCTCACCAACTCTCCTTATATGTTGGGCAGGTCTGGGGAAAACAGGACAGTTTCTTGCCTTCCCACTGTGAGCAGAACTACAATAACAAAACCCTGCTAAAATGCAAGGGATGTTTAAGTTAGGCCCCCAGTGCTCCAGGCCAGTACCCAGGGAAAGCTGCTGAAATGCCTTTGATGGAGAAGCCTAAGTAACAGATGCTGAGGATGCAGCTCAGCCCCTAAACGGGTTGTGAAACCCCCAGGCAAGTCAGCCCTGCTATAAAAAAACATGGGTGCAAGGGGGTGGCCATGATCTCAGGGCGTTTCTGGTGGTCTGGAATAATCGTGCCTAGAGGCAGGACTTCCAGTTCCCCTGCCGTTTCCCAAGGCTCTGCTTTATTTCTGAGGCCTCTGCAGGAGCACTGCATCCCAAAGCTCTCTAACAGGGTCGGACAGGGGTCCCAGGAGGGTCTGTCTCCTCCGAGTTAGCAAAGTTTGGAGCGGCCAGTTTATTTACCACATGAGCGATAGGAACCAGCCAATTAGATTTCCTCTTCTTTCTGTTTCTTCCCTCCTTTTCCTTCCATCAGGAGGTTCCATTCAGAAATGCATGAGGCCTCAGGTATTCCAAGTGGAGAGGGAGAGAGGGAGAGAGAGGGAGAGAGAGAGAGAGAGAATGATTCCTGTTTATATAACTCAGACAGCAGCGGGTGCAGCTTGGCCTGGGAGGGGGCGGGAGCTGAGGATAGAATCAGGTGGTTCTGGGGGAAAGGAGACCTTGAGGTGGTTTGGGATGGAGCCTCAGGGCTGAGGGCTTCCCCATCCTGCCCCAGACTTGACCCAAAGAGGGCGCTAGGGGTCAGGGACAAGATGGGGAATTCAGCCTTATCAGGCTGAGAGAAGACCCAGGCCTCAGGCCAGGCTCAGGGAGAGAAACCTCATGCACCCAGCGAGGGTGTGCATACCCTCCACCCACCAGGGACTCCTCAGAGCACCTTTAAGATGGAGCTCTTGACTAGAGGCCCTTGCTTTCTGGAGCCTTGTGTTTCGATACAGGCCTCTCTAGAGAAAGCCTATGTGTGTGTGTATATGTGAACATTTTTTCCCCCCACCATCAGGACAGGTTCTGACCACAACTTTTTCATCAAGGCATTGGGCATAATTGGACTTTGTCTTTTTTCCCAAGGAGGAGGCAAGGAGTAACAAACTTGCCTGCAGAATGGTCTGAGCACTATATATCTGCTAGAGAGAGAATGTTTTTCTCATTGAGGATGATGCAAAGTGGCTGCTGGGAAACAAGGGTGTAAGACAGGGTAGGTGGAGACATGGCTGTGATGTACAGTTGGGCAGGTTGTTGACTGTCCAAGGGCACTCAGTGCAGGGGTAGAGTAGTGGCTGAAATTCATCTTAAGCTCCACTCAACAAATCAGATGCCCTAAAGACAAACTGTGTCCTCCTGGAGGAAGGGATACCTTTCTCTAATTTGCAAAAAAAAGCTTCATACACTCCCCAGCATGAGCCTGGGGTTACATGCACTTAGAGGAGGATGCTTTTTAATCCCCAGAAAGGTGACCCAACTGGGGGTTAAGGATATACACAGTCTCACTCCTTAGCCCAGTTATCATACAGTGGGGACACATTCTTCTGAATATGTGAGTCTGGGTCTGAACTTCCTCCCCTGCCCTTCCTTCCATGCCCCATCAGCAGGCACCTTCCTACTGTCCCGCTGGAATGAGGCTGAGAACTTCTTGCTTCCTCAGTCATCCACTGGACACCAGTCCCTCCTCTGTGTAATATAAATAGTTGATTAAGAACATGAGCACTGGAGTCAGACCAGCCTGGATTTGTGACTTGCTGGCTGTGTGACTATGGGCAAATTATTCTTCCCCTCTGAGCCTCAGTTTCCTCCTCTGTGAAGTGGAAATAAAAGTACTACCTACCTCACTGGGTTGTTGCGAAAATGAAATGTGCATGATTCTATGGTGCTTACCCCCATGCCTGGTACACAGGACACTTCCTAAACAGAGCAGTATTGTTACTGTTGTTATCCCTCTGTTTGTGGCCCTTGATGCCCACAGGGATAGAGGCGGCTATTCCTGTTTGGTCTTGTGTGTGACTCTGGCTGCCTGCACCCCTGTAGGAGGGTGAGGTCTGTCTCTGACCTCAGGATCCCTCAAGGGACTGCTCAGGCCCTGCATGCGGCCGGGACATTGGAACATGATCTAGATTCCCACAGATTCGTTTTGCCCTACTCTCTGCCTTTCTCCCCTCCCACCCACCCCACCATCTCTGCTGTGGCTCAGGTCTCACTAGCTTTGCCTAAACCATGGTGGCAGACTCCTGCCTGGCCTCCTAGCCTCTGATGGCCTCCTACTGCAATCCCTGCTGCAACCAAAGCTATCTTTCTCTAATGCAGGTGGGATCATGTCACTTGCTTGATTAAAACCCTTCCATGGCTCCCCATCGCCTACTGAATTAAGTCCAGACTCCGCACCATGACATTCAAGGTCCTTGTAATCCGTCTGCATCCTCCTTTATCTCCCACTGTGCCTCCAATCCAACACTCCCGCATTCAGCCACACCTGCCCTTCTACCTGCCACCCTCCCCCTGAAGATTTTTCAAAACATTAAAAACCAAACTCAAATAATTCCTATGCTTTGCACCCACCCATCCATCAGTCTGTCTGGCCATTCATCTTATTCATTATCCAGTTTAAAATATATACCTACACATACATATTAAGTGTTTGTTCTATGCTAAGCATTGTGTTAAGTGCTAGAGATGCAACAGTGAGCAAGCAGACCGGATCCCAGCCAACAGGAGTCTGGTGGTCTCTGGAAGGAGATAGACAATTAAACAATTCTCATAAGCCATGATATGAGCCAATGTGGGGAGGGAAGGGGGCAGCAGAGGCTTCCAAAAGGAAGTGGCATTAAAGCCTGCAGGTTGATTAGCAGCCCTCTGAGGGATGAGGGTGGGGATGGAGAATGGGAGCAGGGAGGGCAGGCTCCCGGCCAAGGGGTGAAGGGTACCAAGGCCTGGGAGGAGCTGCAGGTTCAGTGGGCAGAAGTCGAGTGTGTAGAGATGGTGTGCAGGTGTGGGAGTTACAGGAAACGAAGCCAGCGAGGTGGGCAGCAGCCAGGTGCCAAGGGTCTGGAAAGCCACAAGAAGGAGGTTGGACTTCATCCCAAGAGCAGTAGGGAACCATGAGGGGTTCCATCAGGGGGTGGCATGGTGGGATCTGCCTGTAGGAGCCTGGCCCTGCTGCTGGGTGGAGAGTGGATGCATGGGGAAGATGAGGTCCAGTGCCACTGGTGGCTGGACCTGGGCAGCTTAGGGTGCAAGAGCAGAATGGCCAGCTCTGGGAGGCTGCCTGGACATGGTGGATGGGGGGGTCCCCTGTTTCCTGCCTGGGAGGTGGTGTGGGTCATCGGGGGGGCAGCTGTGGACAGTGCATGTGAGATGCTGGTGGGAACACAGTGCAGATGCCCGACAGGCTGCAGTGCAGGGAGGACAGGCCACCCTGAGCATTCTAGGCTGCTGAAAGCAGGTTTGAATGAAGGATGGATAAGGTCAGCCAGGATAAGTCTGTAGAATGAAAAGAACCTTGAGGGACCTCTGAATTTCAAGGACAGGTGGGTCCCAGGAAGTCAGTTCTCTGACCCATCCAGGGATGCATGACTGCCATCTATCCTGAGCCCCAAAGCAATTAGTTTAGTTTCTTTTCATTGCCTGCCTCATTATCCACTAGACCTGTGGTTCTCAACCAGAGGCAGTTTTGCCTCTAGGGACATTTCTGGTAGTCACAACTGGCTAGAGGGCTACTATCGGTATCTAGTGGGTGGAGGCCAGGAGTGCTTCTATACAACCTACAATGCCCAGGACCGCCCCCCACAGTGGAGAATTATGCAGCCCCAAATGTTGATGGTGCTCAGGCTGAGAAGCCTGGCTCCGGATGAGAAGGTCCTGAAGGCAGGCCTCAGCCTTTTTCATTTTGGTCTCCCAAGCATCTAGCACGGCGTGTGGCACAAGGCAGGTGCTCACTGTGCTCGCTGAGTTAAATCTGGGCTGGAGGAGGGTCCTCAGGTCACACAGCATTAACGTGTGCAGTACTTCTGCCAGCCCTACCCAGGGCGGCCTGGCCCTGTCCAGCAGGCTGGACCACCTAGTTTTACAGACACTTTAGCCAGGAGGGAAGGAAGCCGGTGGAGGCAGGCTGCCGGAAAGCTGCCAAAGACCTCGGTGGGTGAGGACATGCTGCTGTGTGTAGTGTTTTCCCTGTCTTGTTAACTTCTGTCATTTCTTTATCACCCAAGTAAATATATGTTTTTTTTTAACTATGCACGTTATAGATACACAGTCTGAGGAAACATGACAGCCTACTGACTAAGAGCAGGGGCTCTGAAGTCAGAGAGAGCCAGGTGTAAATCCTGCCTCTGCCACTTGCTAGCTGAGTGAGCCTCTGTGTCCTCATCTGTAAAATGGTTTTGATAAACCTACCTTGTCGGACTGTAGGGAAGAACAAATGAGGTGATATAGACAAAGGCTCAGTGCAGCGCTGGGCTTGTAAGAAGTGCTCAGTACAGAGTGACTACGTGTGTCTATGTGTGTGTAAATTTATATGTTTGTGCATGTCTTTTTATGTATGAAAGCATATATTTTTGATTAGCCATAATCCCACCACCACTTGGCTACCATTTCAGTGCATATCCTTCTTGACATATATAGATTTAAAAAAAATAGAAATGTCATCTTGCTTTCTACATATGTCTTTGTAACCAGCTTTTTTTCACTCTGTAATATATTGTGAATGCTTTGCCATTTCAATAAATATACATCTACATCATCATTTTTTAAGAGCTGCATGGCTCTCCATTGTGTGGCTGGGCCATAATTCATTTAGCCAGCCCCCACTGTTGGTCATTTGGGTTGTTTCCAATTCTTTGCGATTACAAACAATTCTGGGATGAACATCCTTGTACGCACATCTTCACGCGCTTGTCCATTGATTTCCTCGGGGACCACTTGGACATTTTTGGCAGGAGGCATGTGGCCCTGACCAGATTCCTCAAGTAGAAGCCCTTGGGCCCAGTGAGGAAGGAGCTGGGGGGCTCCCCAGGGAAGGGAGAGGATGCTGGATGGCAGAGAACTGTTCTGGCTCCTGGAAAGGAGGTTCTGATGTTAAGAGTTCTCTGTGAGTGAGAAAAAGGAGAAGCCCCTCCCTATCATTCTGTTGTCCTGTGGTGCTGCAGACCTGTAGGGGACCTGGGGTGGGAGGGGACCGTGTGTGTGTGTGTGTGTGTGTGTGTGTGTGTGTGTGTGTGTGTGTTGGGCAAAGTGACAGACACCAGGCAGGCAGGGAACACAAGGTGGATGGGCCCAGGCGGGCTGATGGATGGGTACTGAGGCAGATGGATCCAGGTCAGTGGGCAGACAAGATGATGGGCAGTGATGAGCTGGACAGGTTCAGGTGACCAGACGTAGCACTGTGGCCCCACAGTGCAGCCCACAGGAACTGGGCATGGAAGTGATGTATTCAGGAACAACAGGAGTTCCTGGGGGGTGCAGCCAGGCCCGGAGGCCCAGAGGCCCCAGGGCATCTCTTCTGTTCTCTGTCATCCAAGCAGCTGTGTTTAGAATTATGCATTTTAGAGCTGAAAAAGGGCCTTTAGGGGTTGATGGGCCCAGCCCCATTATACAGATGGGGAATGAGGCCCAGTGGGAGAAGGGGACTTGCCTGGGGTCCTGCAATGTCTCAGCAGCAGACTGAGTCTTTGGTCTCTGGTTTAGTCTATTTTCATTTCCATTTTTCTCAAATGAGTCCCTGACTTGGGCTTGAAGGGAGGGGGTAGGTTGGCAGAGGGGGAGATTATGGCACAGTGGAGACACCTGGGAGGCAGAGTGAGCCTTGTTAGGAATTTCTCTGTCTAGCCTGCTCCGGTGATTCCACCTGGGCCCCCCGATGGGTGCTGCTGAGAGCACAGACCCAGGAGCCGGACCATCAGGGTCCCATGCCAGCTCTGCCGCTTACTAGCTGAGTGACCTGAGATAAATTGCCCAACCTGTGCCTCAGTTTCCTCATCTGTACCTACCTTGTGGGTTTGTTGAGAGGATTAAATGAGTTAATAGAAGCAAGGCACTTAGAACAGCACCTGGCCCACAGTGTGGCTCTATGAACATCACACCACTTTGCTCCTATTTTTCCCTTTGAATTCTGTATGTGTTTGTGTGCCCATGCATGTTCACACACCTACATGAGCAGGCTGTGTTCCCTTGAAGCCAAAGATTGTGTCTTTCTCATCCTGCATGCTCTCCCTTCACCATTGGGACCCTTTAGCCAGTTGGGCATGTAGTAGGTGCTCAATAAATGTGGGTGAAGCAGCTCATTGGATGATAGCTGGTTGAAGGGATCAGGGGAGGTTTTGTTGGGGAGGCAGCATTTGAGCTGTGTGTTGAAGGGCAGGATGGCTTTGCTGCAGCTGGGGTTGACAGGAAGGGCACTCCAAGTGGTGGGGACAGCATGAGCAAAGGGGGTTGAAGCTTGGTGAATGTTTGGGAGATGGCCAGTTGCCTGGTTTAACCAGAGCACAGAGGACATACAGAAAAGAGTCAGAGAGGCCCAGAAAGGGGAGGTTCGGCTCACTTCAGAAGCAGGGAACCCCAGGCTGAAGAATGTAGGCAAGAAGGCTGCTGACTGGAGTTGAGCTCTGTGTTGTTTTAGCCTCGATCTCTTTAGAAAAGAGAAAGGAAGCAGGGAGGGGCAGCTGACATCTCCAGGAGACAAGCTGGGGGGCTTGAATGAGACCATGGAGAATAGGAGCCAGAGTGAAAAGGCATCAAGGAAATAGGGACCAGCAGGACCTGGGGCTGCTTGGCTGTGGGAGATGAGGGAGAGGGAGTAGTGAGAGAGGAGCAGGTCTCAGGCCTGAGTGTCCGGGAGAATGGGGTCCCATTAGCCAGGAGAGAGGAGTCGACGTTGCAAGATATGGGAAAAGTTGAGGTGCCAGCTGGGATTATTCATCCACCCAGCATCCTGTCTAAGCCATCCATTCATCGGTCCATCCATCATCCAATCCATCATCCTCCATCTACCCGCCTCCATTCAAACATCCATCTGCCCGCAGTCCACCCGCCTTCACCCGCCTCTACCCCGCCTTCTGTCCACCCGCCATCCCACCATGTACTACCGCCTTCTCATTTCCTCGCTGTCCATCCATCCGCTCGCATTCATCCATGAATCCACCATCTTTTTTATCCAGCCAGTATAAATTTCTTGGGAGCCTACAGTGTGCCAGGCTCTGGTACTAGGGCCTAGGGTGATAGGATGAGCCAGGCCAAAATAGAGCACCTAGGTGACAGGCTGGGAGTAAAGAGCACACTTAATTCTCAAATCAACCCTAGAAGGAGGGCCCCCCATCTCCTCACGCCACCCGTCCATCAGCCGTCATTCCTCTCACGCAGCCCTGACCCCTCCCACAGCTTCAATTAAGTCCTTGATCCTCTCACCAAGTCTTCGTCCCCTCGAGACCCCAGTTCTCCTCACAAATCCCAGGCCCCCAGCTGAGGCCCCACCAGAACAACCTCCGCAGGGCCCCCACCTCTTCCCTGAGCCCCATCGCCTTGTGAAGTTCCTCTCCTCTCGTGGCAGGGAGCCCCCGTTCCCCGGGATCCTCAACAGAGTTCTTGCTGCCCTTGACAAGAGGCCTAGCCCTCTGCAGGGCCCTCACCCGCCCCTGGAGCCCTGAACTATCTCGTTAAACATCATCCTTCCTGGGGACCCAGGCCCCTCCTGGAGGGCCTAGCCACCTCACTTTGCTCCTGGCCACTTGCTGGCGTGCACTTTTCTTCCAGAGGCCTGTTCCTAACTGTTCCCTGTCTGCACTCATGTCCTCTCTGAGCCGTTCCTTCCTGGACCCTTCCCCATCCCTTGCAGAGCCCTTGTTCCACCCACGCCCCAGGGACCAGACTGCACTCTCCTTCAGGCACTGTCAGCCTACAGGTGGTGGCTCCAGCTCTGACACCATCAGGGGCTCTACATCACCCCAGGCAGCCCACAGACCCTACCCCGCAGCCGGCTCTGTACCCTCAGGGGCTCATAGGTCCCCACGTGGGCTGGACTGGCGGCGGACACCAGCAGCTTTGGCTGCTAAGCTTGGTTTGGCTCGTGGGCTGGAAGAAGCTGGAGACTCTTGCTGCTTCTGGGTTAGGAAAACAATCACAAATTAGAGAAAATGCTTTGGGAAATTGCTCTGCTGTGTGAGAGGGAGGCTGCCTTGGGAGGGAGGGTAAGAGGCTCCTAAGCCAGCAATGGCTCCCCATGGCCTCATCCATACACTCCGAACCATCTGGGTGGCATTCCAGACCTATCGCTTCATCTGACATGGTCACCCACTGAGCCCCGACACACACCTGCTCCAGCTAAGCCATTGCTCCAAGGTCCATCCCCACCTTTGCTCACCTGGGCTGAGCTCTGCTATCCATTCAGTCTGAACACCCCTTCTGCCCTCCACAAGCCCTTGTTACCTGTCTCGTCTCTTTGCTAGTCCTCAGGGACAGGAACCATGTCGTGTAGTAAACACAGACAGTGGCAGACACATCTAGTCACCAATCCTCATCCGATACATATTGGCTGGGTGGCTTTGGGTAAGTCTCTGACTTTCTGAGTCTCAGTTTCCTCATCTGTAAAATGGGGAGAGTAAGATCTCCCTTACTGGGTTGTCATGGCAAATGACTGAGGCAATGTGCACACAGCACCCTGCTCACCATAGACACCAAGTCAATGAAGGTGCCCTTCCCCCTTGCAGCCAGATGAGAAGTTCGGGCTGTGACAGCCAGCCCTGATCTGTGAATGTCCATCGATGAGCAACATTCCCGACTACTTGCTGTATTCTTGTCTGTCCGCCATTTCCCTACTGAGAAGACCCAAAAAGAGGGCTCCCGAGCTTCAGGGAGAAACCCTGGGGGTGTCCTCATATGAGACAATAAAGCAATAAAAGTTGAATATTATGAGTCTTCTGGCCATAGACAAGACCCAGGCCAGGGCATCTTATGTCAGGAGGAATTAGGATAGTAGCTAAGAGCTTGGATTCTCTAGCCAGACTCTCTGGGTTCAAGTCCCTCTGGTGCCCATCCCTAGCTGTCTGACCTTGCACAAATCGACCACCTCAGTTTCCCCATCTGTAAAATGGGAATGGATAATCATAGTACCTGCTTATGGTGGGGATTAATAAGCTAATATTTGTAAAGTGCTTGGAACAGCGCCTGGTTCCTAGTGAGCTCTGTAGTAAAAGGGTTTGTTTAATAAAACTGATGAGGGATTCAGGAACACAGGAGTGGACAGCAGGAGAGCTCAAGCAAGACAGGAAATGGGCTTTTGGAATTGGATTTTTGCAGAGCTAGGGTCCAGCCAGCTGCCCATCAAATTGGCCTCTTTCTGAATGTAAAAACGCTTCTTCTACAGACCACTAGAATGCCTCATTTGGAGAAGATGAGCCCAGGGACGACGCATGCAGAGGCAGCCTGGGAAAGGGACCCACAGCTCTCTGTGGGGCCCTGTGGGTCTCACCTGCCCTTTCTCTGGCCCAGTGGAGACTCCTGACATGACTACTCTCCTCCTACCAGTGAAAGATGAGGCAGAGGGCAGTGTCAGATTGATGGAAGGGGAGTAAAACACTTTGTCAGGGGGTCTTAGAGAATTCTCCCCCAGTCTGGCTGAAGAGGAAGTAGATGGTGTGTCCTGGGACACCCCCCTTACCTACAGCCGGGTCTGGAACTAACCCTGTAACTGAGCGTTTGCTCTGTGCTAGGTCTGTGCTGGGCGCCAGGAGGGTACAATGGACTGGTCATGGTCCTTGCCCTTGAGTAATTTGGGAGAATACCCATTTCCTGGAGTCCCTCCTTTTCTTGGGCCTCAGTTTCCTCACTTGCCCTCTTCCTTTTTACAGAGTGGTCCTTTCGTTTGCCCCTCTCTTCCCTTCCTCCTCCCAAGGCCCCTCCCCAGGCAAAGGATGGGAGGGGCCCTGTGGAGGAGAGATAGTTTGTTCAAACTGGAGGCATGGCTGGAACTTCTGATTGGCTGGTCAGAGCCATTCTTTTCCCTGGTTGCCATAGCATCCATTTCCCAGGGTTGTCAGTGATGAAACTCATAATATTGTTTTCAAATAATCCGTGTAATTGAAATAACAATTGAGCTGTTAACTCGTCTCTCACACCCGGTCTAGGACAGATCTTCTATCCTGCACCCTCTCATCCACCCTGGGAAGCTCTGGGCCCTCCCCACCTCCTCTCCAAGGCCCAGCTCCTTCCTTGAGATGGAGGAAGAAAGAAGTGCCTTTATTATAGAATCCTAGAAACTCAGGCCCTCAGAGCTGAACCAGGACTTAGAAACCAGAAACCCCCTCCTTTTGGGACCAAAGGCACAGAGGAGGGAGGGCCTAACCAGGATCACACAGGAGGGAAGCGGCTGAATGAGGATGCAAAGATCTGTTTTTTAGTAAAAGTTGGAGTGGATGAGTTGCACTGAGTAGTTGATATAAAATCATAGAGCTGCCCCCTTCTAAGGACTTGATTTTGTATGAATCTTTACCCACCCCTACCTGCATTTTATAGGTGAATAAACTGAGGCTCTGAGCAGTGAGGCTTAATGCACATGTTTTTATAACTTTTCAGAAAATGCCTGTTGAATGGATGGATCTCAAGGAGCACAGACCATTTCTCTCCCTATTCACCCCTGCCCACCACCCAGGAAGAGATATCTAGTTTCTTCAGTCAGAGGACTTCCTGGAAGAGGGGGTTGAGGGTAGGGGAGAGATTCCTGGAGGAGATAAGAGAGGGAGGGAATTCTAAAGTACTGACCCTCACCCCTCATTGTGTCTGAGGCTGTATATTTAGAAGCATAAATGTGAAGAAAGCAGGTCCCTGCCTAGTGCTCAGCCTGGAATGGATTGAAAAATGGAAGAAGCAAGGCCTCTTCTATGAGTACAGGTCTGTGTGCACACGTAGGAATGCAGGTCTGTACAGACAGCTCCCAGTAGTGGCAGCTCCATGGAGATAAAAACATTTTTAAGTGTCTGGTTGCTGTCCAAGGTACTCGCTGGATCGGCAGACTGCGTGGGTGGCTGGGGTGGGGACACTTGCTGGGATTGGGGGTAAGGCAGTCTTCTGAATGTAAGACTGGATGACAGCATGAGGTTGGCTTCTTTCCCTGAATTCTAGAATGTTGGAAGCGCTAAGGGTCTTGGCAACCATCTACTTACCCCATTCATTCATTCTCATTTATTTATTCAACATTTTTTGAGCACCTACTCTGTACCAGGCACTGTGTGGGCCATGAGGATATGAGGATTAGGGACACCCAGTCTCTAGCTTTAAGCACTCTTTCAGTCTAGAGGGGAACACACACACACACACACACACACACACACACACACACACCCGCCAGTGGCCAGTGGTCTTCTAGAAGGTTAAAGATAGGTACTAAGGGAGCTCAGGGGAAGTAGCAATTAACCCTGCCTGCAGGAATAAGAAACACCTCATGAGCAAAAGACTCGGGATCAGTCTTGAAGGATGAATATGTGTTCTCCAGGCAGTTACTGGGGTGAAGAGCATGTCAGAGAACGGAGCATAAGCAAAGGCAGGAAAGTACAGTTGACCCTTAAACAACACAGGTTTGAATTGTGTGGGTCCACTTATATGTGTATTTTTCTCAATAAATGTATTGGAAAATACTTTGGAGATTTGCAACAGTTTGCAAAAACATTTTCCTTTCCTTAGAATACTTTATTATAACAGTATAATATATAATAAAGATAGCATACAAAATATCTGTTAATCATTGTTTATGCTATCAGTAAGGCTTCTGGTCAACAGTAGGAGATTAGTAGTTAAGTTTTGGGTGAATCAAAAGTTATACATGGATTTTTGACTGCATGGGGGGGTCAGAGCCCTAACCCCCACATTGTTCAAGGTTCAACTGTATTCACAGTTTGCAAAACAGTGGAAAGTGTGTTGCTCAAATGTTGGCTGCCTTTGTAGAAACTGGGTTCTGGAGAGGGGCAGTGGCTTGCCCAAAATGACACCTTGAGATGGGGTACAGCCAGGACTAACACAAGATGCCCTACTTTATCAGAAAACCAGAACATCAGAACTAGCTGAGTCTTGGAAAGACTCTAGTCCAAACCACCCATTTTTCAGATGAAGCAGCAGAGGGTCATGGATGTTGTGTGTGCTTGGGGTCCCATGGTCCCATGTGGTGGAGCTGGGATTTGAAATCTGATCTGTCTGATATCAAAACCTGAACTATTTTCACAGAACCAAAGCTGATATCAGGGTGAGTGTCATCTCAGCTAGAGAGCAGAGGGCTCAGACAAGGACAGGCTGCCCCTGTGGGACCGTGCACATGGCAGCCTGGGCCGGTTCCTGTCACGTTGTTGGCACTAACACTTGCACAGGAGGAGCACGGCTCCAGCAGGAAAGTGGGCTGCAAGACCATACTCTTGGCTTGAGTGGACCTGAGTCCTGCTTGCCCCAGACTCTCTGAGTGACCTTGGCCAAGACATTACCTCTCTCCAGGTCTTAGTTTCCAAGATCCTCTATCTCAGAGGAGGATCCTCCTTGCCTAGTCTCTGGGGCAGTTGTTCTTAATGATGGAGGTGGGGAGGGATGATTTGAGCCACTGGGAGACATTGACAATGTCTGGCCACAGTTCTGGTTGTCACAACTGAAGGACAGGGATGCTCCTGGCATCTAGTGCACGAGGACAGTGATACTGCCGAACATGCTACAGTACACAGGACAGCCCCCCACAGAGAATTATCCAGTCTGAAGTGTCACTAGCACTGAGGTGGAGAAGCCCTGCAGTCTGAGCCTTGTTTGTGAAGATCAAACGTGGCCTCGAGGGTGGACACTGGGGGCTGTGCCAAGGTGCACCCCAGGCTGTAACACAGAGAAGCAGAAGTGGCCTTGATGTCGGGCAGATCTGGCATGTGGAGAGGTACTTAACCTCTCTGAGGCTTGGTTACTTCATCAGTAGAACAGGGGCAGTAATAATAGTACCTGTCTGGGAGACTGTTGAGAGGGTGTGATGAAATCACATATGCAGATGGCAGAGGAAAACAGCAATGCAGGGAGTCCGCGACCTCCACCCTGAGCCCCTCTACTGCAGTTACGAGTCCTGAGCCTTTAGGCTCAAAGTCCAGAGGCAGCTGGGCCACACAGAGCTATGGGATCTCAGGCAACTTAACCTTTCTGTGCCCCCATTTCTCATCTGTAAAATGGGGATTACAATATTACATACCATATAGGCTCATGGGGAAGATTAAAAGGAGTTAATAGATATAAAGCACTTAGAGAGACACAGAGTAAGTGCTATGCAAGTGTTAGCTGTACTGTTGTCGTTACATGGATTCTGTCTTATACAAGACCCTCACCACAAGTGCAAGAGGTGCCTCAGACACTGGCCTCTCCGGATGCCAACTCCACAGCTCTATCTGTCCCCCTTCCCAACCCAAGCCTCCCGGGGACCCAGTTGAGGGCCTCTGCAACTCTGCTAGGCGGCCAGACTCCCCTTAGCAGCTCCCATCCTGCTTGTCAGTAACTTCATGACTCCCATGCACTCCCTCTTCTCCCCTCCTGTCGAGTCAGCCTGAGAGCCAGAGGCAGCCACAAGAAGCCGGACCCTCCGGGAGGGGGCGTGTGGGCACCTGCACCTTGCTCACTGACTCAGGCCCCCTCCTGCCGGCCCTCAGCCCTGAACACTCACATCCTGAGTCCTGGCCACCCTGGACTAGCTCTTGGCTGACCCTTCAGAGAATGGACACACTGTCAGCACTATTGACATTTGGGGCTGGGTAATTCTTTGTTGAGGGGAGCTTCTCTGTGCCCTGGAGGAGAGAGTTAGCAACATCCCTGGTCCCTGCTCACTCGATCCCAGCAGCTCCTCTCCTCCAGTTGCAACAACCAAAAATGAGTCCAGACATTGCCAAGTGTCCCCTGGGTGGCAAATTACCCCTGGTGGAGAACCACTGTTCTAGCATTTTGCTGTAAAACATGGGCTTCTGTCTAATAGTGTCCTGGCAGAGAATCTTTTAAAGGCTAATGACTGTCCTCTACTTGGGCCTCTGATGCCACCCTCAACTTTCCCTGTTTTCCGACCAAATGGCCATACCCATCAGGCCCACTTCCCAAACTCTCAGCCATAACCAGAAACCCTGAATCTTAACCCTAAATCCAAAACTTCAACCTGTTTCCTAATCCCAAACCTTCATTCAGATTCTAATCCTAAATCCTTGGCCTGTTCCAAAAAACTTCGGATTCCTTATTCAAACAGAATTCTAAATCTAAAGGTTAGCCCGTGTAAGGAAACCTACACTTCTGGATCCTTCCAGCACCAGCTTCTAATCTCAGTCCCTGCTCCTCACCCCCAGAGAGTCTTTGGCTCAAGTTTCCGGCCTTCTCCCTGCCAAGGTAGCCGCAGGTCCTGGGGAGAGGCAGGAGGGGCTGTGGGAGAAGGAGACTCCAGGAGGCAACTCCGTCTCGTCTCGTAACCTCTCCCTCACACCACTCTAGGCAACCCATTGGGAAATTCTGTTATTTATTCATTTGTTTATTGAGACATTTAATGAGCACCTACTCTGTGCAGGCTCTGTGTTGTACACCAGAAAAACAGTGGAGAATTGGACCCTGTTTCTGCCTACTGTCTACTGGGGGAGACAGAGGAATAGACAAACAAAGAGACAGATAGTTAAAAACAATGATTCCAGAGTCATTCCAGAAATAGCTCTTGAGCCCTATTATATGCCAAGCACTATTCTAAGTGCTGGCCACACATACACAGAGCACAAATGACAAAGCCCCTATACACAAAACTTACATTAAAGGGCAAAGAGGCAGATAGTAAATAAGTGATGCATAATCTGTCTGACAGGGTTAAGTTCTGGGGTGGAGGATGAAGTGGGGTGAGGGGACAGGGAGGATCTGGGGTGGTGGAACTGTCCTATCTCAGCCTCCCTGGGCTCAGCAATTTGAGCCAACCTCTGAAAGAAGGGAGAGAGTGAGCCAGGCAGATAACAGAGGCAAGGGCGTTGCGGGCAAGAAGGCCGGCAAAAGGAATTGGTGGGAATATGCTCGTTATATTCAGAGAACAGCCAGAAGGCCACTGTGGTTGGTTGGGATGGGGGGCGGGGATGGTTGGAGGAGATCAGAGAAGTAGAAGAGACCAGATCATGTGGGGTCCTAGGAACCATTTTACTCTGAGTAAGACAAGAAGCTGAAGGAATTTTAAGATGAAGAGTGTTGTGATCTGATTTATACTGTTAACACTGTAACTGAGAGCAGTCTGTATGGAGCAAAGGCAGAAGCAGGTAGACCAGTGAGGAGGCTGTAGCAATAGTCCAGGTGTGAGGTGATGGCTTGGACCAGGCTGTTAAAAACAAAGGTGGTGAGAATGGTCAGATTCTAGATCTATTTTAAGGTAGAGCTGGCGGGATTTGCTGATGGATTGGATGTGGGGTGTGAGATAGAGTGAAGTCCAGAATGACTCTGAGGCTTTGGGTGGAAGCAGCTGGAAAAATGGAGTTGCCAGTTACTGAAATGGGGAAAGGAGGAACAATTTTAGATCCATTTTATTTTATTATTACTTGTGTGTGTGTGTTGGCGGCAGGCTAGGAGTCAGGAGTTCAGTCTTGGACATGATGAGTTTGAGGCATGTTTTAAACATCTAGGTGGAGATAATGAGTGGGTATAGGAGTTGAGATTGTAGGGAGAGGTCCAACTGGGATGTCATGCTTAGATGTCAACAGCAAATTAACGGGGTTTCAAGCCAGGAGATGTAGGGAATGGGTGTAGACAAAAAGAGGGGTGACCCAAGGACTGGGCTCTGGGACCTGCAACGCATGCAGGAAGATGAGGTGAAAACAGCAAAGGAGACTATGAAGGGGCCTCTGGGTCAGTGAGGGGGCAGGGTCCTGGGAGGGGCATGCGATGCTCTCTTGCAGCCTGTAGCTTTCTTCTGCAGCCTTCATCATACCTTCCCACCAAGGCGTGAGTTAATACAGAGAAGGGAGGGCCAAATCTGGGATAGCCAGGGAAGGCTTCATATATTGGGGGTGACACTGGAGCCTGGCTTTGAATGATTAGTAAAAAATCCCCCATCAAACAGGATTGGGGAAGGGCATTCCAGGGAGAAGGAACAGCGCCTGTGAAGTCTCAGAGGCCTATGACCACCAGGGCATGGAAACTGAGCTCATGGTCCCTGACCCTCCAAACCTGCTAGTCCTCTCTGCTCCCTGCATCACCTATGGGGCCACCTTGGAGTCCTCCCTGTCAGGCCCCACTGCCTCACCTCCCTATCACACTCCTATGTGACCTGAGACATCTACTTCCTGGGTGCCTCCTCCCCACCCTCGCTGCCCCCCAGCCCCCAGTCTGGGCCACCATCAGCACTGACCCAGACAGCAGCCTCTTCTCCCATCTCCTTGTTTCTCAGCCACCCTGTGAGGGCCCAGCTCGGGGAGGGGACCCCATCTTCTTTATACACAGTGGCCTTGCATGAGTTTAAGAACAGAATATGGTTTGCGCCAATCCTCTGCTTCCAGAAGCTTTCAACAGAGTCTCGTTGCTCTTTTGCAATTTCCCCAAGCCCTCCAGGCCACGTGTGGGGTGGCCCTTGCCCCGTCTCCAGTCCCATCTCAGCCCTCCTCCCCATCACTCCTGATGGGCCAGCCTCCTGCTGCAATCCTTCCAGCCTCCGGGCCCTTACCCATGCTGTTCCCTCCTCACCCATGCTGTTCCCTCCACCTGACTGCTCTCTCCCTCCCCATCCCACCCTCACTGCTTCAGTTAGCACCACGCATCCCTCTAGCCAGAGGGAATTGGACTTCCTTAGGGAACCCTTCCCAGAGTCCCCCTCTTGCTCCCCCTGCTCCCCATACCTTTCTTTTATAGTCATCATTGTACATCTTCGGGAGGTTAGTTAATGATGATAATAGCTAACAGTTGTTGAGTACTTCATGTTCCATAATAAGTGGCAGTGAGAATGTTATTTATGCATTTTTGTATATTTTTAGCCATTTAATTCCACACACAACCTTATGAGGTAAGCTACTATTATTATTCCCTTTCTGCAGAGGAGAGAACTGAGGCCCAGAAGAGGTTATTTCTACAGAATCATGCAGGTAGTAAAGAGCCAACCTGGGATGTGGACCCTGCAGCCTGCTCCAGAGCCCACAGGTGTCTGTCTTTTCTGCTTGATGCTAAATCCCAGGAGGTGTGGGACCATGCCTGTTTTGTTCAGTTTCATCCCATGCATCCTTCAGATGGCTCAGTAAATGTTGAATGAGTGAATGAATGAATGAATGAATGAATGAATAGGAGTGTGAACAGTACAGGGTTGGTGGTGCAGGAATGCAAGCAAGGAGGCCGGAGCCGTGGACAGGATGAGAACAGCATGGGTGAGGCCCAGAATGGCAGCCAGATGAGTCCGTACTTGGCTCAGGGCCACGGGAAGCCTGGGGCTTTCTTGAGCAGAGGAGGGTGGAGCTCAGATAAGTATGTTAGAAAGATCTCTCTGCTGGCTGTTGTGGAGGAGGGCCAGAGGTGGGGTCCTTCCCTGCCCAGCAGTCAGGCAAGATTGGCACCTGCCCCCTCCCACTTGGCCCTATTAGCATTCCCAGTGTGGCTTGGGCTCCACAATTAACACAAAGGTACAGTCATTCATTCTGACTCTTGGACTCAGGGGATCAGCCGATTGGGGGCTGGCTGCACAGGGCTTCTGCTGGGAAGGCATGTCACAGCACAGCGGCCACCGAAATGAAAAGCTATTAATAATGATCCTGGAACTTCACTCCCATCAGCTGTTTGTTTAAAGGTGTTCGGTACTCGGAGCTGCCTGATTTATGTGTGCAATAACGCACGCTGGTCGGTCCACACTTTTTAAAGCAGCGTTAATGGGGTGAGACCAAGACCCGGGGGGATGCTGGGGAATAAGGCTTGAAGGCCAGGCCTCGTCAGGCTCAGACCTCGACTCCTGCCCAGCACCATCTTAAAAGGCCCTGGAGATGGCAAAACAGAAAGAGCTGGAAGAGCTGGGAAACTGGGTTCAAATCCCAGCGACACCACTTGACCAGCTGAAGCATATCTCTTTCCCTCCCTGAGCCTCAGTTTCCTCACCTGCCCTTTGAGTAGAGGAACACTTGATAGGCAGATCTGTGACAAGCATACTGTAAGTGCCCAATGATGTCTTAGTTTTCTCCCCCTTCTTATTTTGATAGAAAACTGTCCCCACCACCTGCCTAGCTCCCTCCAGGAAGGAGGAGCATACAGCCCACTCAATGTATAGCAAAGATGCACACTTGTACTTAACATTTAAATCTCAAAGGCCTCACAACAATGCCAAGAGTGTAGGGCCCATTTTAGAGATGAGAAAACAGGCTCAGAGGGAGAAAGAGACAAATCTAAGGTGACCCAACTCAAAGTCCACTATACTGTGAATTCCAAATGGGCAGAGACTGTATCTATTTTGCCCGCTGCTGAATACCCAAGAACCTTGCACAATACCTGGCACTTGATAGGAGTACAGTATATGTTTGTTGAGTTGAAAACAGTGTCAGAACCCTGAATCTTTGTGATGTGAAGACCCACTCCCTTCCTACTCTTTAAACCCATGAGTAGACATAGTGGAGCTGGGTCCTGCCCCCTCTTAGGTCAGTTAATTAATGGGGATATTGGGTCAAATGACCCTAGGGAGGGGTTTCTCAGCCTCTGTGCTATTGACATCCTGGGTCGAATATTCTGTCATGGGGTAGGGTGTGTAGCAGCATCCTTGGCCCACCCACTTAGGTGCCCATAGCACCCGATCCAAGCTGTGACCAGCAACAATGTCTCTAGACATTGAAAATATCCTGTGGGGGCAAGACTGCCCCAAGTTGAGAGCCACTGCTCCAAATGAGGCACAAATTCTGAACTGCAGAGGTGTAGGTTATGATTGGAGGAGGTATGGCGGGGAGACAAGACTTGAACGCATGGCCCAGCCCATGACCTAAGAAATGCCATATTGACATTTTCCCAAAGTCACATTTTCCCACTTGGCCTGTGAAAGAGCAGTTCTTTTCCTTGCCAGAGCCAGCCACCAGGCAGTTTCTGCTGATGATGCTGACCTGGTCCACTCACAGGTCAGTGGACGTGAAAGACTGAGCATCCCAGAAGGTACTGCTGTGAAAACTGGGGACCACAATGTCCCTACTAGGTTCAAAGGTGAGGGAGAGAGCTGAGGACGCTGGGGATGAAAGCCAGGAGTGATCAGGCCTGGCCCCCTGGGAGGCTCTGGAGGATTTGGAGAGAATAGAAAGCAGGAGGGAGGGCAGGGGGCAGGTACAGCCTAAGCAAACATGGAGAGGCAGGCATGAGTGGTGGTAGGGAGTGAGGGAGGAAATGGCCTGTGCCTGCTCCAGGAGGATGGACACCAGGACATCCTTCCTTCCCCAGTGGGCCCTCCCACTCTCCCAGCTGGGTAGGCCAAGCTGAGGCTGTGGGCCCAGACCTTGTTCCCAGGGTCTTCATCCTTTCGTCCTGCCCAGGAGCTCTGGAACACCCAGCTGTCACCCATCCCAAGAGGACGTAGATCTGTCACTCCATCCCAGCCCAGCCAGCCCCTTCTCCGTGTGTTTAGGCAGCTCGTCATTACGAAATCCATTTTCTTATCTCTTACCATATCTATTTTTCTAATTCTTACTTAACGAGCTCCCCTGAAAATAAGAAAATCATTGGAACAATTTCCTTAAGTGTGAAAGATTAGTCTGAAATTGGCATTAAGGGGACTAATTACCTTCATTCTCCCACCTTTCTGACAGCCGTTTGGTAGCTGGGAGGACTCATTCATCTGCTGCTGGGGGAAGTCAGTCCACACTGGGCTGTGGTGGTGTTCTCTGCTCCTGCTTTCACTCACGGGCATGTGTGTGTGTGTGTGTGTGTGTGTGTGTGTGTGTGTGTGTGTGCACGCATGTAAGAAAGAGAGACACATGGGCGTGGGGGCAGACAGGAGCAGAATGTCCCCTGGACGGGGTGGGAGGGAAGCATCCAATTCAGAATCAGGGGTGGGTGGGGACCTGGAGGAGGTGTGGGCCCGAGCCAGCAGCACATGGCCTGACGAGCTTCCAGAGACCTACATTCCCTGTCACTGACTCATGAAGTGACTTCAGGGAAGTCACTTTGTTTCTTTGAGCCTCAGTTTCCTCCCCTGTAAAGCGAGGGTGATTTCTCGTGGCTACAGTAACAGCAGTGTCTGGCTTTCACTGAGGTCAGCGCTGCCCAGGTGACCCCACCCGCTCCTAATCTCACGGCAGCCGGCCGGGTAGCCATACCACGAGCAGTGTACTGAGCAGAAGGTGGAGCCTCAGGGGGTTAGGTAACATGCCCCCATCACGCACACAGTGAGTTCAGAGCTGGAGTTGGGCCCTGAATCTGTCTGATTCTAGATTTCGTGCCCTGTCCATTCCTGGGGCTCCAGCTCCACCTGCTCCCAGAATCGCACTCCCAGTGAATGTGGAGTCTGAAGATCTGGGCTCCAACTCCAGCTCAAGCCCATACCAGTGGTGTGACCAGGGCCACATCCAGGCATCTCTCTGAGCCTCAGTTTTCTCCTCTGTAGAATGGGGGGAGCTATCGTGCTTCCTGCCATAGAAGGATGCAGTGAGGCCCACATGTTGTGATGCCCCCTGTAAAATGCAATGTGAAGTGGAAAAGTAAAAGATGGCAACGGAAAACCTCACCGGAGAAAGGAGGACCCAGGGAGGGGCAGAGACTTGCACAAGGGCACGCTGAGAGCACGTGGAAGCCGGGGACAAGAGCCCAGCTCTCGGAACTCCCAGCTCTCCTACACCTGGTGCCCCCAGCACTGAGGGGTCTCCTTCCTGAACAGGGCCCTGAGCAGAATGGAGACTTGTGATGAAGGAGCCAGTTGACAAATGGCGACACCCAGAGCAAGGTAGGGGTTGGGGCTGCAGAGCCCAACCCTGCGCCTGTGTGGGAGAGGGGTGTCACCCACCCTCTCCCAGGAGATCCCATTGGGGGGAGGCAGATAAGCTCTGCGAAGACCACGGGAACATCTTCCAGTTTCCATTTAACCACCCGATATTGAATTATAAATAATTCATACACCTGCCAAACATTTGATTAAAAGAACCCAATTCGCACTGCATTTGTCAAGGGGTAAGAATTGCATTTGGTGTTTTTATTTTAATCTGTCCTTTAACTCTTTTGCGAATATTTATTTATACTTGGCTGTCAGGTTTTATTCTATTTGCCCTGATTTTATTCTGGCTGTAGCTAGCATTTTTTCCTTTCCCTTTTTATTTTGTCACTTCTGCCTGGTAGTCATGCATTTGAGAGCCCAGAGGTAATAAATAAGGAAGCCAGACTCCTTCTCTGCTCCCTCCATGCACTCATGCACCACCTGCACCTCTGCCCAGTGTTTATAAACCCCTCTCTCCCCAGACTGGCTCCCCACCCATCCAGGCTAATCCACTCTGGGTCTAACCCAACAAGTCCAGGGTGTCTTGGGCATGTCGCACACACGTCTCTGTCTCCTGATCTCTGCCAGGGCCCTTCCCCTGCAATCCTCCTTCCCGATTGCTAGGCATACAGTAGGCACTCAATAATTATTTTTGTAATGAATAAATGAAGCAACATCATTAAAATCATCAGGACAGGTGTCTTTGGGGACAAAAAGGAAAGTATTGCTATTCTTCAAGTCTGGTGATGAGAATAAGCTGTCACGGTGGACCTCACAGCTAGGCAAGCTCTAAACCCCCGCTCTGCCACTTAGCAGCTGTGCAAATTTGGGTGAGATACTTCAGTTCCCTAGGTCTGCATTCCCTCGTCTGTAAAAGGCGTATGTAAAAACAGCACCCATGTCAGAGATTGATACAAGATTAGTGCATGCGCCCAGCACATAGGAAGCATTAGAAAAAAAAAGCAGCTGCTGTTTTTATTATACACTGCAACCTTCCTCTCTTGTGCTGTCCATATGCCCACCTGCCCCTCTGGCTTCTCCCTTGTGTCTGAAGTTTTGGGCATATATGATGTTATCCTGAATGCCAAGAGTAGGTTACCAAATGTGTCTGTGACAAACAAGAAAAAGAAAAGCTGGCCATTCTCTTTCGCTGGCTACCTGCTTTTGCAATAATACGCTGTGTTTGTCAGAGGGCTTACATGGGTCGGTTTGTGAGGTGACATAAAAACTTGTTTCTGCCAAGTGATTCAGGTGAGCTGGGAATTTACTTGAGACCTGTGTGGATGCCCCCTGCATATCAAAGGGCAGAGATATTTGTATGCCCAGGAAAGGCTGTGACTGTAACAGTAAGAATAGCCGAGGGGGTGTCTATAATTTTCTTTTGATGTACAAAACACATTCTCATATACCTCGCATGGTGCATCTCAGTCTCCTTTAAAATCCTAGCATCTTTCAAAATCTAGTCCAGCCACCCCACTCCTTCCTGGCTTCCTTCCATCCTCCAGGTGTCTCACAGGATTAGAAAGGACCACAGGGAGCCATCTGTCACCTGAGCTGTTCACCACAGCCTCGTCACAGGTCTCTCTGCCTCTGGGCTTGTCCCTTCCAAAGCGACACTCCACACAGTGTTCTTCCTGAGATGCATCTAACCATGTCACTCTCTTGATTAAACCTTCAATAGCTCCCCATTGCCCTCAAGGTAAAGTTCAAAATGTCTCCAGTGATCTAAACACAGCAATCAGTTGGGATCAGGAGGACCCTTGCTTGTGAGTGGGGTCTACCACCCCAGTTAGATTGTGGCAACTTTTCTAGTTGTCATTGGTAACTTAACCCCACAAGAAGCCAAGCCACAAGCTTCCTTGGGCACCTACTTTATATCAGGCACTGTGCCTGGCACAGGGTTTCAGGGTGAGTCAGGCCCCTGCATAGAGCTGGGAAAGCTGGAGGAAGAGGAAAAGAGCAGGAACTAACATTCATGGAGCGTTTACTTTGTGCACTTCGCACACAGCAACCTGCAAACTGTTATTGTTTTGCAGAGCAAGGAAGTGGCTTGCTCAGGGTTGCCAGATGATAAGTGACAGAGCTGACCCTAATGACAACAGTAGCCCAGAGACTGTTTAAAAGGCATTTCCACCCCAGAGCCTGGAGCAGCAGAAAGAGGGGCCCAGCAGACAGCCCCAGGCCTGAATCCCAAATCTGTCCTCTCACCACATATATGACCCAGGACAAATCACTTTACCTCTCTCCACCCCCGTTTCCTCCTCAGTAGAACAGAAATGATAATCCATCCTTCAAAGTCTTGTTGAGAGGATGGAGTTAGGTCACACGGGTAAAAATGCTCTGTCAACTAGAAAATGAATTGCACATTCTCTACGCACATATAATTCGATCTTCCAAACAATTTAGTGAAATAGGCAGGGCAGGAATTTTTTAAAGTTAATTTCTTTTTAAAAATTAATTTTAATTTTATAAGAAATTTTGTAAATCCATTCTCTTAGACATCGGGACCCTATTGATGAAGCCAAAATTCCCTTTCCTACCGCCTCTGGTCTGACCTCCCCCCACTTCCTCAGGAGTCACCCCTGCAACGGGCTTGGTGTGTACCACTGCATCCTATTTTTATACATTAGCACACATGATACCTACGCACAGAATATAAGTAGCATTGTTTTATATATTTTTAAATGTAAGTGGATTCCTCCTAGATGTATCATCGCTCTGCAGCTTGCTTTTACCTCTCCAACAGTGCTTCTGAAAGCTATCCACGCTGATGCATATAGCTCGGGTTCATTCCGTTTAAGCGGCTGTAGTCCATGTATGAATATACTCCATTTTTATTTGTCCACTCCCTTGCAAAGAGACATGGAGGATGTTTTCCCTCTTCTCCTTCTGAACAGCAGCGCAGTGGTGACTATCTGTGCACACATCTGGAACGCATGCTGGGGTTTCCTTAGCACAGATGTTAGGGTCATGGGCTTTACACGTTTTCAGTTTTAATAGATCAGGGTGGGACTTATTAATAATGGTAATAGTTATTCCATTAATCATATCCTGTGCTTTTGCTATATTCTAGGAGCATCTCATGCATCACCTCATTTCACCCTTGCGGTAGAGCCATATAGGAGCAGTGATCAGGTCCAGTTTTCAGAGGAGAGGGCTGAGGCCCCAAGACATGCAGCCATGCAGCTGGGTTGGGTCAGAGTCTGGCCTGGGGCCTGGCTCTCCTTAGCACGTGCCCTGCCTCAGCAGAGGTCGGTCCCTCCACTCATGGGGGTTTAGGGCAAGAATATCTGTAAAATGAACTGGGACACTGGACCCAGAGCCCAAAGCTCACTGAATGGCAGGTGTCTTCTGGGGGTATGAAAGGCATCCAGTCATATCATCTTGTCACCCTTCATGAGTCTTCCTTATGCAGGTGTCAGGGGCCCAGGAAGCAGAGGCAGGGACTGGCCGGCATGTGGAGCCATGGAATCCTAGGACCCTGGAGCTGGACCGACCTTTGAGGAGAACCTGAGGTGTGGGGTGCGGATGGGGAGGACTCGCTGGAGGCCACTCAGCAAGCCAGAGGATAAGCAGGCTCAGGAGGCTGCCTTGCCCCTGTCTAGTGGCCCGAGCAGTTGAGCAAAGTGGCGTGGAAGCCTGGGTGGGGTTGGTGGTCAACGCAAGAAGCAAGCCTGGCAGTGTCCCCAGAAGGCCACAACCAAACGGAAAGCGAAGGAGAGGGGTCCCCAGGGATCTGCAGCCTGGCTCCCGCTGCCAGCTTCACCCTGCCCTGCTCCTGGCCGCCTGTGGTCGCAGAGGAGCGGTCCTCCCTCTGTGTAGGCTCCAGCCCCCCGTGCCCTGCATCTGCCCTCAGCCTCTCCCACTCTGCAGGCTCCTTCCCATCAGCGCTGAACACACTCAGCTCCCCTCCCATAGAACGCCCTCCTGCGGCCCACATGCCTTTCTTTGCAGCGCAGTTTAGTTTGTTGCTCTGCTTCACTCTCCTTTGGTAACTCCTCCAGCTGCCCCTATCTGGCGGCGCCCCCTACCTGTTACTGCCTTCCTCACCTCGGATCCCCTCACTGTCACATTCACTGCACTTGGTCTCTTACCAACATCCGACGCCCAGGGCCACCCCCACCTCCAAATTCTCCTCCTCTGACCTCCCCGCTCCCACTCTCTGCTGCTTTCCTTCCTACCTGTCTGATGGCTGCTTCGCAGTCACCTTTGCCATCCTCCTCCACCTGCCCCTTAATTTGTTTAAAAACACTTATCATGAAGGTTAAAAAGTACAAAGAAATATATAGAGAAAAGCAAACAAAAATGACTTTAAAGCTCACCACTTACTTCCTGACTGACATTTTCTAAGACGTAGATATGGCACGTACCACACATACGGGAAGATGCGTACAGCGGGGGCTCCCCTCCGGCCCCGCCATCTGCTCTCCGGAGGAGAACCTATTCATAATTTCTCATAATTCCTTCTAGAAGAATGTTTTGTGCATACTCTAGCATGTATGTTTTTATATTATTTTTATTTACTCTGAAGGGATCTAACCCCCTGTTCTATCTTTTGCCACCCTTTAAATCTTGGGGCTCACCTGGGCCTTTTCTCGTTCCTCATTCTCATCTCAAGCCCTCTCGGCCACCACCAGGTGGTGTCTTTGTGGGCATGGTGCCCAGGTCACTTTAATTTCTTCTGTGGATTCCATCCCCATATAGTCAAGCCTCTGGCTGGCAGCTCCACTCGGGTAGCCCCTAGAACCTCATGCTTTTTGTGGGTCTAGCATCTTCCCTCACCATCCAGCTCCCCCTCTTGTTTCCTCCGGCCCCCATCCCAACCCCATCTCCCCAAATAGCTATGTCACTCACAAGCCAGCAAGCTGGGAGTCACCCCTGAAACCCTGACATTGTCTGCACCCTGTGTCTCATCCTGGAGGCACTGCTTAGGTCATGAGGCTCCATGTGGTTCAGATTCTAGTGCTTTGTGTGGATGAAGAGATAGTACCCATCAGGCATTCAGAGCCTTCCCCGGTACACAGTATCTGCTCAGTAAATGCTAGTTATGGCAATTACTATTATCCACGATCTCCCTTTTCTACCCAATCACCCTCCACTCTCCATTCTCCCAGTGTAAAGCCTCCTGCCCAGCCTCCCCAGATCAACGCCAGCCTCGCAGATCTGTTCTACCCCTGACATCTGGAGTGATCTTCCAGAAGGCAAACCTGGTCACTGTGACACCTGCTGAAACCCTTCAGTGATCAGCAACATGTCTCAACTCCAGGGTCCCTCTAATGACTTAGGGCGCAGCAGAGATTCAGCTGGAATGTCCCAGCTGTTCATGACCAGCATCTTTCCTGATTGGTTGGTGCCTTGCTGAACTGGCTGTTACATATTTTGACACTAGCCCACCTCCCCAGCCCTATCTCTTTCATGGTTCACATTTCAACTGGAACAAACATCTTACATGTCTCCAAACAGGACTGGTTTTCTCTGTGACCTCAGGGCCTTCTCACATGCTGTTCTGTGGGCCTGAAATCTTTCCCTACCTGCCACCCGGCCAGTTCCTACTTACCCAGGTCATTCTTCAAGAAGACCCTCCTTCATCTTGCTCCCATAACAGCCTATTGTAAAGTTTATCACGCTCCTGATTTCTTGGTGATGGGGCTCAAGGTTTCTCTCCATTACCGTTTAACATTTTTTTCTTGCCTACAATCTCTCTACTGTTAAAATGCGATTCATCTAGGGCCGAGAGACTGGTTCATCCTGTTCACTGGTACATGCTCGGCTCCGGGCACAGAGAGGACATTGAGAAAACATTTGTTGAATCACTTATTAATTCATCCACTCAGCAAATATTTGTTGAGCACCTTTCTGTGCCAGGTACTGCTTTATGCCTTAAGGGAACATCAGTGAATCAAACCAACATGAATTCTTCTCCTAGTGAAGTACATATGCTAGTGAAGAGAGACAGACAATAAGCATAATAAATAAGTAAATCGTGTCTTAGAAGTTGCTAAGTGCGGTGAAAAATTAGGAGGAGACAAAGGGGCTTGGCAGGACGTTGGAGGGAGCCTGCAATTTCAAATGGAGTGGTCGAGTTACTTTCCATTGGAAAGATGATATTTGAACAGAGATATTGAAATGGTAAGGGAGGGAGCCCTGCAGGTATCTAGGAGAGCCAGGCAGCCAGTGCAAAGGTGATTAGCCCCCTGATGAGAGCACATCCACTGTGTTCAGGGTAAACTCAGAAGACCGACGGGCTGGAGAGGTGACTGAGGGGGACAGTAGGCAGGGATAAGTTCACAGAGGCTATGGAGCACATCCCATAGGGCCTTTTAGAAACTCTGGCTTTTATTCTGAGAGAAATAGGAGCCATTTTTTCCCCCAACAGTTTTACTGAGGTATAATTCATGCACTGTAAGATTCCCTCATTGTACATGTACAACTCAGTCATTTTTAGTAAATTACAGAGTTGTGCAGCCATCGCTACTATCTGGTTTTAGAACATTTCTTTCACCCCAAAAAGATCCTTCACGCCTATCTGTAGTCAGTCCCCCTTTCCACCGCCAGCCCCAAGTAAACACTGTTCTCTGTCTCTATAGATTTGCCTTCCCTAGACATTTTGTATAAAAAAAGTTATACAATATGTGTTTTCTGCATCTGGCTTCTTTCACTGAGCATAATGTTTTTGAGATGCATCCGTATTATAACACATATCAACAGTTGCTTTTATTGCTTAATAGTATTCCTTTGTGTAGATATACCACACTTTGTTTATCCATTTACCAGTTGATAGATTTTTGGATTCTTTCCATTTTTTGGCTATTTTGAATCATGTCACTATGAACATTTGCTTACAAATCTTTGTGTGGACATATGTTTTCATTTGTCTTAGGTAGATACCTAGGAGTGGAATTGCTGAATATTATGCTAAATTTCTGTTTAACTTTTTAAGAAACTACCAACCTGTTTTCCAAATGGGCTGCTGTGTGGAGAATAGTCTACAGTGGAGCAAGGATGGAAACCAGAGACCTGTTGCTTAATTAACATAATTAATTAAATAAATGCACTGGGATCGAGGAGAAAGGAGTTAGGACTGTCACAGGGTTGGAGGACCAGGGCCAGAGAACCTGCCTGCTTATACACCCAGCCTTTCCAGCCCCAGAAAGAGAGGTCTGTCTTACCCCAACTCCTCCCTCCACGCTCCTTCGACCTCCAGGCAGCTTCCACATAGCCAGAGCATGAAAATCTCCAGTTTGGAGAAGAATCAGCATCAGGCAAGCCCATTTGAAACTATGGAGCCCTCTCCCCTGATGGAGATAGATAACAAAATTTTCTTTGCAATTAAAATTCCTTTGAAACTGGGACCAAGGAAAATGCAGAGCAGCAAGCTTTTTAAATTGGGGGAAATACTCTTCTTAGCAATTACCATGTGTGCATTTCAACAGATAGTTTTTCTCTCCCCATTCCTGGCAGCTGCAGGGAATTGCCCCCACCAGGGCTCTGCTCCTGCCTTCACACCTGCTAAGGGACCTCCCTTGGCCTTTAGGACTTTCCCTGGCTGGTCCTTGCTTCTCCCTTTCTTAGCTCCTAGATCCCTCACACATTCCAGCCTTCACTGCAGGCCTTTAGGCAGCAATGTCATTTCCCGTGAGTCCTCTTTCCCCAGTCCAGTGGCTCACTGGCCATCAGATTCCATCTTTGGGTTCACCCTGGTCCTATCCTCTACCCCCTGCCATTGTCCCTCCCTGTCCTACAGAGATCTTTCCCTCCTCTGAGCTCACAGCCCTGCCTCTCTGCACAGCTCACTGAGCTCAGACCATAGTGCTCTATTACTCTATTAGTATCTTGGCCTGGGAGTGTGATGTCCAATGCATTAGAAAGAGCAGAAAGAGCAGGGATGTTGGAAACCTGGGTGCACTTCATCCAATCAACACATTTCATCAAATATTCATGGAGCCATTACAATGTGCCATACCCAGTGATAAGCCCTAGGGATTAGCAATTTCTGTGTTTAGAAAGAGGAGGCTAGGTTTTTGGGACCAACCCTTCAGCTGAAAAGAGCTAAGAAGGCTGGATAAAATAGAAAAAGCATCTTATTAAAGCATCAAAGAGCTGACGAGCAAGCTCTTTGTAAAGAATTACCAGGAATTATTAGGCCAAAACTAAAGGGAAACAGAAACCCAAAGAAGTTAGAGAGCATAGAGTCTGCTTTCGTTCTGAGGGCATTTGCTGATCTCAGAAATTTTGAATTTGTCTTTTGAGGATCTTACAGCATAAAGAAAATTGAAAACAAAGTCATGGCCTTTGGTAAGCAACCAAGTAGGAGATTATCTGGGACTCCAGAGAGCTTCATCCCTGGGGTAAGGGTGGACCCAAGGGAACCCAATGTTGAATCACGGACCGGCAGCCTCACCCACACTACTTGGGTATTCCAGGGAACTTCAAGCCTTGCATTTGGTTTAAGGCAACCCCAGGATGGTAGACCCACAGCCAAAAGCAGATCCTTTCTAGGAGAAAATACCTTCATCCTGGGCTTGAAATTCTTCTTTAAGAAAAAAAGTTGCCAGTATAATGGCAAACACACAGAGATAATCAGAACTGCCCGAAAACAATGCTAATGAGCTACGCACTAGAGGTACAAATGTGAGCAAGCAAATTACAGCCCTTGCCTCATGGGGCTTCCATCCCAGCAGGGAGGACAGATGTCAGCACTCTTATCAAGGCCAATGACAACTTCTACATTGTCGGGTGAAGTTGCTTCTTCATCCTCAGGTGACTTTGCTTCTCAGTAGTTTTCAGCACACTGACCTTTAGGTTCTGCTCTTGGTTTCCCTGACACCACAGGGTCTTGGATGGCCTCCAACCTCTCTGGCAGGTTCTTCTCAGTCTTCCTGCTTCCCTCTCCTCCTCTCTCTCATCTCTGACATAGGGGTGTCCCAGGGCTCCCTTCTGAGCCTGCTCTCTGTCTCTCCCCAGGTGATCTCACTCATTGTATATAGCAATAAATATCACCTACATGCTGACAGATTGCAGATTTATATCCCCTCTCCTTGAAGTTGCAGACTATTCCATCCAACTGCCTGCCACACATCTCCACTTGCACGTCTCATGACTGTCCCAAACATAACTTATCTAAAAAAGAACTCTTGTTTCCTCCCCCAACCTTTCTTCCCTCATTTGCTCCATCACCATCCAGTGTAAAACCAGAAATCCAGAGTCTTCCTGACTCTCTGGTTTGAATTAGAGGGGTGATAAACATGACATGATGCAAAATGGAAAACTTAAGAAAAGAGTTATTTAGGATGTAAAGCGAACCAGACTTAATAATAGATTGCCTATTGGGAGTACAGGGATGAGAGTTATCAAGTATGACTTCACAAGTGGCTTGGACCACTTAACAGATATGGGTGCCATTCTCTGAAAACGGCCAGTATTGAGGAAGAACATTAATATTTCACTTTTGACATGTTGGGTTTGAGGTTTCTCAGAGACATCTAACTGAAGGTGTTGAGAGAACAATTATCTTTTTCTCTCTGGATTTCAGAAGGGAGGTTGAGACCAGCTGGAAGTCATGATGGTATGATGGTAACTGGAGCCATTGGCATGGCTGAGGTTGCCTAGGAAAAGACTGAGGAATTTGAAGGTGGGATAGAGGAAGATAAACCTGCAAAGGAGACACAGAAGGTGTGATTAGAGAGGTAGGAAGGAACCCAGTTATCTAGTTTTATGTTCACACATCCTGAGAGGTTGAGTAAAGTGAATGGTGGAGAATGCCCATTGGTTTTAGCAAGATGGAGTCGTTGGTGACCTCTGTGAGCATCCTGATGCAGTGTTGAGAATGAAAGCCAGGCGGCAGTGGGTTGAGGAGATAGTGGAGGGTGAGTAAAGGACACAGTGAGTACAAACAGTCTTCAGAGGAGTTTTGCTGTTGAGAAAAGAGGTTGGGAGGTTGGGAGGTGTGTGTTTCTTTTTGTTGTTGTTTTAAGACGGACTCAAGTTGAGCACGGGTAATGCTGGGAGCCCCTTCAGAAAGGGGTAAAGATATGGGAGAATCTGTAGAGTAAGGTTTCTCAACAACAGGAAGGTGTGAGTGGGCTCCAGAACTCAGAGCAGGGGACTGTCCTCAGACAAGAGAGATGTTTTCTTTGTTGCAAGTGGCAAGAAAGAGAATGGACATAGACGTGTGCCTTCATTTATAAAATGGGGATAATAATAGTGCCTACCTCAGAGGGGTTTGGGGTGCAGATTCTGTGAATGGACGCTTATAATGGCCCCGGCCAGGGGTGTTAATGGCAGGTGGTAAAACTCTACCAAAGGCCGCTGCTGTTACTACCTTTCACCCTCACCACTCTGATCCACTCTGGATTGTGAATGATAATAATCAAGCCTCATTTGATTACAGCACTTGACTCTTTCCATAGGACTGATTTTATATTCACTATCTACTCGAGCCTCATAACAAACCTGGGAGGATTTATATTCCCCATTTTACAGAGAACACTGAGGCTCAGAGAGGTGAAGTGACTTGCCCAAGGCCACCCAGCTGGTAGCAGCATAGTTGGGAGTCTAGCCCAAGTCCACTCCCCCTCACCCTGGCTCCTGCCTGCTCCATAAAGATGAATGCAGAGGGAGGGTCTCGTCACCCCCAGGGCAGCCCCTACCGTATAATCCTGTATGTGAGCTCCGTTTTCTTCAACACTTGCGTTGTCCCCTGGAGAGAGGGCTGGGGATCTATGACTAAACTCTATAGCTTTAAACTCAGGAAGGAGAGGATTAAGGTTTGAACAGGATTCCAGGCTCAGCTTGCTTTCTTGCTCCAGCCTGAGACAGTAGATTGGGGAAGAAGATGCCCTATCTGCCAGCTCCATCACTTGTCAGGAGACAGAATAAAGTAAAATCTCCCTCAGCCCTGGGATCTGCTTCCCTGCCTATCTGTCACCCCAGATGAGGCCCTGCTCAGAGCTTGGGGAATGATTTGGCCAAACTGGTTTGCAGCCGTCAGCCCAGCAGTCCCAACCTGGATATAGGACCCATGAGAAATATTCTCTCCTGTTCCCTTCCCCCTCGTATTCTGGGTACAGCTAGGTCATAATGAATGTTCCCACCTCCAAGTGAAGACCCAGCCCCTTTACTTTTCCACCCTTTTCCCCATCCCTCCCATCCCACCCCTGCACTCCAAATATTCCTTCCTCCAAGGCCTTGCTGAAGCAGTTCCCTCTGCCTTGCATGCCCTCGCCCCTTTGTTCTGTATGGTGAAACCCATACTTAACTTTGAAGGAGCACTTCAAATGTCACCTCCTACAGGAAGCCCTACTTGACTCCCTTAGATAAAAGCAAGCCTTTATAGAGCACTTAGTATGTTCTGGTCCCTGGGTTAGGCTCTGGGTTATGGAGATGCAGATCCTGCCCTGCCTGCAGAGGTCTAGGGTTGCAGTCCAGTAGGAAGAAGTGACAAGGCTGGAAGTCCCTAGGTACATGGACAGAAAGCTGCAAAGGAAATGGGAAGAGGCCCTAATGGGTAGGCTTGGGATGGGGGGAGGGCTGACCTCAGGCCCCAGGCCCAAGAACACAAGGGACAGGCAGTTTCCCTGGCATATCAGTCACCCTTACTTCTTCCTGGTAGGTTGGCTCCTCTTGGTACCTTCTGTCTACCCAACCATCCACAAATCTGCCACATGGCAGGGAGAGAGGCAGCACAGAGCTGGTTAGGAGCATGGCTCTGACACCAGAGTGCCTGTGTGATACTGGGCGAGTCTCCTGACCTCTCTGTGCCCCATCTGCTCAACAATGGTCATAGAAATAGGACCTCATAGGGTTGTTCGACAATTAAGTGAATTACACACGTGAGATGCTTAGAACAGTGGTATCAAGCACTCGATGGATGTTAGCGGTTTTATTGCTATTTACTATTTTAATTGGTAGAAGATTTGGGCCCATTATCAGCTTCCCCCTGAGCACTAGAGGAATTTGTCTCCTCTTTGAACCTCTCCTCATCAGGAAAATGAAGAAACCAGTGGATTTCTGCCTCTGGTATCCTGGGATAGGAATGAAGGGGGTAGTGGTCGTAGGGAGTGGGAAACAGTATAGGATAAGACCGAGGGGGAGACTGAACACCGAGCAGGAAGGCGTCCCGAGGCGGCTTGCGGTGTTGGCGCGCCACCAGCAATAAGTGTGCAGAAGGAAGGTAGCAGCCAGATCGTGGAGGGCCTTAAATGCCAAACCAGTGCTCCTCGGAGGTGATGGCACTTTATCAGTCATCTGGAAACTGTGTCTAATCTTTAGAGAGAGAATGGCTCCTCCAGAAGGGCCATGATCTCCCTGTCCCTGGAGAATGCACACAGGGGCTGAGATCTGAGAGGGAATTCAGACGTCAAATGGGTGGGCCAAGGCCACAGAGGGCCTGAAACCCTCTTAGGAACACTAAAACGCAATTAGAGCAGCAGCTGAGGAGAGAAGTGGCCATAGTGGTTAAGGGCCCCAGCCCTGGAGTCAACTGCTTCCTTGGTGTGTGACCTTGGCAGTTGACCTCACATTCCTTGGCCCCCCATTTGCCCATCTATAAAATGGGGGCGATGATAGTGTCTGCCCATGGTGAGTGTGCAGATTAGATGTGGCAGTGCCAACATGGTTGTGTTCCTGGGGTTACTGTGGTCCCTCTGCTTGGCCTCCCGAAACCCCTTCTGCCGCCTTGGCCTCTGCTCTCTCCCATCCTAGGAGGAGGAGGCTGCCCTGAAGTCTGGCACTGCCGATGCTCCCTCCTGAAGCCTCCCTAAGGAGCTTGCCATGGTTACCAGCTGACTGCAAGGAGAGGCCATAAATCCCGAGCCTCTGGTGGCAGGAGGGAGGAACCCATGTGTGGGGCAGGAAGGGGAGCAGCTAAGTGGAATTGAATCTTGTTTAAGGAGGAGGCCCACGCCTCCCCGGGCCTGTAATTTACTGCGAGGTTGACAAGATGAAAGCGGAATTTTCAGTGGCATAATCGCTGGGACCTCAGGGAGCCGCAGGAGATGAGCTGAGAGGCAGGCGGTTGGCAGCCAGGCTTTAAGCAAGATCTAGGGCGCTAATCCCGCTGTGATCTCAGTGGGCGGCAGACCTGCGGCCCAGGGCTCAGTGTGGGGCCGGGGCCTGGCTGGCTAAGCCCAGGGCTGAGGCCAAGTCTTGTCTGCTGTCATCTCCAGAGCCAAGGTCAGGCCCCGATTTTTCAGCAGATTTTATGTAGTGGAGTGTACTGCCTGGGACAGCTGTGCCATTGACCGAGACAGCCCTCAGCAGGGCCCCTTGAGAGCTCTCTCACTCAAGGTCATGGCCCCTGGAGGGGTGGGCAACCCAAGTCCAATGTCTGGTAGATGCTTGGATTCAAAGGCTGGGCCCTTCACCTCACCTGGGAGCATCCCAGCTCTAAGTGCCCCATGGGAGCAGCTGAGGCCTCTGCTGAAAGAACCTTACATTCCACTTCCTCTGTGTGGCCTGCCTCTCTCAGCCCTTCCCCAGGAACCCCCCAAAACCTCCTGCAGGCAAGTCTCTACCCCGGAGCCTGTTGCCGGGAGCCAGACCTAATGCCTTCCATCACCAGGAGGCTTGTTTTAAGGCAGCCTTTGTGTGTAGTGTTGGGACAGGATCACAGAGTCTTCTTTTCCAGATGGGGAGACTGAGGCCCAGAGAAGAAAGAAACTTATCCAAGAACACATGGTGTTAGGGGCAGAAGCTTGGATGCCAGGATCCCAGCACCCTCATCTAATGCCTCCATTTTACAGGTGGAAAGAACGGAGGCCCAGAGAGCTGGAGGTACAAGTCAGCATCTATGACCAGGTGCAGGGGAGAGTGGGGTAATGGAGGAGTATGCTGGGGGAAAGCCACGGCTTTGGCATTGGCCCCTAGCCCTGTGGTCTCGAGGAGCACCTCTTCTTGGTGCCTCTGTTTTTCATCACTAACTGGAGAGACATCTCAGAAAGATGGCACACGTATTTCCTAAAATAATAATAATGAGAGCTCACACTGGTTGTGTGTGGGAGGAGCCCCCTCACACACTTCTTGATGAATCACTATGACAACATATCACTCCTAGTGGGCACACAGTGCTTGAGTTCCATTACACGACTTCCTGACCCATCATCTAGAGACTCCCAGGTTAGCGCCTGAATTTGCTCAGGGGCTACCCCCCACCCAGGACAGGCTCTGGAGCCAGACTTTCCTAGTTCAAGTCCTGGCTTCCGCATGGCATGGCTGTAACCCAGAGCAAGTTCCTTCACCTCTCTGTGCCCCGGTTTCTTCATCTGTAAAAGTAGAAGAAGAAGAAAACAGTCAGTGAATGTGATTTTACAGGGTAACTCATGTAAAGTGCCTGTTACAGGGGTCAAGAAGCTTAGCTTCTTATTTTTAGCTCATCAGATGCACAAATCCCAGCACATGGGAAGCACCTATAAATGTTGCCTCTTGTTATTATTTATCACTGTTACCGAATCAGACTCTTTGGGGACCAGGGGATATGCATTTTGAACCAGTCCCCGTTGTGTACCGCCAGCATGACCTTGGTCCTATGAGGAGCCCTGGGAACCAGTCTGACCCTTTACTGTACAGAAGCCCAGAGAGGGTGGGGACTTGCCCCAGGTCACCCAGCATGGCAGGATCAAAGCCAAGCTCCAACCTAGTCCACTTGCCTTCCAGTCTAGAGAGCTTTCTCCTATACTGCAAAGGGACAGATTCCTTAATGTCATCTGCTTGGGTTGCAGTAAAAATTAACTACCCTGAATATGTCATCATCAATGCAGCTCTGAGAGAGAGAAGGGACTAAGGCAGACTGAGATGAAATGTGTCCCAGGTGCTTCTGAGGTATCGAAGCCAACTCTCTAATGACTCTTTGGAGACCCCCCATCCTACTGGACCCCCACCAGCCTGCTGGTCTCCTCTGCTGTGGCCTGGGTGAGACCCACTGCCAGGCACAGGATGGCTGCTGCATGAGACTGAGTGAGCAGAGCCGAGGATGCGGCTTGTCCGGCCTGGGTTCTCTCCACCTCCCCGCTCTTCTGTGCATCCTACAGACGCTGCAGGGCCACTCAAGGCTACCACGGTTTTCACCCCAAGCGAGAGGGCAGTGTTTTACTCTTTAGCTGGTAGTGAGAGGTGAGGCTTTTCCCCCCAGGTTACTAGAGTAGCAGTCAGATGTGTGGGGGCAAAAGACCCTGCTACGGCACCCACAATCTCTGGCCCAGAGGGATCCTCTGTAACAGATAAGCTTTCATAGACCTGGGTCTCGGGGGAACCTCCCTCTGCCTGGAGCCTCAATCCCAGGAAATGGGTGGGGAGGGGGAGACCTGGAGGCGGCATCCAGGCCCCTGCTAGGATAGAGGAGCTGATCAGTGTACATGCATGATGTAAGCAGATGCAGCAGATGGCACAATGGGAGACAGACACCCAAGGAGGTGGAACTGGGAAGAAGATGGAAGGGAAGGAAGAGACTGACTGGAAGGACGGGCAGGAGAAAAGGAGGAAGAAGAGGAAAAAGGAGAATGGAAAGAATGTATATATAAATTGTGGTGTATGTATGCATGGAATACTATAGAGCAGTGAAAAAGACCACATGCGAGAACAAAGAGGAATCTCAAAAACATGATGCTGAGAAAAAGAAGCCAGATGCAGACCAGTGTGATTCCATCAGTATCAAGCTCAAAAAGAAGCAAAGCCAAGGCTTTTGGAATGCCTAAGTAAGTGGCAAACTAGAAAGAAAAGCCAGGAAATGATTATCATGAAAGCTATGAGAAGGGACACAGCAGGGGTTGCTGAAGAGGAGGTGATTTTCTGTATTTTGATCAAAGGGTGGACCCATGGGGTTCATTTTATAATTATTTGTTAAGCTCCACATTTATGATTTGGGCACTTTTTGGTATGAATGTTGAATGTCACCATTTTCACAGATTACAAAAATATCAAGACAGAGGAGGGAGGATAGTGGGGAGAGGACGGGCTGGGTGGCTCTGGCATGAGAGGGAGAGGGGCTTCCCAGGGCTCTGCTTGGCTGGCACCACAGCCAGGACTGGCCCTCATCTGGCCGCGTTTGTAAAATGGAATAAATATTGACATGGCCAAGATGGTATTCAATTTGTCCTGATCACTGGGCTGCGGGGAGTTCTGACAGGGCGCGGTGTAAAACAGCAGCTCGGGATGTAATTTCTACTGTCAACATGATGTACAGCGGGCTCTGCCTGCGGCAACAGCAGGCGGGCAGTGGGGGGGCAGGCAGGAAGACAGGTGAAGGCTGGGGGCACCTGGGGTAGAGGGTTCCGGGCAGGCCACCCTGGGTAGGTGAGCAAGGTGGCCAAGGTGTGTGTGTGTGTGTGAGTGCAAGTATGCATACATGTGTGTGTTCATAACTTGCGTAGGAGGTCAGGCATTGAGTCGAGACTCGGGCCAGGGATAGGCAGTGTCATGAGGTGTTGTGGGGAGGGACATGGTTTGTGCTCAGAGCCAAATGCAAGCCTGTCCGTCCTTCCCTGACAGCCATGGAGCCCCTCTTTGCCCATACTCATTCTTCTCCCCCTGCCACAGCCTGTTTGAGTTCCAGATCCACACTAGCTAGCTATGTGTCCTTGGGCAAGTCCCTCAACCTCTCTGAGCCACTGTCCCTTCTTTAATAGAAATTTTGAAGAGAGCTGTTGTGAGAATTCAATCAGATCACTGATATGAAGTGCTCTGATGGAACTAAGTGTTACCTCTTATTATTAGCTAATTGGATGGCACTGAGCCTGGCACATGGTAAAAGCTCTGTAAAGGTTATCTATCATTATTCCCACTGACTCAGAATCAGCTCAGTACATGCAGCCTTCCTTCCTTCCTTCCTTCTCTATTCCTTTGATCCTCCAATGCTGTTCCCCAAAGGAACAAAGCTTGGACAAACCCCACTGTGTCTCGTTGCCCCAGCATTCTTATCGAAATGAAATGAGATTGTGCAGGGGGCGATGAGAATTTACCTGAAGGGGTGATCGTGAGGAATAAGCAAGGTGATGCGCATAAAGTGCCAGAATAGTGCTGGCTTTCAGTAGCTGATCGATAAATGTCACCCAAAACAAAAACAAACACCAGGAGTCATTCCTGATGTCACCCCTTCCCTTATTCCCTATATTTGATCCATCATCGAGTCTGGTCCATTTTGCTTCCTGAATATTTCAAATCTGTCACCTTTTCTCCATCCCACGATGGCCTCCCTAGACCTTCGCCCAGATGCTGCCACCGCCTCCTCCCTGGTCCCCTGCTTCCAGGCCTGCATGTTCGCAGTTTGTACTTCAAGTAGCAAGCACAGTGACCTCCTTAAAAACACACATTTGCTCACGTCTTCTCAGCTAAAAACCCTTTAATGCCTTCCCACTGCTCTTGAGCCACAGTCTAAACTCCTTAAGCCCCTTCATAAGCTGCCTCCCCCTCACTCTGTGCTCTGGGCGCTGAACTTGCAGGCCCTTGAATGTGGCTTTGCACGTTCTGTTACCTGTGCCTTAGCATGTCTCTCTCATCCTTTCATTTCAGCTCAAAAACCCCTTTCTCAGGGAACTGGCTGCATCCACCCCAAGGAGGTTGTGTCCCCTCTGAAGTATGGGGGCCCCCTGTACTTTCTCTTTGTGGAACTTGACCCGGTTGGTAATTGTACAGTTACTTTGAGATTGTTGGATTAATGAGTATCTCCCCCTTACACACACACACACACACAGAATGGAAGGCCATAGGGCACAGACTTTGATTGGTGCCCTGCTACATCCTCGGCCCAGCATATAGTAGGTGCTCAATAAATGTGTGATGATTCAAAGATGGAACAAGCAGAAAGAACAATGCCATAGAGGGACCATCCAGGAAGGAGGTGAGGCAGAAGCCAGCCACCCTGATCACCTGTCCTTCTGTCCACCCACCTGTTCACTCCCACATCCAGTAATGTCCCCTCTGAGCATGGCACAGAGGCATGAGCTGGAGGGCAGAGAGCAGGAACAGAGGTGCCTACAGCCAGCCCACGGGTAAGGTGTTGAGACTAAGATGAGGGAGAACCTGGTTCTGAGCCAGGGCTCAGGTGCGTGAGCTCACAGTTTGGGGGAGGAGGCAGACAGACTGCATGGAGGAGAAGGCAATTGGGCTGGGCCTCAGGGGTGGGTCAGGTTGGCAGAGAAGGGCATTCCTGGTGGAGGGGACAGTGGGAGCAAAGGCCCAGAGACAAGGTAGTAAAAACAGTGAGTAGTCCCATCTGCAAGGGAGACGGGTACATGAAAAGACGCAGTGACAGCAACGTAGAGTGGGCAGGTCCAGACCTCGCAGGGCTTTGAGCAGCCACATGTATAGTGGCTGATGGTACAGGCTTTGGAGCCGACAGCCCAGAGGTCAGTTGCTGGCTCCACAACATACCATTTGTGTGGCCCTGAGCAAGTCACATAACCTCGTTGTGCCCAGGTGTCCTCATCTGAAAAATGACGGAAATAACAGTACTCACCTCAAGGGATTGTGTGTGGAGCCACTGAGTGTGAAAAATCCTTTATTACTCTGAATGGTAACTAATGAGTGCCAGGCCTGAGTCTGGACTCCATCTTGAAGATGAAAGGAGCCAGAGAAGGTTTTGAACAGGAGGAACTTCCAGATTGAGCTGGGCTTCATGCAGGTGATCTGGCAATACTGTCAAGCGCAGATTTGGGGGCAAGATAAAGACCCCAGGACCAGCCTTTGCAGATGGGCTGACTGCATGTATGGGGTGTGTATGGCCCCGGTTCTGCTCATCCCCTCTCCCCTGACCCTCTGACCTTGGCTTCCCTGGGTAATAGTCCAGCTACCATGCCCCGAAGCTTTGGCATATCCTGACCCCACACACAAATGCATTCAGAGATGTAACCCCATAGCAACATACTGCTGACCTTACAGGACATGCCCTGCGACCCAAGGCCTCAGCAACAGTGCACAGGCTCAAACCACACAGAGCAGGCCCTCTTCCATTCACCCGCTTCATGCTTTACTGAGCACCTTCTATGTGCAGGGAGTTGTTCTAGGTGCAGGGATACAGTGCTTATGTGTGCTGCCCCTGCATGCATCATTAGCGATGCCAACGCACATTCTCAGGCACACACAAGCTCATGCAAGTTGAGCATGCTGAGGCTGTAACTGGCCTGCTGTCTTGTTTCTGTCTTCCACCTGGAGCATGTGGGGAGCAATGAGAGGCGAGCAGAGACAAGGTAGCTCTGCTGAGCACCCCTCCCCACACCTCAACAGCCTCTGCATTACATTGGGATCCATTCTGGCCTGGAGGGAGAACACTGAACTAGTAGAAATAATTTTCCCCCATGGAGAAGGCAGCAGCCAACCGCAGAGAGCTCTGGGCTCAGGATCCAGTCCAGCGGGCACAGTGCCCTTGGGACTGGGACAGGGCAGACAGCTGCCAGGCTGCCAGGCACAGCTCCCACTGGCAGACCTGGGAGCCAGGTGAGCAGAGAGAGAGGGCGTGTACATGCCATGCCAGCGTGCAGGCCGGAGGGAGTGAATGAACAAATGAGCAAGCTGCCTCTTCCTGCATTGCTTTTCCCCAGGCCCCAGTCTTACACAGGAGCAGGAGGACCCACCCTCCCCTTGTACAAATGTTCACTCCTCTTGGATGAAGTACATTCATGGGCCTCACTGCAGCTGTTCAATTAATGCATGTGTGCATAAGTGAATGAGCAGACAAATATCTGTGAACCCTTTTCACCTAGTCAGGATGTTTTGTACATAATCGGGGTCCAGTAGTATTTGGCAATTGGCCATAAATAATAATTACAGCAATAGTTATTATCATTACTCTGGCTATCATTTATTGCCAAACACTAGATCCCTTCACATGCATCACCTCATTGGTTCATAACATTAGCCCTAGGAGATAAGCACTATTATCCCCATTTTTCAGATGAGAAGACTGAGGCTCAGAGAAATGGAGCAAATTACCAAGGTTACACATACAAAAATGCAACTGGAACTCAGACCCTGGTCTGACTTTGGACCCCATGGTCTTAGGTCCCCTGAATGTTAAGATCTGCCCCAGAGATACGGGCTTCCTGATAGGAAGAGGATCAGGAACTTTGGGGAAGAGGGGCCCCAGTATGCACCAGGAAGTCTTTTGCTTTGTCCTGCCTGAGGGTCACTGTGCCCAGCCTCTCTTCTTGGGTTTGGCACAGAGAGAGGCTGGGAAACAAATATGGGTTGGGTAGGCTAAGAAGCCCTTCCTCTGTCCTTAGGGAGACAGCCAGATGACAAAAGGGGGCCTGGAGCCACCGAGCTGGCAGTCACACAGCCTTGGCAGCAGTGGTACCAGGGCATTGAGAAATCAAGAAAGGACATACCACCCAGTGCAGACACTGGAAGGACACAGTATGGGCAGTGGTGGTGATGCCTAGAGTATAGACATGGCCACAGTAAATCAGCAAGGCTGGCAGCTCCTCACTGAGAGGGAAACCTGTTGCCCAAGCAGCTCCCCAAATCTGTCTGAGGCAAGACTCTTCTGAGTCCCTTCCAGGCCCCCGTTCTGTGCTTGGCTCTTGCAGGTGTCTGGGGGAAGGAGGAAGGAAGGATGGAAGAAGGAACAGGCATGGTCTCTGGTCTCCAGAACTTTGCTATCACAGCTGACACCAAACTCCTGAGGAAGACTCATCCAGATAGGTCTGAAGGAGTTCAGAGGAGAGAGAATGAGAGTTTGGAGGAAGTGGGGACTAGAATGGGATCTTCCAGGCTCAGAGTGGGTAAAGTCAGTGGTTCAACAACATCACCAAAGACACAGATTGTTCCATTTTTTCTTAGTAGGTCCCTTTGGCCTCTTGGAGTGGCTCCCTTCATTGTCCCAAAATGGCTGCTGTACCTCCAGCCTTCACCTCTTCACACACGCAAAACTCAGAAAGTTTCTCCTGGAGGCATCTCTTTTTAAAGAGTAAAAAAATAGTTCCTAGAGGCTCTCGGGCAGCTGTCCCTTTGTATCTCACTGGCTAGAATTGTGTCACATGATACTTCTTAAGCCATTCACTAATGGGGAGAGGGGAATGGCTTTTACTGGTTTAGACTAATTACAGTTCACAAGGGAGGGGCTGAGCACATGAGGGAGGGTGAATATTAAAATTGAAACAAGATTGAAGGATGGGGGAACGAATTGACTGTTAGCGGTCCGCCAATCTTTTATATTTCCCATCACTGTTTTACACACCATAAAACCCAGTCGACTGTGGGCTTAGTGGTGGGAACTGGGGAAGCAGGCAAAACACTTCAAAAATCCCTAACGGGACTGTCACCCACCCATACATGTGTGTGTACCTACTCTTCCCCGTGTCTCTTGCACCCACTGCACTCAAGCTTGCACACCCACCACTTCACTAAGCTTTTATCAAGGCCACTAATGACCTATATTGCTAAAGCCAGTAGTTAATTCAAAGTCCACCTCTGACTGGACCTAGCAGTACAACGACCATGTAATTCATCATCTGACCTGGGAGTAAAAGGGGATAGGACACTATTAATTGTTGTGCCAGGACAACAGATGTAAAGTAGAACTGTCACAGGCAAAGGTGGCCAGACAGTCACCCACCTAAGAGGACACTCAACACAGTTATTGACTCCTCCTCCTTGCCACACTGTCTTCTGGCTTCCAGGATATCCCCTCTCTCCTTGCCCACCCGCCTGCCCTTCTCAGTCTCCTTTGGTATTTCCTCCTCAACTCCATAGTCTCTGTATGTTGAGGGGCTGGACCTCTTCCAGATAGGTCTGAGGGAGTTCAGTACCATTCCAGCTACGCCTCCTCCTTCATGAACTCATCCAGTCTCAGCTCTGAAGACCATAATAATATAAATTCTGAAATTTATATCTGCAACCAAGACTCCGCCCCTGAGCCCCTGCCTGCAGTTGCATTTGCCTGCTTGACATCCACACTGGATGTCTAATAGGCGTTTGAATGTAACACATCCAGAGCTCGATGGTGACACACCCAGATGAGTCCCTGATCTCCCTAAATCTGCTGCGTCCACAGTTGTCTTCAGCACAGAGAGGAAACCCCATCATTCCCATTGCTTAAGCTGCAGGCGTGGTCATGAGCCATTTACATATCCTGTGGCACAGCTTCACTTTCCAGCACCCTCACTGCTCCCTCTGGATCCACGCCACCTTCCCATCTCACCTGCATTGTTGAAATACCCTCTAGTCTCCTCCCAGCCCACATGCCCTCTATTTTGAACTTAACAGCCAGCCAGAATGATCTTTTAAACATAAATCAGATCATGTTATTTCTGTGCTCAAACCCTCCTGAGGTGAGGGTGGGGGTCCCTCTCACTCATGGTAAAAACCTGAGACCCTTGCTCCTTGCTGTTCCTCCTGAATCTCAAATATGGACTGACCTCAGGGCCTTTGCACTTGCTGTTCCCTCAGCCTGAAATGCTTTTCTCCCAGTTATGAGCACAGCTCTCTCCTTTCCTCACTTTGAATCTCTGTTGAAATGTCATCTTAACTGTGAGGCCTTTCCTGACCACCTTGTATACATTATCATTATAAGAGATGATTAAGAAAGAGAATGAGAAACCACCCCCCCCCACCACCCAGCACTGCCTGTGCCCCTTACCCTGCTTTGTTTTTCTCCGTAGCAGTTACCGTCATCTGACATGTTATTTATTTGTTTGTTTACTGTCTGTCCCCCACCAGACTTGCAAGGGCAAGGACTCTGGTTCTTTTCACTGTGCCTAGAATAGCACAGAGTGGAAACTCAGCAATATCTGTGGAATGAATGAATGTGCACCCGATAGATACACACATAAATGCTGACATCTGTAACTGCAGACACACACCTGCACACACATGAGAACCACATGCACATACATGGACCCAAGGGCCCACAGGTTATGGGAGGTGAGGCTGAAGGGTGAATAGGGCAAAGCCAACATTTATTGAGCCAGGCTGGGGCTAGGCCTTTAATCCTGTTTGGGATTAAACAGCAGTGCAGTAGGTTGACACCGGTGACTAGAGAAGGCCACCAACATGCCCAACATCTCCTGGGGAGGCCCAGCAGAGTTGAATGTAGCCCCCCCCCCCCCACTGCTTCCCCTGGAGGACTCTGAATGCTGGGAAAGAGTCCTGTAGTTGATACCCACTCAGGAAAAGCAGTTGGAGCAGGAAAGGGGGTGAAGGAGGGAGAGAGGAAGCCGAAGTATCTGCGGCGGCCCTGGCAGAGCTGTGCAAGGCGGTGAGGAGTTGGCAGGCGGCCAGGAAACCTGGCCAACATACTCCAGGGAGGACCTAGTGTATGAAGGCCCGAGGTGGAAAATGGCAGGAGAGATGGGGGCTGTGAGGGATCCACCCCTCAAATGATAGTGCCGGATGTGCAGAGGGGGCAAGGGGTGGGTGCTGAGATGCAGCCGCCTTTGTCCTGCGCAGCATGCCTTCTGGCGCTGGACTGCGTTCACTCCGAGGGGCAACTTTTCCCATTCCCTCCAAGGTGCTCTATACCAAGGGAAGTCCAAGTCCTGGGTTTGAAGCCCTGTTCCATCACCAAGTAGCCCATGCAACTTTGGACAACACTCTTGGACTCTACTTTCTGAAGTGAAATTTGACCTCAGGCCTTTGCCCCAGGCAGCCCTTCCACAGAGAGCTCCTTCTTCACCCCAACACCCCCAAATCCACATGTCCAAATCCTTCCTGTGCTTTAACTTCAAGTGCCACCTTCTCTATGATGCCATCCTTACTCTGTAACCCACTGTGCTTGGGCCTCTGAAGTTTAAGAACTTGTATCATGAATTCCCTTGTGGCCATATATCATTTCCATCTCCTGTGGTTTTCATTGTATTAAATTCTGCCAAGCGCTTCTCTGCAAACTCAGAATAAAATGGAAACTGTCTTCCCTCCTCCAGTCTGCCTGATATGGCCTGTACCCTCTCTCACCTGTACCCTCTCAGCCTCTGGGCCTTTGTACATGCTGTTCCCTCTGCATGGAACCGTTCTGTGCCTGGCTCCTTCTCATCCTTCCAGATCAGCCAAATGTCACCTCCTCTGAGAAGCGCTCCCTGATGCTCTGTAATAACATACCCAACCCAGCCTTTCCATCATTCTCTTCCTCCCTCTTTCCTACTTTATATTCCTTCTTAGCACCTACTCCCTGAAATTATATTGTAGACTTCATTCCTTTATTACCAGAAGGTCAGCTCCATGAGGGACAAGACTTAGTTTATTGCTTGGTCCCCTATGCCCAGCAAGAGCCTGGCATCAGGGAAATCTTGGTAAATATTTGTAAAAAGAGTAAATGAACAGCAAAAGAAAGGCATCTCCTGTATACAGCTGAGCAGCTGATTGCATCTTGCTGTCTTAACACAGAGAAATGATTTTTAAAGTATGTTGAGTGAATGAATGAAATGTATTTCTGTCTCCCCGTAGTAAATGCTAATGTTTAATGAATGAATGAATGGTTCTTAGTGTGTGCCCTGCTCATAAAAGGTGTTATAAAGAAAGAAATAAAGGGAAGGAAGGAGAGCAGCAAAAGGGTACTTGCAAACACTGGGAGATCTCCCCTTGTTCCTACCGCTTGCAACCCTCACAGCCCTCCCCAGAGGCAGCCCAGCCTCCCCCCAGACTCTCCCTCCCACCAGCCCCTCCCCTCTGAGTCCCTGCAGGGCTATGATGGGCCCTGGAACTGCCTGATGGAGTCGGGGAACAATTCCTGCAGCGCCTGTAGGGATGTCATAAGCTCCAGGAAATGAAGGCTCCAGAGCAGTGCCTCCTCCTCACCCATAACCCGAGACTCATTACGACCAGCCCAGGCCCATAACGTGGGGAATCAAAGTCAGATCCCCAGAGGCAGCAGCTCAGCCCTGGGATTGCAGAGCTCAGCCACCAGGATCAGGGAGGGTCTGCCAACATCCCTTGGCTCTGCCTTCATCCCATAGAGTGGATGAGGTGGGGTGGGCTGAGGGCGCTGGGGCTGTTCACAGCAAGATCGCAGGTCCTCCTGGACTCAAGTAGTTCAGAGCGGGGCAAGAGGGAAAGCAGGGCAGCACGTTCAGGACTCCTGGCCTCCATTCTTCCCTAGGGACTGTTGATGTCTTCTCCTTCTCCTTGTGCTGAAATGCAGTTTTAACGCCCTTACCATCACCCCCACCTTCCAGCAGACGACTCCCGACCCCAAAACCCCTTCCATAAAGAAATTCTGGAGCCGATAGTGGGAAAGAGCACTGGGAGTCAAGCATCTGAAAAATGGGTATAAGACAGACTTTCACAGTTGGGACTCACAACTCACGAATTAGTGAGTGGAAGGCATGTGAATGGCCCACGTTGGTGCTGGGTCACAGGAAGTGATCTGCGTTCCTTCTGCCCCAGAGTCCAGCTACTTCATCCATTGGAGAATGTGGCTGTGGCCAGATGAGTCCCTCTTGGATCCTCTGCCCAGCCACACACCTCATGTTTCCAGCCTCATTCCCCAACTAGCTAGACCACGCCCAGCCTGCTTGCACACCCCTCTGCTGGAATGCCCATCCCTTTCTTCCCACTGGCTCAGATGCCCCCTCCTTCAAGAAGCAGCCCGGACTCCCTCCTGCCCACCTCCTCCTTCCAGACATCTGTGCCCCCTCCCTTCCCTGAGCCTTGCAGGTCTCAGATCACACCCTGTAGCCCTGATCACATATCTGGCATTTGGGTTGTTATTGGGGGTCTTGTCTCCAACCTCTCTAAACTGTGAGCCTGGTATCCAGCCCAAAGGTGGCAGAGTGGAAGCCTGGCAGAACTGAATTGTCGAACTGAGCTCAACTAGGCTTGGGGAGGGAGGGGTGGGAATTAAGCCCCTCACCTCCACTCGTCAGTGCCTGAAATTCTGCCATTCAAGCAGCATTGCTGTCCCCTGTAAACACCCACATTAAGCCATTATTCATCATTATGGCTTGAGTAGGAGTTAGCCCCTCAGATCCTTTCTTGCTGAAAGCAGGATCTGGTGGAGGGGAGGGGAGGAGAGATGAATTGATCTGGGGACAGCAGTGCTGGTTTGGGGAGGATTGGGGAGGAGAAGTGTCTCTAAGACTCTGGGAAAGGTTTTCTAGGGGAATATGGAGACACCACAGGCAAGCTCAGAGGGGTTGTGACCCTGCACAAAGACACAGGGCCTCCCAGCAAGGCCCTCTGGGACTCAGGTGCTCCACCCCCAAAAGGGGGTATGGCAGGACTGGCATGGGCTCCCAGGGCCCTCCCTGGGCTCCTGCTTTGGGTGCAATGACCTCTGTATGCTGGGGGGCGGGGGATGGAGGTGTGGGGGATAGCAGGCTGGGTGTTGGATCTGTGTACCCAGGAGGTCTGGGTCCTAGGAGCTCTTAAAGACCCCTTCTAGAAGGGCCTGATTGCTTTCTGGGGTGAGAGGTCTCCAGGGGGTGGGCTGGGCTGGAGAGGTTGTCAGCTAGGGGCAGGGGAAGCCCCTCGCAAGGTCCCTGCTCCTAGGGCATGGGAGATGGTGGAGGACCACTGCAAAGAAGCTGGGAGAAAGGGGCAGGGGGTCTGGGACAGGAGAGGGGTGTGCTGGGAGTTGAAAGGAAGGATTCACGGGAGGGGGCAGGACTACTAGACTATGGGCCCTGGAAGGTAGGGACCACTGTGGGTCGCAGTAGGTGTTTCACTAGTACCTGGGGAACAAAAGATAGACTCAACCTGCCCTGCCCCGACTGAGCCTCCTCCGATCTTTTTTCCCGCAGACTCCTGGTCGGGTTGGGCCCTGGTTCTCCAAGGATCCGCCAGGCCCCGGCCAGCTCCTGTCTGCACAGAGATCATGGCACACACCGGACTCCGGAGCCGCGGAGGCGCTGCCTGGTGATCCGATCGCGGCGCGAGGGGGAGCGGGCGGGGACCCGCGGGCCCTCCATGCCGCGGGTGCGGCCGCGCCCCTCCCCCTCCAGCCCAGCCCCGCGGCGTTCAGGGCCCAGGGCCGTGCGGGAGCCCCGTCGGGGTCGCGGGCGGCGCCCCGGCCGCCGAGCTGAGCTGAGGCCACCATGTGACGCAGCGGCGCTGATCCTCTGCGGTGCCTGCCGTCCACGCTCCTGGGCCCCGGCCCGCGCAGGCCAAGCATGAGGCCAGGGCCTGCCGGTCGGGGGCTCTCGGCGGAAGCCACACTGTCGCCGGCGCTGCTGCTGCTTGGATGCGTGTGGGCAGCGGGCATGCCTGCCCCGTCGGCACCTGGGGACCGTCAGGACAGCGCCCTGGGGGCGGGCCGCGTGAAGCGAGGCTGGGTGTGGAACCAGTTCTTCGTGGTGGAGGAGTACACGGGCACCGAGCCCCTGTACGTGGGCAAGGTACAGTGGGACCCCACACCGCCCACCCATGCCCAGGACCCCAGACACACCTGCTGGTGGACGCCAGGGGCCCCGGCTTCCTTACTCCGCTAAATCCCAGTCCCTGGTGCCTCCTTACAGCTGCGCCTGGCAAGGGGCAGACGACAGTCATGTACTCTGCTCCCCTATTCCGCCCCATGTGCTTCCCTAGTCCCTCTCCCCTTTGCATCTTAGCGCAGAGTGCTAGTAGGTAAACCCAATCCATCTTGTAGTTAGATGTGTCTAGAATATAAAAACAAGTTTGCAAATCTGACAGTGTCATGCACATACTCTCCACACTCTGCTTAAAATTCTTCAATAGCTTCCCATGTAGTTGGGGTCAAGCTCAAATTCCATCCCATTGCCTACAATCTGGCTCCCCCTCCAGCCTCATCTCCTGCCACACTCTCGGAGTGTCAGTCACATGGCCCTTCTGATACCCTTGTGAGGGCCCCTCCCATGCCCCACGGGCTCCTACCACTGCCCTGTTGCCTGGGTTTGTTTCCTCCCCCTGAACTGCTCTGCCCATTGATTATACTCACACTCAGGTCTCTGCTCCAATGCCACTTCCCCTGATCACAGAAGCCTGGGCAGATCCCTCTGTATGTGGCCATCCTCCCTGTTATGTGCCCTCGGAGGTCCCTGTGTCTTTCCTTCATAACTCTTAATTGCACATGTGTTTGTTTGATTATGCAGTTAATGTGTCTTTCCTGTTAGATTGTGTTTCTTTTGCTCACCATTAAACCCCCAGTGCCTAGCACAGAACTTGCTCACAAACTGTTCATTGGATGAATGAATGAATGAAAGCTTCTTTCTCAAACTGAGTAAATGCTGATTCAGGTGGCTAAAGATATGAGTATACAGAGCTGAGAAGGACTTTTGTTCATCCTTTCAATCCCTGAGCCCCTCATGGGTGTGATGCTGGAGAGGCAGAGGCAAGTAAGATCCAGCCTCTGTCATGTGGGGTGCCCCAGAGTGGCATAGACACCCCGGTGCATAGAAAGCTTCACAGGTCAGCACCTGGCACTGAGTAGGCATTCCATACATAGCATCTGTTGGCTGGCTTCTTGGAGGAGAAAACTGCCCAGCTGGGTTTTGATTTACAAATAGGAGTTCATCAGGCTAATGGGGAAGAGGACCATAGCTTATTCAGAGACTTGTCAGCCGTTGAGGTGTTGAGGTGGAGAGTGCTTGCAGGGTGTGAAAAGCAGGGACAATTCTCTGGCTTCTGCTAAGAACAGTCAGCTTTCTAGGAAGTTTTGGTCAGCAGAGATCAGGGAAACCACCTCAGAGTTTCCTGTATGCTTAAATGAGTCTGAGAATTAGGAGGCTGACCAGGCACCTCAGCCCTGCTGTCTGCCCAGCAGCTGGGCCTCTGAGAAGGCCTCCCCATCCACCCACATCCTGAAAAGATGAAAGAAACCAGTCACTGCTTCAACACTTTCATCTACAGCCACTTAGCCATTATCATCTCAACAGCATGAGTGGAATCCCACCCCTTCCTCCTTTAACCACAGTCTTTTGGGGATGGGAGGGCCCTGGTATAAGTCCATTCTAAGGCAGGGAAACTGAGGCCAAAGGCAGAGAACATCATGTCAAGTGAACTAGCCCAGATGACAGAACCAACCCAAGAGAACAGGTCTCCTGACACCGGCTCCAGGCCCAGCGCATTAAGCGTCTGCTATGCCAAAGTGGCTGGGAGGCGCTTTCTTCACTGCTTCCCTGAGTGTGTTATAATCCCCTCCATCATCGTCACCCAGGGCCCCTCCTCTCCTACTCTCAAGGTCGCCTCCAGAAAAGCATTCCAGGCAGGGAGAAAAGAGACGTTTCCATGTCTTTGCAAACATTTGCCCAAAGCACACTTTCTTAAAGAAGGTATGTGGTCCGCGGGAGCCATCTGGAGCCATTCTGCCAGGACTCAAATCCTGGCTCTGCTGCATCTTCTCTCTTTGAAACTTGGGCACATTATCTAACCTCTCTGTGCCTCCCGTTCCTTAACTGTTGAGTGAAGCTGTTACTAGCCCCTCCTCCAAGAGTTGTGGTGAGGGTTCAGTGAGTTAGCCCATGTCAAGAACCCAGAAGAATGCTTGGCCCCTGGCATTCGATCAGTAAGTATCAGCTTTTATTACTAAAGGTCTCACCTGTTATTTCCACCCCCTTGAGTTCACCATCTACATGGACATTACAAACCCCTGCCCCAAATCCTCAAAGTCTTCGCAACCTAATGTCCTAGTTTCTTACCATAGAGTGGGGGCAAGTGGATGTGAGCCCACCCCTCAGTCTAGGAATATGAGCTTGGTCTTTTAAAACCTACCTGTCCCGTTTCCAGCAAAGTCCCGTGTTTGTACAATTGGTCGTGTGTGCACACGCATGCATGGACACACATGCTCATACCACACTTCTCACTCTTCAGGGAGAAAGGTCTTCTCCATGGTTTCAGTTAATTCACTGCTTCCCGGTCCCCCACCCCAGGTTGCTGCTGGGAGCATCCGTCCTTGCCGAATTCCAAAGGTAGCTTAGCAACAGCACTATCTGCCTAGTGAACCCCGGGCACCCAGCAGTAACCTATTTTACGACGGCCTCCTCCGTCACTCGCTGCCAGGCTCCTGTCGGCACTCGCAGGAACTGCTGGGCCCAGTCGCTGTGGCCAAGACCCCACACCAGTGGCTTGCTCCGCTGTCCTGCCCCTCCGCAGGGGCCTGACCCACCTCTTCCCCTCTCCTTCCCACAACACCCACCCTCAAAGCCACCTCCCAGCATTTCCATACGATCTGGGCACTTTGACTAATCCCTTTTCCAACTGTAATTTCCCCTGAGGCTTCTGTCAGCTGGATGTGGATTTTGTAGGATTTTTGATTTTTTTTTTAAAGATAGAATTATGGGGTCAGCACTTATGACCAACTCCTGTGGGCGGTGAGATCTATTTTAGATATACGGCAGGATTAAAATGGGGAGGAGAGCAGATTTAATTAAGTTGCTAATATTTAAAGGAAATTGATGAACTCCTGGTTTATGAGTAGCACAGGCGTGAGCGGACCCCCTCGTTCTGGGGGAGGCTTTTTATTTTATTTGCTTTCCGTTTAAATCCTGGATTCGTTTTATTTGCGTAACCGCGCTGTCCATTTAATTGTCTTTAATAAGGAAGACGTACCTCTGCTCGCATTTAATTTTGATTTAATTAGGAGGAAGTAATTAATGGCCTCGTAAATCCCATTTTTCAGCCCCCTGGGATGAGAAGCCATCACTCTTGTGTTTTTTGTGTTGTTTATGATCTAGGGCTGGGGCTGGGAAGGGAGAATCTCCTCTGGGGCTGTCCATACTTGATGTAATGGAAAGAACCCAGGACAGGGGTCAAATGGGCCTCTGGTAGCTGTGTCCCTTAGATAGGATATGGGCCATCTCTAAGCCTCAGTTTCCCAATACAACGGGGAGAGAATAATCTCTGCTTCACAAGGTCATTATGAGATACTGATGAGGCAATGATAAAGGGTGTGGAAGTGTGCCCAGTCCTCCCTCCCTAATCTAGCTCTTGTGTACTTGGGATCCTTCAGAAATCCCAGAAGACAGCTGGGGAATTCTAATGACAGTTGTACATTTCATTATTCATTTATTCAGTATGTTTGGTGCTATGCCCTGTGCTGGGTGCTGGGGAGATGGAAATGAACCATATGCTTGGTCCTCAAGGGGCACACAGCCTCACATTCTCATGTGCACACATGCTTATAATACACACACGTGCACATGCACACACGCATCTCACCCACTCCCGTTATATTTCCTCTGCAGGCATTGTGACGACTCCTAGTGGGTGCCAGGCGTGGGGAGTTCAGACAGAGACAGATCAGTTAGTCCATGCCCTGAGGCCCATGATGGCTGGGGACACAGGGCAGTGTGGACCACAGGCAGTGTGGAACACAGAGAGTGTGCATGGGACAGGGGTACCAATGAGGGTGAAGGCTCTTCAACCAAATGGAAGCCCTCTGAGAGGGCTGCCTGAAGGAGGTAACCAACTGAGTTTAAAAGACAAGAAGCTATTGGATGTTGGCCAGTGGGTCAGGATTTGAGCCTATGGTCCTTGTGTCAGGAAATGGGGGATAAAATAGGTGACCCTCAGTCCTTCCTGAGACCACATTGGGAAAAGGAGAGGGAACTAATCTGCATCAAGCACCTACTATGTGCCAGGAGCTTCCACATATTATCTTATGAATCTTTGGAACCTATGGCGAAGCAGTATCAGTCTCATTTACAGATGAGAAACTGAGGCTCAGAGAAGGGTAGCTTCCTGTCCAGGGCCATGCAGCCCCAGCCACGCCCAAATCTGCCGCTCTCAGCTCTCAGCTCCTGCCCAGGCCACCCAGCCCTGTCTGACCCTGCAGTCCCCAGACAGTAGCCTCTGGGCCCTAGGGTGAATGATGGGTCATTCTTCACAGAAGAACATCGGTGACATTATGGCTGGGTTCCACCCCCTCCTCCCCACTCCTCACTCGGGACTGATCCCTGTCTGGGGTCTGAGTTAGAATGTCAAGGGCTGCCGGGATATGATGGCGATCAAGGAGACAGAAAGGGAAGGAACCAACCATTTACAGAGTGTTTAGGTCATTATAAACATGCTCTCATTTAATCCTCACCACATCTGGGCCAGATGGGGCTTGATTTCTCCAGTGGGCAAACAAACTCAGAGAGGTAAAATGAACAAGTCATGGTCACATTAGTGAGTGATGGGGTTGGGAAACTGACTTCCTGCGCTTAGCTGTGTGACAAAGCCAACTGCTTCCCTTCTCTGTGTCTCAGTTTTCTCATCTGACAAATGGGAAGAATAACAATGTTTCATATGGTGGTGATGAAGGTTATAGCTGTAAGCACCCCCACAGTGGTCTCTATTCTGCCACATGGCTCAGAAATGTTTGCGGATTAAATAAGCAGATAATAGGTCTGACTGGGAAATGGGTGGAGGCACCCCTAGAGGCAACAAGTTCACTCCCTCTCCTATTCCATCTCCCCTAGGCAGAGGTGGAGGGAAACCATAAACAGCAAACAGGAGACACAGATCTCATCCGTGGCACTGCCAATGATTCAGGGCCGACGTCCTGAGATAATTTTATTGGGGGCATTAAACTGAGTTATGAGGTTTTTACAATCCAGCCACTTATGAGAAATCTATTAACAGTAACTGGACAGGAAGAAGGCTTCTCAGTGGAGCCCAGGATGGGCATTAATTGGGGCAATCTATAACAGGACGGGGACCCAGAAAGGTTCCACCAGACGCCTCCATTTACTCCCCGCAATTTCTGCTGAGAATCAGCAGACTCGCCAAAAAGAGAGAGATGCCCATTAATCGGCTAATGAAATATGAAAATGTTTATGGGCCATTCAATCTTCCAAATGGCACTTCTATAATCCACCTTTCAGACATAAAGTTCCACCAGCAGAATTTATACCCAGGCTCCTCCTGTGTGGCAGGGGGGTGGGCTTTCATCCCCTTTCATGACAACTTCACTGGCATCTGTTATCCTACTGAGTGGGCTGGGATACTCAATGTCCGGGCCCAAAAGGGGACTTAGGGACTCTCTTGTTCACACGCCATCTCTGCAGAAGCTTCGAGAAGAGCAGGAACCTGCCCAAGGTCACCAGCTTCATCAGAGGCACATTCCTCTGCTCAGAGCTGCCTCAGAGATCCGGGCACTGGGAGATGCGGATTTAGGTGTTTCTGTTTGGGAGAATTGTCTTCCTGCTGGTTCCTTGCTCAAGAGATCTCAGTGCAGTGAAAACAACTTGGGATCTGGAGCCTAGCAGTGCCTGGATTAACTCCCAGTTATATATAGCTAACATTTAGTAATAATATAATAATAGTGATAGCTACCATTTATTGGACACTTATTATGTCTCAGGCAGGGCTGATTTTCAGCTAGGACATACCAGGATAGTCGTACCAGTAGTTAAAATAGTGAAACAGCCCCCTACTGGCAGTAAGTAGTCCCTTTCCTCTCCCTCACCCCCCAACTCCCTCAGCCCCTCAGATCTCTGCCTGGTCCTGTGGCCATCAAAAGGCTCCTGCCTGGCCTAACAGGGGTCCTGCTGTAACACCATCCACTGGCAGTGCCCCTGCCATGCTGGCTGTTAAATATGGTATCACATGGTGCCAGGCAGGTACCCAGGGCCTTGTAGGAACTTTAAACTCAGTTAGCACCCCCCCCCAACCTCTAGGAGGGAGGTGCTATTATGACCCACATGTTACAGAGATGACTGAGGCCCAGAGAGGGGCAGTGACTTGTGCAAGGACACACAGTGAGATGATACTGGAGCCAAGGCCAGACTGCACTGCCTCTTCCCTGCCCTGGGCTCCTCCCAAGGAGGTTTGATGGAGGGGGAATACCCCTCCTGGGAATAGGGTAAATTCTTGTAGGATTTAAAAAAAAACTGATAAAAGATAAGTATGATAAGTATGAGCAGGATGATTTGATAGCCCTGAACTAGGCGAGTACGTGCACTGCTTAACATGGTGCCTGGCACACAGGAGGTGGTCCTCGGACTTGCATTCCCTGTCCTCCTCCCTCCCCTCACTCCCTGTCCCCACCATGCGTCAAGCCCAGAAGCTGGCTCTCCTGTACCCATATGAGAAGATACCAGCCCTAACCTCCAGGGCTCAAAGCACAGGGAGAGTGGATCTTGGACTCAGAGTGATGCATGGACAGTAATTTGGAAGCTTGCTAGAAATTCAGACTCTTAGGCTCCCCTCCCCAGAGCTACTGAGTCAGAATCTGCATTTTAACAAGAACCTCCGGTGATTTGCATGCACATTAATAAGGTCTGAGAAGTGCCGGCTATAGCGATCCTGCAAGCTGAACGTGATAATGATGGGTTTTTGTACCTCCGAGATCTTGGAAGGGAATGTGAGGTGGGGGGATTCTGAAAAGCTTTCAAGAAGAGGTGGCATTTGATGCACCTGACAGGATGAGTAGACTTTCAGTAGGCAGAAAAATCAGGATAGGATGCTCAAAGCAGGAGCAGAGAGATGTGTAGGTGGCTCTGGGCTTTTTGTAAAGGTAGTGGGGAGCCACAGAAGAGGTGCAAGCAGGGGAGGTGCAAGCCACAGGGGAGGTGCAAGACAGCTCTGGCTGCAGAGGGGAAGGTATGTTACAGGCTGGAGCAGGGAGAGCTCTGCAGAGCTGGGGAAACTTGGGCCAGTGAGGCGTGGGACTGGGGTGAGGCATGGCCTCCTGGACTTCAGTGTCTTCACTGAAGAATGGGTATATTGAAGAAGAGATGTGCTCAGGAACCGGCCCCAGTGGGACTTGAGGTGGGAGACTGAGAGGAGCTTCCCCCCCCAGCCTCCACCCTGCCTTCTCTGCCTCCCCAGATCCACTCGGACTCAGACGAGGGTGACGGGGCTATCAAGTACACCATCTCTGGTGAGGGTGCTGGGACCATCTTCCTGATCGATGAGCTGACGGGCGACATCCATGCCATGGAGCGCCTCGACCGTGAGCAGAAAACGTTCTACACATTGCGGGCTCAGGCTCGGGACCGTGCCACCGACCGCCTGCTGGAGCCTGAGTCAGAGTTCATCATCAAGGTGCAGGACATCAACGACAGCGAGCCCCGCTTCCTGCACGGCCCCTACATCGGCAGCGTAGCCGAGCTCTCCCCCACAGGTGGGCTGCAGGCCCGGAGTGATGGGGAAGGGGAGCTGCCAGGGGCACCAACACGCCCGGACAAAGGCACACACGTGACCTCAGGCACACACATGGGCATGGGCCTACATGTAGATGCAGCCACATGCTTAGACCTGGTCATACACCCACATGCAGCCACACACACAGGCCCAGCTGTCCACCTGTACGCAGCCCCACTCAGGCCCAGCTCCGTGCATGGACAACATCTGACAGTCACACACACAGGCCAAGTTGTCCACCTTGACATAGCCCTTCACTGGAGTTCAACTCCATGGCACATGGCACAGCCCTTGGCCACAGCCCCACACAGACTTGGGCACAAGTGAACATGGACACGCCTTCAACCAGAAACAACTGGAGCCCGACACAGCTGAACAAGGCCCAACCTCACAACCAGACCTGGCCTCACACCTGATATGGCCACATACAACCTCCCAGGAAATAGCCCCTCACGCAGATGGAATGTATGCACAGATAGCCACCTACACAGACACAGGCAAAAGCCACAGCCAGACATTACCAGCCCGGGGCCAGGTTCCAGCAGAGTGGAGTTGCAGACAGGCGTGGCACAGCAGAGGCAATAACATGCAGACAGCTTCATTCATTGTTCATAGAAAACCCCATCCCCCAGGACCCAGCCACCTGGGGACACAGATTCACAGGGATGGCTGAGCCCCAGATGCAGATTCAGTTGCATACACCCAGGTATGGCTGCAAACACCCAGGGGCACCAGGCACACATAATTGTACATGTGAAAAAGGGAAAACACACACCATAACACCATCAGCAAGAAGACCTCAGGTATGGCCATGCTCAGAAACTCACCTTCACACAGCAGTGGGACACTGAAGAGAAAGGCTGGGTGACTCTGCCCTCTCTCACCATGGGACCATAGACAGTTATCTGACCATCAAGGACCCACTTAGCCTGGGGTTCCTGGTTGAAGCTGGAGTCATGGGGTGAGGGGCATAGGTTGTAAACTGCCATCTCTGCGTCCTTGCCCCCACCCTGCCCCATGTTAGGCTAAGCATCTGTAAGCCAGGCTGGATGGGGAGCAGCGCCCCTAAGTCCTAGACACTGCATTCCGTTGCTGCCACACTGTGGCCAAGAGCTCTCTCTCTGGGCCTTCCAGCTCTATGGCTGCATGTCAGAGTCCAGGGGTATTTGGGTTCTTGAGGGAGGGTGCAGTCAGCCCCACCTTCCCCAGATTGGGCTAAATCTGGTGTATTAGTAAGTAATAAGCAGGTAGCCAGTCATGGACAAGGAGGAAGTGGAGCAGAGATAATGGTGGATACAAAGGGATGGTGGGAGAACAGGGTACAGTGAGGGTGTGAGTGTGGGTGCAGGCTGTGTACACACATGGGCCTGCATATATACCTGGTGTATAGTCACACAGGCATGTGTGCATGTGTGCATGTATGGCTAGCTAAATGGCACTTTAAAGCCTGTGTGCACAAGTGACATGCTAGAAATCCATTTGAGTGTGTTCCTTCATTTATTTGGCAAATATGTATGAGGACCTGCTAGGCACCAGAGACATAGCAATGGAAAGGCAGACAAGCCTCCCTACCCTCATGGAAGGTACTTTCTAGCTGAGGGAGACAGACGGTAGGCAAGTGAACAGACAGATCAGTGGTCTGGGAAGCTTCTCTGGGGAGATGACATGGAAGCAGAGACCTGGAAGAAGTGAAGTCCTGAGCCCTGGGGAAGAACATTCCAGGCAGAGGGAACACTACATGCAAGCTCCAAGGAGAAGTAGAGAGGCCATCAGATGGTGCAGCCACATAGACCACAGTTAGGGTGTTGCCTTTACACGGAGCAAGCTGGGAAGTCAGTGGAGGGGCTCCTTCAGGAGAGTGACATGATCTGACTTATTTTTAACAGGATCCCATGGCTGTTCTGGGAAGATGAAATGGAGGAGGGGTTGGGGTGGCAGCACAGAAGCAGATTGCCCATCGAGGAGCATATTGCAATTACCTGGGCAGGAAATAATGGTGGCTTGCAACAAGGTGGTACCAGTAAGGGTATTGAAAAAAGGTCAACTTTTGGATTTTTTTGAAAGTAGAACTGAAAGCATCCGCTAATGGATTGGGTGTGAGGTGCAAAAGAAGAAATTCAAGGATGACTATCGAGACTGTGACCTGGGCAATTAAACAGATGTCCATTTCCTGAGATGGGAGAAGCAGTGAGAGGAGCAGACTTGGGAGATGTAGGGAAATCAGGAGTTTGGTTTCAGAATTCTTAAGTTGGAAGTATTTGTTAGCCAAGTGGAGATCTTGAAAAAAGCAGTTCAATATACAGGGCCAGTGGAGAAGTGTCTACAGAGATTCATTTGGAAGTTGTCAGTAGCAAAGACCCATGACTTTCAGAGCTCAGGTGGCTTTAAAAATCAATTTTGCAAATGGGGAAACTGAGGCTCAGAGGGACAGTGACGTGTCTAAGGTCACACAGCAAATCAGCTAGGTGAAGCACCTAACTTCCCAGGTCCCACACCCCTATTCACAGACCTAAACTCTGGCCTAATAAGATGTGGCCCTGTCTCTCTTCACCCCGAACAGCTCACATTTCCACATGGAAAAGACCAGAAAGGAGGCAAGAGATGAGGCTGGGGAAGGAAGCAGGAGTCATATATGAAGGAGCTGAGGGAAGCATGTACTGGGCGGGTGCTTACACAAAGAAGTCACATGAGCAAACTCACATTTGAGAAGTTCCCTGTGCTGTGGTAATGGGGGTATGGTGCTCCAGAGGGAGGTACAGCCCCATGGCCACTAGCATGGCTCCTCCATCACCACTTGCTCGTTTCAACTCTGAGAGGGCAGCTGATGGCAACCCCGTTACACAGATGGAAAGACTGAGGCTCAGAGAGGAGGAAGTGTACTCAGAGCCACAAAGCAAATCAATAGCAGAGCAAGTTGCTGGGCTTGGCTCCCAGATTCTTGGAGCGGCAAGCGTCCTTGTGTCACGCATGGGGAGACAGACCAACCAAGGGCAAGGACTTGTTCAAGGTCACCCAGCGAGGAGGAGGCAGAGCCAGCACCCAGCACCATGAGCAACGACCTAAAGAGCCCATCTCTGCCTCACCTCCCTCGCCCAACCCACTGACGCTGGTTCTCCATTCAGGAAGACGTCAGGCTTGGGGGACTAGACTCGGGCAACCCAGGAGGGGGAGGGAGGAAGCAGAAATTAAATTAGCTTATTTCATTTGAGCACTTTTTGAAGGAGAAGCAAATCCAATACTGGGGTGCTTGCGGAGACTTGAGGCAGCTTTGAAAGTCAGTCACAATCACTGAGCCTCCTGATGTGGGCCGAGGAGGTGGGGCTGACAAGTGGCACCAGGGTCCAGGTAGCTTCCGAGATCAGAGGGAGTAGGGACACAGCTTGGGACAGGAAAGGCAGCAGTGCTTGGAAATTAAATGACTCACAGCTTAAAAGGGAAGGGAAGTGTGCCAGGGGGAGGGTGGGGCTTCCAATGAGCCCGCCTAATGCAGTGAAGCAGGTCTGGCAAGCTGTCAGTCAGGAGGCCTGGCTCCCCGCGTGACTTTGGGTGAGTCCCGGCCCCTCTCTGAGCCCCAGGTCCCCTTCTGAGCATTGAGGGAGTTCGTTCATGCTGCAGGTACTGTTGAGTGCCTACTGTGTGGCATTCCAGGAACTGGAGATTCTTAGGAAGCCTACCTATAGAGCAGGGAGAGAGACAGGAAAGGAATAAATAAGCCAATAAGTTATGTGCCCTCTGAGGTGTGGGGGAATTGGGAGTTATATTGAGGGAGTACCATCTTATTTTATTTTATTTGTCTATTTATTTTTATTATTGAAGTATAGTTGATATACAATACTATATTCGTTTCAGATTTACAGCACAGTGACTCGACAATTATGCACATTAGAGAATGCTCACCACAATAAGTCTAGTTGCCATCTGTCACCATACAAGGTTGTTACAGTATATGCATAGACTATATTCCCTCTGCTGTACTTTTCATCCCTGTGACTTATTTGTTTTATAATTGGAAGTTTGTACCTCTTTATCCCCTTCATCTATTTCACCTGTCCCCCCACTCCCTTCAGCTATGGAAACCACCAGTTTGTTCTATTTGTTATAAGTCTATTTCTGTTTTTTGTTTGTTTGTTTTATTTTGGGGGGGAATGCTGTTTTACATAGAGGAGTCAAGGAAGAACTGTCTTTTTATAAGAGGGCATTTGAACAAAGCTCTGAAGGAACCAAGGGAATGAACCAAGGAGCTATATGAAGCAGTGGTTTTTATACCTTCTTTTGCATTCACATTACCTGAAGGGCTTGTTAAAACCCAGATTGCTGTCCCCTCCCACCAGGGTTTCTAATTCAGTAGGTCTGGGCTATTAGAAATATTTGCATGTTTAATAAATTCTAAGGTGATGCTGATGCTGCTGGTTCATGGGCCACACGTACAGAATCACTAAGCTAGAGGGAGAATGATCCAGGCAGCAGGAACAGCAAGTGCAAAGGTCCTGAGGCAGAGTGTGTTTGACATGTTTGAGGAATAGTAAGGGGATCAATGTGGGTGTAGAGAGGAGTTAAGTGAAGGCAAGAGTGTCCAATAAGGACAGAAAAGGTACCAGGAGGTGGATCACATAGGACTTAGTAGCCGTCGAAGGGGTTCTGATTGTACTTTGAGTGAGATGGGAGTAGAGGAGTGACATGATCCAACTTATATTTCTAAAGGATGACTTGTTGGCCACCATGTTGAAAATAGACTATAGGGGGCAAGGTTGGAAGTAGGAAGACCACCAAGGAGGCAATTGTGTGGGCAAGAGGTGGTGAGAAGATAAAGGGTGTATGTGGCAGGTAGAGCCAACAGGGATTGTGAGAGATTAGATGTGGGGAGTGAGAGACAAGATGAAGATGATGCTGAAATTTCTGGCCTAAGAAACTGGCTGGATGGAGTTGCTATTGCTGAGATGGAGAATGTTCCAGGAAGAGCAACTCTGTGGCACAAAATTAAGATTTCATTCTTGCACGTGTTAAGATTGAGATGTCCACTGGAAATCCAAGCAGAGTTGTCAAGGGGACCATTGGCTCTGAGTCTGGAGGTCAGAAGCAAGATCAGGGCTAGAGAAACAACTTCGGAAGTCATCAAGCAGAGAGAAGGAATTTAAAGCTCGAGGCTCAATGAAATCAACAAGGGAGTGAGTTTTGATAGAAAAGAGTTGGACTAGATAATCTCTTGATGCTGGAAGTGGGGGTGGGGGGACAGACCACTTCCCTAGGGTGTCACAATCTGACCAGTGGACAGCAAGGTGGTTTCAGGGCTCCCATGCTCGGTTTGGTTTCACCTACTTATTAATGCCAACTATGTATAAGACAATATACTTGGCAAAGCTGAGGATACAGAAATGAGAAGTTTGATCCAACACATATCTATTACCCACCACTTTATTCTGGGCACTGCAGGGGATGTAAAGATAAGTAATTGAATTAAATCCACAAATGTTTATTAGCACCCATTATATACAAGGCCTCCAGTGTACTTGGCTCTGTAGGGATTGCAAAGATGAGTCACCCAACTTAGCAAACATTTATTAGCACCTACTTTATATATAGCCCCAAGGGAACAGAAAAGTAAGCCATTGCTTTCAGTTCAATAAATACATATCAGTGCCTACCATGTACATGGCACTTTGCTAGGTTTGTGGGGATGAAAAGATGAGCAAGACACTGCCCCTGACCTCAGAGTAGTGGCAGATTAGTTGCATCTCCGGTGCCAATTCTAGTCAATTGGAAGTGATTGTAGGGCTGTGTTGAGAAGGAGTCTGAGGTCTCATTCAGGCTGAGCACAAAAGAATGCCACAGTTGATTAGTGATGTCTGCTGCATGCAAAGGAAAAAGGATGTGGTGGCTTGTATGCCCTAGGATTGGCATTGTTGGGCCATGGCAAGGGGGCTCAACAGACTATGCAAATAGGCAAGGGCCCTGCCAGAGCCACTTTCCATGTATTCCAGTTATTCTGTGAGCAGCATCTTCGATAGATGGAAAAAGACTATTTTGTAGTAAAGTCCGCACTCTTTGAGACACTTACTAAATAACAGCTGTCAGCCAACGTTGCGTTCACAGAGCTATTTCCCTTTATTCTCACAATCCTGAGGAATAAGCAGGGCAGGTATTACTGTCCTCATTTTACCAATGAGGAAATAAATTCAGAGAAAGAGAGAAAGTAACTTGCCTGAGTTCCAGAGTAAGAGCTGGAGCCAGACCCAGACTCAGAACCTGAAACTAGAACCCAAACTCCTTGCCTCAGCCTGCGTGGAAAAGTCACAGCCATTTCTTTAGCTTGCACAGGGCTTTACATCTTACAAAGAACTCTCACATCTCTGATCTCATCTCACCCTCCCAGGAACTCTCTTTGGGGTAAGTGTTGACACCCCCATTTTACAGCTCAGGAAGCCGAGGCTCAAGGCAGGTAGGGAAATAAAACCGGGAGAGCCCACTGATGGCTAAAGCTGGTGCTTGGAGGGTGGTGGTGGAGAGGAAGGGGGAAGGCAGGCGGCAGTGTGTTCCCCAAGGGTCTCATTTGGGGAGGGCAGCAGCAGGCTGGGAGCCTCTGATTGTCCCATCTGCAGCCGGATAGAGTGTAGGTCAGCAGCCCTCAGGCCCAAGCCAGGAATCAATTGCTGGCCTCTGCAGAGACAACTTCTAAAGATGTTTTTAATTAAAGTCCAGGAAGATCTATATGTGCAATATCTCCTTGCCTAGCAACAGCATTGCTCTCACCACCCAAGACAGGGCAAAGAGGCCAGGAGAGGGGGGAACAAGACAGGGAGTTTCCGGTGGGGAGAGGAAGAAGAGGGGAGCAGAGGCCCTGACCTGCAGGTATCCCCATGGCCCAGGTAATCTGGACAGGGAAGAGTGTATCCATGTCTTTCTTTTCCATCAACAAATCATTTAACAAACATGAACACCCTCTCTAGGCCAGGCCCTGTGCCCACATGGCAGTAGGTACAAAAGTGACAAAACCACCATCCTGTCCTCAAGGGTCTAGCACATAGTAGGTGCTCTGTAGATGTTGGGTGACTGAATGGAACTGACTTATAAGTATAAAAAATACTTGCTTTCTGTAACTGGCAGAAGGATGCTATTGCAGGCGCTCAGAATGTTGCTGTCCCAAACAAACAAGGTGACCAGACTATTCAACAGAGGGTCCCATGGACAGAAGAGTTGTCTGAGACTCAGTGGATGGTAGGAGAGTTTGTCTCTCAGGGAGTCAGATTTGATCTCCCCACACACAATCAAGGGTTGCCTGCGTGGATAAGTCCATGGCTGGAATCCATGAGGAAAGAAAGGGTGGGGGTGGGGGTTGTTTCAGAATTGCCTGGAGACTCTGAGAAGTGAGTCTGCCACCTAGGGAGGCCTGTACCCATCAAGCTGAAGTCGCCTTTCTTCTCCTGGTCCCCCCTCCCACTCTCCCCTTGCTTCATATGTATCTCTTTCTGTCTCTGCTTATTATATAACTCTAGGTTCCAGCTTTATCTCTGTATTTCTACCTCTTTCTGTCACACTGTCTCTGTCCCACTTTCTCTCTATCCCTTTTGTATCTCTGCCTCTCATCTCTCTGTGTCTGTCCTGATTTCTCTCTGGATGTCTGGGTATCTGTTTTCCCACTTTCTTCCTGTCCTTCTCTCTGCATATCTATCCCTCTGCCCCTTGTTTCTCTGTCTCTGACCCACTTCTTGCCCCGTCTCTCTGTGCCACCCTCTCTGTCACTTCTCTGGCCCTGCCTCCTCTCACTCTAGCCTTTGACCTCCCCCTCCCATGCAGCCACTCGCCTGCCTCTCCTGTGGGTCATTCATCTACATTAGACTGCCCTGGCTGGGCGGCCAGAAACAAGCAGAGGCCAGCTCAGTGAGCCAGCATTATAAGCGATGATCAAAGAGGGAGTTGGGAGGGTGAGGGGGGAGTTTAAGGGGCTTGTTTCCTGTGTAATCTGAGCGTTCCCAGGGACTCGACAAGTGGTTTTTAATTTTTAATAGAAAGCATTCTGCACAGTTCTGGCAGCAGCAGGGGGTGGGACTCATTTTTTATAAATGTTTGAGAAGCTAAAATGTGAGCTGAGGGTTTCCCCAGGCCCAGCAGGGTAGCAAAGGGAGGTAGGGAAGCAGCAGGATGGTAATAATTACAAACATCTTCATAATAATGACACTTGGTCACCTCTGTTGAGGACTCTGCTCTTTTCCAAAGTGCTTCTTCTCTTTCATCTCATTAAGGGATCTTCCTCACCCAGGGAGCCAGGAAGGAGAAAATGTTATCTCCATTTCACAGAAGGGGAACTGAGGCCCAGTCAGGTCAGGTGGCTTTCCCACATCCATGCAGCCCAGGAGAGGGCAAGGTCAGAACTGATGTCTTCCATCCCCGAGCTCCACTCCTCCCTGAGCCAGCTGGGCTCCTCCTGGGATTTCTGGAGTCCGAGTTTGGGCCTCAAGTGGACCTCACACATAGCAAGGGTTAAGGGACAAGAAAGGAGAGAATTCTGGCCTGGGTTCCAGTTCTGGCTCCGTGAACCACCCTGTCAGCACCACCCAGATAAACCAGAGATGAGGGCTGAGCATTCTCCCTCCCTTCTCATACTAGGAGGCCAGGGATCTCCTACCCTGGAGATCCATGCCAAGGACATGGCCCAAGAGATCTTCTGACCATACTGACAGAGGAGAAAAGAATATACTCCTATCAAGAATCACTACATGCCCAGATTCACCATCCACTTAAATCCATCATCTCTGATGCTCACAGCATCTCTGAGGGACAGAGGGGACCCCTCTAAATTACAGGTGAGAAACAGGTCAGACAGGGGGAATAATTAACTGAGGACACAGAGTGAGGAAGTAGTAGGATTTGAACCCAAGATTTTCCGAGGCCAGAGTTCAGGGTGTCTCCATGGAGTTGCGAGGCGCCTCTCCTCATGGGAGTGGCTGGTGTCCCATGCTGATTTTGCCTGGGAGGAGCACTGCTGACGTGGTGGTATGTGTCATCCTTGCTGTGTCCTGCAGGGTATTGTTCTCAGTACAGGCACAGTGAGTCCAGGAGGGTGACAGCTACACAGACCTGGGTTTGGCTCTTTCCCTACCACTTAATAATTATGTAACCTTGGGAGAGTCATTGAACCTCTTTGTGACTCAGTTTCCTCATCAGTTCAATCAGGGGTTGGGTGGAGTATTTAGCCTGGGATGCACTTAATAATCACAGTGGGAACTTTTAAAAATACCCTCTCCTGCACTCCAGCCCCAAGAGAATCTTATTGAATTGTTCTGGGTTGGAGCTCAGCGTTAGTTTTATTTTAAAGCTCCTAAGAGATTCTAATGTGCAGCCAGGTTGAGAACCACTGGTTTCTGTGCTCTCCAAGGAGCAGCCTTTCCATATCTAACATTCTATGTGGAGCTCTGGGCTCTGAGATCCTGTTTACCCAAAAATCATTTGGGCAACCCTTCCTGTATGAGCCTAGATATAGGCCCTTAACCTCACATGGTAGAAAGCTGGCTGGCAGCACCATGAATAGCAAACAGATGATCCTAGCCAATCCCAGTCCTGTTCTGGAAGGGCTGGAACCAACTGTTGGAGAGAGAGAGCCCAGAAAGCAACTCTTGGCCATTCCCCTCCTTTCCCCTCCTTCTCCTTTCTCGGGGTCTTCGTTCCCTTATATACCTGTCTACTTCTACTCCTGTGGGTCCCCCTCCTCCTACTTTGTAAAGTAGGATGCATATGCATTTTGACATCAGATCAAGCATATGCGTTTTGACATCAGATCAACCTAGGTTTAAATTCTGCCTCTCCTATGCCTTGGCAGGTGACCGTGACCAGGCACTGTCCTTGGTCCTGAACACAGAAATCTGCATTCTCACAACAATCCTGAGGCTTTGGTAGAACTGTTACCCTCATTTCACAAATGAGGAAATTGAGGCACAAAGAGGTTCATTACTTATTTCACTCAGCCTCCTCTTCTGTAAGGTGGAAATCTCCATAGAGCTTGCTTCAGGGCTTTATTGTGTAAATTCCATGAGGTAATACACATAAAGGGCTTATTGGAGTACCTAGCACAAAGTATTTAATAAATGTAATCTATCATTATCATTGAAAAATGATATCTAACAATGGGTTTCATTATTACTCATTATTAGTTCACATTTTCACCCTTTACTGTGCATAGCTGTTTCCTCATCTGAAAAATGGGAATAATGCAGGGTTATACTGGAGTCAGCTCGTACCAGCTCACAAGACCCAAATATTGATCTTCAGGAGTTCTGTGAGCCACTTGTTATCCAGTTGGTAGTTTGAAATTGGCCATGGTGGGGGTATTTACACCGTGGAAATCAGCAAACACTACAAAGCAGGACATTCCTCCCCACCCCCACCCCCACTCCCACCTGGAGCCAGTGGTTAAACATTTACCAGCGCACGACTGCATCTGCATCATAGAATGTGTGAGGGCTGAAGGAGAGAATGGACAGGATGGCACACTGTAAAAAACAAACTGCAGAACTTAGAGGGGATGACTCCAAGCCTGGCACCCTTTTGTCTACCAATTCCCGGGAGTGACTGAGTTGTGAAGAAGGTGGGAGGGAGTGTGTAGCCTGGGGAACCAGTGGTGAATCACTGACCCTTCACCATCCCCACGTGTCGGCATTAACTGTAATGGCTGCAATAAAGAATCCTGGATTGGGGAAATGATTCCATCATCCCCGCGGGAGTCCCTGGGATGCAGCCAGGGAGAGAGAGAGAGAAAGAGAGAGAGAGAGAGAACTCAGGCATGTCCCCTGGGGAGTCACTCAGCCCAGCAATGTGCCTTGCCCAGGGGGTGGGGGGAACATGCAGAGGGGTGTAACAGGGAGACCCTCTCTCATAACACTTTTAACAACAGCCACTATTTATTGACCACCCATCCTGGGCCTGACGCTTTATGTATCTTCTCCCATTTCAGTGTGTCTGTGGGGAGGCCTGATTGCGCCGTGGTATCCTGACACGCAGTGCCTCCTGAGACAGCACAATAACCTGGGTTTATTGAGTTCTTGTTGTGGGCCGGACGCTGTCCTCAGTGCTGAACGTGGAAACCTATTTGAATTCTCAAAAAATGATTCTAGGAGTTTGGTAGTACTATCGTTCTCCTTTCATAAACGAAAACTGAGGCACAGGAAGGTTCATGACATGCCCAAGGTCAAAGCACTAATAAGTGGCAGAGTCGACACAGATTGTGGTTTTGTACACTGGGGCCACCATCCTTAGAGTCGTGCCTGTACTAACTCTGACACTAGAAGGGCTTCGGAATCAGAGAGTCCTGAGTTCAAATCCCACCACTTCCTCATTCTTTGCCCTTGGCTGAGTCTTTTCCCTGTGTGACCTATTTTCTCACCTATAATTTAGAGGGGCCCCTCTGCCCCTCAGAGATGCTCTGAGGCTGAGAGATAATGGATGTAAGTGGCTGGTGAAGCTGGGCATGTAGTAGTGCTCAATCTCCTCTCTCTGTATAATAGGAGGCACCTGGGCTTGTGCCATGGCCCTGAGTAGGAGACCTGGGCACCCAGCGTCAAGAGGAAGGGGGCTTGCCCTAAGCCTTCCATAGCTTCTCTACGCAGCTCTGACATGGTGGCATGAAGCTGAAGCTGCCAGAGAGAGAGGCGCATTGCAGGACCAGTTTGGGAGGCTCAGGCTAGGAGGGGGGATATGGAGACGGAAATGAGAAATGCAAAAGAGTGAAAAATAAATACATGTGTCTGTCTGGAATGATCGAGGGCCCCAGGCTGGAGGCGGGAGAGGCGGGTGGTGGGCTGGGCTTAGCAGAATTGCTGCAGCAGCACTTCCAGGGCCCCACTCATTAGCCAGGCAGTGAACTGGCCGCATCTCCCAGCAAGCTGCCCTGCTGGCCCGGAGAGCCCACCCAGCCCCAGGAGGGCTCCGCCCAGAACCTCAGGAGGCCTGGGCACCATCCCTCACCAGCAGGGCACCCAAAAGAGGCATCTTCATGAAGTGAGGTCTGAGTCTCAACCACCTTGGCTCATGTCTTGAGCCCCCGACACTCTTGGTCTTCTCCCTCACCCCCTCCTTTCTGGAAAGGTTCAAATAGCTTTGTCCACCCCTCCACCTGAGCCCTCCCCTACTCCTCCCCTCAACCCCACACCTCCCCTCACCCTCACCCTGTCCAGCCTCACGTCCCAAGCCCTGCTTTTGTCAAATTGAACATGATGTCAAATTAGAGCCATCTCTGAGACGGGCAGAGAGAAGCTCCCAGTTTAATGAGGCAGCGTCGAAAATCAATAACTTAATTGCCACTGTTTGATGGACTTTTATCCAATTTATACTCTCCCCAGCAGCCTACGTGCAGAGCGTGCGGAGCATGTGGAAAAGTGTATGCAAGTGTGTGTGTGTCTGGGGGTGGGGACTGTCTGGGCACTGGGGAGAGGGGCAAGGAGGGCACCAGGGCCCATAGCCAACTACTTCCCCAAGGGAAAGCTGGACACCGCCATTCTCCTGCCCTGGAGCCAAAGACACTCGCCTCTGAACCCCAGTGAACTTGGTTATCTTTCTGGCCTGCCCCTCCCCCACCCCGTGGGTAGGGGAGCTGTGAGGGGAGTGAAGGGGGTGGGAAGGAAGGAGGCAGGATTCCCTTAAGAAATCCGGAGGGGCTGGGGTGGGTAGAAAGAGCACTGATTGGTGAGCCAGGAGCCTGGCTTCCAGTCCTGGCACTAACTGTGATGACCTTAACTGGTGAAAATGACCATTACCACCACCCCTTGAGAGACTGAGCCCATTTTGCGGAGTTTCAGAATGCATTCACTCGACCTGATGAACCAAAGACTAGGATCACCCCCAATTTGAACAGGAAATATTCAGAAGGGCTGCTTCCCCTTGCCAGAGTCCTACAGCTGGGCACTAAGGAAGGGAGACTTGCGTGCAGAACTGACTTCATTGTCATGCTCATGCCACTTGGAAGGTCCCAGACCTAGAAGCAATTTGGGTCTTGGTATGAGGACGGGGGCTGTGGGGGAACTGGCTTCAATGACCTCCAGGCTGGCTGTCCTCTCCCAGCTCCCATGCGGGTGGAGCGAGGTGGGGAGGACAGTACTGTGGCCCCGGGTGACCCCTGTCTCGCTTGATACCCTGGGCCCAGGCACGTCGGTGATGCAGGTGATGGCCTCGGATGCCGATGACCCCACGTACGGCAGCAGTGCTCGGCTGGTGTACAGCGTGCTGGATGGCGAGCACCACTTCACTGTGGACTCCAAGACCGGTGAGGACCGGGGCCAGGATCTGCAGCGTTGGGGGGCCAGGGGGCGGGGCCTGGGGCGGGACCAGACGAGGGCCGTGAGGGCTGGCGGCGGGCGGAGGTCAGCACTCGGCCCTCTTTCCGCGCAGAGCGTAGGACCCGGGACGTGGAGGCACTCTGCCTGCTCCTGGGACCCCAGGGCCGCAGAGAGGGAGCTGGCCACCATGGGCGTCCTGAAAGGACTTGGGAGGTCCGAACTAAGCAGTCCCCTTGTCCCTGGAGTTAAACTGAGGCAGGCGTGGGCACAGCGCTTACAGGGGTTGGTGGTAAGTGCAGTTTCTCAGCAGTTGTGACGCCCTGTTCAAATGGCAGTTGTTAAGGATCTGATGGAAGGACAGAGACTATTAGGGAAGCACGGCTTCTGAGCTTATTTGCACTACCCCAACACCACCAAACAATGGTGCGCCCCTCCACCCCCACCCCACACCCCCCACTTCACTCACTCTGAGGTTATAGAACTCTGAGGGACCTTGTGAAAGTGGCAGGAAGAACAGAAAGAGGAGACTGGAGCTCAGAGAAATGAAGTGGCTCCCTGAGGTCACACAGCTGGCAGTGGCTGCCCATGCCAACCGAGGTGGTGCTCTCTGTCCCTGGGATCCGAAGGGCAGGACAGGTGTGCACGTGGGAGGTGAGACATCGCAGATGTTTATCTAATGCCATCACGGGGTTCCCAGGCGGGTGGGAGCAGTGGGCAGGCACATGCACGGGCATGGAGGGGGCGCAGCGGATCTCCAAAGATAAAGTGTTGGCTGGATGGAGATGCAGAAAAGGATGTTCCAGACAGAGGGCATGGTGCAGGCAAAACCGGGAGAACGAAAACAGCCTGAGGCATGAGGGAAATTGTAAGCAACTCAGGACTGGGGAAGCAGGCTGGTGGAGATGTGAAGCCGAGAGGCTGGCAGGGGCCCAACTGTGCCGAGTATAAGCCAGGCTGAAGGGCTGGGATTTTATTCTAAGGACAGTGGGCCGGCGGGGCCGGGGGTGGGAGGACTGGTTTTTGTTTGGGCATTTGTCTGGTTTTGTTGGTGGGGATGTCAAGGATTCCAGTCTATGAGCACAGTCATAATTGCATTCTCTTACACGTAATGCCTCTGTTATTTCTTTCTCCTTGAAAAAGCAATACGTTTTAGAAAACATTCAAACATTAAAGAAATGTTTTTAAAAAAAAAGAAAAAGAGAAAGAAAGTGCTTCCTAACCCTGTCTTCAGTAATCGCAGCCCCAAAGGTAGCCACTTGGTATATATCCCCTATGAGATCTGAGGCTCATTCACTTGGGAAGAAATACTATGTTTTTATAAATTAATAATACATTTCAAGGTTCAAAATTTGAAGAGCCCAAATGGGTATTTAGTGGAAATTCTTCACCCCTTCCAGTCCCCTAGCCAACCTGTGTCCCCAAGGCAACCAATGTCATTTTCTTGTGTATCTTTCTAGAGCTATTCTATTCTATGCATGTTGAAGAAAATAGGTACACGTATTTGTTTTATTTTTTCCACGAATGGTAGCTATAAACACACACTATATACACTGCTGCTTGCTTTTTCACTTAACAATACATCTTGAAGATTATTCTGTATCAGTACATGAAGAGCTTCCTCATTCCTTCATTTAACAGCTGTTGTGGTTACACTAAAATTTATTTCACTCGTCCCCTCTTGATGGACACTTACGCTGTTCCCAATCTTTTGCTACAACCAACAATGCTACAGTGAATAACCTCATACATACATCATTTTGTGCCTGTGTGAGTGTATCTGCAGGATAATTTTCGGGAAATGGAAAGCTGGGTCAGAGAGCATGTGCATTTGGAATCTGGATAGGTAATGCCCAAATGTACCAGATTACACTTCTGAGAGCCACAGCTGAGCGTGCCTGTTTCCCCTCCTCCTCGCCAATACTGCGGGTTCATTGATGACTTTTAAGCAGGGAAGTGACATGCTCAGATTTTCATTTTAGCAAGATCCCTCAGGCTGCTCCTGCACAGCATGGCTCAGAGGCAGGAATGGAATTCAGGGAGACACAGGAGCCAGGAGTGCCCAGCAGAGATCCCCGAAGGACAAAAGCCAAAGCCTGTGCCCTTTCTCGGCACCCACCCTGACTCCTTAGCCTGTTTCATCTAGTTAAGGCACCAGAGATGATATAGGATTAGTAGTGAGGCTTAGTTGAGATGCTGAGGAGGGAGAATGAGGGATGACAGTGAGATCCAGCAAAGGGCAAGCACAGGACTCAGGGGTTCCTAATTTTGGGGTCTGGGATGGGAAGGGGCACCATCTACTGAAAGAGAAGGAGGAATGTGGATTAAGAAAACTATAGGAGCAGAAGAATTAGCACATGTGCCCTGGATCCGGTGCAGAGCTAATTAACTCAGTTTTAACCATACTGGCTTTAAGATGAGGGAGGGGGAGAAAGAAGCATCTAGAACATCTAGCAGGCCCTCTGAAATATGGCCTGAGCTCTGAAAATGGTTGGGGCTCATTAAGCTTTGGTTTCCCCATGTGTACAGAGGGATAATAATACCCAACTCACACAGCTGTTGTGAGGATCCAATGGGAGAGTTCATTCATTCATTGAGTCTTCATTGAGTTCCTACTATGTACCTGGCTCTGTTCTAGACTTAGACATGTGACAGCAGGCAAATCCAGGACTCTACCCTCAGGGAGGTTTATTCAAGTAACAAATACAGAAAATAATTATGTAAATGTATAACATAATATCAAGTAGCAGTGAGTGCCAGGAAGACACATAAATCAGGGTAAGGGGGCAGACTTAGATGAGAAATGAGGACAGGCCTTTCTGCGGAGGTGACCTTGGGCAGAAAATAAAGTGAGGGTGTGAGCCACTCAGTCTATCAGAGAGCATGCAGGCCAAGGGAATAGTGGGCATGTGAAATGCTCGGCACAATACTTGGTATTTAAACGTAAACCAAGGGGTCACCGTTGCCACCAAAGCCTCATTCATTCAGCCAGAGGAGGTGGGGCCCTTAGAGTTGATCAGCTTTCAGGTGAGGAGGAAGAGACAGAACTCAGAAATAAGAGAGGGGCCAGGACTGAGTCTGGGAGTGGCAGGGTGGGCAGATAAGGATCAGACTTGCAAGATAGTTGAGAGGATGGCCAGGTTCTAATCAAGAGCATCCCCCACCACAAAGGGTCAGGGAGAGGACGGCAAGTGGGAGGCCATGGAGTTCCCGTGAGGCCAGAAAGTGGCACTGGGCAAGGCAAGTGGAGAAATGCAACCGGGGTCCTTGTTCTAGGGTCCCTCAACTTTCCAGGTCTGAAAGGGTCCTTGCTGTCATTGCACAGGAAGGACCAGATTTTTCCTCTCCTCCTTCAGTCCCACTGCAGGAGCTGCCCTGGTGCCATTCCCAGCCCAGTTCCATTTCCCCAGCCAGGAATATTCCACTGATGTGAGTCTATATTTAGCAGCTGCTGCGAGGTACAGTCTGTTCTCGCTGTGCAGATAGCAGGGAGCAGAGCCTGAACGGGCCGGAGAGGAAGGTGTGAGCGAAAGGAGGAGGCAGGGTGCCACGAGGCCCAGTGCCAGAGGAGGAATTAACGTGTGTTTTAAAGGCCAGGCCTGCCAGCAAGCCCCCCACAGGGGCAACGAGATGGCATTTGCAGGTAAATGAGGCGTCACTCGGGCTCCGGGACCCCTTCTGCAGAATTTGGAGGGGACGACAGGGGTGACGAAGACAACAGCTGGAACCGGGGGCGATGGGCGAGGACAAGGCTGCAGGGAGCCATGGCCAGGTTCTAATTACCAGCCCCCGCCCGCTATGAGCCTGCAAGAATAGAAAGACTCTCTCAGAGAGACTTCAAGATAGCTGCTGAAAATTCTCATCTGGGCCAGAGACGTCTGTTTTCCTGGGAGGCAGGGGAACTAATCTTTGATGAGCACCTTCTAAGTGCATCAGGATGCTCAGCTGCATCAGGTTTCTGCCCTCACAGGCCTTTTGTTCCAACAGAGGAGCCAGAAACCAATAGACAGCTACACCCAGACTGTGAGAGGGGAGATGGAGGGTCAGGCAGTCAAAATGTTTCTTGAACACCTACTGTGTGCCAGACCCTATAGATAAGATGGCAAACGAGGCCAGTGTGGATCTCCATCCTTGTGGCACTTATTTATGGGGTACCCAGCCCAGGACTTGAGGAGAGGGGTCAGTGAGGCATCTCCAACATGTGAGATCTTCTGCAGAAAGCTTTGTCTCATTTCACCTTCTTCACAGCCCTGCCAGCTGAGTATCCCCATGTTATAGGATAAGAAACTGAGTCTCAGAGAGACTCAAGAACTTGCCCAAGGTCAGATAGTATGTAAGTGGTAGAAAGGAGATTCAGGCCTGCCTGTCTGACTCCAAGGCGCCTCCTTTTTCCACTACCTCATATCTGACTCTCTAGCCCCTGCACATGGAGGGCCCTCACCAAGAGTCTAATAAGTGAGTGAATGAATGAATTTGCAGAGCCAGAAGGTTTGAAGAACAACTCCACAGGCTGGTTTGGAAATGTTTCCCCAGACCTCATGGAAGTGTACCAGCCTCCAGGATGCATCTCCCAGCATCGCAAGGGAAGGTGGGGAGGAGAACGTAGTAGGCAGCAAATATGCCATCAGTGCCTCTCATCCCTCTTAGTAAAGTGAGTTTGCCACTCCTCCCACCAAGAGGCGGAGACTGCTCCCCACCCCGGGGCTCCTGGTGACTTGCTTTGCCCAATAGAATGAAGTGGAAGTGATGTTCTGCAAATTCCCAGGCTAGGCCTTAAGAAACCTTGTAGTCTTCACCCTTCTCTCCAGGATCGTGGCCCTGAGACCACCATATAAAGAAGCCAGCCCAGCCTTCTGGAAGATGAGAAAACGTTGGCTGACAGCCAGGATTAACTGCCAGACGTGCATAAGGCTGTCCTGGGCCTTCCAGCCAGCTGACTTTCCAGCTGCATGAGGGAACCCTGGAGAAGAAGGGGTTGGGGAGCTAGATTTCTGTATCATCTACCACTGATGTGTAACAAACTGTCCCAAAATGTGGTGACTTAAAGCAGCAACGATTTATTATTTATCACAGTTCTGTGAGTGGGCTGGGCAGTTCTGCTGGGTTATTCACATGGTGACATTCACAAGTTGGCAATCAGCTAGGACGGCTGGCATGGCTGGGCCTGTCCTCTGGGTGGCCTTTCTTCCTGGACGTCCTCACAGCAGGGTTCCAAGAAGACAAGTCCCAGCACACAAGGGCTTATCAAGCCTCTGCTTTTGTCGCACTTGCCAGTGTCCACTGGCTGAAGCAAGTTGCATGGCTGAGGCAAGGTCAGTGTGGGAACCGATGACCCAAGAGTGTGGAAATACAGCAGGTGTGGTGCATTGGGAGCTATCACCATAGCAACCCATCACTGGGTGTGATCCCAGGGCAGGGGCTGGAGGCAGCCTGGCTCTGGCTACCCACCCCCTGGTTACCCAGAGATGGCACCTGATCACATACTCGCCAAGGCTTCTTGACGAGCTTCCAAGTGAGAAGAGTTCAGTATCCCCAGTTCATCATGCCCGGCAGGGCGCTGCTCAGTCCCCATGAGGGCAGCACCTGGGGAGCAGGTCAGGGAGGGCCTGCTGCCTGATTAGGACCAAGAATTGCAAGAGGACATTCCAGGAACTGAGATAGGACCACATAGGTGGTGTCGCTCTGTCAGCGACCTGGGCTCTCCCCTTGTGCCTGATGGTGGGTGAGGCAAGGCTGGACTGGGCAGGGACCCTCCAACCTTAGAGCAGTCCAGTGGGGCAGTTCATAGGGTGGACTCTGGCCCCAGAGTGCCTGCTTGAATCCTGGCCGTGTGCTTTCCCCATGTCTGACTTTGGGCAAGTGCTTATCCTCTCTGTGCCTCCACCTCCTCATCTGTAAAATGGGATAATCACAGCACCTTCCTCCTATGGGTACAGAGAGGATTAAGTGAGGCAGTTCATCGACAGTGCTTTAGAACAGCACCAGGCACAGCATAAGTGCCCATCAGTGTCAGTTACTGTCATTATTGTCACATGCAACTCTCATGAGATGAAACTCTGCACGAGTTTCTCAACTGATTTGCCCCTAGGGGCCATCTGACAATGTCCGGAGACATTTTTGGAGCTGGGGTTGTGGAGAGGGTGCTGCTGTTGGCATCCAGTGGATAGAATTATCCTGCCCCCAAATGTCAGTGGTATCAAGGTTGAGAAATCCTGTTCTTTAAGGAGGTAGTGTGGTGGTCCCATTTTACAGATAAGGAAACTGAGGTTTGGAGAGGAAGGGATTTGCTCAAGATCACATGGCCAAAAAAATCACCGATCTGGGATTTACTCCCAGCCCATCTGCCTCCAAGACTTCCCGACCCTTGGGAAGAACAGTCTCGGCAGAGGAGGGGTCAGGAGGGAGCCTGTTGAGGAGGCTTGAAGGCTGCTGCAGAGCGGCTGTATGGCTCTTGATTAGACAGACTACATGTTCATATCTCCACGTGATCCTGCAAAAGCAGGGCCACCCCCTAGGTGCCCTACCCCTGGCTCCTCCAGCAGCACGCGCATGCACACTCACACACACTACAACCACTCCTCCTGTTCCATTGCCTTTATTGGAGTCTGGGGGCTGTTTGGGGACATCAGGAGCTGGAGATTGGGTTTTATGGGGCGCATCATGGGCTGCTGGTGCATGACTCCACCTGGTGCTCAGGCCCTGGGCACCACCTGGCACCACCTGGTGCTCGGCAAGTTGGAGTGGGGGAGGGCTGTGAATGGCTCATCGACTTCCCCCTCCACCCAAGTCTCCCACTGGCAGGGAGACAAGAAGCTCAGCCTTCCCCTCAGCAGAAGTAATTTTGCAGTCGCCCTCATTCCTACTGCCTCTGCCCCTCTCCTGTTAATAGCTTGAAGGACTATCTGATGGGTGCTTGGCTGGGGCCTGGACAGAGAATCCAGGGCCAGGCTGGGACCTGGGGAGCAGAGGCCCCAAGGGCTGGGGACTTAACTGCTGAGGGGTGTGTGTGAAAATGAGTGTATGCTAGTAGCTATGGGTGTACAGGTGTGTGCGACCTTATGTGAGTTCTCCTGTGTGTAGTACCTATGCACGTGCAGTAAGTCTGACTCCAGAGCAAGTGTGTATGAGTGTGGGTGTGAGTCCATTTCACTGCGTGAAACACCCAGCTTCTGCTCCGTGCCCGGCTCTGGGCTGAGTGTCACTGACAGGGACAAATCAGGCCCAAGCCAGGCTCATGCAGAGGACATCAGGGTTCCCCTCACATGGGGAAACTGAAGCCCCAAAGTGGGATTGGCTGCGGGGGTGCAGGGTCACGGAGTTCTAATTCTAGCCCCCAGGCCTCATTTAGTAAACCAGTTAATCTGTTCTGTTGCTTTCATGTTGTTTTGTGTGAGAGCATGTATGTGTATGAGTGTGTATGAGAGTGGATGTTTTGAAAGTGTGTATGTGTTTGTATGTCTGTGTATAAATGTGTGTGAGTGTGTCTGTGTATATGTGCAGGAAAGTATGTATTTAAAAGTGTATGTGTGTATGAATCTGATAATTACATACATGTGAGAAAGTATTGTGTGTGAATATATGTTTGTGTGGGCATATGTGTGTGTTAGCATGTGGAGTATTGAGTGTGTGTGATTATCTGCGTGAGCATATCTGTGTAAGCATGTGTGTTAGTGTGTGAGCGATCTGTATGGTGGCCTCTGAGCCCATCACCATATCCCTGTCTTCTGTGCTCCCCTCCTGAACTTGAACGAGGGCAGCCTCTGTCTGTGGCGGGGTCTCTATATCAGCCAGCAGCTTGGGTCCAGCCCTGGCCTCGCCCTCACTCACCCACAGGCGTGATCCGGACGGCGGTGCCCGACCTTGACCGCGAGAGCCAGGAGCGCTATGAGGTGGTGATCCAGGCCACAGATATGGCGGGCCAGCTGGGTGGCCTTTCTGGCTCCACCACCGTCACCATCGTGGTGACCGACGTCAACGACAACCCACCCCGTTTTCCACAGAGTGAGTGAAGCCTTCTCAGAGGGAGATGGCCACATCTTTGTGTCTGTCTGTTAGATCCCCAGCTCCCCTCCACTGGGCTTCCATGTGGTGGGGTGGGGGGCACTGTGGGTGTCTGTTCATCCTTCCAAGCCACCCACGGACCCTAAGGTTCCCTTTAAGCTTCCTAACCAAAAGGGGCTCCCATCTTTCTGTCTATACACCCAAGTCACCCACTTATGCCCAATACCCCCCGCCACCCCCACCACCACCATGCTTCTTGTAGAGGAAGGCCATAAAGTTGTTGATTTTCCATACATCCAAGTAACCAGTTACCTTCCCACCCCTCATCTGCTGCAGAGGGTGAGCCGCCATCTGTCCACCCACCCCAGCCCCTCACTGGCCTTCTCACACACCCCTATTCCGCTTATTGTACATGATCTGCCACTGACCCAAGCTTGCAAAGGGAAGGGAGATGGGGGGACAGAAGGCTATAGACAGAGGCTGCAGCAGACCCAGGCTGAGGGATACCCCTAACTGCATGGAAAAGCTGAGGTCTGGAGTGACAGGTCTTTCCCTCCTCCAGCGACCCTGGAGGGCAGGATTCTGAGTTTCTGAATTAGGAGGTCTTTCCACTCTCTGCCTCTCCTGGCACAGCAGGGGATGGAGGGCAGTGGTTCTCCTGGCTTTGTCCTCCACCTCCCCATCAGCCCTGCCATCCCTTCTGTCCCAGGCTCAGGCGGAGAGCCATACCAGGAAACCCACTGAAGCTGGCAGAGACTAAATGCTGCGGGAGCCAGGCTGATCCCTATCAGGCGAGTCATTACTTGAGGTCTGCTGCTCTCACATTAGGCCCCACCACGGGGGACTGACCCCCCGAGAGATAAGGGAATCCAATCCCTTAGCTAAGAGCGCAGCAGCAGCAGCAGCACGGCCTAGTGCCTCAGCCCAGACACAGAGCGGAGGTGGGAGGGGCAGAGTCTGCCACCAGATCCATGACACACAGAAGCTGGCCCCCAGCCCTCTCCCCCAACCCAGCCCTGCCCACTGATGGGGAAGCTTCAAAGCACCATGTAGAGGGGTGGGAGCTGCCCAGTCTTCTGCCCAATTGTGCCAGGCTCTGAGCTGGAAGGGGTGGAGCAAAGCAGAGAAGAGCGAGCCAGGGCCCTAGGAAGACTTGTTTAGCCATCCATTTATTCATTATTTCCTTATTTTTAACATTTCTTGATTGTGAAATAAAGCATGTAAACAGATGATATAAACATATAAATGTCCAGTTCAACAAATAATTATAAAGCAAATCTATAACCACCATCCAGGACTCCAGAAGCCTCTACATGCCCTTTCCTGATCAAAGCTTCTCCTCCCATCCATTTTTCCAGAGTTAACCACTGTCTGCTTTTGTAATCATCACCTCCTTGCTTTTCCTCAGGCTGAGTTCACCTATGTATGCATGACCTAACATTCAGTAAAGCTTATAGATATAATTTATTCCTTTTCATTGCTGTGTAAGATCCCATCATTGATCTACTGATGGACATTTGGTTGTTCCCAGTTTGAGGCTATTATGGAGGATATGACTTTGAGCATTACTGTACATCTCCTAGTGCCATTCTGCACTCATTTCTCTAGTGCGTATATGCATTTTCTATGTATATATTCTAGTGTAGAATAGCTGGCTCATGGAGTATACTTGTCTCTGACTTCACTAAATAAAGCTAGACAGTTTTCCCCCTGAATTAATGCATGTGTCTATTGTACCATATCCTCACCAACACTTGGTATTTTCAGACTCTTTGATTTGGGCTAATGTAGTGAGAGTATACTGGTATCTCTTGCTGCTCTTCATTCATTTACTCACTAGTCACTCACGTGTTTCATTTATGCGACACTCTGATATTCTGCCAGGCACCGAGGATGCCTGATGAATAAGACATGTGGTTCCTGCCTTCCAGGAGCTCATAGCTCAGGGAGAGAGGGGTGCAAGGGAGAGAGGACAAGGGAGAAGGAGAGAGAATAGGCAGAAAATGACAAGGGAATGCCATAATCCTTACAAGGGGATATGCTCAGGGGCCCTGGGTGCATAGGAGCGGAGCCTGGAGGTCTGTCTGGGAAAGTTTCCTGGAGGAGGTAACATTCAGTAGTCTAAAGGAAGAGTGAGAAGTGAGGAGGCAAAGGCAGAAAGGAGAATAAAGAGAGGGAATACCTGGTGGTGAGATAGAGCAAGTAGTATTTAATGAATTACAAGAACTTTAGCCAAGCTGAAGCCAGAGTTGGGGTGAGGGTAGGGGGCTGAGGCTGCATAAGTCAGCAGGGCCCAGGCAGCAAGCATCCTGTAGGGCAGGCCATGGGGCTTGTAAAACTCTGTCCCGGGGCAGTGGGAAGCTATAGAAGGGATCAAAGGGGAATAGTGGCACAGTCATCTGGTGTTTTAGAAAAGCCCCTGGTGGCTGTGGGAGATGAATCAGAGGCAGTGACTCGACACAGTGGGTATCCAGACCTGTGGGGCCCCAAGAGACACATCCCCATCTCCACAGCCCTCACTCCTACACTGCTCTCACCTAGCAAGTCACCCATACCTTGACTTTAACTGTGGGAGGAGAGCAGGGTACTATCTGCACCCCATCTGACCTCATTTCTGTGGTTTCCCCTCTGGCCACAATGGTCATCTTGCCATCCTTCAAACACACCAGGCATTGTGCTCAACTCAGGGCCTTTGCACCTGCTGTTCCTCTGTCTGAAATTCTCTTTCCCAAGTATCTGCTTGGCTCACTCCCTCATCTCCCTTAGACTGCTGCAAAAATGTCATCTTTCCAGCAAGGCCTTTCTTGATCACTCTTTTAAAAATCCCCCACATACACCCTCATAGGCACTGCTTTTTCTCCAAAATCCCCATTGGCTTGACGTGCTGCATGTTTTACTGATGTGATCATTGAGTATCATTCTCTCTCCACTAAGAGGAAAGCACTGTGAGAGCTGGCGTTTCAGTCTGTTTTGCTTGTTGCTGTAACCCCAGTGCCTAGAACTGCATCTAGAACATCATAAGTGCCCAGCAAATATGCAGAAATGAAGGAATCGATATCATTAACATCAAGAGAAACAGAAAAATCAGCATGAAGTCCTACCATTGTGATACACTTTGTCCCATTTACTGAGTAGCTACCACGTGCTAGGCACTGTACTGAGCATTTTACATGCGTCATCGTCTAAGTTAGTCGTGATAATAACTACCAATGCTGATAGGCAGGCACTATTATTATTCCCAGTCGACAGCTGAGGAAACCAAGGCCCAGGATTGCACAGCTGGGACTGACTCTAGAGCCCTAGCCTTGGTCGCTGTGCTCCTCTGTCCCTCTCATTGGGCTTACGGGGAAACTGAGGCCTGAAGAACTTCAGGCACTTTCCCAAACCAATCGGCAAATAAACCCAGGGTCAGAATTAGGACCCTCCTCTCTGCATTTCTGCAGAGGACACGCCTCTCCCAGCACCCGTACAGGCCAAGTGGGAGCCTCTTGCAGACACCGCCCTCCCTGGAGTCTATCTGGGCCCGCTTTCCTCTTCCCTAGAGCTGGTGAAGCTGGGATAGGGGCTGTCCCCCATCCCTCCTCACAGCTATATCCCCTACAGAGATGTACCAGTTCAGCATTCAGGAGTCAGCCTCCATTGGCACGGCCGTGGGAAGAGTGAAGGCCGAGGACTCAGACGTGGGCGAGAACACAGACATGACTTACCTCCTCAAGGATGAGAGCGGCAGCGGTGGCCATGCGTTCAAGGTCACCACGGACAGCGACACTCAGGAGGCCATCATCGTAGTGCAGAAGGTGCGGCTTCCCCAGAAAACTCACTCCCTGCCATTGTCCAGCATTTCCTCCTCCCATTCTGCCAGACTCTTGACTCCCTAAATCTGCTCCTGTCAGCCTGGGCTCCGCCTTCTGGGACCCACAGAAACATTTGCCCCTGATGGCCCTGCATTCACTCAATAAGCACATAATGACCCATTCTCTGCCTGGCCTTGAAGGTTTGAGGATAGAGAAAACTCCCATTTCTTCAGCTACTTGCTTCCCAGAGGATAAAATATAATAGCTAATACTTATAATAAAGTGTTTACCATGGGCTAGGCACCCTTCAACTGCTTTCCATGTATTAACTCATTCAATCGCTACAACCCTCTGAGGTGCTATTTATTGCCCATTTTATATTAAACTGACAAGAAGAGATACTACACTTGATCTTAGCCAAAAGGCCGAGAAGCGATTTATTGCCCATTTTATAGATGAGAAACTGAGTCCCTGAGAAGTTCAGTAATTTGAATCCAAGGTCACACATCTCGCAGAGCCGAGTAGCGATGTGGGCCCAGGCAGTCTGGCTGCAGAATCCACCCTATTAGACACTATGTAGTTTTCAGTCTTCTCATCTCCATCTGCCCTCCTCTAAGATGAGCCCATTTCACAGATGGGCGACAGCATCACAAACAGCAGCAGGCCCCAAGCCCAGCCTCCAGACTCCAGCACAGCTTTCATTCTCAGCCCCTGGCCTGGCTCCCCTCCTGCCTGCTCCAGCAGTGGCGCCTGGGGTGTCTCTGTGGGGTTGGCGCTGGCTCAGGAAGCAGAGACCACACCTGATTGATGACCTGGCTCCAGAGCCCATTGCTCAGCTCACTTTCAGGCCAGGTCACTGCCTGCCTCCCTGCATCCTGATTTCCCAGGCAACAGGACAGAGGAAGGAGGCGGCTGTTTCGCAGCTGGAGAAGGTGGGGTGGGAGGTTCTGGGAGGAAGCAAGGGTCCCTAAGCACAGGGCACACCTCCAGGAAGTTACCCTTGCCACTCAGATAGCTTCCCCACCACGCAGCTGGGGTGCCTGCAGCCCCGCCATTGCTTTCTCATTACTGTAAGACATCGTCTTTAGGAGGCCAGAGCCAGCACCTTCCATGGAGCTCATCATGGGAGAGTCACCCGTTGGCCCTCCCTGAACAGAATCAAGGCTCAGCCTGGGTTTATCCAGATTTCCAGGGAAAGCTCTTAGGCAGCCTGGCTTCTCAGGCCTAACTTACATTAGTTGCTGCTGTTTATGTATCACTGAAGACCTCATTTAATCTCCCACCAGAGAGGCTAAATAGGTTGCCCACAGACACACAGCTATCAGCAGCAGACCCAATGCCCTGTCCTTCTGTGGGGGTTAAGAGCCAAAATGGGGAGCCATACTGCTTGGGTTTGAATCCTGCCTCTGCCAGTGACTAACTGCTAAGTGACCTTGGCGGGGTTATAGAGCCTTCTGGCCTCAATTTCCTCATGTGTAAAATGAGATCATAATACAAGCCTCTTGGGGATGTTATAAAATTAGATGAGTTTGTATACTTAACCACACTGGCAGGTTGTAAGTGCTTTGTAAATGTTGTGCTGGGAGGCTGGAAGTCCCGGGGTCAGAACGGGTTAGCCTAATGGGCCGTGTGTCCCTAGGCAGGACTGTCCCCCGCAGATCGTCACTCTCTCCACCTACCACTGGAAAGCGTTGTTCTGGGTCTCTAGCAGCCCCTTGCCTGGCATGTAGCCCCATGTCTCTGCTAAGTCAGCATGTGACCTGGGCCAGTGCCACCCTCTCTGGGCCCACCTCCCTGGCTTCATCTGTCACTGCCTGAGCAGACCCCAGCCGACTCACTGGCCCTCTGCTCCCTCCCCTCAGCACCTGGACTTTGAGTCCCAGCCAGTGCACACCGTGGTCCTGGAGGCCCTCAACAAATTCGTGGACCCCCGCTTCGCTGACCTGGGCACTTTCCGCGACCAGGCGATCGTGCGCGTGACCGTGACCGATGTGGACGAGCCCCCCGAGTTCCGGCAGCCCTCCGGCCTCCTGGAGGTGCAGGAGGACGCGCAGGTGGGCTCCCTGGTCGGCGTGGTGACGGCGCGGGACCCCGACGCCGCCAACCGGCCCGTCCGGTGAGACCCCCTCCCGGGGCCGACGCCTGCTGCCTGCTATCCCGCCAGTGCCCGTGGACAACACTGTGGGGAGAGGGGGGTGGGGGAGGTGTACGTAAGATGGGGCTCTGGGATAAAGGAAACAAGATCTGAGAAGGAGGGAGAACCAGGTGTGACAGACACAGAAGTGTGAATCGGGCTTGGCCTGGGTGCACACTCATGCCTTGCGTGCTCTCAGCCAGGCCGTCCGTGACCCGTGACCCAATCCCACCCTCCTGCCCCCCTTGGATCCCCAGTAGACACCTCACACACTCTGTGTTCAGAACTGACCTCCGGTCTCTCCACCAAAACAAAAGACCAAAAACAAAAACAAACAAAAAACGTACTTCATCCTCCTGGTTGTTCAAGTCAAAGATGTGGAGATAGTCTGGACTCCTGTCTTTCTCTCACATCTCCCTCCAATCCAGAGCCAGTCCTGTCATCTCCACTTTAAAAAACATATCCAGCATCTCACCACCCCCACTGCCACCCCTGTCCAGGCCACCATTTTCCCTTGCCTGGGTTATTGCTTTGCCTCCTCTGTCCCCACCTCTCTTTAATCTAGAATCAGTGCAGGAACCAGACTCATCCTGCCCATTTAGATCAGAGCATGGCCGCCTCTGCCCGAAGCTCTCCACATGCATCTCTCTGGCTGAGAATAAAAACCAAGCTCCCACAATGACCCCCCAGACCACCTGATCTGGCCTCACTGTAACCCCCCCATCTCCCCTCCCACTACCCTCCCTTCTGAACTACTTCACTCTGCTCTGCCATGCGGGCTTCCTCAGATCTCCGCTAACACACCAAGCTCGCCTCTGCCTCAGGGCCTTTGCAAGTGCTGGTCCCTCTGCCCAGAATGTTCTCCCCTTAACACCCCCCTGGCTGGTCCTCTTGCTTCTTCCAGGTCTTTGCTCAAGAGTCATCCTTGCAGTGAGGCCCTCCCTGACCACTCTTTCTAAAATTTCAATCTCGCCCACCCCCCAGTCCGTCATAGCCCCTTCCGTCACTGTACTCGGTTCTCGTAGCCTTTGACACGATGAACAGGCTACCTGCTCTTGTGATTACTTTGTCTCTCTCACGGAACGATAAGTGCCATGAAAGTAGGGATTGACGTCTCTGTATTACCCCTGTACCCTCAGGGCCTCGCCTGATGCCCAGCACTAGGTGGACACTTACTGACTGCCTGGTGAATTAATGAAATGTAAAAACAGAGAAAGGCTGAGAAAAGAGACAGAGTGAGACTCGCAGAGATGCTGAGAGACCAACAATGAGAGGAAGAGATCGCAGAGAGAAGAGCCAGTGGAAAGAGGACAAGAGTAACTGAGAGAGACCAAGGCCTACCTGGTGATGTAGAAACAGAGAGGAGACTTGGAGAGAAATAGAAGCAGAGGCAGGGAGGGGGCAGGTGGGCTGGGGCCAGGGGATGCTGCAGTGCTGTCGTTGTCCCTGGAAGGGTTTGGGGGCTGCAGGGGTTGGGGGATCCCTGACTGTGGCTCAGGGTGAAAGAAGGTCATATAGAAGAGAAGGGAAGCAAGGGTGTAGCAGAAACTGATCCAGAGGAGGGCAGGGGTGGCGGAATGACATCTAATCTGTCATTAGATGAATGGGAAAGGGAATCTGGGGCTCCTTACTTCCCCCTAAAACCTCTGTACATAGGCAATGAGGGACTCCTGAGCCGAGCATGTGCCTAGCTCTGTACTGAGCATTGGAGGGGGAGAAGGGAAGTTAATTTGAGGACCTTTGCATGACACAATTCCAGTTGGGTAGCCTTTCCATCATCATGTGTGTGAATGGCTCTCAGAGTTGTACAGTGCACAGCCTGTGTAACCTTAGTGGCAGCCTTAGGTGAGGACACAAGATGCCATCCTGCTTAACTGCACAGGGGCTCCCAGACTGAGAAACCCCTCAGGGGCCTGAAAAGACTTTCTAGATGAGGCAGGAATGGAACTGAGCTGGATACCTGGATCTGCTCAGGTATAAATATGAGGGGAAGGGCATTCCAGGCAGAGGAACAGAGGCAGAGGGGTGGTAGATGCGCCTGCAAGAGCACGCTGTCATGGCTACAGTGGACTCAGGGAGATGAGGCAGCAAAAGTGAAGTCTGATGGGCTTGGAGGGCAGGCTGAGGAGCTTAGATCCCATCCCGAGGTCCAGAATGCCTGGGCTGCCTGCTGCCTCACTGCCACTGCCTCTGACTCCACAGCCCTTCCACCCTGGCTGTCCGTACGGCCGTTAAACATCCCCCCTCAGACTCTGGCTCAGCCCCAGGCCTCTTCCAGAGGGCATTATCACCCACGTTTGCCAGAAAACTTAGTCCCAGAAAGGGAGGAGGTGTCCCAGAAAGGGGAGGCGGTGTCCCAGAAAGGGAGGAGGTGTCCCAGAAAGGGGAGGAGGTGTCCCAGAAAGGGGAGGAGGTGTCCCAGGCTCTCACCAGGAGCAGGAGCTGAGTCCCTGCCTCTCAGGGCGGTGCCCCTGGCTGCCTGCTCCTTTCCTGGCTGGCATTGCTCTCCAGGGAGCCTTTTCCCACCTCCCTCCTTTGGCTTCCCTTTCCTCCTGCTTTTATCTGCACTGAAAGGGTCAACTTTGAAACCCACTTCTCCCCTTCTTTCATCTCTCTTTGCTGGCCGCTTCCCTGGGGCTCCTCAGTTGTGGAGGGGCTGAGGAGCTTGGCATAGGCCCAATTTTGCAACACAGACATTGACCCGCTCCCCCTCTGTGCCCAGCCCTGAGCCAGGTGACTCTGCCCAGGGCAGAGCTGGGCACGAGTGCCCAGTCCATAGGGGACAACATGAAAATGGGAGGCCTATGAGGGGCTGTGGGGGACAGAGAAGGGGTCCTCACAGGCCACATGTACTACACAGAGTCCGGCTTGGAGCCCAGCTCTGGAGCTGTAAGGGCCATGGACCCAGTCAACACCTACACACTGAGTCATGTCTGCACCAGTCCAGGCAAAGGGAAAACAGTGGTGATAAGACCTGTTTCTGCCCACATGGAGTTTGCCTTCTCCTTGGGGGAGACGGTCAACAAATAGTTAACATGGGATCATTGTTGACAAAAGCTATGAAGAAAATTAACAGGGTAATAGGATAAGGAGGATTGGGGATTGGGGTGACCAGGGGCTACTTTGGATTGAGTGGTCAAGAATTGAAAAATGGGATCATATAAATAGGGAGAGAGCCAACCATGCAAAGAATTAGGGAACAGCATTCCAGAGAGAGGCAACAGCAAGTGCAAAGGTCCTGGGGCAGAAACAAGCTTGGTGTGTCCCTGGAAATGAAGAAATGAAGTGGTGTCAAGGGAGATTTTGCCTAGTACAGTAGGCACCTGGGAAATAGAGGAATGCAGATATACAGGATGACTTTTTTGAGTCCCGCCACTGGAGAGAGTGGAAGGTGCCTCATACTCTTGCATCTGTCCCTCAAGAAGTGTTATATACATTTTACAGATGAAGAATCTGAGGGTCACACAGAAGTGACTCACCAGTGTCATTCAGCTTGAAAGGGGAAGGAATGATTTAATCCATTATTGCCAGCTCCTTCAGTCCAGCCTCCTATTTCACTCCTCCCTCTTCCTTACCCTCTTTGTGGTCGGACACCCTCTTCTGTGCCTAAGGAACAGAGATGAGTAGACATGAGCAGACCCATCAAGGAAGGGAATGTGCATACCCCAGGGAGCCCCCCAGCAAGGGTAAAAAGGGTGAGGTTGGAATGGGGAGAATGTGCTCCAGACTGTAGTGATGGCGAGGGCCAGATGACAGGCACAGAACTGTGGAGCCAGGGGGTTAAAGCTCAGGAGCAGGGAAATCAGCTGGCTGAGCTCACATCAGGGGCTGGGATATGAGGACAAAGGGGCCCTTGAGACAGGCTCTGAAGGACCTTGAATGCCAGGTGAAGGAGTGGGTCTTCATCCTTAGGCAGTGGGAAGCCTTGGAAGCCTCAGAGGGAGGAAGGAACGTGCTTAGATGGGCTGTCTCTGGATTAGGCAGCCTCGCGGAGGGACTGACCACTTATCAGCCCAGCCATAGTCCTTCCAGCCCCAGCCCCTTGTGAGGCTCCTTTGAACATCAAAAACAGGAAAACCCATACTGGGACAGAGGGAGTGAACACTTCATTTCCTCTTAGCACTACACAATGAGGTACAGCAGGAAGTTATGTAGGCTTTGGAATCAGAGAACACCTGGCTTTGAATCCCAGCTCAGTTGTAAAATTGTGGGAAAATCACTGCACCCATTCCAACCACTCAATTTTGGGGCCCCAGATCTGCACTGCTGATCACCATTCCTAGGCCTTCCTTGCATGCATGCATGTGCACACACACACACACACACACACACACACACACACACACACACACTTGCTGACACATACCCGTACTCTCTCACTGTACTCTTCTACCCTTCCTGCCCTTCAGGTCCCGGATGACTCAGTGAGAAGCAGGATGGTGAGCTTTGAGCAGAACTTTCTAGACCCACAGCAGACCCCCGTCCTTCTGAGACCATTGGCAGTACTCCGATACCCATAAATAGTACCTCCCACCCCCGGGTACACAGAGCACATGGGTTGGAAGGACTCCTATGTACCCCTTGCCAGACGTTGCTGAGTAATAATTAGAATAAAAATTCTCACCCATGGCATAATTTTCCTGGAACTCAGCTAGGCACCTTACCCCCAGCTGGAAGCGGGATTACCATCTCCATTTTGCTTAAGGCTAGGCGTAAAGATAGAAGTGACAAGTGACTTGTCCAGATCACCATGGACCTGGACCCAGACCCAGGGCAGAGCAACTGCCTCTTGAGCCTTTGCTCATCCCACAGCAGTGCAGTAGCTCACACACACACATGCACACACACACACACTTTCCTCCCACAACAGACCAGACACATAACTCATGCTCCTACACATAAGGTACACCAGCCCCCTGAACCATGTTTGCCAGGCCATGTTCCTTGCCACATGCCATGCTCCCTGCCCCTCCTTCCCACTTGCTTGCAGCCTCTCTGAGCTGGAACAAATCCACCTGAGCTCAGCCAGCCACACTGACCTGAGCCCCAAGTCTTTTGCTGGTTAATGCAGGTCCCCATGACCCCCACCCCATGGCCTTGGGAACAGCTGCCTCCACTTAGATTCCAGCCCTCCCTTCCCTTCCAGGAGGAAACAAAAGAGAAAAACTGGGAGGAGGAGAGAAAGGTGGGAGAAGAGAGGAGAGAGGTCTGAGCAGAGAGAGAGGAGAAGCAGGAGGAAGGCCGTGGGCAACCTCCCACCAGCCCTGCCTCATGCCCATCCCCAACCAGGTGATCACGGCCCCTGACCCTCTCCTGGGCTCTTCACCCACCGGTAAAATCAGGAGGAGGTCTCTCCACGGCTCCTTGGAGCTGAGCAAACCCTCAGAGTCTGGGTCTATCTCCTCTGGACCCAAACATTTGACAGGCCAGGTTAGGGGCAAAGGGGACAGAAGGCTTTGGATGATTCAGTGAGCTGGAAAGAACTCTGTGTGCAGAGTCCCAAATTTGGATACAGAGTCCAATTCTGTGACAGACCCTGTGCAGCCTTGGGCAGGGGCATTGCCAGCCCATCTGGCACCTTTGCATAAGTAAGAAAAAGTCCCTTCTGAGAAGATACTTGGGCTAGGACACATGCTTGGCAAGCAGAACACCGCCTGGACTTCCGCCCCATGCGTCCCCTTCAGCCTGGTACCTTTATGCGCACAGTCTGCACCATCATACTTGGCAATCCTAAACTTGACAGGTTTCCTTTCTGAGCCTCAGTGTCTTCATCTGCAAAATAGGAGATCACAACTCACAGGATGCCAGGCAGGGACCTCATCTGTCCTGTTTGCCCCTTTATCCCCAGGGCCTAGCACAGAGCAGCACAGAGAAGACACTCAGTGTCTAGGCATAAAGGAATGAATGGAGGGATGGCTAGAGGAAGAGCAAGCTACGAACTCTTAAGCGTTGTACTAGTGGAAGGAATTACCATTTTGGGTCTGAACCTGCTCAGACACTTTCACTAGGTCAGGGGGACCCAGGCTGGTCAGGGGCAAGGAGGATGTGGGCTTAGCAGCTTTAGGTTGGGAAGGAGCATTAAATTGGGACTCAGACTGGCTAGGGTACCCACACTCCTATATACTCAGCCCCGGCAGTTTGCCACAATCTTCATCTCCACTACAGTAGTAAATATGAAAAAATAAGTGCTGTCACCTATGCCCAGTTCCATGAATTACTTCCTGTAACCCATGCCAGTGTGAGGTGAGTATAAATCATCTCCTTTTCCAGATAAGCAAACAGGCTAGGGAGGTCCAGTCAGCTTGTCCAGATCACAGGCAGAATAAATAGCAGAGGACTCAAACGCAGCTCTGACTAATCTCAGACCTGGGCGGTCCCACTGGGTGTCACTGTCCCCATTCAACAGATGACAAATCTGAAGCGGGGAGTTCAGATAATTCAGAACAGGCCCCAGTGAAGGGTCTTTGCAGGACTTGGGGCCCCCAATAGGGGTGTTTCCAGTGTCCTGACCTCCTGGGCCTCCTCAGTTTCCCACCCTGGGAAGTGGGGGAGGGCCGGTTGCCTCCTGTCTGTGGGAGGGGCTGGGTGGCTAGGGCTGAGCCCGCCCCACCAACCTGCTTTGTCCCCGCAGCACAATGCGCCCTTGCTGGGCCTTCCAGGCCTTTGAGGGCCGCGCAGCCCGGCGGTGCCCCCGCCTGCATTATCAGCGCGGGGAAGCGGCGGCTGGAACTGGCGGGGCCTCTCTGGGCCGGCGCCCGAGACATGTGTTGGACACGGGCCTTTCAGGCCTGGAGCCGCTGCACAAAGGCCTGGGAAGAAGGTGGAACAAAGGGCTTTTTCACGCAGCAACTGAAAAGCCACAGATTAGCTCAGGCTGCTGCGCAGGGAGGGAGGGGCTGGCTGCCATCCCCCAGACCCTTTCTCCACCACATTCGCTCAGCACGTGTCCCTGGTCAGCGGAGCCTCAGAAAGCCAGAGCCCTCACCCCTACTCCTGCTCAAAATTCCCCTTGGCGCCCTGGTTCACATCAAACCCCTGAATTTTGCAACCTGCATTATTCTTTCACCTAACTCTCCCCACTTCCCAGTTCTAAAAACTTTGCACCATTTGCCGTTCCCTGATTAAGTCTTACCTGCCCTGCTTTGTACCTTCTGTTCCCCTTGCCTGGAATGCCAGCCTTTTCCCCTTCTCAAGCCTCATTCTGTGCTCACCTCTTATGGGAAGGTAAGAGTCAAATATCCAGCGAGTGCTAACTCTGCTCCCAGGACTCTGCCTACCTCCAGCCCTCAGGACAACTGTGGGGTGCAAACTATCAGCCCCATTACTCAGCAGAGGAAACTGATGCTCAGAAAGGTTGAGAATTTCTGGTGGTCACACAGCAGTGAGCCAGTGCAGTTGAGATGCAGACCCAGATCCCTTTCCACTCCTCCTCTGTTGGAAAGGTTTCTCTGCTCTTTGTGTCTCCCAGGCAGGTGGTCCCGCTTGGGGTGTGGTGGAGGGACAAGGGCACGGACTCCACCCGGCACCAGGGCACCCTCGATCAGCCCCGCCCTGCCTCCCCCTCAGGTACGCCATTGACCGTGACTCGGATTTGGACCAGATCTTTGATATCGATGCGGACACGGGCACCATCGTGACAGGCAAGGGGCTGGACCGCGAGACAGCTGGCTGGCATAACATCACTGTGCTGGCCATGGAGGCAGGTGAGCCGGGCACAGGCAAATCTGGGCTGGGAGGCACGGGCAAAGGCTGGGCACTCTGGCCCAGCCCTGGGGAGTTGGGACCGAGGGCCGAAGGTGGGGCAGCGCTTGAGAAGGTGGGCCAAAAAGGTGGGGTGGGGGAGGCAAAAGCTGATGCGCAGGAACAGAAACCCAGTAAGGATCCTGAGCCACAAAGGCAGGGCTGTCTTGAGGCCGGCTTTCTTTTCTCGACATTTATCGAGCGCCCACTGCATACCAAGCCCTATTTTACAGGCTGGGGATAGCACCTGAACAAGACAGAAAAGGGGAGAGCTAGACTGTGGACAAACTGAGAAAAAGGGTGTGCATAATATGTCAGGTGATATTACCTGCTAAAAACAAACAGGGAAAGAAGAAAGCAGGGGGAGGGGTTTGGGAGGAAGAGGGTTTTGTTTCTCTCAGGGGAAGGCCATTCTGAGGAGACATTTCACCAGAGATCTCACCAAAGTAAGGGAGTCATGCCCACGCCTGAGAGAAGAATGTTCCAGGCAGAGGGGTCAGCCAGTGCAGAGGCCTGGGATGGTAGTTTGCTAGCCTGTTGGAGGAACAGCAGGGAGTCCATGTGGTTGGCAAGGGCCGGACTGGTCAGCCAGTGTGGGGTCTTTGGACTTTTACTCCAATGAGGTGGGAGTCCCAGGGGGTGCAGGGCGAGCAAAGGAGGGACTTTGCCTGACAGGGTACCTCTGCCTGCTCCATTGAACACCGACTGGGGGCTGAGGGGAAAAGCAGGGGCTCACCTAGAAGCTAAATGCAAGAGTGCCAGGAAGACAAGGCAGTGGTCTGGCCCAAGGTATAGCCACGGAAGGGGTGAGAAGTGGCCAGCTTTGGGAGACAGGTTAAAGATAGATCCAACATGACCTGCTGTGGGATGGCATGGAGGTAAGAGGTGGAGAGGGGTCAAGGATGACTCTGAGGTGCTTGGCCTGAGTTTCTGGGACAGAGAGAGGGAGAGACACGGGTGGTTCGGTGCAGCTGGGAAGGTGTGTGAGCTGGGAAAGAGGAGGTGACCTGAGACATGGGGTCCAGATAAGTAAGGCTGTGGAGGCAAGGAGCCGAGCATAGGAATTCACAGAGCACCAGGAGAGGGGGGAGTGCCGTCCCAGGCCTCTTCCATAAACAGAGCAATGCTGCCCCCACAATGCTTGGACCTGCTTGCAGAGCGCACCCTCCCCCACTCCTCGCTTCTCCCCCTCCCCCGCCCCATCAGCTCTCAAGGTCTCAGGGGCCGGCAGAACTGCCAGTAAGCCATCACAGCAGCAGGAAGACTCAGAGTCTCTGAGCCTCCGGCAGGCGACATTTAAACTCACCTCTGCACATCTCAGCCCCACGTCCCTCCTGGCCCTGCCAGGTCTCCGCCAGCCTTCCTCCCCCTGCCCCTGCCGGCGCCCTCCCACTTTGCAGGCCCCACCAGCCCATTAGGCCGGCCGAGGAAGTCCCTAGGCTGAAGTTCCCTTCGTCTCTTTCAACTTCAGTTTGAAAGAAAATACAAAGCTGGCTCAAACCTCAGTGCCTGCTGCTCCCAAGCCTTTGAATCCACTCCTCCATCGCATAAAAGGGAGATAACAAAGGTGGCTGGAGAGGAAGTGGAGGCTGGACTGGGGGGAAGAGACCTCCCTCCTTGCCTCCCTGAACCTGCTCCCTGGGCAGCGGGGGTTGTGGTTGGGGGGGCAGGGGGAACTGGCCGGGCTGGCAGGCAGAGATGCCTCCCCTCCCAACTCACAAATACTTCTCCCCCACTAGCCTGTCACACTGCCTGACATCCCACCACTAGCAAGTCCCCTTCTGGGTTAAGCATCGTGCCTCTACCCAGTGGGTCTCTTTCAGAAAGCAGCTAGCATGGCATACAAAGTCTCTAATGCTGCCACTTCACAGGAGAAAGAATGTTGGGGGGAGACTCCCCCACATTTACAGTGTTTACCTAATACATATTCTGGGGTAGACATTCTCTAGCACATATGTTTGTTAAACCATGACCAGTAACAGATCAACACCCATGTTACTGGGGAAAACTGAAGCTCAGCGAGCTAGGAGACTTGTCTAAGGACATGCAGCAGCAGAGCTGGGATTTGGACCCAGTCAGCGGGTTCCCTCCACAGCCCCACTGCGTGGGTTCCCTTTTCCTGGTACTCTCTGCTCTGAGCCCCACCTGTCCCACCCATCAGCCTCCAGCAGCTAACCATGCAGAAGGAGATGAGTCTCTGAAAGAAGACTAGTCAGTGGGCAAGAGACCCTCCCCCACAACCTACAACCCCTGCCCAGCCCTCACCCAGGACATTAATCGATGGGAAAATGAGTGGTTCCTTCTTAACGGTGCTCATGGGAGGAGCAGATAGGATAATGCATGGCAAGGACTTAGCCTAGTACTTAATAAATGCTCAGTGAGCGGTATCTGTTGATCTTGACCCTGTGCACTTGACTTAAGCACAGACTCCATGCCAGGCGCTTCAGTGATGCGCTCGCTGAACCTTCCCACCCAAGAGATGTTGATTCTGCCTTTATTCCCCATGTGTGGATGAGGAAACTAAGATTCAGAGGGGAAATCATTTGTCCAACTTCCCAGCCCCTGCTTGTCTGACTCCAGAGCCCAGCTCTCACCCAGATGTCCCTCAAGTCATATTTCTTTGGTGCCAGGCACAAAGCCAGGAGTGTCACAAATAATCCGCCCACTCCAGCTTCTTGCCATCTCTGTAAGAAAAGGACTAAATTATTATCCTCACTTCCCAAATGAGGAAATAGAGGCTCAGGGAGGAACGGTGATGGCCTCATGGTCACAGAGCAAGTCCATGCAGCAGCAGGGCTCCACCCCTGGCCTCCCGCCACCCGGCAGCCGGCCTAAGCCCCGAGGGCAATGCCAGTGGGTCTGCCCACTCTGCCCTCCTGCTGCAGCTTCCATTTGGCTTCCTCAGAAATGGGATGCTCCCGGGGTCATGGCAGCCCCTCCTGCTCTGAGTGTAACAAACATGAGGTGACAAGAATCAGAGGGGAAATATTATACACAGCAGCGGAGCTTTGTGAGTGCCCCGGAGAATGCTGCACTCAGCCAGGAGCCGCTGGCTGTCACACTGGATTACCTCAAAGACTCCCGAGCCGCTTAGTATGCCGGCTCCCCTCTCCCCGAACTTCTGAGTCATCCATTCTGCCCATGCAGACGCTCCTTCCACTGACATTATCTTTAACGTTTTGTAATCATGAAATATTAATGACCAATATTGAATTTAAAGCACAATTTGTGTCTGAATTCTTCGGTAGAAAGGGCAGTTGTAAAGGGACAGTCTTCAAAGAGATGGGGTGGGAGCAGGGGGAACTGCAAAGCCAGCCTGCGGTTGGGGGTGCCCAGGGGCTGCATCCAGCCCCCTCCTTATGGGTCACCAGGCCCTAAAGTGGTCTGGAGGGGTACTACTACCCAGCTGCCTGGGACAGCAAGGAGTTAATCAGATTAGCAAGAAACATCCCTTTCTGGGTCAGCCAAGGCCAAGTATGTCTTTCAGCCCCCCGATTCTGTCTTGGTACCCAGAGCAGACGCTATGATTTATATATGCATTTGTGTGAGTGTTCAGTCTCTCTTTCCCAGGAAATTGTACCTTCCATGAGAGAAGGGTCTTGCCTGTATCTGCAGTAGTCACACCAGGCATAGCAGGTCACTCCCCTTCTCGGTGCCTTAGTTTTCTCATCTGTAAAATGGTCCCAGGCTAGATGGCTTTAAGGATAATAGTTATGCATAATAGCTGCTTCTATTTTGAAGCTTCCAATAGGACAGGCATCGCACCGCATGCTTTATATAAAGCTTGTCCTGTCATGTACATGCGTTGTATATGTGAAGTGCCCAGCGTGGCTTCTGACCCGAAGCAGGTACTGTTCATAGCCTGAGAAAGAATCTGAGGGCAGAGGGAACATCAGAGGGTGGGCTCCAGCGCCCCCACCCCAGTTCACGGCTGGGCAGGCTGAGCCCAAGGAAGGGAGGCAGCTTGCCCAAGTCCATGCAGGAGGCCTAGTCCAGTCTGGTGCTCCTCAGGCAGACAACAGGGGGCCCTGAGGAGGCTGGGGGGCAGTGGGGATGGGAGTGCGGATTGCAGTGTGGCTTGAGCGTAGAAGTGCTGTCTCCTCAGCGACCCCGCCACGCCACCCCTCAGCTAGTGTTTCCTGCGAGCCTCCTGTCACCCTCCTGGCCCGGGCTGAGCGCTGGAATCTGGGGTAAACAAGGCCTGGCCACTGGCCTCAGGAGCTCACCCGTGGAAACGGGAGAGACACGCCAACAATCTTTGACACCACAGGGTGGAAGTAAGGGGGCGGTGGGCACTCAGGAGGAGCAGGGAGGGGCTTGTCACCCAGCGGGGAAGAAGGCAGGAAACTTTCCCAGAGGAGGGGACATCTGAGTTGGGTCTAAAGGCTGAGGAAAGGGGTTTGGGTACCCCTAAAGAAAGATCCCCTTCAGACACAGGTCTGGAGGTTTGGCAGTCCGCTGCCCACTCTGAGAATGAGACCCTGGGTGCGGCCAGAGTGTGGAGCCGGGGAATGGCTCGGGCAGGCGGGGTCAGGTGAGTGAGCAGAAGCCCACTGGGCTTCCACGGGAAGGGCCTTGAATGCGCTGTGAGGAGCCAGCCTCTCCTGGAGATGACAGGGAAGCGAGGCAGGTCTCAGAGAAGGAGAGTGACGTGGTCCAACGGACAGTCCCCAGCGTTCACTCAGGCTCTTGGGGAAGGGCGGACGGGAGCGGGAGGACAGATGGAAGGCTGCCCAGGCTTGGATGTGCGCTGGTGCTGCTGGGGCAGGGGCCCAGGCCACGCGAGGGGAGGCAGGAGGCACCCCGGGGCTAGGGGAAGAGGCCTCCCGCAGCCCTGCCGGGGAGGAGCTGCCTCAGAAGTCCCTGTCACCAGAGGGGCGTGAATCAGGCCTGGGTTCCTCTGAGAGGAGGTAGCCCCTGGGATCCCGCGCCAGCAAAGACTCCACAGGACCGCCCGGAATGTCGGGCCCAGCTCAGCCCTAGGGAGGAAACTCTCTTCCACATCCCTGATTCCAGGTTTCTTACCTCACCCGGAAGTCCTCCCCACCCTTTGGAGGACTAAACATCCTTCCAACAAGGCAAAGCCTCCAGTCTCCACATGGAAGCCAAACAGATAATCAAAGTCCCAAGAGACTCAGAGAAGGGCACCCAAACCTCCTGCTCCCACTGGAGGTGAGCGAGGATGGGACAGGAGTGCAAGGAGTCTGCTGCTGACAGCCCTGACACCCCTCCCCTGGAGCACCCCACCTGCACGCCCAGCCCCCTCACCTGCCTGCCTGCTTGTCTGCGGGCTGGTAATTGGGATGATAAATCTTCCTGCCCAGCTGGCCAGCTCTAATCAGAGCCTGGTGTTTGGATGCAATTTAATTCCCTCGGGAAGGGGAGGCTGGGGGGACAGTGGAGAAGAGGGTCCAGGCTCTTCTGTGCTGGCTAGTGGGAAGGAGGTGCCTTTGAGCTGCGCTCCACCTCCCTCCCTCCTTTCCTGCCCCTACCTCCCACCCTCCTCCTTCCTTCCCTGTCCCTACCTCGCACCCTGCCTCCCACGCAAGGGAGCAACCTCACTTCTCTTTCTCTCTGGGCTTCTCTCTTGCTCTGGGACAGCCACGAGGACTTCAGAGCCCCACTCCATTTGTTTTACTGATGAGAAAACCTTGATCCTGAGAGAGAGGCAGGAAGAGGATCCCACAGCTAGCCTGCTTCCTGGATGGAGAGATCCTGAATGGGGTGCAGCCCCCACGGAATGAAGCCATCCAGGGAGGTCTCCATCTCTCCCCACTGCCTCTCCCACATCCCAGCATAGTCAGGGAGGCCACAGATTAGGAAATCCATTCACACAACAGTCTTTATTAAGCACCTACTATGTGCCGTGCACATGGGCCCGGGGGATACAGTAGTAAACAGAACCGACAAAAATTCTGCTTACTTTCTAGTTGGGGAGATGGATGGTGAGCAAGCAGAAACAGGGATGTTGGGTAAGTGCTACGGAGAGAAGGAAACAGAGGAGGGGTGTTGGTGGGATGGCACAGGACAAACAAATAAGGTCATCAGGGGAGATCTCTCTGAGAAGACACCAGGCAAAGATGTGAAGGAGAGAAAGGAGCAGACTTGGAGCAGAGCTGAAGGAAGGCAGGGAGCGATGAGGCCAGAGAGGTGATGGCAGAAAAGTCATAGGGGCCTGGTGGGCAGGTAGGACTTGGGTTTATACTGTGATCGCCCAGGACTGAGGCAGGCAAGGAAAGCTTCCAGGAGGGGGCACCTTGGGACTTTGAAGGCAAGCAGGACTCTGACAGCTAAAGACAGCAAGAAAGACAGGACCATGTGGTCCTGGACCCAGGTTTGAGGCCCCGCTCCCTCAATGAGTCCCTATGAGACCTCGGGCAAGTTCCACCTCTCTGAGCCGGTTTCCTCAGCAGTAAAATGTCATTAATACCAACCCCACCCACGACCCTAATGGGATGGACGGGGCAGCACGACATGGCCCATGGCAGGCGCTCAGTCTGTGTCCCCTGGTGTCCTGAGAAGGAGCACATCCCTACAAGTGCCTGACAGCTTCACCGGCCCAGGTCCCTTCTCCCTTTCCAGTGGCCCTCGGCCCTCCAAGCCCAGTTTGGTTCAGAAACTAGGTGAGTAACAGCCAGGGGCTGGGGTCTTCCTTAGCAAAGATCCAGAGTCCTGTTATCTACGGCTTCCCCTCCTACCTCAGTGCTTTTGCACATGTCCCTTCCATCCCCTTCACCTGATTACTTCCTGGTTGGATCTCAGCGTGAAGGCCACTCACTCCAGTGAGAACATCCCCGCACCGCACTGGGGTGGGACCCCTGCTGTAGGCTCTCACAGCTCCTGAACTGTATCTCTCAGCTCTGAACGCAGTCTGGTTTAATGTCTGTCCTGCCACTAGTCTGAGAGACGATGCTGGTCTTATTCACTATTGTGTGTCCTTTGCCCCAAAGAGGCCCTCAATCCACAGTTGCCAGCAAAGACCAGAAGTCTCAGCTCCAGGCTGCTGAGTCCAATCCCTGTCCATTACACGCGAGGGACTCTGAGGCCCAAAGAAGGTAAGAGGCCTGCCCACACTGAGCGGCAGTCCCCCGGCCCCAGGTCTGTCTCTTCCTGAGGCACCCACTGAACTGCCCAGCCTCCTCGGCCCCTTGACCCCCCAGATTAATGGTGAGCCAGCACAGGGAGAAAATACCAGGCCGAAGCACGTTTAATTTTAATCTAAGAATCAGTTAAGGCATCAGGTCTGTTCAGCTCTTGGGCTGTCAATCAGCCTTCCTCAAGGCTGCATCAATTAGTTTAAAAATATTGAATGCAATTTTGCCTGACACAACATATTGCAGCTACTGCAAAATATAATTTATTTTAGAAGAAGAAATAATTAAACTAATTTGCATGTCAGTCAGCTGAACTGAGATGCCAAGAGAGAGGGTGGGACCCATGGGCGACCCAGCCCTTGGAGAGGGCACCTGCCACTAGGCATGAGTGAGGTCAGCTCGGGCCTGGGTCCAAGCAGTAGTTGCCGCTGGATGGACAGATATCCAGACAGCAGGAGGGCCCACTGGCATTGTATCTAGACCAAGAGCTGGACTTAGAGTTGGGAGACATAGGACCCAGCCCAGCTCTGCCAGCGACTCACCTGTGGCTTTTGGCAAAGTCTTGCTGCTCTCTGGGCCTCAGTTTTCTCATCTACGAAATGGGTCAAACAAGCCCTCCTCTATGGGTTGTTTTGAGGTGCAAGTAAGGTCGCAGAGAAGAGAGCTTGTTATGAATTGAAAAGTCCTGCACAGAGGCAAAAATTAATTAATTGATGGATTCCTTGTTTTATACCAGAAACATCTAAAGTGGTAAAATTATGAATTATTATCAATTATTACAAGTGATCCCATGATCAGGAGGAGTTTGGAGAAAGTCAATCAGAGGTAAGATGTCCCCCACCTGCCAGTCACCCCAGGGCAGTGGTTGGCAAACATTAATTTCCTAGAGCTGTTAAAAACATCAATGACCAAGCCCTGGACACTAGAGTGTTTTGAGACTTCCTGGGTGATTTCCAATGTGCAGCCAGGCTGGAGGCGGCTGCAATGCCCAAGGCACTGGATACTGATGTAGGACTGGCTCACAAGCTCGAGGGCTTGCCGGCCAGCCCCCATTTCAGGGATTCCTGAGCTAAGCCGGGCAGGTGGCACTTAGGTGCTGTAGAACACACCTCTTCAGGTGTGCCCATTGAGCTGCCTGACCCCTTAGACCTGAGACCCTTGCTCATGCCAAAGGGTTCAGGGCTGCCCCAGGAGGTAAACTGTGACATTTTAGAGGAGGAGGCAGGATAATGGCAAAACGGTAATTAGGTGAGGTGAAGGATGTGCCAACTAACCTTATCAGGGTAAACATTTCACGACATATGTGTATCAAATCATCACATTGTGTATCTTCAACTCAGACAGTTTTAAATGTCAATTATATCCCAATAAAGCTGGAAATTTTAAGAGGAGGTAGGGGAGGCCCAGCAGAGCCCAAAGGAATGGTACACTAAGTCGGGGGTCTCACCAGCAGGGTGTCTGCCCGCTGAGGAACTCATCCTGCTCTGACGTCTCCCTTTCCTTAGCCCATAAGACCCTGTCCATCCCTCCAGGTCCATGCAGCACCCCCCCTGCACCCCCCCACTACGCTTCCTGGGAACCCTTCCCTGGCCACCCCCTACCCTCCCTCTGCCTCACTGGGGAGAGAGGTGTCTGTTCCTGGCAGTGGACCTCACCCTTCCCTCCTCCCGAAAGCACCCACCATCTATCTGTCCAAGTTTTCTGACAACACGCTCTTAAAAATAATGCTCACCTGGCATTCCCAGTCACGACTCCCATCTCTCAGCCCTGGAAAAGCCCCCTCGAAGCACTGAAGCAGCAGCTCTGGGTGAGCTGAGAAGATAAGGTGCCTCTGGCTAAGGGGAGCTCCAGAGAAGAGTCAGGGTCTGAGTTAATTAGGGACTCTCCCCACCCCCATCCTCCTCGACCCACCCCAGGAGGTGGCTACACCTGCCTCCCAACTCCATTTTTCTTTTAATCAGCCCATGAGCAGCTGCAGTTGGCATCCAGTAGGCCCCTGAGTTCAGATAAAGAGGCAGCCACCGACAAGCTTCACACCCTGAAAAACTCATGGGGTTCCCGGCCACCTGGAAGCTTCCAGGCCACCCCCAAAACAGTTCCCTGCCAGCCAGGCTAGAGACCCAGCCATCAAGTCACTGCTTGGAAGCAGGTAGTTCTCTCCATTCCTTGAGGTCACTGACAGGTAGAGCATGTCAGTAAATTCATGACTAAGATGTCTGAGGATGGGGCACCAATGAGTGCTCAGAGCTCTAGGGAGTGAAGGGGCTAGCATTCAGGGTACTGCTCAGAGAGGACAGGCTGGCGTGAGGTATCCCAGCATCCTAACGTCACTTGATGTCATTGCTGGAAGGACCTTTGAGGATGTCTATTTATATAGCACTTGCTATCTGTTGTATGGTTTTAAGTGCTTCGCAGATATGAACTCGATCTGTCCTCTTATTACTAGTAGCCCCCTTTTTGCTGGTGAAAAAACTGAGGCACAAAATGGTCAAGTGACCCGGCATGGATCACACAGCTACTAAGTGACAGAGTTGGGATCGGAACCACTTGGTTTCAGCGTCCTTACTCTTAGTCACTGTGCTCTGCTCATTTTCCAGGTGTGGAAACTGACATTAGAGAGGGAAAGGTCTTACCCAAGATCAAACACTGGGTCAAGGACAGAGTCATGCCTGGAATTCAAGCCTCTTCCAGTCTAAGTCCTTCCAGGCTTCATCTACCCGTTCGACAAATGTCTTAGAACATGCCCTGCACCACACCCACAGTGCTGTGGGCCCAGGGAACTCGACCTCAAAGCCATCCCAGGTGGAGGAGTGGGGCCTTCACAGTTCGGCTGAGGACCCTGGCAAAGAACCCCTCCCAGCAGGCTTGTCTCGCCCTCAGGATTGGGTCTTGAAAGAGCAGAGGTTTGGAAGTTCAGTTGTCAGCTGGCCGACTCTTTAAACTTTCCCATGTCTTCATTGCTCTTCAGCAATAGGGGATGTAAATTACACCATCCTGTAAGCTTTCTTCAGGGGTGCCTGAAATAATGGATGTGGAGGCTCTGGGTGCCTTGTGTGCACTCGCTGGTGATGGGGTGGGGACGGCAATGGTGAGGACAGTGTGGCTGGAGGGGGGAGTGGGGGTGGGGGTGTGACGGCGATGCCGTGGGGATGGCGGGAGCAGTGGTAGTATCGGTGGGGCTGGTACTGCTGATTGTGATGGAGATGGTGATCATGTTGGTGATGGGGGCAGATGGTGGCGAGAAGGGTGGTGATCAGGGTGGCCCCAGTGCTTGTGGCGATGGTAGAGATGATGAAGGCGGTACTAGCGGATGAGGTGGCGGTGGTGATAATTCTGATGGTGATGGTAGCAGAGGGGCGGTGATGGCATTGGTGACGGCGATAGTGGTGAGGCTGGCAGTGGGGGTGCTGATAGTCATGTCGGTAGAGGCGGCAGTGTTGGTGCTAATGGAAGTAGTGGTAATCGTAATGATGATGGGGAAGCTAGTGATGGTGACAGCAGTGGTGGTGCTGGTTTTGGTGATAATGACCCACATATGCCAGATGCCCCCAGTCCAGGTCCTGGTACCAGACTGATCAACCCACGCATCTCTGTGTGACCGCACTGCCTAATCTAGTCCTGGCAGCAGGTGGCGGGTTGTCTAGATCTCACATTTGATGCTTCTCAGCCTCCTCCTGCACTCTTGTTACAGACAATCATGCCCAGCTATCCCGGGCGTCCTTAAGGATCCGAATCCTGGATGTGAACGACAATCCCCCAGAGCTGGCCACACCCTACGAGGCAGCCGTGTGTGAGGACGCCAAGCCAGGCCAGGTACCACTGAGGGGCTGAGGACTGGGGTTTGCTGCCAGGGCTGGCCCGGGAACCCTCTAGCCGGCCCAGAGTGGGCTTGGCCCCACATCAGCTCCTGCCCCCTCCTCACCCTTCAGCTCATCCAGACCATCAGTGTGGTGGACAGAGATGAGCCTCAGGGGGGGCACCGCTTCTATTTCCGCCTGGTACCTGAAGCTCCTAGCAACCCTCATTTCTCTCTGCTCGACATCCAAGGTGAGTTACCTCTGAACCACCAAATTGTAGGATGCATGGAGGGAGGGATCTACCTCCTTGGTCCCTTCTCATGTTATAGCTGGGAAGACTAAGGCATCCCAAGGGCTGTGTTGGGTCCAAGACCACACAGAACGTACAGTAGAGCTGTTACCCAGCCTGCTGGTCAAACCCTGAAGAACAAGCAAGAGAGCTTCCTGGGGTGGAGAGGGGGCATCCCAAAGGTAGAGAATGGTAGGTGGAAAAGATACAGAGGGGGAATATGTGAGGAGTGGGTGGGCCAGAGTCCAGGGTAGAAAGAGCGCCTGGTCTATAAGCAGATTGAAATAAGCTACATGCACACACTCCCACCTTCAGCTGAAAAAGTGCTTTGGACAACTCCCATTTCTCTTTGCATCCTTCCAGACACCCTGAGAATGGTTTTCTTGCCCTCCCCCCATTTTGCAGATGATGGACCTGAACTCTAAGAGTAGAAGGGACACCCCAGGGTCGTAAAGGGAATCAGTGGTCAGCTGTGATTCAACCACACCTGCCTCAGATCCAGTGTGCTTCCTGCCTTAGCTGCTGGCCACCTTGACCTTTGCTGGCAAACTGCCCCACCCAGCCCCGGCTCATCCCATTGTGACATATGCCCCAGCGAGGTCCCCAAGAAGGTGAAGTTTGAGCCTTTGAGGAACAGACTAGGGAGGGGTGTGGTCAATGGACGGGGAGTGAGGGCCACGGGCCCCAACCCAGGCTCAGCTGATGGCTCTCTCTGCAGCCTTGGCAAGGTCTGCACCTAAGCCTCGGGTCCATCATCTGTCACGTGGGACTGACAACACCTGACTCCCCACCAGGTGGCCCAAGGGAAATGAGGGCTACTGAGGTCTACCGTTAGGACCTAGAACGTGGCATTTCCTTCGTTCAGCAGTTATTTCTTGAGCATTTGTTGAAACACAGTGCCTATATGTCAGGCACTGTTCGAAGGCCTGAAAATACATGGCAAACAAGACAAAATCCCCACCCTCGTGGAGTTCACATTCTAGAGAAGAGAGATAGAAATTAAACAAATAAATGATCTGATGGGGATGATAAGTGGTTGGAGGAAAAGGAGGGCGAATGATTCAATCTCCACGAGAGTCTGGACTTTGTCTAATTCAGTGCCGGACCCTGGTGCCTAGAGGAGTGCCTGGCACATAGTTGGTGTTAAAGAAAGTATGTTAAGCACGGAAAAATAAGAGTAGAAAGTATTTTACTCTTAAAAAGTAAGAGTAGAAACTATTTTAAATAAGGTGGTCTGGGAAGTCCTCTCTGAAGGAATCAAAGTGAGTAAGTATCTAAAGGAAATTCAGGAGTGAGCCATGCAGATAACTGGACAAAGAATGATCCAGGTGGACAAAACAGCAAGTGCAAAGGCCCTGGGGTGGGAGCAATCTTGGGATGTTTAAGGAATAGGAGACCTGTGTGGCTGGAGTGAGTGAGTGACAGAACTAGGAGGAGATACAGCCAGAGAGGCACTAGGGGCCAGATTATGTTGGTTCCTTCTGACCCTGGAGTAGGTCTGGGACCACCCACAGGACCTTTACACCCCTTCCCACCAAAGGGAGAGACCTCAATGGCCTCTGAAGCCAGACCCATCTGTATTTTCAGGAGTCATTTAAAAAATATTTAGCAATCAGTGCAGCCCAGATAATCAATCAGAAAGGACATTGACTGTAAATAACCTGGAACAGAGTTGGGGAGCCCCTGCTGTGGCAGACTTTAACTCCTTCATGGCTTGATTGTGTCAGAGTTGGGGAGTCCTTGGGGGAAAGGCAGAGGAGGCAGCAGGAAAGGACTTGGGGGGCTCAGAGCCAAGGCTATTTAAACCTTTTTGGAAATATTTCAATATTTACCAACCAGTACTGCTCTGCCTGCTCATTATTCCAATGGTTTTGTGAGCTGGTCCCAGGAGATACAAGTAACCCTGGCTCGACCTCACTAAGTTCACAAGTCTTCCCAACCCAGGGGGCCTGAGGTTCTGTCCCAACGGCCTCTTCTTGACTGGGAGCCCCCAGGAGCTCTCATCCAGTGTGACCACCTGGTGTGAGCTCTGGGAGCAAGGGCGGCAGGCACGTGCCGAGGCCGGCGCAGCCATGGAAGGTATCCTCTAGTCCCCAGCGCCTTCCCGTGGCATGCCCAGCCCCGTCCTCCTCACTATTTTAAATATCCTGGGTGACAAACAGCTACCCCAACCCATCTGTTTCTTTGTACACATTTGTAGCTGGTTTGGAAATGTGATTTATAAATATTGCTTTTGCAGCCAGGGATTGACACTGATGTATGTCAGGCCAGATGGATGGATGCAGAGCTGGGCGCAGATCCCGCCTAGGAGGTTGGGGAAAGGGTCTGGGTGGCCAGCAGCTTTCACAACTGAAGCCAGCCACCACCCAGAAGGCGGCACAGGGGGTTCAGTAATGATGCCCAAGATTCCCTCCTGTTGGGTGGAAGAGTGGCAGGGACCAGAGCTCTCGGAACATATGGCTTCGTGGCCAAAGACAGCAACCCTGAGAAACAAACATCTCTCCTCTCTTCTGTTCTTGCTTGGGAATTTGAGGCTGAGCCAGAGCCAGCCACTCATTTTTCAGATCTGCCTACTTCATCTCTTAGCTCCTTAACTGGTCTTCCACACCTGCTCTTGTACTTTAGATTAGAGGCTCTCTGCCTGGAATGTAGGCTCATGAGGGCAGGTAACCATGTCTGTCTTGTTTCTTGCTGTGTCCTCAGGGGCTAAACAATCCTAACAGACAGAGAGTGTTCAATTAGTGTTGTTGAATGAATGGGTGGTATATCACTAGGTCACATCTTTGCTTGAAACCCACCAATCAATGGCCTCCCATCACTTCTAAGAAAATTCCCCCTGTTCTTTACTACCACCTTTAAGACTTTCTATGATGAGTGCCTGCCTTCCCCTCCTAACTTCCTCTAGCCACCACCCTCATCCCTGCAAGGACTGCTTTCAGTTCCATGACTACATTATGCTTCTTCCAACCCCAGGCCTTTGCATGTGCTGTTCCTTTTCCTGAACTCATCATTCAAGACTCAGCTGTAATATCACGTCTTCCAAGGTTTACCTGACTTCTTAGGCTCAGTCAGGTCCTCTGTTATGTGCTATTCCTATATTTTTCCTTCTTAGGACCCTCTGTGGTTTATAATTGTAGACGAAATTGTGGATTTATTTGATTAACATCTGTCTCTCACATTGGAATGTAAAAGCTCAGATCCAGGACTGTGGTTGATGTAGCTCTCCACCCTTGTCCCTCAGTGACTAACATGGTGCCTAGAACATAGTAGTTACTCAATAAAGATTTATTGAATGGATGGTTGGATGGATAGATGGATGGATGGGTGGATGGATGGGTGGGTGGATAGGTAGAGGATGGATGGATAATTTGATGAGTGGATAGAAAACGTAACTATGTCAACAATTCACTGGATAAATTCAGGCAAGTCACTTTTCACATATGTAAAATGGAAATAATTTCACACTCTTGGTGGTTGTGAGGATTAAACATCACCATGTATCTGAAGCATCCACACAGTCCTTGATGCATGACCAGATGCAGTCAGTGCCCAACACTTTTTTTTCCTCCTCTTGCTCTTGAGCCTCCTTTCTTCCCCAGGGGAAGGCAGGTATTTCCCAGCTGGGGTTGACTCACCCTTTGACAGGAAGCTAGAGCTCCAGCCAGATCAGGAGGAGCTGACCCAGGACCACCAGTTACCCCAAAACTTGTGGCTCATTCAAGCTTATTCTTCAAGTCTGGCTGTGTGCCAGGGAAGAGACAGGCACACGCTAACTTAATGCACCGTGACAAGCACTGTGACAGAAGTGTGCATGGCACCTGCATAGTCAGAGCGGGGACGGGGGAGCCATAAATCCTTCCTTCCCAGGGAAGTGGAGAAAGGAGGCCACACAAAGGAGGTGACATTTAGCTGGAGCATGACGGATGCGGGATTTGCCCAGGCAAGGAGGCGGAGAGGGTATTCCAGCTAGCGGGGAACGTGGTGAGTAAAGGCAGGGCAGCCTGGACTGAGGGCAGCACGTGGTACAGCCCAGGGAATGTGCGGGTGGGCGTGAGGAAAGTAACAAGCAGCATTTATTGAGGCTTTCTGTGTGTGGGGCTAGTCTAAGGGTTATACATGAGTTTTACCATTTAATCCTCACATCTATGTGATACTGTTTTCCTCAGTTACACAGGAGGAAACTGAGGTAGAGAGAAGCGAAATGAGTTTCCCAAATAGTAAATGATTGACTCAGCATTATTTTTTAACATTTCTATGGAAATTTTCAAATGTGTATAAAGGTAGATAGAATACTATCATGACCACGTATGCACCCATCACTTGAGCTTCAACAGGTGACCAGCCTCGTTTCATCTGGACCTCCAGTCCATTTCACAGATGTGCTCAAGGCCATAAGTCGGCCTTTCCAAGGGCTCTTTTTCCCCTGCATTGTGTCTATCATGGGGAAGGCCAGGACTGGGGCACTGAACTGGGGCCACAAAGCTGCAGGAGGGACCCAGGCTGCCAAAGTCTGAGGTCAGAAAGACCAGCCTGAAGACTGCAAGGGCAGGGAGAAGATGCTGCAGTGAGGCAGGCGGACAGGGCCCCTGTTCTGTGGAGCTGGCTGTGAAGGGTTGGGGGTAGCAGCCGGCTGGGCTCTGAGTACTTCTGTACCACCACGTTGGCAGCCATCAAAATGATAGAAGCTTAGGGATGCCTGCCCCATACAGAAAGGGTGTGGAGGGGGTGGGGAGGGCAGGGAAGCAGAAACCCTTATCACATAATCCCTTGCTCCAAAGCCCCCCAGATGCTGCCTGGGTTCCCAGTACTGTGGATTTGACTCCTGTTAGTTCACTGTCCTCTCTGACCACACATTAAAAAGGAAAACGGTGGGTGAGGAGAGCTGAGTACAGTAGGATCCCCATGTCTGGCTCCAGGGGCCATGCTCCCAGCCCTCCTGGCTCAGCCTCTTAAATCCTGATAGAAAGCCCCCTCAGCCAAGGGCAGGTGCCAGTCAGCATTTCCATTCTTCTCTGATGACCCAGGACAGGGCCAAGCAGACCACAACCAGCTAGAGAAGAACCACAGGACTCCAGGGTCAGGATGCATTGGGCAGCTGGGACAAAAACAAGCTGAATGGAGAGATGAATGGAAAGAATTTTGACATAGCCAGGGACAGAATCTTGGGATAGCTGGAGACAGGACCTTGGCACAGTTGGGGACAAAATCTTGAGACAGAATAAGGGCAGAATTGTAGACTAAATGGCTGGGAACAGGATATTCCAGCAGCTAGGGACAGAATTTGGGGACAGCTGGTAACAGAATTTCGAGAGATCAGGGAATAGACCCAGGCGTAAGCTGGGAGGCAGCAGCTTGGGGTATAGGGATGCAAATCCCAGGGTGGAATCAGGAGGTGGCTGGGACAGGGGAGGCTGATCCCAGGCCCCAAGTCACACGCCACTCCCTTCTTCTGGAGCAGACAACACGGCCGCAGTGCACACTCAGCACATGGGCTTCAACCGGCAGGAGCAGGATGTGTTCTTCCTGCCCATCCTGGTGGTGGACAGCGGGCCGCCCACGCTGAGCAGCACGGGCACGCTCACCATCCGCATCTGTGGCTGCGACAGCTCCGGTGCCATCCAGTCCTGCAACACCACGGCCTTTGTCATGGCCGCCTCCCTCAGCCCCGGCGCCCTCATCGCCCTCTTGGTCTGTGTCCTCATCCTGGTCGGTGAGTCCACTGAGGGCCGCTGCCTACCCAGTTGGCCTCCATCCTGGGGCCCTGGATTTCCTTCCCTAGAAGCCCCCATGGGGCCTCAGTTTCCCTCTCCATGCAGGAAGGGTTGGCCTGAATGATCTCCCAGCTCTATTCTGCAGCTCCTATGAGAAGCCTTCTAAGTACAGAGCAGCCCCACCACCAGCTCCAGACAGTGTCAACCCCCACCTGAGACCAATTTCATGCTGGCCTGCCTCTACGTGGCCCAAACTCCCTAGTTTTTAAAAACCAAACATATTTTTAAAAATTATCTCATGTCTATTGTCCTTTTCTATTCTGTATGTAAGACTTTGAGTAAAAAGGCTTTTGTGAACCTCACAACCACTCAGCCAAGTGTATCAGCCCCATTTTTCAGATGAGGAAACTGAGGCTCGGAGAGGCTAAGTGACCTGCATAAGGGCACACAGTTAGTCTTCTGACTATTATATAATCAGGTCTTCTCACCTTGTGTTCCCTGCTCCTCTCACTACACCACTTGCTATAAATCTAAATGGGGGGTAAAACTTTGGGGCAGCTGGAGCAAAATCTTAAGACATTTGGGGCAAAATCCACTCTGGGATCAGTTCTACTGGTGGTCAGTTGAACCCCTAAAGTGTCCCCTGTGAAGAGATCACATTCCAGGAGCTCAAATGGATTCCAGTGTCCATGATGCCATCTCTCACTGTCACGTAGAAAGGCCTCACTAGGGCTTTGACAACTAACTTCATGGAACAGCCAGAGCTAGTGGAACTCTGGGAGGTCCAGGCTGCAGATACCAGCTTTCCTCATTCCCAGGGAGATGTCAGCTGCCTCCTATCTCTCACTACCTAAGCTGGAGTGCCTGCTGCCCACCCCAGGAGGACCTGCCTGTGGCCAAGCTGCACCTTCTCAGGTTCTTGCAGAAGCCTGTGTTCACTCCTCCTTGCTGGGAGGCCCGGGCCCTCCCTCTTCTCCCCGCCCTAGCCCATGGCTCAGAAACCCTTTTTCCAGAGGGTGCACTTTACAACGGTTTCATTTTCTGAGGCAGTGCAAACAAATTTCTGCCTAATTGCCCACAAACGAAGAAAGTGCACATCAGTGCTCTAAAGGTGATGGGCGGAATCGCTGATCAGGCCTGGCACATCTGCTGCCCGCCGCCCGAGCTCCCCACCATCTGCTCTCACGGGCATCCCCCTCCACAGCTCCCAGCCAAAAGCCATCCATCCATCTTTCCCACTTCTCTCCTGACACCTGCCCTCCCTCCAGACCTGGAGGTGGGGTAGCCCCACCCCCTTCCTTGTCATGAGCCTCCTTGTTAGGTCGTAAGCTGGCGACCTGCCCCATGGCCCTAGCAGCTGGCTCTGGCCACTGGCCCGGCCTTGAGATGTTTGGAGCAGCAAAAAGAATCCAGTGCTTGGCCTTGCACCCAGCACATGTCTGTCCACCCCCTTATTCATTTAATTATCTCATTTAATTCTCTCATTCATTCATGGATCAGTTCCTTACTTATCCATCTGGTGAGTCCCCACTATGTGTTAAACTATTCTAGGCACTGGGATTCATCCATGAACAAAAGAGATGAAAAGAAAAGCCCTGAGTAACTGCAAAGTTGGGGTTGCCATCCTGAGATGGGGGAGACTGAGGGTGGGGAAGGGGAAAGGTTATTTTTTTCAAATTTGGACATGTTAAGTTTGAGCTTCTCTTGGTCAACCCAGAGGACTTGTCGAATGGGAAACTGGATGTACAGTCTGGATTTCAGGGGAGAAGTCTGGGCTGGAGGTTGAGATATGGGAGTAGTCAGCCTCTGAATGGAGCTTAAGCCATGAGACTGAAGGAGAGCGCCCAGTGAGGGTGTGTGGATAAAGGACCAAGGGCTGAATCTTGGAACATGTGATGTTAAGTAAGAGAGGAGAAGGAGAAGCCTTCTTAGGAGACTGAGAGCCAGTGATCAGCGAGGTGGAAGGAGGAAGATAAATGGGTCAAGTGAGGAAGCTCAAGGGATGATTCATTCATTCACTCATCCTTTATCTACACCCGTCTCCATTCAGCTCATCAGTCATTCAACAAGCATGTTTCAAGGGCTTATTGATAGCCAGGCACAAGCTAGGGGAACATTCCCCGTGTCCTCCAGGGTAGTTTAGAGTGTGTATCTTGGGGTGAGGAGAGACAGACATGTTGACAGAGTCTGTGCTATGATGAGCCGTGGCTCTCAAAGCCCAGCTGCCTGGGCATCACCTGGAGGCCTAATGGGAACAGACTATGGGCCTCACCCAGTAGATCTAGGGTGGGGCCTGAGAACTTATATTTCTAACAGGGTCCAGGAGATACTGATGCTGCTGGTCCAGGAATCATGCTTTGAGAACCTGTGTGATAGAAGGAGGAACCCCTCACCAGGGGAGCTTGGAGGTGAAGGTACTGCCCAGCATGGAGCTCTCAGGGAAGGGCTCCTGCAGGACATGCCTTTACCTGAGACCCAAAGGGCTAAAGCAGGCACTTAGGACTTCTGGAGTGGACAGAGGAGAGTGAAAGAGAGGTCATTCTCACCCTCCCACCCCATCTGCATCTCAAGTGCCCTCTTCATACCTCCAGCACCTGGAGACCTCATTGCGGGTAGGAGGGTATCCCTTCATAGAGTTGAGGGTGGAGACCTCAGAGGTTGGGTCCAGCCCTCAACACCAGTGAAATCTCTTAACACTGCTGTCTTGGAGTGTTTAAGCTAACCTTGGTTTGCATACCTCCCAAGATGGGCAGCTCACTACCTATCCATACAGCCAGCTCAGTTCTACTATAAGAAAGGGGTTTTTATGCACCGAAATCTTGGAAATTTGCGCCAGCGTTTAGGCCGGGCCGGCTCCACTGTGGGTTTTGTGGGGGAGGCGGGCCTCGGAATGCCCTTACTCGCCCCCTTCTTGCCCCCGCGCAGTGCTGGTGCTGCTGATCCTCGCCCTCCGGCGCCACCACAAGAGCCACCTGAGCTCGGACGAGGATGAGGACATGCGCGACAACGTCATTAAATACAACGACGAGGGTGGAGGCGAGCAGGACACCGAGGCCTACGACATGTCGGCGCTGCGGAGCCTCTACGACTTCGGCGAGCTCAAGGGCGGCGAGGGGGGCGGCGGCGGCGGGGGTGCGGGCGGGGGCGCGGGCAGTCCCCCGCAGGCCCGCCTGCCCTCGGAGCGCCACTCGCTCCCGCAGGGGCCGCCCAGCCCCGAGCCAGACTTCTCGGTGTTCAGGGACTTCATCAGCCGCAAGGTGGCGCTGGCGGACGGGGACCTGTCGGTGCCGCCCTACGACGCCTTTCAGACCTATGCCTTCGAGGGCGCGAACTCGCCGGCCGCCTCGCTCAGCTCGCTGCACAGCGGCTCGACGGGCTCCGAGCAGGACTTCGCCTATCTCAGCAGCTGGGGCCCGCGCTTCCGGCCCCTGGCCGCCCTCTATGCCGGCCACCGCGTGGACGACGAGGCCCAGACCTCCTAGCCCCCCGACCCCGCCATACGGCGCTGCTCCTCCCACCCAGGACCCGACTGGACCCAAGGACAAAGCATTTCCCCTGCTCACCCCCTTCCCCAACCCTCCCACCTCCCAGGGCGGCTGGACAGGAGGGGGGACTTGTTGGGTTCGGCCTCCCCAACACCCCTCCACTGGTGGGGGGGCATGCAGCATTTGCCCAGAGATGCGGAATCTGACCGACGTCATTAAAACTGCAGTGAGACCGGGCACTGCTTGGCTCTGGGTTAGAAAGGGAGGTAGGGCAGCGTTGCTCTCTGGAGAAGGGGCGGGTCACTCACTCCTGCCTGGCGGAAAGCCCTGAAGGGAGGACGCTGCTGAGGTGCCCCCAGGCCTCCCCCATCAGAGTTGAGAGGAAAGAAGGGCTCTTCATTTACTAAGCGCCTACTGTGTGCTGGGACACTGCAAAGACCATCTTAGTCATCACAGAATCCATGAGGTGGAGCCCTGCAGGTAACAGATGGACAAAGTTACCCAGAGAAGTGGCTGTGACCTGTCCAAGGACACGTGGCCAGTGAAGGGTGGAGCCTCTGGCACTTACCCGTTGCTTGGCCTTGGTCAGGTTCCTGCGTTTCTCTGGGCCTCAGTTTCCTTGTGTGTCAATTGAGGCTAATAACAGGACCTACCTCGAAGAATTGTGAGGATAAAAAGAGTTCATAGTGTCACGTGGTTAGGACAGTGCCTGGCACATAGTAGGTGTTCAATAAATGTTAGCCTTTGATACTATTACAATCTCTGTCATTATTAGAAGCCCAGTGTGTCTGCCTCCCCGGTCCAGCTCTCTCCCTGATGCCAGTTGTCCTCCCCTTTTCCCAAAATCTCCAAGGGAGGAGGAAATGGTCCCAACTGTCAGTCCTGCTCCTGCCCTGAGTGGCGGATAGGGACATTCTCAGTGACTGTGGAGCCCTCCGGAGTCTCAGGCAACACTGAAATAGGACACCTGGGATGGGGACAAGCTGGGAAGTTCCAGGACTTGGATGAAGTGGGAGGGTGGGTGGGAGATGAAGGGGCTGAAAGACACTGGGCATGGTGGAGACCTTACCTATGTGGTCTGGGAACTCATCAGCCTCCCCATCCATGGACCCCAAGTGGAGCATCGCAGGGTTACATCATCTCTAAGAGCCTCCAGCTCTGAAACCATTTGATTGTAAGAGTTTGTTTGGCCTCCCACCCCACTCCCAAGTGACTTATTCATTCCACATTGATCAGCTGTGCATTCCAGATCCTGCTAGCTAGTCAGCCTTCATCAAGGTCCTCAACTGCTGAAGCCTCAGTTTACTCATCTGTAAAATGGGGCTAATAATAGTCCCTCCTTTAGATGGTTGTTAAGAGGCTTACAGGAGATAATGAATGTTAAGCTCTGGTCTCAGTGCCTTCCTGACACTTTGAGGGTGCTTAATAAATGCTCGTTAGCCTTATTTTTTATCCTCCCAGAGAGCATTCATTCATTCCCTCCATATTTGCCAATGTCCACTGTGACAGATCAAGAGATGGTCAGTATGTCCTGAGTGCCTTGCCTGTATTATTTCATCTAAGTTAGATACAGCCAGCCCAGTTCACAGGTGAGGAAACTGAGGCTCAGAGAGTAGTAACCTGCCCAAGTTTACACAGATCACAAGTAATTCTTGTCTTACATTCATTCTAGGCCCAGCTGGGTGGGGGGCAGGGGACAGAAGCAGCCAACAATAATAGATGTGGTAAGAGATGAAGCAGAATTAACAGAATAAGGTCCTGGAAACACTGAAGAAAGATTGAATTATTCCTGGAGTGCTTCCCAGAGGAGGTGACTCCAACTGGATTTTGAAGAATGAGAATGAGATGTATGAGATGGCCAAGCAAGCAGGGGCATTCCTAGCAGAGAGAAGAGCATTTGCAAAGGCTGAGGGCAGGCGAGAGGCAAGAAGCGTGTGGTGGCACAGGAACAGTGTGTGGTCCCAGAGGATGGATCACTGGATGGTGAGTGGTCAGATTTGTCAGGGAAGGCTGGCTGAAGGCAGGCTGGGAAAAGAATATGAAGGCCAGAAGCTTTATGATTTACTCAACTTGGGCATGTCTCCTAAAGTCCATTGAGGGTGGCTAATGGTGGAGACACGGATATGGGGTTAGCCTGGTAGTCCCAGTGGTGGGATATTGGGACCCTCATCCCGTGGAAGACCCTTACCCCAGGATTCCTGTAGCTCGTCTACAAATGAGTATAGTAACTTGGGGACCCATGGGGACATGGAATCCCCTTTCTGATCTATGTGTGCCCAACTCTTCATACAGAATCTCAACAATTCTGAGGTTGGTAACTGCCATTTCCATTGTAGAGGGGGAAACTGAGATCCTGAGGAGTAAAGTGACTGGATCAAGGTCACCCAGCTGGTATGGGACAGAGCGGAACGGCATAGGACCCCCTGATTCCAAATCTCTGTTCCTTCGACATGTTCTGGTTTCCCTGACAGATTCTGACCCTACAAAAAATGCACTTAGGGGCAGATTGCGTGTCTAGAGAGACATATGAATGTGGAGTCGCAAGGACCCCTGAACATCTTGTCCAAACCCCACATGTGGGGAGTGACTTTCCCAAGGTTATGCAGAGTTAAGGATCTGGCCAGAAATAAAGAACATTATTCATCCAGGGTCACCTTCTGAGCCTCTGGCTCGGCTGTTCACCAGCTGTGTGACTTTGAACAGTTTACCCTCTCTGTGACTCCATGTTCTTATCCATAAAGTGCACACATTCTGAACCCCTGCTCCGTAAGGTTGTCGTGAGGGTAAAATGCATTAATGATGACTGATACTCACTGACCATTTCCCACGCGCCAGCACTGCAGTAAGCACTTCAGTAAACTAACTCCATGTTATCCAACCACCCCATGAGCAGCCCTTGTTTTTTATAGGTGAGGAACTGAGGCACAGAGAGGTTAAGTACCTTGCCCAAGATCAAACAACTAATATACGGAGATGCCAAAATTGAATGGCGGTGTTCTGGCCCCGAGAACCTACACCATCAGCAGCATGCACAGTGCCCGGCACACAGGAAGCACTGAACACATGTCCAGGCGTATTCGAGGTCACTGTCTGCGCCCGGGAGAGCTTGTTCCTCTGCTCACGGCTGCATTCTACAGCTTGGGGGGGGGTCCCCCATCTTCCCATGATTTCTGCTCATTCCTGGGCAGGGTGTGTAGGGAAAGGCAATGGTTCTCTCCACCCGCCTTGCTTCTAGCTCCTATGTCAGCATTTGCCATCCTGTTGGGCCCTGAGCAAGCCTGGGAGTGAAATCCAGTGAATCTGTCCCCTGTGCTGGGTTCTGCAAAGTGTCCACTAGTGCCAAGCATTTTGTGAGCTTTGTACACTTTCCTGATGACCTGGGGTCACAGAGAAGGATCTTGTACACAGCCTTTGGCCATCTGCCTCACTTTTTCCCACCAAATCTCCCTGTATGATGCAGCAAAGAGCACAGCCACCCCAGCTCCAGGCTCTAACTGGGCACACCCAGCTCTGTAAAGAAGCTCAGAAAATAAAGAACCTTCCATTTACCATGTCTGTCCTCCATACAGAGCATCTGGGAAAGTGAAAAGGAAAAATTCCCCATATATTGTCATCATCCCCATCACCGTCATCAGGACAAGAAGAAAGAGTATTTAGGGTCATGAGCAAGAACTGATGTCTAACTGGCCAAGAATTTTAGAACCAGGGACATTAATGACAAGGCCAGTGACAGTAATGCTGCTGATGGTGGTGGTGATGACGATGGCGCCCTCACAGAGTGCTTGCTGGATGCCAGGCTTCTGTTCTAAGCCCTGTACTATTACTAATATATGTGAGACCCACGGAGGGAGCACTGTTTACTGTGCTCAGCACTTTACATAAGTTGCCTTGTGTGACTTTAAGCAGATGGGTCATTAGCCCTATTTTATAGATGAGAAACCCAGTGCCCACAGATGGAGAGGCTTGCTCAAGGGCACAAAGCTTGTAAGGGCCAGCACCATTTCACACACACCCCACCATGAGTCTGCACAGGATCAGGACGACTCATATTCTGAGTGGAGTTTCTGGGGGAGTGTCAGGAGGAGAGAGAAGCAGTTAGTTGAGGGGGAGGCTCTCCAGACAGATGGCAGAGCTGGGGAGCAAGTTGGAGGTGGGGCTGAGGCTGCGGTCCAAGCTCAGGTCTGCAACTCTGGTGTGTGCCGATATGTATGTCTGCATGTGGCTGTGGGCGTGCCTTAGGGAAGTGGGAAGCCAGTGTGGAGCACACAGGTCAACAACTAACCTTCCACCTCTTGATTCAGGCAGCTGAGAGAGCTGGCTGCTGTCACTGGGGGTGGCTAAGCGCCCGCATCCGCATCCGTCAGCCAGCCGTCATCACTGCCCACCCCCAGGTCACGAATCAGCGGCTCCACTTACCTCCTGCCAGCAAGCACTTTCAGGCCAGCTCTGTCACTGGCTGCTGAGCCTTTGGAAAATGTAACCCTGTCAGCCCTCACTCTGAGGCAAGAGTGTTCACGCTTCAATGCGTGCATGTGGGTGCACAAGCTCACCCACACACTCATGCCAGTACATGATGCATGTATGTGTGTACCCTCAGATATGTTCCCACCTGGGTGCACAGTGCAGACACATGCATGCTCACAGCTATGCACACAGAGCGTATCCCTGCAGGTCTGCAAATATGGTCTCATGCCTACACACAACGTATGTACTAGAGGCAAGCTCTTACATGTGTACTCACATTTGTACACAAAGTATACACATGTCTTCCATAGATGTGTTTAATACATGCATGTACATGTGCACTGATACTCTTCTATGAGCCCATACATTTTCCCATTCAGGCATGCACTCATACATATTCATGAACTTATGTGTGTTCCCAGACACTCCCATGCAGGTACACAGTACATGTATGTGTATCCCCTCAGATATGCTTTTGCACATGCAGTCGTAGCTCCATGTACACATTGCAAATGCATATGTACATTTGTATGCATGCCCAGGAAAGCATGTGTACCTCAGAAACAGTCAGTCACAAACTCTAAATTCAAGTACATAATGCCCATATATCTGTTTGCCCATGTAAGCACATAGGTCTGTGTGTACATAATATACATAATCACTTATAAGCATCTAAATAAACAGGTATCCTCCAATAAGCGCTGAGATCTACACTAAGCACACACATATGCAATAATATATACCACCATGCATCTGCCTGTCTACATGTGTGTACCTCCGCATCCAGACCAACTATCCTCAGGCACCTAACCATCTCTATTCACCTGTATCTCCAGGCATGTGCATGTATCTTCATGGTTCACCCAGAGCCATGCCACATGTGCCTAACTCCATACTCAAGCATGCACACAGACACATGCCTCTGAAGCCTGCTTCCCACATGTGTGTGGAGTCAGAGCCCTGGCACATGGGTGCACACATGCCCCTCTGGGGTACAGCCTGCCCCAGCCCCAGATTGTCAGGTGTGCTGGGGACAGCAGGACTGGTGCCTACATGCAGAAATCGCCACTCACGCAGAATTGCATCTGCCGCAAACTTCTCATCTGCTGTGCAAATGATGATTAAATGTTATTGTGCAAGAAAAGACGGCAAGGAGGGATTCATTAGCTTTATTGTCAGGAAGGACTCCATGGGCTAGAGCTCCCAACTCCAAGGCTGGCTTAACCCCCTGTGTGCTGGTAGTGCCATGTTCAGATGTGGGCTTGTAGCAAACAAAGGCCAGGGAGACAGACATCCCAGCACTGGGCCCATGTGAGCCAGCCCACATACAGAGGAGAGAGTTATGAGTCCAGATGGCTGCTCCAAACTTGCCCCTTGTTTGCTGTGTGGCCTTGGACTTGTCATTTCATTCATCAAATAATCTCTCACTCCTACCATGTCATAGAAATATAGAGATTCAGAGGTTATGCGCCTTCCTGGAGGCATGGGGCTTCTCAGATGGAGAGCAGCATTCCAGGCCAATGAATCAACTTAAGGAAAGGATTGAAGGCTTGGAAACACAGTAGCAGTGCAGGGCTTGTCCAGGGCTTGTCATCATCCCTGATGAGGAAGGGCTTGCTCCTGGGCCTGGGCCTGGGCAGATCAGTTGGAGGACAGTTTGTAAAGGGTCCAGTAAGCTCCTCCAAAGAGCTTGGGACTTTTTCAAGAACAATAGGAAACCATGAAATGTGTATAGGGTTAAGAGAGAAAATACAGGATGCTCAGTTAAATTTGAATTTCAAATAAATAATGAATAATTGTTTTAGCATTAGTATTTCATAAATATTACACAGGACACACTTATACTAAAATGCCTAGTTATTGTTTATCTGAAATTCACATTTAACTAGGGATCCTATATTTTTATTTGCCAAAACTGCCAACTCCAAGTTAGGATTTGTATTTTAGAGAGATCACCCTGGCTGCTGTGTCCAGGGTAGATTAGAAGGTGAGAGAAGAAAGAGAGTGACCAGCGAAGAGGTGAGGCGGTTACAATCTCACCTTCTTTAATCAGAGAACCCCCAATTTTTAGCTAGGCACATGGCCATCCATTATAAGGACCACATTTCCTAAGCTCCATGTTCTTTTGCCTGGACTGAGTTCCAGCCACTACAATCTAAGCAGAATTGTAATGTGGCAGCTTCTGGGATACCTCCTTGCAAGATTGTTGACCTATGCCTTTTTCCTTTTTCCTTTCAGCCAGGTGAACAAAGCTGAGATGGCTGGAACTCAAGCAGCCATATTGGACCATGAGGACCATGGACAGACAAACAATGAATGGACTAGAAGACTTAGTTCCTTTCAACTTCACGGAGACAATCATACCAGCCCTGAACTCCCCACATCCACACTTGGTTTACGTGACAGAGAAATAAATGTTCAACTTGTTGAAGTTGCTGTTGTTTTGCTTTTCTGTCCCAAGCAGATGAGCCTGATTCTAGCTGATACCAGAAGCTGACACAGGAATCTCAAAAAGATGTTGAGGTTTAAACTGGGTCAGCAACAGTGGATTTGAGAAATATTTAAAAGGAAGACCCAGCAGGAGTTGGTAATTGACTAGGTAAAGGGATGGTGGGTAGCAAAGGCCAAAGGTTTCAGGCTTGAGTGAAGTTGGACAGTAAAGCTGGTAATGAGCCAGGGAACACAGGAGAAGCCTCAGATCTGGGATCATGGGAAGTCAGTTTGTTTTGGGGCATGTTGAGTTTGAGGGGCCTGAGGACCATGTGCACGAGATGCAGAAATTCAGGGCTGGAGCTCAGGAAAGAAGAAGGACTAATGAGGGCTTTGCTGGCTGCCCTGATCTATCGAGAGCTGATGTCATAAGAACAAGGGAGGCCCCAAGAGAGTGCAGAGTGATGGGATCATAAGGTCAAGAGCAAACTCTGAGGAAGCATCTTGGGCAGGTGGAGGGAGAGGAGCCACTTGGACCTCAGTTTCTCCAGCTGTAAAGTTGGGGCAGGTGAGAGGGGTGACCTAATTGATCCCTAAAGTTATTTCCTGCCCTTACATTCAAGAATTTTAAAGTGTGATCTTAGACCGTTTATTTCTCTTTCCTGTGATTCAGTCTCCCCTTTGGAAAAATGAGATTAGAAATAGTACCTACCTCATGGGGTTGTTTGGAAGAGAAGTGACCCAGACTAGCATATAACTCAGCTTCCAGACACAGTAAGAGCAAAATAAATGGCAGCTGTCAGGACATGGATGTTGGGGGTTGGCCTGGGTGAAGGAGGGGTAGGGTTGAGTCCTCTTCTGCACTCCAAACTCACAGGGAGGCTGAAAGCCTGGGGCCCCTCTGCAGAACTCAGAGCCAGGTGGGGAGAGGGGGAAAATGGAGAGAAGACATGCTGACTCTTGGAAAGGCGATGAAGCCCAGCCTTGCCAGGACCATTTGGGGGCAGCTAAGATCTGGGAACAGGTGAGGGGGTAGAAGACGGGCAGAGGTGAGGTTTCTGAGCCCAGAGGAGGAGCTGATAACTGAGGCCTTGAGGGAAGAGTGCTTCGGGCTGGAGGGAGCCTAGTGCTGCTGGTTACAGCACAGGCCCCTGTGGGATGGTCTTCAGGGAACAGAAAGAGCTGGAAGGAGAAGCACTTTAAATACTTCACATCCCCTGAATCTGTTTCCCCGGGGCTGCTGTAACAGAGCCCCAGACGCTGGGTGGTTTAAACAGAAATTTGTGATTTCAGTGTCCTGGAGGCCAGAAGTCTGAAATGCAGGTGTCAGCGGAGTTGGTCCATCCAGGGCCTGCAAGAGCGAGGGCCTGCTCCGGGCCTCCTTCCCTGGCTTGTAGATGGCCACCTTCTCACCATGTCTCTCCACATCATCTTCCCTCTGTGTGTGTCTGTCTCTCTATCACAATTTCCTCCAAAGGACGCCAGCCATGTTGGATTAGGGGCCCACCTCACTCCAGTATGACCTCATCTTAACCAATCACACCTACAATGACTCTATGTCCAAATAAGGTCACATTCTGAAGTTCGGCAGTTTAGGACTTCAACATATAAATTTGGGCTGCAATTTGGCCCATTACATCCCGCATCCCAGGCTCTGCACCAGCTGCCACCACAGACCCTCAGCAGGCTCCCTTCCTGGGACTGTGTGTGTCCTCTACCCTGGTGGAAGTCTGTGCAGTCTGGGTGAGGAAGCCTTCGGAGCCTGATCACCAGCTGTGATGGGGTGAGGACTGGGCATAGTTTTCTCCCTTGTTCCTTCTTGCCCATCGATTCTCTCAGAGCCTGCCTCACTCAGAGACAACACAAACATACATGCACATACACAGACCACAGACTCTCCACTCAGAGACAACCCCAGAGACCCACGCAAGCACATGAGGCCCCACAAAGCCACACACACACAGACACATGCAGAATTGTACACATATAGACACATGCTTACAGCATGGAGACAAACGAGGATACAGACCACAACTCACACACATCCCCCAGACACAGATGCGTGCTAGCACACCCGCACAGGCACAATGACAGCCATACCAAGATGCACAGGGTCACATCTATGATCTCACAATCACACACCATACAGATCTGCTGATGTGCACTTTCATACACCTATGTACCCACACACACAGACACAAAGCACATGGGCACAGGCTTTCATGTGTACACATACCCACACAGGGAGCGCCTGCAAACACGTGACTTTTTAATCCCGTTGTGATTGGCAGATCCTTGCCCACACACACCATCCCTCTGGCCTCACAGCTCACCATTCACTCCCTGGTAATTGGAGGTAATTTAATCCCTGTCCTGCCCAGCCAATCACAGGCTCCACAGAGCAGGCAGCAATCCAAATGCCCCACCATGAGGGCATCGAAGCAGAAAGTCCCCTCCCTTCTCCGGTTTCCCCACCTACCTTTGTAGTTGAGACGGATTAACAAACCTACACACACACACACACACACACACACACACACACACGCTGAAGTCCTGAGACCATATACACACACATTCACATAACAGAAATGTACACAATTGCACACACACAACTACACATAAAGACACAGGAAGAGAGCATACACCACAGATACAGAGGCACTGTGAGGTCTACACAGATCTCACACACTACACATCTATGCAGATGCACACCATTTCACAGTCAGTGGGAATGTGTGCACATCATCTCAGGAGTTCTTCATATGTGTGCGAACACACAGGTTCTTGGTAACATCTTGAGATGGAGGACATGTCTACACAGCCACACACAGATCTCAGCCTGTGCTCAGCGAACACCCCCCAGGGTGTCTGAGCATGTGCATTCTGACACACAGTGACCGTGAAGAGGTATGTGGGCACAGAAACATGGAACAGGTGTACACACACATGCACACACACAAAACACACAGCACCCCTCACTGGCCCACTGTGTGTCCCCACAGAGGCACAGGGTCCCCGCCTGCTGAAGCCAGAGATGGCCCAGCTCCTTCCCTAGTCACGGTGATTTCCGAGGGCAGGGCACGGCTTGGCCCCACCCGTCAACCTGCTGTTTGTCACTCCATCAGAGCCCGTGAGCTGAAATTCAGAGCCCCGCACTGAGATGATCACGTTTAGCTGTAATGTACCACAGATTGCACTGACATTTGGAAAATATCCCACCTTGGGACCCATTCGACTTCAAACTTCTTTCCTGGAAGAGGAGAGATATGACAGAGGCGGGCAGTGGGGGCCTGCCACATCCTGGAAGCGAGCTGCCTCCCAGCCGGAGCCCATTTGCTGAGATAACTGGCCCCTCCCCACAGAGACGCAGGGACACTTGCCCCCACTCTGCACCTACCTGGGGATAGGGGCCTGGGGAGGAGGGATGGAGATCCCCAAGGCAGAGACAAAGTTCCAGATTATACAGCAAGTCTTCACAGATCTGCTGGGAGCCCCTCCATCAAGTCTGGGGCCTGGCGATAGCTCCCTGCTATCAGTAGAGCACCTAGTAAGCGCCAGGTCCTGTTTTAAGCATGTTACATACATAACCTCATTTGCAATTGTAAAAACCTTATGAGGTAGGAACTGTTATCAGCTCATTTGAATGATAAAAGACCTGAAAGTCAGAGAGGCAACTTGGCCAAGGTCACACAGCCTGGAAAGGCCTGAGCTGAGATTTGAACCCAAGTCCCTCTGGCCCGGAGCCTGCCCTTTTTCTCCCTGCACATGGTGAACTTGTAAGATGTGTTATGAAGTCAGGCAGTCACTGAACCCTCAGCAGACCCTCTCACTACCTTCTCTCCTTTCTTCTTTCCCTCCCTTTCCCCTTCCTCTCTGTTGCATCCTTTCTCCCCTCTTGCCTCCCCTCCTCTCCAGCTCCCTAAGCAGAACCAGTGTTCCCAGATTGATGGCATAGGATGGCTGGGACGGGTTCCTGGGAGGGAGGAGGAGGCCCTGAGCTCCACCTGGAAACTCAGAGGAATAGAGGGGTAAGACTGACATCTGCAGAATTGATGTGCGAGCCTCACAGAAAAGACTCTGGTAGCCACTGCCTTTCAGTGGAGGCAATGGTTGGACTCTTCCTTTGTGGCAGCTGCAGAGAGCCGGCACTTGGTTGAGAGAGCCTTGCCCAGGGCGGCCTGGTCCTCTGGGTTTGTGCCCAGACTGGGTTCTGGGCAACGAGGCCATCCGGGTAAACAGGTGGAGCCATTCCCCAAAGAGGAGCCCTCAAAGGATATTGCCCAGCTGAACTGGGCGGTACTGGTGGAAATACAGGCAATGTGGTAGGAAAAAGATATTTTGAAGGCAGGGTGAAAATTACATCATCCCAGTTAGTCCAAAAAGATAGAAGACGTACGAAGACTGTCTGCTTCTCTGAGGAGCTGATTAATCTCCTTAAATAAGTCAGAGTCCAACTTCCCAAAAGGCAAAAGAAAGTTAGGTTAATCTACTCTAAATGATTCCTGAGCTTCTCGGGGATGGTAATCAATACACGCACTCTCTCTTTCTCTTCCTAAGTAATTCTCAGTAATTGCAAGAAAGAGGGTTTTTGTGTGGAAAATGACATTCTAGCCTCAGAGAGAATCCCAAGGCAAGAGGGTCAATCAGCCTCCAGGCGGGGAGCCGGCCCCGCCGGCAGGGGTGGCGGTGGGACAACCACCATCACGTCATGTCGCAGGCTGCAGAGTCATTCTGAGGTCCATCTGCCTGCAGGAGCTCTCATTGATTGGGGCAAGGGAGCCTGAATGGGCGAACTGAGATCTTCAGCAGAAGCAAAGACGGGTCCCTCCCAGAGCCCATCACTGATGTCATCGAGAGCACTAGTGGTGGCATCAATGCCCACCCTTGATGCCATAGGAGCACCCTCAGTGGCCAATGCTGATGTCCTGGGAGCACAGCAATGCTCAGCAACAGTGCCTGAAGGGCACCACCAGGGCTCATCAGTGCTGACCTTGGGGCACCATCAGTGGTTATCAGCAGTGCCCTTGCAGGCCCATTGCCTACCTTCTCAGGAGTACCCGGCAGTGTCCATCTCCAAAGCCCTGGGTCAGCATCTGCACTGATGCCCCTGAGCACAGACACTGTGTCTTTTTCGGTCATCACTGTATCTTCACCAGTCACAGTGCTTGGCACATAATAGGAGCTCAACAAACTTCTCTTGAATGAATGAATAGGGAGTGAATCTTCTTAGGAAGAACAGGAACTTCTCTGTCCTGTTCCCACCCAACCACGCCATCCTCAGGACCTTACCCTGTGCCTGGGCAAGCTGAGAGCACCATAACTATCTGATGGGTGGGTGGGTGGGCGGTAGATGGATAAATAGTGGACACATGCATGGAAGAAAGAAAGGATGACCGCGGGAGCATAGTCAGCGCCATCTGTAATTCCAGGCAGTCAGCCCTCGAGACCAGAGTTCAGAACAAAGTAATCCTGAGAGAAAAGACAAGCCTGCCTGCTGCCCCACCACTGGTGCCTCTGGTGCCCATGTGGGCCTGATGGCTTCACCTGATCCTCTCCTTTGCAGTGGGGATGGGGATGGGATGGAGATGGGCAGAGGCAGGGAGAGCCTCTCTCCCACTGACCCTACACTCCACCCTCCCACTCTCCAACCTGAATACAATTTTCTAGAATGTCCCCAGATCCTGGAGGAAGCTCATTACCTGCAATCTGCACATAAAAATGTCAGTAGCTGCCTGCCGGCTGGGGAACCAATCACCATCAACTCTGCCTGGCAGCAGAGTGGGCAGGCAGGCCCAGGTGGGGTGCACGGACTCCAGTAGTCAGCCAGGCTCTCTGCAGACGCCATCTTTGTGTAGACCCAGCCGTGACCTCTGGCAGAGCTGACAGCCAAGTCCTCCCAGAGGCCACCCAGGATGGGGAATGCTCAGTCTTCCTGCCATGTATACCACATCCATTGCGTGTCACCTGCTCCCCCGTGCCACCTAATTTTCTCCCTCGGGACAACCCTGGAAGTCAGGTCTGATCACTAAGGAGCCCCACTTAACAGTTGAGGAAACTGAGGCTCTGAGACGAGAGATAAGTTGCCTAAAGTCATGTGAGGATGTGGCAGAGTCAGTTCCCCAACTCATGTCAGTCTGACCCCAGGGCCTGTCTCCTTGGACAGCAGTTGGCAGCCTCTGAACCCAGATCCCCCAGTTCCACCAAGGTCAGCATTGCCACACAGCAGCTTGGGACGGGAGCAACTTCACTGCAGGCAGGGACGACCACAGGCAACCGGGAGCAGCTCCAGCTTAGCAACATCTCATCTCTGACCTCTGCCAGTCACCAGGCTATCAGCAAGGGGTCCCAGCCCCATGAGATTTGTATCTCAAGTCAGAAGGCAGGGGTGATGGGACGTGGCTAGGGAGCCCGCTGGCGCCTAGCACACCTTTGTGTGAATTAGAAGAAGTGATGCCCTCCATCCAGGTGAGGGTTGGCAGCCTTGTGCAGTGGCCAGCATGCACCACCATGCAGAGCAGCCCTATTTTCAGATGATATTCTGCTCTTAAATCCCAGAACCTTGGAACTTCAGCTCTGGAGATATTATTGAATCAATCAGGTTTTTCCGCATTTCAGCCTTTCAAATACCATAGTCATGATTTCTGCCATATCCAAGTGCCACGTGGACTGTTATTTACTGAATGTTTGTAGTCCAACAACTCCCTTTTTATACTTAATTGTATTTTGAAGGCAAAACTTACATGAGTATATTAAGTGGAAAAACAAGAACACAGGACGTAGATGACAACGTAAGGATAAACACCCAGGTAGAACAATGGTTCTAATGCCTGCTCTGATAATGCTGCCTGCTGATGGCTTCAGCCTGTGTCTTACACCCTCTCTATTACAAATAAGATTACTCAGTGTTAGTGTTAAAGGCAAACTAGCACCAAACCCTCCTTTCCTGGGAGTCAGAAAAATGAAACAGAACCGAGGAGAAGCCACCTCTCACCAGGTGACAGCTCAGTGCATTTAATGCTATTTATGGGTCCTCCAGGCCATGCAAGCCACATTTTGGCAGCCCTAGGCTTGATACTAAACTAACTCTCAGGGTTTCCTAGAGTTGACCCACCTGGCCACTGCATCGGTTCAGTGCAAGAGCTCAGGGTTGTCACCTTGATTCTTTCACTATTTGCTGTGTGTTGTTGGGAGAGTCCCTCACCCTCTCTGTGCCTCAGTTGGACAGACCATCCTGTACAGATGCTTTCAGCATTGATATTCTAGAACGCTGAGATCTAAAAAGGGATGATTATATTGTCTAGATGAGAGTTGGCAAACTTGTTCTGTAAAGGGCGAGACAGTAGCTAATTTTGGCTTTGAGAGCCACATGGTGTCCAGTAACTACTCATCCACACTGTTGTAGCGTCAAAGCAGCCACGGACAATCCGTCAACAAGTGGGCGTGGGCGTGTTCCAATAGAACTCTGTTGGCCAGAGCAGGGTGGGGTTGCCAACCCCTGGTTCTACATCAGGAGGACGACAGAGGCCCCAGGGTCAGAGGATATCCCCACAAGGTCTGCAGTGGGTCGGCTGGTGGCCCGGCCCCTGTAAGGTCTGAGCCTCTTCTCCAGGAAGACATCCCCCATCCCATGCTTCCCAGGCAGCCATGATCCACCTGCTCTCTCCCCTCCCCTTTCAAAATTCACTCATACGAAAATATCTCTATCGTTCTCTGAGGCAAAAACCATGGACTCCCTCAGCGTTGGCAGGGCGTTTGAGCCCCATCCGCCCATTTCAGTCGGCGTACCTGAGACACACACATTTTCTGGAGCCCCACACATTTGGATTTGAAATCTCACTCCCACTCCTGGATGAGGGGTCTTCACCCTCTGGATCTATTTCTTCAACTATAAAATAAAGGCTGATATAGACCCATCCCTGTAAGGCTAATTGCAAGGATTAAAGAATTAATCTCTACAGAGCAGCAAATACCTAGTATGTGATAAGCCCTCAACACGTGTCCTGTTATTATTATGCATTACAACATTGACAATTTGGGGTGGGTGCCTCCTGGCCCACCTCCAGCCATGCAGCCCTGCCTGCTGTCCCACAGGGCTTCCCCGAAACCCATCTGCTCCACAGATCACCCCCATTGGTTTCTTGGAAGGCAGCCTTAGGGTTTTTGTGATTTTTTTGTTTCAGTTTGATTTTTAAATCCCAGTTTATTCTTAGTGCCTTAAAAGAGGAAGTGGAGATTTGGAGTCAGATCAGATCCTCCCTAACACTCAGCTTTCCTGCTCTTCCACCCCTACTCCGCCCACTCCAAACGCAGCCCACCTCTACTACTTGCAGAACTTGTCTCTCCCCCAAGAAGGGGTTGTTGTGCGACCCCTGCCCTGCCCTGGGATGGGAGGAGGGGATGGAGTCAGAGGGACTTGAAGTTCACACACTGTCCCCTGTCTTGGGGACTACCCCCACCCCAGCCCTAGGCAGGATCTTTCTGGGCCTCCCTTTCCCACCCACCTCCAGCCTTGGACTCAGGGCACTGGCTCAAGAGCACCCTGAACTGCTGCCACTTCCTAGCTGTGTGACCTTGGGCACCACCATTAAAACCCTCAAGGCCTCTGTTTTGTCCTCTGCAGAATGGGTGGAGAGGAGCAATCTCCCAGGACTGTGGGAGGACACATGGAGATAACCAAGGAGGTGGGGGCTTTGTGAGTGCTCTGAGGCACGAGGGGCCTCAGTGGCCACGGCCTCACTGGGAAAGGATCTGGCTGCCTCCCAGGGGTCTCTGGGTCCAGGTAGAATCAGGCAGAGAGGTTTTCCCAGCTGAGTGTTTCAAGCTCAGGCTCTGGAAATGTTGCAGCTGCCACTCTGCTACGACCCAGCTGGGACCCACTGACAGCATCTTAATTTCAGCTCAAGCTCTTTTCCAGACGGGCTGCTAATTAGGGCTAATGGGCAGCTCTCCCTGCAGGCTCCCGCTGCCTCCTCCTCCTCTATTAAAGCAGGCCACTGAGCAGGGTCACTGGGCTGATGCCCCGGCCCCCACTGGCGAGTCAGTCCTCTGAATTAAGCATCGCTGTCCAAAATCTCTTGGCAGAGGTGAGTTTCTTTGTTGCCTTTTCACTTGACAAATGGGGGGTAGGGGAAATGGCAATATTCATCCAGGCAGGCAGGCAGTCACTCAGTGACCATGGACCACTTCCTACTTTATGCCAGGCCTGTGTGAGGCACAGAAGACATACAGATAGGCTGAACCAGAAACCAAACGTTCTTGGATTCAGAACTTAGTTTAATCTTGTTCTGGCTGTGGGACTGTGGGCAAGTTATGTAACCTTTCTGAACCCAGGTGTCTGCATCTGTAAAACAGTCCCTACCTCCCAGGGATGTTGTAAGGATGAGAAGAGATGTGGTGGGCTGAACACAGTGGCCTGCACTGCAGCCATGAAGCTGGCAGGAGGCAGAGGGATCAGAAAGGGTCCTGGGTGCTTTCGTGAGAAGCTGGAACTTGCCCAGAGAGCAATAAACAGTAGCCATTATTCTTACAATGTTTACTTATGTTCAGTGCTTATAAAGCACCTCCAAAGTGCTGAGAATATGATAATACCTACACTTTTATAGCACTTAGTGTATACCAGGCATTGTCCCAAGTACTAATTCATTTAATCCCCACAACAACCCTACAAGTTAGGTGTGATGACTATCCCCACCTTACATATATAGAAACTGACACACAGAAAGATCAAATAACATGCCCATGATCACCCAGTCAGTATTCAGTTACCTACTGCTGTGTAACAAATTAGCCCCAAATTTAGCAGCTTAAAACAATAAACATTTATTCCTTCCCAGTTTCTGTACGTCAGGAATCCAGGAGCAGGTTGGCTAGAGATATCAATTCCTTGCAGCTGCCAGCATGGTAGGCTGGCTTCCCTCAGAGAGCAAGCAAGACAGGGTACCCACGAGGGAAGCCTCCATCTGTTTATAACCTACTCCCAGAAGTGCTATCCCATCACTTTTGCTCTATCATTTATTAGAAGCAAGTCACTAGGTCCAAGATAAAGGTACCACACACAAAGGCATGAATACCAGATTCCCCATCCCACTGGAGACCATCTCAGTGGGTATCTAGCACAGCCAGGAAATAATGGAGCTAGAGTATGAATCCAGGGAGGCTGGCTCCAGAATCCATGTTCTTACTCCAGAATCTATTTAATATTCTGGCTTCACAATTGTTCCCTGAATGATGAGAAATTAGACACCATCCCTGCCCTCCTGAAGCTCTCCATCTAGAGAGAGATTAAGAAAAGAGAATGAGATGAATGGTGTATCAACAGAGGAAGGTAAAGCCAATTAAGTCAAGGCCTTCCTGGAGGAGGTGATGCCTGATCTGAAAAGCACCAAGAAAAGGTGGATCAAGCAAAGAGGAGTATGGAGGAGAATTTGGCAGCTGGAACAATTTGTGCCAAGGCTCATGCGGAAGACGGGTGTTTCATGTGGAGGCCAGGGTATGTAAGGAGAGAAGGGAGCTGAGGTAGGTAGAGACGAAGCTGGAGAGGTAAACTAAGGCCAGATCATAAAGGGACTTGGATATTATTCCAAAGAACTAGGGAGCCATGGAAGGTTGTCCACAGTAAGTTTTGTGGATTTTAGACTATCCTGAATGGTGTAGTAAATGGCAGAGGATGAATGGGGACAAAGAAAGACATGAGGTGGCTCTTCCTTCCCTAGTCGTTCATTTATTCTGGTAATGTATATCTAGCGAGGGCCAGCTATGAGTACTGTTCTAGGCACTGGAGGTACAGAATAAATCGCATAATGCCAGCTCTTGAAAGTCACATTCTAGCAGGAGAAAAAAATAAACTTACAAAACTAATAAATAAAAAAAGAAAATTATCAAAAGGAAAGGTCCTATGGAAAAAATCAAGTAGGGTAGCATAAAAGCAGAAGTGACATTGGCTTTAAACCTGGATGACGAGAAAAGAGCTGGCCATGGGAACACGACATTCCAGGCAGAGAAACGGCTAGTGCAAATGTCCTGAGGTGGAGCAGGTTTAGTTGGAGGCCAGTACACTGAGGCTTACTGGCCAGCAGGGAGGAGTATGGGGCTGAAGAAGTAGACAGAAGCCGACACAAAAGAGGGTGGTGCCTGATGCTGAGCTCTGGCAGTGGGGAAGACGATGGCAATACTGAGGAAGAAGGCACTATCCACTGGCCTTTGGTAAGCAAATCTAAGTTGCTGCAATAATGATGCTGGGCCCAGAGGATCAGGGGAGCCACAGCAAGTGAGGGAGAGAGGAGAGGCTGACCCAGCCCTGGCCCACTTTGCAAACCTCCTCCCAGGGGACCAGCCACAGATTAACAGTCATCCTGCAGGCGAAGGCAGCAGGTTAGGTGGCATTTGCATATTTGTTTAATAAAAAGTTATGGATGTACAAGGACAGATAATTAATTACCCAGCATAGTTTCCCTCCGAGTCCTCTCCTCCTCCCCGCATTACCACCCTGGCCCCAGTCGCTTTCCTCTCCTTCTGGCTGAGTCAGCAGAACCCTTGCCTCTCCTGAGGAGGGGCCCAGGCCCATAAATACGTACTTATTAAGTGTGTATTGCAGCTGCTCAGGCCCTCACAAGCAGCAGTCCCAGACTGTTCTGCCTGAAGTATGTATGCCAGTGCCCAGCACCACTTTAGCTATTTTTACAAAGAAATTACATTAGATAGTTTGATAGCTTTCAATGTAATTATGAAAGAAATTTACATGTTTATATAAGGAGGGGATCATTAGGCACCCAAACCCCAAGGATATCCATTAGTTGGGGCCCCCTTATTTTCTCCCCAGCTGGTACAAGGGGGTGGAGAGGCATCCCTCTCAGGGAGAGTCAGAGGGACAGGAATTCAAATTGCTGGAACCAGAGCCCCAAGTGGGCGGGAGCTTTCAGCAGTGGACCTGAAACATGATGTGTTCAATAAATGCTCACAGTAAATGGATGGCAGCTCCACAAAGCAAGGGTTTTTGCCCCTCTGAGCCTTAGTTTCCTCATCTGCAATAATGCCTCTCTCTCCCAGATGTTCTGGGAATTCAATAAGATAATGCAAGCAAAACGCTCCTCGCCATAGCTGCCACTGACTGAGTGCTGACAATATTTTGGAAAATGTTCCAAGTACCATACTGAAGCCTCACAATAATTATTTTAAGCGGATGTCAGTACTTTAGCCTTATCCCCATTTAATGGATGGGAAAAGTGAGAGAGTCAACCAGGCAGAATTAGTTACCCCAGCCGCTCAGGGCAGGGACAGGTTCTAAACCAGGCAGCAGGGCTGAGCCCCCACCTCCGGTCAGGAGCTCTGCAATCATCCTAGCTTTCTTTGAGGTAGGCGGCCCGGCTCTTTCCAATTACATTTCAGAGTTAAAGACCCAAAGCCTTCACCCACGCCTGTGTGTAGCCAGGGAAACCCAGACCCAGAAGAGAAGAGTGTTGTACCAGCATCCCACTGAGCAAACCACTCGGGCTGGAGCCCTCTAGTGCTGCCGTGCTCACCTCCCCAAGGCGGAGTAATTAGCCAGGGCTGATTAGAGCTGACTGCAGACCCCCACAGGGTGGAGGCCAGGGCCCTACCTTGGGGCTAGGCTTGCAGGGTGGGGGAGTGTGGGGCACTGAGGGTCCCTCTCAGCAACCCTGTCCCCCACCCACCAGCCCTGGAGGAAGCTGGTTGCCAGGAAGTTAGATCTGAGCCCCAGACGGATGCGCAAGCAACCCAGGGCCAGGAAAAACACATTTTCATCCAAAACTGGGAAGTGGAGACTGGGTGGAGGAGGCTTTAGAGGCCTGACCACCTGAATTCTAATTCTGGCTCTGCCACTTAAACTAGCTGTGTAGCAAATTACTTAACTCTCAGCCTCACTTTCCTCATCCACAAAATCCCTAGGATGTCCCTCACGAGGACAAAAAAAGATTCTGCAGGTGACACATCTGACAGGAAGAAAGCACCCACAAAACATCGTTATCATTGTTACCCAATTCCCAGGAAGTAGGAAAAGAAGAGAATTATCTTTTTAACCAGAGGCTGGATGGCTCATGGAAGCAGGAGAAAGTCCTGCCATCAGAGCATGCAGGCAGGGTGTAGTGGCCCTTTTCCCACCCTGTGACAGTCCCCCAAGTCTTGGAGGTGGGCTGAAGAAGGAAACACCATGTACTGATTGTGTGCCAGGTGTCATTCAGGTGAATCCCAGGTGAGGACATGGGCACAGCCAGCAAGTTGCCTTGCACAGATCACCATTCAGAAGACAGAGTCAGATTCCAACCCCAGGCCACTCTGACCCAAAAGCTTTGGGGGCAGCTGGAGCGCCAGCCTGAAGTCCCCTTCTCTGCATGAGAAGTCACCGGACCATGGGTAGCCCTGCAGATGGCAGGGACCTGGCCAAACAGAGCACAAAGGATTTAATGGAGGAAGCTAATCAGGGAATCCTAGAGAGGACTCTAGACAAGATCCAATTAAAATACCAGCCTCTGTGAGTTCCCTGTTTTAATTTTCCACAAATTAGCTTAAAAGGAAGGATGGAAATGAAGATATTAGGGTTTTTTTTTTTGAGCCAAGAGGGAAAATCCTTTGAGGATTATATTACTTGTTCCTCTTTTATAAAAAAATAAAATAAAATCGCTCTCAGCTGAGGGATTTGGGTTCTGACTCTACCCCCCTTGGAGGCAATTTTCAGGGTCTGCTTATTAGAGTGCAGGCATGGTAACCCCTTTATAATATAAAGCACTATTTCCTCAATGAGCACTTGCTATGTACTTTTCCAAGCCTCACAACCCAAAGGTTGCATCATTGTACCTCTTTACATGGAACTGAGGCTCAGGGAGGTGAAATGATTTGCCTGAGGTCACACAGCTGGGAAGTGGTAGAGCCTGGTTCCAACAGTCATGTGCTCCCCACCGCACATACCCCAGACCCTGGTCCAGGCATCAACCCCACTCCTGCTACCCAGTCCCGCTGGGACCCACAGAGTTGAGGATGGGGACACAGGCGGGCTCCAGCTTGCCTGCTGTGTCCTGCCAGGCCTGCAGAGGTCATTAGTATTCCAGAGGCCCCTTGGACTTCCTGGCCTTCACTTGTCATGGTAGTCCTCCCTCCGGGCTTTTCCAGGATGGCAGTGATTTCTGGACACCCTGTCAGGAACAGGGTCTCAGTTTGTCCTTCAGCACCCCACAGCTGGGATCCAGCCCATTCATCACTGTCTCCTGGCAAAGGCCAGCTCCTGTCACCCATCCCAGTTACTGGCCCTGGCCACTGGAGCCCTTGATCTCACTGCAGTGTCCTCCTCTCCCACGCCCCATCTCAACCTCCTGTCTACTGGAAATAATTTTTTGTGCCAGTATAGCAATAATACAATGACAACAGCCCACCCCGTGTCTCTCACATAGGTGACAGCCACCCCCTGCAAGCCCCAAAGCCTGAGGACACTCCCAAGCTCTGCTCCAAGTCCTGGGGCAGGAAACTGGCAGAGACAAAGCTCCTACCCTTCTGGGCTGTGTGCCTTTGGACAAGTGGCTTAACCTCTCTGCCTCTGTTTCCTATCTGCAGAATGGGTATACAGAAATCTAGCTTGAAAGGCTGTGGTGAGAGTTCCATGGGACCACAGACACAAGAGGCCCTCTCTGTGCCCTGCCAAGCACTCAGAAGATGCTCAGAAAATCTTACCTCTTCCCTCCCAAAACTAGGAGGTGAAGGGCCCAGCTGGGATGAGGATCCCAGGTGGAAGAAGAGGCAGAGAGGGCTGAAAAGATGAGACAAGACTTCCCTTAATGGAGCCCCAAGTCCACTGAAAGGGAGACAAATGAGGCGCTGGGTGGGGGGTTGGGTGGCAGATGAAAATGCCCGGCTGCCTCCCAGGGCAAACTTGACACTTCCCAGGCCAAGCCAGGCAGCTTCCCTGCACCTGGTGAGCACCAGCAGAGCCAGAGCCTGCAGTGACTATAGGACTCAGCATGAGCTTATTTGGGGGCATGCCTGGATTTGAAGGTGACCCTCAAATTCTGGTGGTCGCCTGAGGCTGGGGGTGATCGAGCTAAGGGTTGAGTCTAGTTTGGGAGAAATGTCTGCATCTTGGGTTATGTCAAATCTGTGTGTAAGCCCAGGTTTGGGGGTGTCAGTACTGGAGAGTGAACTCTGGCTGTGAAGCTCCAGGTTGGGGAGTCTGCAGATCGACATTTGTTATTCTCAAGCCTCAGCTGAACCCCAAGTTTTCCCATGAGCCCAAGCCTGGGAGACATCATAATTGGAGGGGAGCTCTGAATTTGGGGTAAGCTGATAGTGAACTTCAACATCTTAGGGGTATCTGTGAGCCCAAGTATGTGAGCGCCACATTTGGGGGCCTCTATTCAGGGGCCCTGCATGTAGGAGTCGGCACCAGCCCTTGAGGTGTGCTTGGGAAGGAGCCAGGCACCCTGAGGCAGTAAAGGAATGAGTCTTGGTGGGTCCCTGGCAGCAGTGAAGGCCCACCCAGTTCCCTATGCTTTTATTCATCTTCACCTCTCTTCCCAGGCACTCATCCTCATATTTTTGGGCTCAATTCCACCACCCATTCAGCACCCCCACCCCCGCCCCGCCATCTCTGCCTGAATTGCCGACTCTCCAGGAATAGCTGTTCTGAACCCCACATCTCAGCAGCCTCCACATTCCCTCCCTGGGTGAGGAGGATCAAGGGATGAAGGAAAGAGAAAATCCATCATTTCCTCCTCCTCCAACAGGGTAAATCCTCCCCATATCACCCTTCAGGGCCCGGGAAAGGCAGAGCCGATTCTTGGGGAGCTCAGAGGCCTGCTGCCTTATCTAAGTCTCTGGAACAAGCATTTTGCATTTATTTCCCCAAATGTGTTGCCGAATTGCGTTCCAGCCCATGGCTCCCAGCCATCTGCAGAGAGAAATCCAGTTAGACCTTGTATAATAAGTTCCTGACAATCTTCCGAGGACGCTGGGTCATAAAAGTCTCCTGGTTTTATCACCGGTAACAGACACGGAGTGAAATTAAGTTGTCTTATCAAATTTAGATAATATATATCCCTCTAGAGTAGAAGGCTCTGCATGGGGCTTTCATGGTATGAGTCCAGGAGGGGGATGGGGAGTGGGGGAGCGTTCTTAGGATGTACACAGGGTGGGGGCCACTCTGGAGAGCCCAGCAGGACTGACCATCAGGAGGACATGGGTCCTGGCATCCCCAGTTTCAATAACAGCCAGGCTTGAATTTAAGACCTGGCTCTGTCATTCCATGTTGGGTGAACTTGGACAACTTACTTTACTTTTGAGGGCCTCAGCTGCTTCTTCCATAAAGTGGGCATGACAATAGTAGTACCTGCCTCCTGGGTGGGTGAGCAATTTAAACGAGATGCTACATGCAACAGGTATAGCCCAGTGACAGAATGCGGTGAGTGCTCGATACATGTTGTCTGAATTTGGGAATGGGAGAAGAGAAACAAGGGCTGGATGTTGATATGATCTGGTCCATTGTCTTCTCCATTTTACAGGTGGAGAAACTGAGACAGGAGTTAGTGGGCAGGAGGAGTGAATTCCCAAGTCACCATTCAGGACTAAGCCATCCCAAGTCACTCCCACCCTAACGTGGGCCTCCTAAAGGGACTGAAGGTTGCCACTTTCCTGCCTCTGCCTGCAGTCCTACCATTCTGTGCCTTGCCCCAGGGAATGGACATGTGTGGTGAGAAGCTTGGCTGTCCTTTTGCTAGAGGAATGAATTCCCAGGACACTGCCCAGTGCCAGGCTTCCAGGCCTGCCCAGCTGGTTCTGGGAAAGTTGTCCCACGGTCTCAGGAGGGGGCTCTCACACCCCAAATCAGTATCTGCCTGCTGGAATTGAGCTGTCTTTATCCCACAGCTGGGATCCTCTCTGTCGCAACCTCACACTTTTGCATAGCTCCGGTGATAGAGAGCTCACTACCTTACCAGGCAATCATTCCATTTCCCTAGCCTGGGCTTAAGAAAACCTCAACTCATCAGACTTCTAATCTAAGACTCATCATTCTAGAACCAAATCCTGCCACCACAAATTTCTTTCAGCACAGCCTGAGTATATGTGAGCCTGTGTGTGTTAATGGATTTCTCTGGATGTGTTCCACACGGTGAGTTCTAAAGGGAGAGGCGGGTGGACTGGTACAGCTCTGGGTTTCAAGGGACACACAATAGGACTTAAAAAAACAACAACTAACCTTTATTAAGCACTTACTGTGTCTAAGGCATGAGTTTTCTAAATCACTCTAATAACCCTGAGATGCTGTTAACCACTATTATCTCCAATTTACAGAGAGGAAAGCTGAGGCACAGAGAGGGAGATAATTTGCTCAAGGTCACACAGCCAGGACATGGGAGAGTCAGGGTTTGAATGCAGGCAGTGTGAGTCCAGAGATATTACTCTTATCACCCAGGTATTCCTAAAGATTACTTGGAATAAACGAAGGACTCAGGTATGTATGGCCCAGGCTGCATTCCAGCCACACCCACCTTCTCATGATTCCTCCAACCTGGTGTGCTCTGTCTTGAGGCCTTCACTCAGACTGTTCCCTCTGCCTGCCACTCTTCTCCATGTTCTCTGCCTGGTTAACTCCTCAGCTGCAAAAAAACTCCACTCTGGGTTCCTCAGGCCGTGTTAGATTCTTCCACTGCGTTCCCACAACCCCATCTCTTCCAAGTAGATTGGGCTCCCAGAGGGCAGAAAATATATATTACTCATCTCTTTCTCCCCCAGCACCTAAGACAGTTTGCTTGTCAAACATTAGGTGCTCAATAAATGTTAAATGACTGTTTACTCATGATAGGCATAGTTTCTCCCCCACTATCCCAGAGCCCTTGGATCAGGAATTGAATTCTATTCATCTCTATAGTGTCACCGCCTGTTTGATATGGATTAGAAAAAAGCAGGCACAATCCTGTGAATATGGCTTGGTAAACCCATGGCACAATGCGCAAAAAAATGAAAAATTCTCCTCTGGCACTAAGGGTTCCAGTTTGACAAATGGAGTCCCACTTGCCTGAGGATGGGCCTTTGTGCAGTACACAACCTGAAGAGCTGTCCATGGAAATCCTGCTCTGGCTCCCTGGGCCCAGCACTGAGCCTGAACATGCAATAGGCATTGTGAGTGTTTGTTGAACAACTATTTGCCAGTATATGTCCCTCTCCTACCCTCTTTTGCCCAAAGCCAGTCTGGGCCCCAAGAGAGAGATTGGTGGAAGAGCCACCAGCTGGGTGTCATATGGCCATGGTGCTGATGGGGGAGTTTGTAAACGTAAGAGGAACAGACAGGGTCAGACATAATTGGTAAATATTTGTCTATCTAATCAGAGGGCCTTTTAATTAGCAATTTCATCCTTGCAACTGGTTTATTTATTTTTTTCTTTCTGCGGGAAGTCAATTAAATGTAACAGATGGAGGAGAACATGGGGCTTTCCTTGTCTCCCACCATCTGTCCCATCCCACCACAACTACCCCAAGCTGTGCTCATACCTCATTGGTGGAGAAGCATGCCAGTCGCAGGGAGGCGGGGCTAAGGAGAATGATGAGCAGGGGCTGGGTCTCTGGCTCCCAGGAAATCTTCCTTTGGTGCTCCCGGTCTCACTGGCCACCCCACACATTCAGGCTGATCCTGTCTGCTGACCTGTGACCCCAATCCTGAGGCCTTTTGCCAGCTGGGCATCTCCCCTTCCTGCCTGCCTAAGAGCCAGTATTGTAGAAGGTAAGCTTGTTTTAGCTCCCACTGTGGGCCTGCCAGGGGCCCCCATTCAGAGAAGACTCTTTAATTGAGTATCTGCTTTCTGCCAATGTGTTGAGCACTAGGGATGTAAATTAGTTCAGAAATTTGTAACCCACTAGGGGAGACATTCATTCATTCATTCACTTATTCTTTAAATATTTACTAAGCAGCATGTATATGCCAAGCTCTGTGCTGGTCCCCAAGGACACAAGGATAAATCCAGCCATTCCCTGATTTTAAATAACTCAGTTAAGCAGAGGAGAAAGGCACATAAATTCAGACATTCGGTGTGTTTATTGAGCATCTACATGACCCAGGCACAGTTCTGGCTGTTGGGGACACAGCAATGAACAGCACAAAGTCTGTGTCCTTTCTACTCCTTTTTAGGGGGAAGAAATAAACAGATGGATACATAATGGCAGGGGCGATCAGTGAACTGAAGAAAAAATAACCATGACATTGTGCAGTGTGGAATCTGAGCTCTGGAATTAGAAATCCAGAGTCCTTGGCATAGCCTACAGAAACCCTCATCGCCCGGCCTGACTTTCTAGGATCACCTTTTGCCATTCCCCACCTCCAGGCTACATTCCAGCCACATCCACCTTCTTATGATTCTTCCAACCTGGTGTGCTCTGTCTTGAGGCCTTCACCCAGACTGTTCCCTCTGCCTGCCACACTCTTCCCCATATTCTCTGCCTGGTTATCTCCTCAGCTGAAATGTCCCCTCTGGATCCCTCAGCTGTGTTAGATTCTTCCACTGCAGTCCCACAACCCCAGTGCTCCCTGTATCCCAGATTCTTCTTCCAGCTTGGTTGTTACCAGGTACTCACCATCTCCCTCATCCTGTCCAAGAGACAGCCCAGGGCCCAGTCTGTGTCTGTCTTGTGCCTCGGCACCATATCACCAGCACCAGGTACAATGCCGGGTGAGTGCCTCATCACCTGTCAATCCCACCAGTATTGACTGAACCAGATTAAACCAAGTAGAGAAAAAGAGAGAGGGCCTCCCAGTCAGGAGCCAAGATTTGCAGAGGCAAAGACAAAGCAGCTTGTAAGATTTTTCAGAGCTCCAGAAACAGGGAACAGCCCGGTGTGGCTGGGTTAAGGATAAGAGCAGCATACAAAGCTGAAGTTAAGCCCTGAGTGTTAAACTAAGATGTCCAGACTTTATCCTTACAAGCCATAAGCCAACTTCGATCATTCACATTCCTCTTCCATGATTTTGCCAGAGATCCACGTGTTTCCATACTACTGTTGGCTTTTTTCTTTAACTGATCATTTTTCAACTGTATTTTTTAAATAATAGTTTTTTTTAGGTAGAATCACATAAATTCCACCTTTTCAAAGTGTGCAATTCAGTGGTTCTTAGCCAATTCACAGAGTTGCACAACCATCATTAGTATTTGACTTCAAAACATTTTCATCAACCCAAAAGAAATCCTACACCCATTATTAGTCACTTCCCATTCCCTTTTCCCCCAGCCCCTGGTAACCACTAATCTATTTTCTGTTCGTGTGGATTTGCCTGTTCCTGAGATTTCCTATGAATGGAATCATATACAATATGTTGCCTTTTAGAACTATCTTTTTTTCTATTAGCAAACTGGTTTCAAGATTCGTTCATGTGATAGCATGTGTCAGTACTTCATTTTTATTGCTGAGTAGTATTCCACAGTGTGGATATATCTCATTTTGTTCATCCTTTCATCAGATGGTGGACATTTGGGTTGCTTCCACTTTTGGCTATTTTGAGTTTTGCTGCTATCAACATTGATGTACAAGTTTTTACACAGACTTATGTTTTCAGTTCTCTTGGGTGTACACCTTGGAGTGGAATTGCTGGGTCATATGGCAGTCCCAGGTTTAACTACAATTTCTCCGCATCCATACTAATACTTGTATTATTTTGTCATTTTAGCCACTCTAGCAGCTAAAATCTAATGGATTTGAAATGGTATCTCATTGTGGCTTTGTTTTGCATTTCCCTAATGACTAATGATGTGGAGGATCTTTTTGTGTACATATTGGCTATTTATATGTCATCTTTGAAGAAATGTCTATTCAAATCCTTTGCCCATTTTAAATTGCATTGTCTTTTTATTGTTAAATTGAGTAAGAGTTGAATTATTTATTGTTGGGTAAAGTTATTGTTCAGTAAGCGTTCTTTTATATTCTGGACACAAGTCTCTTATCAGATTTTTTTTTTGCTTTATTCTTAAAAGGAAAGTTTATATCACTATCTAAAATGGAAAAAACAGTGACAGGTGTCATAAATCAAAGGTGATTTTGAATATAAATATAATTCATTAATTCTATACAATTAATTAATTCAAATACTAATCATCTCCAATGACCCAGGCATCACTCTTGATACTGGGGAATACAGCAATGAACCAGACAGGTAAAATTCCCACTAACTAAAGTTCCTCGTTTATAATGGTATGAGGAAAAGCAAAACCAAACAAAAGAAACCAATATAAATGTCATGCTCTGCTGAGAGCTTGAAGAAGTGGATGCAGTCGTGTCTGCCAGCGATTTTGCTATTGGATGGTCAGGGAAGGACCCTCTGAGGAGGTGACCCTCAAGCAGACAGCTGAAGGAAGAGAAGGTGCCAAGCATGCAAAGTTCAAAGGAGAGAGATTTCTGGACAGAGAGGGTAAGACAGAACTGAGCTGAGTGTGAGTAGAACAGAGAGGGCCAGGGGGTGAGTTATATGGGATGAAAGAGGAGAAATAAACAGAAAAAGACCCCAGGCACACAGGGCCTGTAAACCAGAGCAAAGGGCTTGGATGTGTTGTAAGCACGAGGGAATACCCTTTGAGACTTTTAAGCAGTGGAGTAACATAATCTGATTAATGTTTTAAAAGCCTCTCTGGCTACCATGTGTTGGATTGTTGGGATGTAAGGGGGAAGCAGCAAAGCCAGAGCAGTGGTTTATTGCAACATGCAGGTGGGAGATGATGGCTCGGGCCACTGTAAGGAGCAAGGGGAGAGGGGACTTTTTCAGAACATATTTTGCAGGAAAAGCTGACAGGCGTGGCTGATGGACTGGACGGGGTGGGCAATGAAGAGCAAGGAATCAAGAAAAACTCCTAGATGTTTAGCGATCTATGAAATGGTAGGAGGGAATGCAGTGGGGTAGGGTAACTCAAGGCTCCATTTTGGACTTACAGGTAGAGAGGCCTGTTGGACACCCAAGTGGAGCTTTCAAGAAGGCAGTGGGAAAAACGTCTCTGGGTCTGGAGAGATGCACTTGGGGATCACTGGTTGTGTTTAAGGCTATGGGACTGGATAGGGTCCCAGACAAAAGGGGGCCTGAAGCAGAAGCCATAGCATGCCAGCTGCAGAGGACCAGCTGCAGAGGACAAACCAAAACAGGAGACTGGGGAGGGGCACCGAGTGAAGAGGATGCAAACAAGAAAGCATGCAGTTGGGCCAAGGGGTGAGTGTTTCGAGGGGAAGGAAATGGTTGGAGAAATCTAGTTTTAAAACACACCAGTGTTACTGAGTTCTAGCCAGATGTCATTGCTTGCTGATGACTCTGAGTCTGAGCCTGATCTCCCTTTGGCAAAATGTGTGAAAGACAAACCATCCCTCAAACTACGATGTCCTCCTTGGCGTTGAAAGGAAACTGAAAGCCCCAAAGGGACACCAGCTCAAGTACCACCTGAAGTCATTCCCCTGCCTCCTGGGTTCTCCTGGCACCCTTGGAGAACCACTTCTAGGGCCAAAGGGGGTAGCCGAAGGCTGTCGTCCAGGGCAGCGGTATGGTCAAATTAATGGGGATGGAGAATGGCCTGGAGAGACCAGCTGGGGAGGAGGGAGGAATACTGGCCCTGGTCAGAGATGTGAAGTCTAGACTGAAGCAGAGGACACAAAGCCAAGAGGTCATCAGGAGGTCCCCTGAACCCCCCTCTGAGCCCCGCCAGCCTCAGAGCCGAGGCCTGCGTGTTCACCTTGCCTTCTACTCATCCCAAACCCCACCTCTTCCCCAGCTCTCTCTGATACTCCACAACCCTGATCCATTCCCACTCTGCCCCAACGAACAGACAATGCTAGAGTTTACTGAGTGCCTTTTCCCCACACCCTTCCATTTTACAGATAAGAAAACTGAAGCGCAGAGAGGACTAGCAAGCTGCCCAAGGTCACACGGTAAGTAAGTGGTGGAACTGGGTTTCAAATCCAGAAAGTCTGATGCAAGGCCATATTACAGTGGTAGAGAAAACGGAACCCACCTCCTATCCTACAAGGGAGCCCTTTGTCAGTGAGCCATTTCTTGCATACCTCCAGCGACAGGCAGTTCACCAGCTCCCAGGTTAGTCTGTTTTACTGGTCAGGTTGATTCATAAATCCCTTTTTCTGTCCCTGCAATCTTTCTCCCTGTAACTTCTCCCCACTAGCATTGCAACAGAGGACTGGGAGTGGCGTGGTGGCATAGAAGTTCAAAGGAGGGCCCGAAAGTCAAGTCAACGTGGATCAGTAGCTGTACAGCCTTGAGCAAGTCCCTCATCTCTCTGGGTGTCCGTCTGCTCACTCAGGAGCCTGGCCGAGGACAGGACCCGCCTCCGTGCTGGGGTTTGTGTGGCGGGTGCTTAGCCCAGTCCCCTGGGAGCTCTGGTGATGATGCTCTCTCTGCACAGACTGTCCCCTCCTCCCCCAGGGTCCCTGGCTCCTCCCCTCAAGGAGGTCCTCAGTTCAGGTGCTCAGCCTCAGGCCCTGCTGCAGTTTGTCCCCGTCCCACCCCTGGGCTTCCTGTCTGCCCCTGGTTGCCTGCCCTCCTGTGGCTCAGGTGAGCCCAGCTGCACCTGCTCCCTAATCAGGATGCCAACCGCCCAGCCCCTGCCCCCTGCAGGGCCCTGTGAGGCTCCTCGCTAATTCCTCTTCCTCAATCAGCCATGCTCTCATGGCCTCTCAACTGATTGCCCCTTTGTTCCCTGCCAGGCCGGTGCCACCTCCAGAGCCCAGCTCACCCCAGACAGCCCCCTGGGTGTCTGGCCCACCTGGCTGTACCCATTAGGCTAAGTCTGGGCCTGCAGGTTTCTGAGGGAGCTGGGGTGTGCCTGGGGCATGTATAAACAGAACCACCAGGAGTGTGTGGTTGTACACACACATGCACACACACACACACACTACAGAGAAAAAACATACACGGACAGGAAGCAAAAGCACTTACGTACATTCTTTTAAAGCACATCCACAATAAGCAGGAAAATACACGAATACACTTTTTCGAGACAAAAATGCACAAATAAACCCACCCAGGGACACACACACATACTCCAGCAGGTGCTCTATCCATTCCAGCCCATGTTTCAGCTCCTCCCACCCTCTGCTTTCAGCACCTCCCCACTTCTTAACTTCATGCATAGGTTAGTTAATGCCCAAGGCCCTCGGCCTGAGTGAGCACAGATAACAAGGCAAATCTCATTTCCAGAGCCAATCTGTGTCTGGCTCCCAACCTGCTACCATGCACCTCGGGGCTGCACTCCCACACCGGCACCCCCCCACCCAGCCTGGAACATCAATAGGGGCTGACAGTCTGGCTGCCTGGCCCTTATCATTTCCCAAAGTCAGCATGCCCCTTGCTGAAAAGAGGAGGTTGAAGGGTCCCAGCGCAAGCCCAGGGCAGCAGGGCAGCTGGGGAGGGCCTTTCCTGCTCAGTGACATCAGCAGGGCCTCAGCTCCCAGTTTCCCTGAGGGCTGGGCTGGCCTTGCTCAGGAGGCAAAGACCGCATCCCAGCCAGCTGGCTGTGTCCACTTCCGGCTCAGTGCTCAGAGTGGAGGGGGAGAATGACCCCTAAGAAATGGCAGAGGCGGAAGGAGGAGTCAGGAAGTCTCTGGCACTCTGGGCCTGGCATGTCCCTAAGGCAGGGGGTCATGCAGGGTTTTGGGGGAGGGGACCCAGACACTGCAGGCTAAAAGGGAGGGAGGGGGGCACCAGGGCTTTTGGGACCTGCTGCCTCAAACCCTTGCCTTGCTCCAAGACTGACCTTCAGCTGGAACACACCAGTCCTGCTATAGATGATGTTAAAATACTGAACTACTTCCAAACATCTCAGTAAATAGGTGCTGCCCAAGCTTTCTGAATAGCCCCAGCATATAGTCACTGCCCTGGTGTTCTCCTCATCCCCAGAAATTAAAGAGTTAACCCCTGGTCCATCAGGGGGCCTCCAGGGACCCTACCCTCCAAGGACCCTTCTGACTTGTTCCTGGCCATGATTCCAGGTGGGTTAATAAAGATGTGGAGCATCATCCTGGACTCAACCTCTGCCCTGGCCTCCCCTGGTCCAGCGCCCAGTCTGTCTGCCCTGCCCCTCTCTCTGACTCTGCCTGTCTGGAAGCATGGGTGACTCAGGCCCAACCGCAAGCTGAAGGCTCCTGCATCCAGCTCTTTAGATAAGAGTCTTATTGGCCAGGAGGCTTCAAGGGAGAGTTGGAAGTATAGATGGAACATGGCACCCCCAACCAAAGACCTTACAGGGACAAAAGTCAGTGGAGACTTTCTGGGTCTCAGCCAAGGGAGAGTGGAAGTGGCCCCCCCACCTAAGCCCCAGCTTCCTCTGCCCCTTGTACCCCTTGCAGTCCCCCACGCTGACAGGATCTCCATCATCCATACAGATTTATTTCTCAATAATTTCATTTTATCCCCAGCTCCAGAAAGATAGATTGCCCAGTGAGGTGACTGGGGAATCTGTGTTGAACTCGTAAATTTGCTGACCCTTGTGAAGCTCCCTCGAAGTCCCCCACACTTGAGGAGGGTGGGCAGAGGCAGTGAGTGTGGCCCCTGTCCATGTCTCCCTGTCACTTCTGCAGGGGGCAGGTGAGGGGCCTGCTTGAAACCACGGGAAAGGGGGAATTTCCCTGCCCTGGAACTATGAGGGGAGGCTTCTCTCCTTACCTTTGTTACAAACAAGGCTGTTTGTCACTTGACGGGCAGGATGACCTGCCTTCCCGCTCCCCTCACTAGCCCCCACTCCCTCCTCTCCCTGGTAAGCAGGAGGCACTGTGCTGGGCAGCAGTGGGAAGCTTGTGGACAGCGAACCTGGTTTGGGAGGGAGAGCACACACACACACCCCTAAGGAGCATGCACATACACGCAGAATAGTAGCATGCCCACACTAACATCTGCTAGAGAAGAGATCACAGCGCAGTAGCAAAATCAAAGCAGTGTAGGAGAAAGGAGCATGGGACCTGGAATCCAGGAGAGCCTGAAATTGGGTACTGGCTGTCCTGTGTTTCCTTGGGCCACTAATTTAAACTTCCTGAGCCTCCCCTTGTTCAGCTGCAAGGATAACTAATATTCCCTCAAAGCATTGTTGTCAGGATCCAATGAGAAAATATGTGAGAAGTGACCGGCACATAAATGGTAGGAAGAATCGTGATTACTATGCACACACACTCACACACACATACTCACACACGCATGCGCACCTCTCCCTTTGCCTTTCTGCATCTCTCCATAACCTGATTCACCCCTCTTTCCATTGCTGCACGATCCCTAACTGACCTCGCACCTCTGCCCTCCAGGAGCAGAATGATGCAGCCCAGAGCACCCCCACCCGAGGCTACATTCAAGTCCTCTTCCCTGTCTCCCCCAGCCTCCCTCCCCGACCCAAGTCACCTCCGTCATCTTATTCCACACAATTCCCCGCCCCCTGCCCACCTCCCAACCCCATCCCCAACCTTCATAGTCCTGATACCAGGAAACCAGGTCACAGGTAAGGCTAGAGTTTGGAGGTGATTTGGGACGGGTTGGGTGAGAGGAGGAAGAGATGCCACAAAGTACAAACAATGTGAACTTGGAGCAGAGCCTCAAATAGGGAACTAAGGACTTAAACCAGTGGTTTTTAAGTCCCGGTTGAATGTTAGAATCACAAGGGAAACTCTAAAATATATATATATACTAATGTCTGGACTACCACCATCACCCCCCCACCCCAGGAACATTTTATTTAATTGGTAAGGGATGAAGCCTGGTCATTCTAGGGGTTAGAAGCCCAAGCTTTGAAGGGAGGCGGGACGGAGCCCCAGCTCTGCCCCATGCAGAATCCTTCCCTTGAATGAGCCTCGGTTTTCCTCCTCTGAGGCAAGGGGATGCTGACCCCCAGGACTGCAGGGAGGATTGTAAGCGCCAGTCCTTAGGGCAGGGGTGGCCCCTGGAGTACTCGGGAGCAGAGGGGACCTTCCTGGGAACCAGCTGGGCACCCCCAGCTCCAGGTGGGACTGAGTTTCTTGCCATCTCCTCCCACCGGGGTGCATTCCTCCAGGCACCCATCCTGTGCCCCCCTGCTCTCTCCATATTAAACATTAGCACCCTTCCTTCCTCAGGCTGCAGGCCCAGCATTTCATTTCCTTGTCCCTCCAATACTACCCCTTCCCCGGGGTCCAGGGTGGGACCAGGCCTCCAATAAGATTCACACAAAGAATCTCCTCTGGATCCCTGGCTTCCCTGCTGGGAGGCTGCTCCCATCCTGATTTTATCCCAGCAAACATTCCCGCCTAATTAGTATTCCAAGGAGAGCTGGCTCCACAGGCCCCAGGATGTGTTTGCCAGCCGGCCAGTTCCCTGTCTTCCCAGTTCAAAGTGAGTAATTCCATCCCTCCCAGGCCCATTTAAGGGAGTGAATAATTAGTTACATTCAATTAGGCCTCTCTCCACTGTGGCTCCTGCCTGCCTCACTTGGGGGGACAGGCACACTAATGAGATGGCACATGTCTGACACGGGGAAAGGGTGTTAAATACAGACTTCCCCCCACGCCCCTCCACTGGGCCCGCGGGTGTGGAGGGAGCAAAGAGGAGAGGAGAGAAGAAACTCAAGGGGGCGGGGGCACTGGGGATGAAGGCAGGAGCAGAAGGGAGGGGGAAAGAGGTGGACTGCAACCAGGAGATGGGAGAGGAGCGTACAGAGACAAAGTAGGAAAAGTAGAGAAGGCAGGAAGGGGGCCAAGAAGAAAAGGGAAGAGAGAAGCCGCCTGAAAGTCCATCACTGTGGAGCCCTTACATGAATCAGCCTCCAACTGTACAATGGAACCCTATGCAGCAATTAAAAAGCACGTTGTCCATCTCTATTTATTGGCATGGAGAGTCGTCTGCTATATACTGCTAAGCAAGGAAGGCTGCTTACGCAAAAATATGTATTAATAGCTCTAGTTTAAGAAATATTTTTGGCACAGGAAACAAGCCCGGAAGGACCTGTAACTGGTGGTTGGCAAGGTGGTGGGGAGGCTTACAGGTGGTCTTATTTTCCTGTTTATTGCCTGGCTGGGGTGTGTGTGATGCAAAGGTATGACTTTTGTAATTATCAAAACAGTAACACTGGTTCAGAAGAGAACAAGGGTGAGATGGAATTGCTGGGAGAAGGGAAAAGAGGTGGTTGGTCAAGGAGCAAGGCAGAATGCAAGGAGGGGGTCCTGGAGGGAGGAGCTGCCAGGAACTAGCTGGGTGCCAAGGCCTGGAAGGATGTGCCAGCCAGAAGGGAGAGAAACAGGGAGCCCAAGGGACTGGGGGCTAGGAATAGAGGAGCAGTTCCCCCACCCCCAATCTCCCACCCACTGGACCGTCTGTCTGGGCAAAAGCTGCTCGCTGATCTTGCTGAGTCCCTCCCAGAGCCCATCGGCCCCCTGACAGTGCTCCAGGGCCCAGAGTGGCCTCTCTGAGGAGCTTCCCCCATTGCCCAGACTCCAGGACCACAGCATGGGTTTCTTTTTTCTTTTTTTTACGAGTTAAAACTGTATCTCCCTACCCCTGGAGGTGGGTTTGTAATTTTCTGTGCCAGAATCACTCTGGGGGAGAAAAATCCTTCCAGGCAGTCTTTAATAACTTCTGCTGTCCAAGGAATCCACTGCACAGCCCTGAAGGCTTTAATGGAAGGCTATGTGCATGCCGGGGGGTGGCTGGGACCAGGTAGGGGGTGGGAGGGAGGTGTCTAGAATTAAGGGGACATCAACACCCAGCCAGTCCCAGTCCCAGGGTAATTCCTTCAGTCCTAGAGCTTCAGTACCTCTCCAGGAACCAGGTGGCAGGATGGAGCCTAAGGCCCTGGGGGGCTCTCTCCAGCCTCCAGGCTGGGGTGCTGAGAAAGGAGACAACTTGCCTTTGACACACTCCTAACTCAGCTCCAGACCCTCCCAAGGCCTCAGTTTCCCTGTGTATGAAATGAAACGGTTGGCCACCATGAAGCTCCCAGTCTTTTAGTCCCAACCGTCTGTGACATGCTTTCTTGGGCTCTGTTTTAAAAAACATCTGCAACTGGTAGTGTTTAAACATTGGCAGATTTCACGTGGGAATCTGGATTCCCAGCAATAAAAAACTGTCCTTCCTGCACGGCAACCACCGGAAGGACTGATAGATGCTGTGCCCACAGAGAGGCAGAGTGTCTCCACTTTGCCAAAGTCCCTGCCACCCTGACTCGTGACCGGGACTGCATCCCTGTCCATCTCCTGTGCCGGTGGGTTTGCAACCCCAGCCCTGGAGGTTAGCTACTCTGCTCTGAGTTTTCCCTCTGTCCTGGAAGCCACACTGTCTTTGAATGGTGCGTTACCATGTGTCTGTTTCCCTACTTGCTGAACAGGTAAAAACCACAGGCTTTTGGGTCACCCTAGTTATATCCAAATCCTAATTCTAACTCTTCAGATGGTAGCAAGTCATTTAGCCTCTGAGTGTCACCTGTAAGACGGGTGTTAAAAGAGATTGTGCCTTATGTAGGGTTGTCCTACAGACTAGGTGCATGCGGAGTTCTGAGCCCTGGCCTAGCACAGTGAGCACTCGATCCACTAAGTATTGTCACTGCGTACAACCAAAGCTCAGGATGAGGCCACAGTAGGAATGCAAGCGATGCTTGTGAAATGAAGGAAACAGTGAAGAGGGAGGCCTGGGGAACGGATGAAGAAGCAGAATAGGAGTTGCAGGAGGCTCAGGCCGGAGGCGGAGAAAAGGCCTCATAAGTAAGGGTGGGAATGTGGTGTGAGTTGGCAAAGCCAGCCACCAGGGTCTTCGATGTTACCTTGGCGCCACCTTGTGGCTGATAAATGACTTACACTCACCCCCTCCATCTGCAGTGGAGTGGACCCCTATATTGGGTTCACTTTTATTTTTAGAATTGGAGGAACCCTTAGAATTTCTAGGGCCCTAGCCCTTCATCACACACCTGGGAGAAAAGTGTCCAGAACCAGAGAGTAATTTTTCCAAGGTCACAGAAAGTTCCTGGCTGAACTTCATTAGAACCCAAAACTTGCTACAGCAGCCAAGAATACCAATCCCTTCCCTTTGTCAGGGACACCGAGATGTACAGAAGTGTCCTTCTTATGCATGAGCTCTGCTGGCTCTAGGGGACGTTCTCTCAGAAGCAGCCTGTGACAAAGAGGGAATGCATGTAGCTTATTCAGGAATTGAACTCAAGATGCACTAGTGGGGAAGTGAAGCAGGGAAGAGAAGGAAGCTAACAGAGAGGGGCAGCTGGGGCAAGGAGACAATACGGACCATACTTCAGATTTGTTCATCCCAAGGGCAAGGGAGCTGGGGCATTTATCCTCCAACTTTCATTCTTAGTTGGTTGAGAATATTCTGGAGCATTAACTCCTGCAGGTACATCTTACCTGCCCCCACCAGCACAAAGCATGTTTTTGGAACCAGGGAAAGCCCTGAGGGAAGTGATCCAAGTGCTTACAATAGGAAACTGCCTCCTTCTCTAGAAAAATGAATGCCACGAGCAGTCGTTCTCAAAGTGCGATCCCTGGACCAGCAGCGTGGCATCACCTGGAACACGTGTTGGAAATGCAAATTCTTGAGCTCCACCCCAGACCTACTCAATTGGAAACACGGGTGGTGGGGCCCCGCAATCTGTTTTTTAATAAGTCTTATTAGTAGTTCTGATACATGTTCAAGATCAAGAACCTCTAACCCGGGAGAAAACAAAGGATGTATCAATAGTTTCTGCTATGGGTATTGACTCCATTTGCCAGATGAGGAAACTGAGGCACGAAGCAATGAAAGTGATCCACCCAAGGTTACACAGATAAGAGAGGCAGAGGTGGGTCTTTTGTCTCTTGCCACCATACTGCCAATAACAGAAGTGATCTATACTAGCATTTGGACTCTAGGCAGAGGATAGGGTGAGACCCCCAAGTTCCCCTTCCCCACCACAGAGCTCCGCTTTCTAAAACACACTTCTCCATCTGGTGCATCCAAATGGTTCCTGAGGCTCTTTTGGGAAGGCTACCAAGCCAGGTGCTCCTGTCTTGGCTCCTAGTTGCCCTCACAGCCTCCACTGGAAACAAGCCCTCCACCCCTACCCTCAAAAGCAGTTTCTCGTTGGGGACAAAGGTTGAGATCCCTGAGTTAAAACAACCTGGCCTCATCTTCACCTTGAATCTTTCGTACAGGCGCTTTGCATGGCTCTTCCTCCCTCCTCCTCCTGTCCTCCAACCTCCTCCCCGCCCCGCCTCTCCCCTCCCCTCCCCTCCCCTCCGCTCCCACTCCATCTGCTGCTCCTCCTGGCTAGGCTCCCCCTCAGTTGGCACAGCAGAAAAAGAGAACAGGATGGTTTATTTTTATCCTAAGATACTGCTTGTGGCAGGGCGAGGGTGGGGGGGCACCCTCTGACCAAGGAGCCGCAGTTCCTGTAGCAGTTGGGAGGTCAAGAGGCAGTGGCAGGCCCAGGAGCGCCCCAGGAAGGAGCTAGAGATGTAGGGTCCAGACAACAGACACGTCCAGGAGAAGCAGCACGGGACCAAGAGTGGGGAGCCCTGAGTGGCACCACCAAGAACTGCTGTGTGACCATAGGCAAGCTCACCTCTCTGGGCCTCCATTTTCACCTCTTAAAGAAGAAGGGATGCAGGCCCTGCCTGCCCCGTTTTTGTGAACAGGAATAAAATGAGGAGAGCGTTTTTTGCAAACCTGATGCCAAGCGTGAGCATTCCACGAAAACCACCCTGGAGGGGCAGCAGCCTGGGGACATTATTTACCTCAGAAATAATGCCCCTAATTCTGTAAGTCTGACAGCGAGTTAAACAGCTTATGTCACCCAGCATGTCCACCCCCATTTTTCTTTTTACGTGTTTGATGACTTTTTAATTATATAAGCATTATGTGAATTCACTCTCCTTTTAGGAGAAAGAAGTCATATCTTCCATTAACCAACCCTTCTTCCCCAACCCAGACATTACAACTCTTTCAAGATGTGCGTTTTCTATGTATGCCTTCAGAACCCTTGGTATAGCGACATATATATATATGTATGTATGTTATGTTTATACACATGTCCATTGGGTGACACACCATATTGTTTGGGAATATGTGATTTAAAGAAATGTTTCCATACCCACTATTCTGCAACCTGCGTTTTACTGTGTTTTTTCCACAACAGCGTTTTTGAGATCCCATTGTATAAATATATTACAATTTTATTTAGCCAGTCTGCTGTTGATGGACAGCTAAGTGGTTCCCAGTAGTTCACTGTCACAAGCAATGTTCCAGTGCATATCCATGTGCACAGAAACCACCAGGATACATCTCTGGGCATTGAACTTCTGGGCTGGAGGGTTCAGTGGTATTACTATGTGGCCCCCAGAAAAGTTTTGCCTCCATCTTTAAAAGTAAGTTTGAAGACTGAGTGGGCTCCAGGGCTGGGTGAAAAGTTCTTTGAAACGAGCTGCTTCTGAACTGCAGGAGTGCAGGTGGGTGAGGGCCACACCCCGCGCCCTCATGCTACCACAGGGGTAGCAGCTCCAGACTCTCCGGCCACAGGCCATTTGCCTGTGCTGTCATGTTCCCGGGCACACATAGCCTCACTGTCTCTCCTGCACCGAGATGCGGCTCTCTTTGCCATCCTCCTGGGTGACGGGCTGGCAACCGTGTAAGGTCTCCTGCACAGGACCACTGGAGTCAGTTTGGACAGGAACGTCCTCCACGTAAGTTGTCTCCGTAGGACCCTGCCATACAAATTTAGGGTGCCGCGCCTGGGGCGCCAAAGCATGAGGTTACCCCCACCAACACTTCTGAGGACCCCTTCCATCAGGATGGGATCGCCCACACCAAAGCCCTTTTCCCAAACTGAGGGTCAGTGCTGATTCCACGGGTGCCTCCTGCCCCCTGCTGGCCACACCGAGGGTGTCAAGAAGCTTCCAGAGTGGGAGCCAGTGGGTTCGAGGAGTCGCCCCTTCAGCCCCCATCCATTGGCCCCACACCAAGGCCCAAAGATGTTCCCCACGGCTTGAACACCCGGAAAGAAGAGCAAATGTCAGACTTTGCCACTGGTGCCAGGGCAGCTGTATGGGGAGGTGGCTCTGGAGATGAGAGAGTGAAGGCAAGGCACCCAGGAGCAACCACCGGGAAACACCAGCTGGGCGCGAGAGGAGCCAATTCTCCTGTCACCCCGCTGGCCACAGGGGCAGACCTGGGATCAGTTTTACTGTCATAGACAACAATGAGTCCATCTTTCTTTCCAATTTGACAAAACTCTGAGCTGGTTCCCAGGCGTGACCTACCTTATTCTGTGGCTTCTTGGCCACCCTTCCTAGAGAGAGAAAAAAAAAAATGAGATGTGGAATTGGTGAGGCCAGACCAGCAAACAGCTGTGCACTTCTGCCTTCCTCCCCCATCACCTCCCCTTGTGGCAACTCACCGATACAGGCAGACACCAACAGGACAGCGAACAGGATCCCCATGGCAATGGGGATCACCACCAGAGCCCTCATCCGATCCCGGAAACCTGGAGAAACCAAGACATCAGCAGTGGCTCTCCACCTACAGTGGCTCCGCACCCCCAGGTGTGAAGATGTGTGCCTTGCTGTACTCTAAAGCCCTTCATAGTGTCAGAGCTCATCCATGTCCGAGGATTCAAACAAGTGGTCCTGGCAAAATGTGGCCAGCAGATGTCTTTAGTGTGGCCAGCACATTTTGAAAAACTATTTTTGAAATATTTGCCAACATTTTTAAATTAGGAAATTGCATATTTAAAATCTGGATATCTGGTTTCTCTTAGAAATCTGGATGATCCAGCCCCAGTGGACCAGCAGCCCCACCTGGCACCCATGCACCAGAACTGAGGTCTGTCTCCACTGGCTTACCATGCTCCCCATCCCACCCTCCTCTCTACCCCAGGCTGAGGTCCAGCATTCTTTGTGTCTGCACTGCTTGCTGCCTTTGTTGTAGAAGAATGGAGGGGAAAGTAAAGGATTTCTTGTACCTAAGTCTCTATACCATGGGGGAAAATGAAAGAAAGACCAAGAGGCAGGGCAGGGACCAGGGTGAGGCAAGTGAGGCACTTGCCTAGGGACAAAATTTAAGGGGACACCAAAAAACTCAGTAATCAAGATAAGCAATAATTTAATGTCATGTTTTGAAAAATCGTATCAGCAAACTATGGCCTGTGGGCCAACTATGGAACCAGGGGCAAGATGAGGCTGAGGCAAGTGAGGCAAGGTCAGGCAAGTGCAGGGTCAGATGTTTTTATTTAAAATTTTGATATTTTGTTCATTATGGATTTTTTTGCATTAAGTTTGATTTTATTTTTAAATATTGCATCAAAATATTATTTACTTTGATTACTGCACTTTTCTGGCATCCCCTTAAATATTGTACCCAAGGCAAGTGCCTCAATCACCTCATTTCAGTCCCAGCCCTGCCAGGCGGAAAGTGAATTTTAAGAAAAAAGAAAGAGAGTTAATTTTTCTTACCCCTGACCTTTTTCACTCATTAACATGACCTGCTTAGTCCCTATAGTTGAGCTTGTGATGTAAGCCAACCTCTTTATTCAAAAATCAAAACTGAGGCCCTCAGAAGAAACAGTGTCACACCATGTAGGTACCTGAAGCATAGGGTGGCAGAATAGCATGGATGGGGCACCTCCAAAGTACAAGAACCCATGCCAGGTACTTATTCCAACTCACTAAAGGGGGTGCTTTTATCACTCCATTTTACAGATGAAGAAACTGAGGCTCAGAGAGAGGAAGTGACTTGCCCAGGGCTCCACAGATAAGTGGCAGAGCTGGGATGTCACAACCCCAAACTGCCTCCTCCTCTCACATCACTTACCCTCTCTCTTTCCCTACCTACCGGGGGGGGGGGTCTCTGTGTGCCTCAGTCTCCCCCTTCAGTTCCCCACCTTCCTAGCCTGCTGCCAGGGCCCATTCACCAGGACTCACCACAGACGGCATCTGTCTTGTCAGTCCCTGGCTGTAGCTGCACCAGGTTTTTCATCTCGCAACTGTGTTCATACACATGTGCACACACACACACACACACAGACACACATACACACGGAGGGAAAGAAAGAGACATTAAGTTTTCCCAACTATAAATTTCCAACCCCAGAAGGAGACAGTCAACAACCAATAGGTCCAGGTTTATTGAGCACATATTATGTGCAATCTCCTATACTGATTATTATGGGAATGACACACTCTGTCCTTATGGAACTCATGAGTGCAGAGAAAAGATTGTTGCATATCTTGGAGGAGTAATATAGGAGGGTCTCTAATGAGTGCCAGGCTTTGTGATATAAGCTAAAGTGAAATGGGAATGGTTCAGAGAAGAGAAGATCAAGTCCACATTGGCTGGAATGAATGATGATGAGGTCAGCGTAAGGCAGGGCTTCTCAACTTCGGCACTCCTGATGTTTGGGCCATATAATTCCATCATGGGGGCCATCCTGTGCATTATAGGGTGTTTAGCAGAATCCCTGGCTTCTACCCACTAGGTGCCAGTAGAAGTCCCCCAGTTGTTACAACCAAAATGTCCCTTGGGAAGAAAAATTGCTCGGTTGAGAAACTGGTTTAAAGGTTGTCCAGAAAAGCTTCCCAGGAGAAGTAAGATCTGAGTGGGCCCTGAAGGATGCACAGTGTAGAGCAGCAGTACACTCTAACTAAGCAGGACAATGTGATACAAGGGATTAGGTGTGTGGCATGCCAGATGTGTTAGGGAACTACAGAGAGTTTGGTCTTTAGAACCAGATCACCGAAAATCGGCCATGAAGGTCTTGACTGGATTCAGCTAGTGAGTTGCATCAACATCCAACCAGAGGACTTAAGTAGTGAGAGGACTCAGTTGGCCAGAGAGCTCATGGGAGGGGAAATTACAGAAAAGTGCACAGCCAGGAAGCTATTGCAGGAGTCCAAATAAGAGATGATGAAGACCTATTGCAAGGTGGTTCCAGGAGTGGGGAAGAAGGACAGAGAAAGATATCACAAACACACAAAAATCTAACATGGGGAAAAGAAAGAGGAGTTTCAAAGAAAGTACTAAGAGGGCTTACAAGTTTATGAAACACTCGTATATGTCTTTTCCTGAAGCCTTGTGAGATAAAGATCATTCCCATTTTCCAATTGAAGACACTGAGGCTCAGGTGAGGATCATGCCCTTTCTAAGCTGCAGTGAGGCTGGAACCTGGTGCTCTGAGTCTACTACACCAAGGTGCCTCCAGCTATCATTCAATATTTATCAGTAAAGATTTACTGAGCACCTACTATGCATCAGACATTGTTCTAAGTGTAAGGAATGCATCAGTGGCAGGAAATAAAAGGCCTAGTCTACATTTAAGGAGTTTGCAATATACTGGAGAAAGGCAGACACTAAACAAATAACAAAGTACATATAGGATGCTACTATTTGCATGGAAAATATGGGTGTTTGCTTGTGTGTGCATTTGTTTGTTTGCACATAGAATTTCTGGAAAGACACAGAAGGAACAGTGGTTGCTTCCAGGGAGGAGAACTGGGTCACTGAGGGACAAGGGAAAGGGAAACATCACCATGGGCCCTTTGTGCCTTCTGTCCCATGTGCCCGTCTTGTCATCTGAGGGAGAGCATAGCTGAAGCCGTGGATATGGGTGAAATGGCCCATGGGAGGCGGGCAAAGTGATTGGAGAGTAGAGCCTAAAACAACGGCCTAGAAAACTGATAAAGGAGGAGGGAGGAGGTGCAGAAAAACAGTAGAAGGAAAGCAAGAGGGGCGTCATGGTGGCCAAGAGCTTCACAGAGATCAAGAGCTCAACCATGTCTATTACCACCAAGAAAGATCAGGCAAGAAAATGCCAAGAAGTGTCCATGTGGGCAGCCAGGAGGTCACTCCAGAAGTTCTACAAGTGCACAGTGTATGTGGACATGGGGAGCAGGGAATGAAGGACAGGTGGCCAGATAGAATAGAAATAGGTCCCATGCCCTTCTTGGGGCAGGCAAGGGATGAGTCCTTATACCTTGTCCAAGGGTGACACTTTTCAAAAGCAGATGATACATTGGAGAAGAAGCCGACCTGGCAGGGTTCGCAGATGGTATCAGAAACCCCTGTAGCTGGGAGGGAGGAGGAGGCATTAATCATCACAGTGGGCCACTGGTCTGGCTCTCAGGGAAACCAGTGGGCAGGCAGGACAGGAAGAGCTTCCTGCTTTGAGCACTCTTCTCCAGCACACAATACCCCTGACTGCTGTGGCTCCGAAGAAGGCTTCCCCGCTGCCCTGCCCTCCCAAGGCAGATGCCCATTTCCTGGCATCCATTTCCTGCTCATTCTAGTGGAGATACTGATGTAGGCTGGTCCCTCTGCCTTCAGGGCTAAGTGCCCACTGCCTGGCCCCTCGCCTTTGGCTCTCAGCTCCTCTCTCCTGCCTCTAGAGCTGGTTGCTGGACAGGCCACTTACCCATCTGTTTGACCCCCAGGCCAGCGGAGCACAGGCTGTGCAGGGTGCAGCTCTCACAGGCATTGCTGGTACAGTGGTGGCCTTCATCACATGTGCAAATGGTGTCTGTCTGCAACGTGCCCTCCATCTGGACCCGTAGCCCTAGGTCTGAGCAGAGATGCGCAGGGAGGATGGGAACCTTTTACTGGCTGGGCCCAGGGCCCCACTCTTCCCACTCCTGCTCTTTTTTTCTTAGACCCTCTTCCAGGTACAGATGGAAATAAAATAATTTAACCACCAATACAACCCAGACGCCAACCAATCAGAACAGACCCGGACGATAAAAAACAATGACTGCATCGTCAGGAATGAGCTGGAATCATCAGCCCAGCTCCAAGAGCCCCTTCCCCAGCAGCTCACGCACTGGGGTCACAGTATTTGTGCTGGTGACAGTGTGTCTCTCTGTTCCAGGTGTCTAGGAATTCGCCTTTACTGCAAGGGAGGCATTCTGTGTCGGTGATCTCCGTGCAGTCATTCACCAATTTCTCTCCTGAAAAACATCAGGAAATGAGCAGCTCCAGCAAGCTCCATGAGTCAGACACTCATCAAAAACTGATCAGGCTGGGCTTTAAGGCAGAGGATTCAAAGATGACCATCTTGGACCCTTCTAGCCTTCATAGTCTAGTTGGGGCCACGGAAGAGCTAAGAACTCTAGTCCTGGATAGAGAGGAAACCCAGAACATTTCTGACAGCAGGGCAGGGATGGGAAATGCCAGGGGCCGTTTAAGACTGGAGTTTATAGTTGACACACAGGATCTGCATTTGCCAGCAAACCAAGAAGGGTCCCACTATGGGGCGAGAGGGTTGGCATCTCACCTGGCCGGCACAAATTACAGCACTGACTCTTTGTTAGGTATTGGTTTTCTCTGCATGCAGTGGGTGGTTCTGGGTGGACCTAAAAACAGAATTGGGCAGTTTGAAGGGATCTTGATATCTCTGCTATAGTCTCCTTGGCAAGAAGGTGAAAGTCAGCCAGGACAGAGGTTAGAACTTAAGTGGAAGTCCAAAGCAGAAAAATGAAACCTGAATATTACTTGGTGTATTTGTTTAACTAAACTGCCAACTGATATGATCATAAAAGCACCCAGAAAATCATTCTGGTATTTCACAATATTCTCTGAACTAAACAGACCTTCCTTTTGGCTTGACTCCTGAGTCTTCCCAAAGACCCAAAGCACATGAGGACACCAGTGCCTCCCCTGGAGTCCTGGTCCTTGTGAGGCTGGAGCTACATTTAGCATCTGGGCTGTTCCTTCTATTCTTCTGCTCCTCAGTCCCTTCCTCTTCCAAGCTTCATCATGTTTTCTCTCTTCAGCCCCTCCCTCCTGAAATGCCAGGATTGTGAATCTCGAAGAAGGAAATCCAACTCTTTTGCTTTACAGATGGTGAGGCTAAGGACCAAGGAGACTGGGTCACCTGCCAGGGTCACACTGTAATAGCATCCAAATGAAAACTCAGATCGTAGTACTCCCTCTGTCCATTAACTTAGCTCACACCTGCACTATTTGTGCTACATCCAGGCACCACCCATGCTATTACTTACTTCTCGTTAATTTAAATACATTCAATTGTAAACCCTTTAACATTGCCTTGAGAAAAGAACTAGTATCACTTCTCAGAAATAAAAGGTAACCCTAAAAATAAATTCAACAGGAACAAAACAATGTTATTAAACCCCAGCTGGTTGCTTTGCATGCTGACAGACCTTCACCCCAGGCTACTCTTGATTTTTATTTAAAAAGGAGGATTAGCAAAGTGCTTGAGAGGTATTAACGATATCCTAGCTCCCAAGATTTCCTCCGTGGAAAAAATGAAAAGAATTTAAATAGAATGGTAAAGGGAATCTATGACATTTCGTTCTATATCCCTGTGCTCCTTAAAATCATCCTGCTCTTTGGGAACAGCCAGTGAAAAGAACACAGGTTTGACAGTCAAACAGCTTGTGGCTCCAGTCTTGACTTTGTAGCACTTGCCTGTTATTTTGCTTCTCTTAACCTCAGTTGCCACATCTCTAAAATGGGACTAATACCTGCCCCCAGAGATTAGGTCATTTTAGATAAGAAAGAACATATGTATATGGTCTGGCACGATGTCTAGAACATAGTAGGTGCTCATGAAACGGCAGTTTGAGTCGTCACACACATGTGAGTTTCTGCGTGGATGATGAGCACCCTGGCTAACTGGCTGGCTCAACAGGACCCTGCCTAATGGTCAGCTCCCATTCAGCCTGGTGGGCAAAAATAATTATGAAAATGCATCTGTCCCAAAATGGGGAAAGAAGTAGAAAAGGTGCTGCCCTGCCACCGCAAAACAACACACCATCCTATAAAAGTCCTCCCTGCAGCACTGTGGACCTTTCCACCACATTCCCAAAGCAATGAAAGTCTTTTATGCCATTTTCAAGCATGTGAGAAATACAGTTCCCCTCTGAAAGTTTATCAGTTCCCCAGCTCCCATTACATTCCATAGCACCCATCCTTCTGACCCAAAGCTCAGGACTAAGGCTTGGGCAGGCAGGCTCAGGAATCAGACAGATGTAAATTCATACCCAGGTTCCATCTGAGAATTTTGGCAAGACATTTGAGGCTCTCTCTGAGCCTCAGTTTGCTCAGCTGTATAATGGGGGAAATAAATCAGACTGAGAATACTTGTAAAGCATTTTGCTCTGTGCCTGACACACAGGAAGCTCGCAATAAATTGCCCCTATTGTTGTCACAGCTCAGGCTCTACCTGGAGCCGAAATTGGGATTATGCCCTTAAGAAGCCCAGACCACCCTTCACCCTGCGTCCCAGGAGGCCTCTTCCCCCATTCCCACACCTGTCTCCAGCTCCATTCTCTTTCTGCCTCCCTTCCCCAAACAGACATTCATTGCTTAGAGTGAAAATGAAAGCTCTGGGACCAAAGAGTTCCCCAACCCTCTTCCCTTGCTATCAACAACCCCCCACCCCGTGGGTCATTCCGCCTAGATTTCATGACAAAAACTACAGCCCTTAGAAGTAGGGAGAGGCCAGAGGGGCTGGGATGAGAGGGTCAGGTTCTTGGGGGGATTCCCAGCCTCCAGAATGAGGAACTACAAAAATAATTTAAACAAAAAGTGAGTCAAGAGTGGGCCTCTGAAAATCCCGGAGACATGCTTGGTTGGGCGTATCTGAGCCCTTCTGGTGCCTGGAGAAACCCCTCTTCTCCTAACCCTTTCTTGGGTCACACGAACTGTTCATCTCCCCCAGGAGTCTCCTATATCATAAACCCAGGAGGCAGACACACAGACTTGGGTAGTCTTCCTAGGTTGGCTCAACCAGGATTTGGGGGTGGGGTGGCAGCGTTTAAGCTCCTTGCCCTCTCAAAGAAGTACCTTAGCCTCTGCTCCTACCCCTGGTTACCCCTGGAAGGGAGCAGGCCCAGCTGGCAAGGAGATGATAACCACTCAGAAAAGCTGGTTTCTGTCCACAATGGGAAAGGTACAGGAAATCGGCCAGGCCCGCCCCTTCCCTTGGCCGGCCCCCCTTCCCCGCTTCGAAACCCTTCATCCGTCTCTGTGTTGCCAGTCTCTAAGGCAAACCCAGACTTCAGCCTTTTGACCAAATAAAGGCTTGAGGCTCCCCAAATCCCAATCCCATCCGGGCAGTCCAAGCACTTCTCTTTCAGTGCCCCCGCTGTGCGCCCTCTGTGGGCTACCTGGGACCCCAACTCGGGAGAAGAGAGGCAGCCCGCCTCATTCAGCCAGGACCCCGAGTACCTTACCCACCTTCCACCCACCCAAAAACAGCTAGGAAAGGTCCTTTCCCGAAATATTGCTTCTCTTCCCATTCCCCACTCTCAAATCCCAAACTCCCCGTTGGGTCGGGGCAGAAACAACTCACCGCGGTCAAAGAGCAGGCCCAGAGGAAACAGTGCAGAAGCAGACGACGAACCATGGCGAGGTGAGAACCGGACGGCAGGAGCAGGGGCGCTGGGACTAGGCCAGCAGAGACGCCCCTGCCTCGGCCTGTGACCCCGCCCAGGGAAGGGGCGGGATCTTCTGGGACCAATCGCGGCCTGCCTGGCTGCGGGGCAGGGCTCCCAGCGACGCGCCGCTCCGGGATTTCCACAGGACATTCCCAGAAGCCTAATTCCTCTGGGAGTTTAGGGACGCGCTTGCGGGTGGTCCCAGGAAGAGCCCTTGCACCTTGCCCCCCAAGACTACAAAGGCCAACCTGAAGAGGGCAAAGAGCCAGCGGCTTCCCTGGGGCCAAGGCAGGGAAGAGAGAGAGATCCCCACCGGCGCGGGAAAGACGCCACAGGGACCCCCCACGGTTCTCCCTCGCCGCCTCCGGGAATCCCGGCAGAACCGAAAGCGTCCCCACCGCAGATGGAGAGGCCTAAGGAAGTTCCCGCATCCCAGAAAACAGGAAGGCCACAGCTCGGTGTGCGGAGGAGGAGAGTTGGGGAGGCGTTTCAAGGAAAAGAGTTTCCCAGCTTAGTTTCGCTGTCTTTCAAAGGAAATTCCCTTGTGTGGGGCAGCATCCCATTCATCCATGCGTCCATGCATCCCCACCAGATTCTGTTCAGTCTCAGTTCCACCTGGCGCCTTACCGGCACTCAGAGCAGACCAGCCTTCCGTGAGATCGTAGGACCCCTTGAGAATCTTAGGAAACTCAGGACCCTCTTTCTGCAGAAACAGAAACACCTCGGTGCCTTCATTTCCCGGGATACCGGCTCTCCAAACTGTTCTTGCACTGCAGCACAAACACTGGGGCTCTAGTCTAGGCTCTGACTCTCATGGGCTGGGTTCCTTTGAGCCTCAATTTTCACCTAATGAAACCTTGAACTAGACAGTGTTTGGGGTGGTGACCCTCCAAGCTCTGAACTTCTGGTCCAGGCCAAAAGGCCAGACAGCGCAGATCAGGAAGGATGGGATAAGCCAGGCTGCTGACCACACCCTCCTGGCTTCTGCTGCAAAGGCACATGTGCAAGCCTGTGGCTTCTGCCTCTGAAGTCCATCCCCTTTTTCCCATCATCTCAGCCACTAGCCTAATTCAGAGGCTCATCACATTTCACCTGTTTGTTCCCACAGCCTCACTCATTCACTTAGTGCTCACTGAGCCCCTACTGTGTACCAGGCAACTCCCTCCTCCTCTCCACCTCCCTCTCTCCCTCTCCCATTGTTCATACTGTTACAGTTCTCTGTGTAACCCCCACATGTGATCTGACCAGGGCACTTCCCTGCTGCAAAACGTCTTTGGGCTTTCCTGAACCCTGGCTCAAACTCCTCCTGGCACAGCAAGCCCTTTTCCACTCAGCCTCTACCGCTCTCCCCACACTCACACCCAGACACGTCCTCCCATGAACACTAGCTGCAGCCATGCTTGCCCTCTCCCCATTTTCCAAAACACACAATTGTTTGTCTTACTGTGTCTTCCTTTTCCTTCCTGCTCCATTCTGGTACCAGTTTAAGGTTCGCCTCCTCCTCAGTTAAGCTTCCTCATAATTCTCTGAGACAGAGGTAGATACTCTACCCTACCTTAGCCCCTCCCTGTGTTCCCACAGCATTAGCATGAGGGACTATAACTCCATCTGCCTGGCCCCATTGAATTGTGGACTCCTTGAGGGCAGGACTGAATCTATCCCAGCCCTGTGCACATAATAGGATACCAAGACACATTTGCTGAATGAATAAATAAATGTGCAGGTGGGTTCTGTAACTTCTTATTGTAAGCCCAGCTTCCATCAGGAAAGATGGGGGCAGAAGATGCAACACAGACCTTAAGCTGGTGGTCAAACACTAGAAGGGCAGGAACACTTGAAACCCAGGTCCAGGTGACTTCATGAAAGCCACCAAAACATGCTCAAGATGAAAAGAACATTAAGATATCTTTTTCCCTTCTTAACCCACTTTGAAAAAACAAGCACAGTTAAAATGCCTGGTGGGGCAGGGTGGGGAGGGCGTTGCTATAATAACTTCAGCCATTAGTTATTCTTTATTTGCTTGATTCCAAAATTGGGCCCTTCACGAAACTGCCTTGGGAAGCAAGTACACAGAATTAAAACATTAATTATATTATATAAAACCTATCATAGCAGCAATTAAAGCAGCTTAAATTAATGTGTGAAAGAATAAATAGTAGCCTTCAGATTGCCCCATGGGGTGAAGACCAGATAAGATAAAGGGAAGATATTTTAGTATTTGCACATCCCAAGGAGACATGTGCTGGCGGGCACAGGCCCAGAGAAGGCACAGAATCTTCTTGGGCTGAGAAGAGTATGCTGGAGGAGGAAAGAGAGATGATTATTTATGGGGAGGGTGGCAATATTTCAGAGTCCCATCAAAGAAGGGAACTATGCAGGGTTCCATGTGGGAGTAGGGCAAAGGATATTGAAAAGAGTGGGGATTCAGGATTTTGGAATCTCAGAAGAAATGGCCTTTGAAGGAGGTGGGGAGCCTCACAGGCCAGGGTGAATAGGTTAGAAGTGTGTCTGGAAGTCAAGTTCACAGCACTGCCAGAATCTGGCGACCAGATGGTTCTAATGTGCAAGCCTGAATATGTTGCTTCCAGGCTTGAAAAAAATCCCCAGAGCCCTCACTCCTTAAGCTCACAGGGCCTGAAGGCCATGGGCTACCTGGCCTGCATCTCTAACCATCATTCCTGCCTTCAACTTGCTTCCCCAGACTGTGCTATCACCTCTGCCTGAAAAGCCTGTCTCTACTCCCCTTTTCATCAGACAACTCCTTCTCATCCTTCCAGGCTTAGCTCAGGTGGCCCTTCTTGGGAGAGCCCTCTCCAACAGCCAGCCTAGGATGTGCACACCTAGCTCCCCATGCCCTCTCAGAACCCTGCGGCTTCTTGCCTAAGCAAAACACCAGCCCTACCACACTGTATATCAATTATTCTGTTTGCTTGTGGAACCAGTGTACTGAGGTGACTCAACTGGGAGGGGCATAATAATGAAGCTTTCCCCCCTAATCTCTGCCTCCAGCCATACTACATGAAATCTCCCTTTTCCATCTCTTAATGACATCTTGGGCAGATTGCATTACTTTTGGATCACTTTCTGTTGTTAAAGCCTCCATCCTCAAAAGCTCTGTTCTCAAACTCAATTTAAATCTCATTTTATCTTCTCCCTAATTCAAGGGTTGCCTTGAGCCAGGACCTTACCTGGTTGGCTAAAAGGTTGGGTTGGGGGTGGCCAGCATGGCTGGTTGGGAGACACACCCCAGCACCCTCCCCTTTATTGAAGGGGAAGGAAGGAGTGGGAATAGCCCTCTGTAATAGCCCTCTCCCTGTTGGTTGACCTTGCTTCCCTGGCTAACCCAGAGTGGCAAGTGTTCATATATGCTTTCTCATGGGGCACATGCATAAGTTTCTTGGGGGCATCTCCACTGCCCAGTTCTCTGACAGCGGCACCCAGCTCAGGCTTGAGCTCTCCTACCTTGCCCTGCCACCTGGGTTCCTGCCATTGGTGGGACCACTTGTCAGCAGTCAGCCTGCTTGGGAGGCATACTCCCAAGCCAGAAAGCTTGGCTAATTGCTGCAGGGTCCACATGACCCAGAGACTCTTGCATCCTGGTCAGCTGCTCCATAGTGACTCCTCCCCACCACCCTCCTCCCCTGCTCAGATAGGCACAGGGGGTGTCAGCAAGTCCACTACCAAGTAGAACCCCATTGCATGCCTCCTTGCAGTCACCCCTCAATCTCCATGAGGGACTCCCAGTTAAAGAGAAGAAGGGAATTGTCTTCCGCCATAAACACTATTCTCCTCAATAAAACCAAAGAACTCCTCCCTCCCCAGGATTATTATTTGGGCAAGGAAGGGGAAATCAAGATTTTGGCTAGGAGTGTAGGGCCAGTTCGGCCCCCTTTAGTAAGCCTTGGGAGGGAAAGTAGCTGGCTCCCATTTAGAATACAGGGTTCATAAAACCTGTTGGCTTAATTCCAGGTTACTCCCACTCAATAACCTTTGGATTGGGCCATCCCTCAGACCTAACTTGATTCCTGGAGAGGGAGATCTGTGTAGCCTGATGCCCACACAGAGCCCAGGCACATGCTGGATGCTGAACAAGTGTGTGTAGAGTGAATGTGACGAGACTGAAGGGACCTGTCAGGATTCATCTGCTCATTCCCATACCACCTGGGTATTGCCCATCTCCACCAAATGACCCAACTCTCTGGCTAGGACTACCAGGCCCAACTGTGGACAAAAATACTTCCCTTCAGCTCAGTATAGTTGGGTTGGGACTTAGGAAAGGGAACTAAGAAACTCAGAAAAGAACCCAACCAGAAATGGAGAAAACCTGAGAGCCAGCAAACAGAGGGTGAGCTGGCAAGTTTAGAGAAGTTCTTATCATGATCTGATTAAAACCACATACTAACTTTGGCTGATCCTGATTCCTAGGCAAGACCTTAGGTCTCCTCAGCCCCTTGGACTCTGATGTCTGTAATAAGAGATGACTTTGGTTGGGGGAGGAGGTCCAAATTCTTTACCATGGCCTCCAGATCCTGCCTGACCTGGCTTCTGCTGATCTTTCTACTTGCCCACTTGGTCGCTCCACCCCAGCCATCCAGGCCTCCCAGTTCCCACCTCAAAGCCTTTGTCTGTGCCTCTCCCTCTGCCTGAAATGCCCCTCCTCCCACTCCTCGTCAGCTGACTCCAGGCAAATGGCACCTCCTCAGAGAAGACTTCCCTGATCACCTTATCTGCAGTGATGTCCTCTGTTACCAACCACCTTCCCAACTCTGTCCTCTCTTGAAACACCCATTCCTGTCAGGGTTGTCACTGAAAGCAGAAGACACTGCTCATGGACTTAAATAGAGGAGAACATCATTGGAAGGTGTCAGGTGGCTCACAGAATTGACGGGAAGGTTGAAGAACCAAACTCAGGCAGGACACAGTCAAGACTCCACTAGAAAACAGGTCTTGCAAACCAGCCTGCTAGCCCTGCACGACGGCCCCCAGTGATCCCTGCCTCCTGATCTTCACACGCCTGTGTAGTCCCCTCCTTCACTGTACCAAGGTTGGTCTGTGTGACCAAAAGAAACGGGGAGGAGTGATGGTATGTACTTCCAAGATGAGGTTATAAAACTGGGGCTTCGGTCCTATGTGCTCTATTGAGTATTCTCTCCCTCCCTCCCTTTTCTCCTTCACTTCCCTTGAGGCACCCTCCCCCTCTCTCATCAGGCCCTCTGGGGAAGCCAGCTGTCATGTCCTGAGGACACTCAGGCAGTCTACAGAGAAGCCCACATGGAGAGAATCGGAAGCTTTTGTCCATCAGCCAAATAAGAGAAGTGGACCCTCCAGCTCCAGTCCAGCCTCAGAAGATTGACACTCCAGCTGACACCTTCACTATAGTCTTGTGAAATCGTGTTTTGTTTTTTCAAGTCACTAACTTTCAGAGTAATTTCTTACATGGCAACAGATAACAAACACAATTTCTAACTGACTGAACTTGAGCAGCATTCCCTCAAGGCTGAAAGTCTTGGGAAGGGACATCAGAGTGGTCATGCTTGGCTTACACCCCATATTCTGGCTGCCACGAGGTAGGAAGGACTATCTGTTCTTTGTATAGTCAAAGGACCCCTTTGGCCTCCTTAGTGGATCCCACCCCCGCCCTCATCCCCTCAAATAAGAAAGATGTCTGGGCACTAAGCAGCCAAAACAATCCATTTACACTGCAATGTTCCTTCATAACACATCCCACAAGGCATGGTTCTCAACGCAGAACGGCATTCTCCCTCCTCCTTCCTCCTCCTAAACCTGGGCACACACCAGGCCCCAAAACTAAAGGAAGCAGATATTCTCTTGGCCTGATAATGAAGGGGAAATATCCTCAGAAGTCAAAAGTCTGATTGCCTTTACAAACAATTCTGCACCTTTTCATATAGCCAAAGCCCAGTGAATAGTCAAATCTTTCTTGTTCAAGTTATATATGGAACATACTTTATTACCGACCAAAAAATTAGCCATGGTCCCATCCCAAAATTAAATCAATGTTTTTACTTGTACATGTCACTTTTTGTCCTTGCCCATATGTACCTTCAGATTTTTCTTTCCTGAGGATATTGAAGATACATTTCCTATTTTCCTATAACATTAAATCATATGTACTATTTCCTTTTGTAAATATCTAGAATATTTTTTCTTTATAGTTCCACCCTCCTCCTTATAGCAGCCTGGTAGCTATCCTACATATTTAAGGATATGTTTCTTCATTTCATAAGAAAAGGAATCTTTATATTTTCTGAAATCACTTTTCACACTTAACAATATATGGTGAAATCATTCCAGGCTAGTAAACACAGATCTGACATCCTTTTTTTTTTTTAAATAACTGTGTGGTACTCCATGATTTGGACTTGTCACCATTGATTAAGCCACTTCTCTATGGCCAAAAGAGCATGTTTAGCACTTGAGAGTGTCAAGACTGAGTGCCAGGGTTAATGCCCCTGGGGGCAGCCTTCTACCAATGACAGACAAGGAGTTGGTAGTTGAATACCTCAGTTCCTTCATCCCCTGGGGAGAGTACTCAGAGATGAATGTTCTAAGACACTACCTCCCCAGTCAAGATTAAGTCCCAGTTTCCCGCAGTGTAACCTGCTCAGTAGCCCACCCTGTAAGGACTTCCTTCCCTCCCTGTTTCACTTCCCCATTCCCCTGTCGGTGCTTCCTGGGGTCATCTCCCAAATATAGTAGTTGCACTCAAGTCCTTGTCTCGGTTTCTATTTCTGGGAAAATCCAACCAAGACACCTTGACTGCAGATGACAGACTAGTGGCAGGAAGCAGTGTACTTTAGTGGTTGGGAGTGTGGTCTCTGAAATCAGAAGCCTGGGTCCAAAGCCTGGTTCTGCTCCAGACGGTGTGGCTCCTCCTCTGTAAAATGACCTAACAGCTCACATTGGTTATTATAAGGATTAAATTAACTATATAATTTTCTCATCATATTCAGTAAAAATTACATTAATCATTCATATTAGAAAACTGCACCCTAGAGAGTACAAGTAGCTTGCCTGAGGTCACATGGGAACCTGGGACTCATTCCCAGTTTAGAAGACTCTATTCTTCCATCTCCCCCTAACCCTAACCCTATTACAGTCTTGGGGGTCCACTTGTCCAGATGGTGAATACTCCTAGATTTATAGGCGGAATTGGATGTTTGTCAGTGCTGTCCAACGGAACTGTGATGATGGAAACATTCTAAATCACCATCCAAGATGATAGCCACTAGCTACATGTGCCTATTAAACACCTGGAATGTGGTTAGTACAACCAAGGAAGTGCATTTTTTAAAATTGCAATCTATCTAATAAATATGGTAGCTAGTAGCTAGCATATTAGCTCAGAGCTAGAGAATGGGGGTTGGGCAATGGTGGGAAGAATCTTAGATCTTTTCTTCGCCCCATTCTCTGTCCTTCTGTTGCCTCTCCCAGTCGCAAATTACCCTAGGTCACAGAGCGGTGTGCCTTTGATGGTCCATGTTTTTATTATGACTTCAGTATCCTGTTTCCCATGTAAATCTTCTTAGTCCTTCCACTACCTTGCACAGTGAGCATCCCATTCTCCATTTAACAGATGAGGATATTGACACTTAAATGGGGTAAGTGTCTATTCAGCACCCTCTTGAAAGCACTCTCTGCCTTTCCGTCCTCTGTATACGCTAGGTTCTATGGAAGGAAGCAGCAGGGACAGTGATAGTTGTATTTTCATACACCCAGCAAGGTGAAACAGACTCCTTTGTGATCCCTGTGTTGAAAGACAAGACAAATACCTGCTATAAATACAGCTGAATAAAGACACTTTTCTAGATGGCTTCCATTGTTTCCTGTTCCCTCATAGTGTTCACACTGAGATAATTTCCAGCTTCTCAGATCCTCAATGGTTATAAAATTTACCATTACCTCATTTTCATTTCATTAGATTTACAGGTCACAAGACTACTTTGATCCTTGTCAAGTTCACCTTTAATGGTTTCAAAATAAAGGTTCTTTCTGCTTCAGCATGAGCCCAATACAGAATTTCCTACTTGTGAATTCTTTATCTGCTGCTTCCTACTTTTAACTCTCTGTTTAGACAATAGCGACTAATGGAGTTTTCCAGGTGCCAGTGTGTATTTCACATCCACAAAGATGTGCCCTGCACCACTCTAACCCCAGAGCAAAAGCAGTGAAAGTAGTCATTTCTTTCCAATCTGTCTAATACTGATGGATGGAATGGAAAGGTCTGTCTGAGTCATATGTCTGATAAGCCATCAGCTCTCCCAGGCTACATTTCCATGGCACCTTTAATTAACTCCACAGGGCATGGTAGGACACGTGGATTTGGAGCCTGACAAACATAGGTTTGAACTCTATGTTGCTTAACTGTGAGAAAAAATAGCTTACCCCATTTAAGTGTCAATTTCCTCATTTGTTAAATGGAGAATGGGATACTCACTGTGCAAGGTAGTGGAAGGACTAAGATTTACATGGGAAACAGGATACTGAAGTCATTAAAAACATGGACTCCATCAATAGCACACTGCTCTGTGACCTAGGGTAATTTGCCCACCTTTCTAAGCCTCAATTTTCTAATCTACAAAATAGGTACAGTAATAATACTACCTCTTAGGGTGTTGAGAGGATTGAATAAGGAGATATTATTTATAGACTATGTAGAAAAAATGTATGTAAATATAGGAGATATTATATGTATAATTATAAATACATATATATATATATATATATATATATTTCTCAGACTTTGAGTGACTGACTCAAAGAAAACACTCCCCTCTTACTAGGCCCTGAGAAGAGCTTCTCATCCTAGTCATTGACTACTTTCCGTAGAGCAGGATTCTCATCTGGAGAAGCCTATGAACCCATCTCAGAAAAATGTTTGTAAATGCATAAAATATGATAGAGTTACAAGAAAACCAATTATATTGAAATATAGTCATCAAAATATTAAAAAGACAAATGAATGATATAGCACTGAAAGTGCTTCTTTATTAATGGATTAAATAATAACATCTAGTGGGAAGTCTAAAATTTCCATAATCTCAAAGTACTGATGAGAGCAAATGATAACTCAAGACATCTGCAATAACTATAATGTGATATGAAATATCTGTGATTTCTGTTGGAGACAATGTAGCAGGCTCTGCTAATACTATTGTTTGTTGCCTACACTCATAATTGAAAGAAATGCTTACTTGCAATCAGAAACAAATGAAAATAAAGAAGTGGGTTTTTCTCATCCAAGTTTATGAACCCCTGGTTAAGGGCCCCTGCTTTACAAATATATTTAACACCCCTTTATCCTCAGCTGCAGGTCCAAAGTCACGGTTTAGGAAGTAACCCAAAAATTCTCCTCACATCCCATTACATGGCCTCTGATTGGAAAAGTAATTTCAAGACAGAAGCACACAGTCATACAAGAGTGTGCAACAGGCTAATGAACTGCCACAAGCTAGCACGTACTGAACAGTACACGGCAGGCACTGTTCTAAGTGTTTTACACATGCTAATTAAGCAATATTCACAGTAATCCTTTGGGATAGGTCCTGTTACTATCTCTGTTTTACAAAGAGGGAAAACTGAGGCACCAAGAGGTTAGGCAACATGCCCAAGGTCACACAGCTCGTAAATGGTGGAGCCAGGATTTAGACCCAAGAAGTGGAATCTATAGTCTTTGCTCCTAGTTACTATGCTGTTCTATCTCTTTACTCTGAGTGGGGAGAGGGAGTGAGGTTTAAATCAAAACCTTCAGGATGAATAGGGTTAAAGAGGTAGCAGAGAAAGGAGGAGGGCTGATAGAGATATAGGAAATGGACTGGGAGAATATTTTAAGCAAAGAGAATGGGAGGTACGAAGGCCCTGAGGTGGAAAGAAGGTGATAAATGTAGGGCCCAAAAGAATACCAGTGGGGTTGAAGGTTGGAAAGCAAGCATGACAGTGATGCAAAATAAGGCTGGATAGCAGATTTCCAAACTTTGCAGGGCCTTGGAGGCAGCTTTTTTGTTATCCTAAGAACAATGGGTTGTCAAAATGGCCGCCATCCTGCCTAAAGCAATCTACAGATTCAGTGCAATTCCTATCAAAATACCAACAGCATTCTTCAACGAACTAGAGAAAATCATTCTAAAATTCATATGGAACCACAAAAGACCCTGAATAGCCAAAGCAATCCTGAGGAGGAAGAATAAAGTTGGGGGGATTATGCTCCCCATCTTCAAGCTCTATTACAAAGCCACAGTAATCAAGACAATTTGGTATTGGCACAAGAACAGACCTATAGACCAATGGAACAGACTAGACAGCCCCGATATAAACCCAAGCATATACAGTCAATTAATATATGATAAAGGAGCCATGGACATACAATGGGGAAATGACAGCCTCTTCAACAGCTGGTGTTGGCAAAACTGGACAGCTACATGCAAGAGAATGAAACTGGATTACTGTTTAACACCATACACAAAAGTAAACTCAAAATGGATCAAGGACCTGAATGTAAGTCATGAAACCATAAAACTCTTAGAAGACAACATAGGCAAAAATCTCCTGAATATAAGCATGAGCAACTTCTTCCTGAATGCATCTCCTCGAGCAAGGGAAACAAAAGCAAAAATGAACTCATGGAACTACATCAAACTAAAAAGTTTCTGTACGGCAAAGGACACCATCAACAGAACAAAAAGGCATCCTACAGTATGGGAGAATATATTTTTAAATGACATATCCGACAAGGGGTTAACATCCAAAATATATAAAGAACTTACACGCCTCAACACCCAAAAAACAAATAACCTGATCAAAAAATGGGCAGAGGATATGAAGAGACAGTTCTCCAAAGAAGAAATTCAGATGGCCAACAGACATATGAAAAGATGCTCCACATCACTAATCATCAGGGAAATGCAAATTAAAACCACAGTGAGATATCACCTCACACCAGGAAGGATGGCCAGCGTCCAAAAGACTAAGAACAACAAATGCTGGCGAGGATGCAGAGAAAGGGAAACCCTCCTACACTGCTGGTGGGAATGTAAGCTAGTTCAACCATAGTGGAAAGCAATATGGAGGTTCCTCAAAAAACTAAAAATAGAAATACCATTTGACCCAGGAATCCCACTCGTTGGAATTCACCCAAAGAATACAACTTCTCAGATTCAGAAAGGCATATGCACCCCTATGTTTATCGCAGCACTTTTTACAATAGCCAAGATATGGAAGCAACCTAAGTGTCCATCAGTAGATGAATGGATAAAAAAGCTGTGGTACATATACACAATGGAATACTATTCGGCCATAAGAAAGAAAAAATCCTACCATTTGCAACAACATGGATGGAGCTGGAGGATATTATGCTCAGTGAAATAAGCCAGGCAGAGAAAGTCAAGTGCCAAATGATTTCCCTCATTTGTGGACTATAACAACGAAGCGAAACTGAAGAAACAAAACAGCAGCAGACTCACAGACTCCAAGAAGGGATTAGTGGTTACCAAAGGGGAGGGGTGTGGAAGGGCGGGTGGGGAGGGAGGGAGAAGGGGATTGAGGGGTATTATGTTTAGTACACATGGTGTGGGGGGTCACGGGGAAGACAGTGTAGAACAGAGAAGGCAAATAGTGAATCTGTGGCATCTTACTACACTGAAGGACAGTGACTGCATTGGGGTATGGGTGGGGACTTGATAATATGGGTGAATGTAGTAACCACATTGTTTTCTCATGTGAAACCTTCATAAGAGTGTATATCAATAATACCTTAATAAAAAAATTTTAAAAAAGAACAATGGGAAGTGACAATGAGATTTGTATATAAAAATATCACTCTAGTTACAGAAGAGAAAGAATTGAAGGGAAGAAAAAGTGGAAGCAAGGAGCCTACTTTGGAGGCAAGTGAAGTGCTCCAAGCTAGGAGTGTTGATAGCTTAGACAGGTAGTGGTCAGGGGTACACAGAGAAGTAGAAAGAGTTGAGAAAGATTTGCAGGAAAGGATCTGGCACACTGAATGTGGGGGCAAGGGATAACTCTGTGACAGACTCTATTTCCCAAAGATGGCCGTAGCTATATCCCCCATCCATGTGCTCTTCTTACAGTGGGACCTTAGTATCCCTTCTATCAAAAGGTGAGGCCTGTGTTCCTTCTCCTTGAATCTGGCCAGCCTAATGACTTATCTGACTTCTGAGGCTATGTCATAGAAAGCAATATAGCTCCTGCCTGGTTCTTTCAGCCACTCTCTCAGAGCCCTGAGCTCTATGTGAGCAGCATTAACTGCTCTGAGGCCACCATGCTGTGAGAAAGTTCAAACTAGGCCATGCAGAAAGGCTGTGGAGAGGCCCTAGACTATGTGGAGAAAAAGAGATGTGTGGCCAGCCTCCACCTACTCCAGGCCCCTGCTGTTCCAACCGCAGTCACTGTCTGACTAACTCTGAGCCAGAACTGCCAAACTAAGCCCCTCCTGAAGTCCTGATACCCAGAAACTATGAACAAGAATAAAATGGCTGCTTTACATCACTAGATTTTGAATCTGGAATACTCATCCTTCAGATTCTATCTCTACTGACTTGGCCAGTTATCCAGTTCCAACACTCAGTGTGAGTGATTTGTGAGGGCCCCCAAAACATGGCATATGGCTTTTAGATATGTCATCTCTGCAATTTAATTACCCAGACCAGTGGCTTGTAAACCTAGGAGAGGTTTTTTAAAAATATATAGATTCTTAAGTTCTATCGTAGACTTAATGAATCATAATCTCCAAGAAACAGTGAACCAGAATCTCCAAGAAACAGTGAGCAGCTGAAATGTCCTAATCTCTGGCATTATCCCTAACCATTTTTACAGTTACTATAGTTTATTTCTAGGCCCTAACACATGTAGGCAAATTAGGAGATCGGTCCTTTGAGAGGTTCAGATGAGAAGGGCCTTGCTCATCTGAGGAGCACAAACAAGATTCACTTACTTATATCAAAGATAATTTGCTTTAAATGTTTTAACAAGTATATTTCACATGGCTCTGGAAATAAGATAGCTAAACATGTTCTTCTAGAGGAACAATAATTCAAACAGTGTGAATTGTCTTCAAAAGAAACAGAGATATTATGGAAACAATGATAAGCCCTGAATTTAATCCTCCTATTAAAACAAATATATGATGAAGAAGACATACACCAATGGTTTGCGGGTGTTATGTGGTGTTGAGATAGCTTGGATAAAGAGGGAATCTATTATATTTACCTGTGATATCATACATCAAAATCTATTTTGGATTAATTATTTAGTTATTAAAAGAGAAAAATAAATCATAGTAAATTTAGAAAAGGAAAATATGTAAGTTTTCTTAAGGGAAGAAAGTCAAAAGTCAAAAATGGGCTGTTTCATTAGGATGGCCAGCATCAAAAAGACTAAGAACAACAAATGCTGGCAAGGATGCAGAGAAAGGGGAACCCTCCTACACTGCTGGTGGGAATGTAAGCTAGTTCAACCATTGTGGAAAGTAATATGGAGGTTCCTCAAAAAACTAAAAATAGAAATACCATTTGACCTGGGAATTCAACTCCTAGGAATTTCCCAAAGAACACAAGTTCTCAGATTCAAAAAGACATATGCACCCCTATGTTTATCGCAGCACTTTTTACAATAGCCAAGATATGGAAGCAACCTAAGTGTCCATCAGTAGATGAATGGATAAAGAAGATGTGGTACATATACACAATGGAATATTATTCAGCCATAAGAAAGAAAAAATCCTACCATTTGCAACAACATGGATGGAGCTGGAGGATATTATGCTCAGTGAAATAAGCCAGGCAGAGAAAGACAAGTGCCAAATGATTTCCCTCATTTGTGGACTATAACAAAGAAAGCAAAACTGAAGGAACAAAACAGCAACACACTCACAGACTCCAAGAAGGGACTAGTGGTTACCAAAGGGGAGGAGTGTGGAAGGGCAGGTGGGGAGGGAGGGAGAAGGGGATTGAGGGGTATTATGTTTAGTACATATGGTGTGGAGGGGTCACGGGGAAGACAGTGTAGCACAGAGAAGGCAAATAGTGAATCTGTGGCATCTTACTACACTGATGGACAGTGACTGCAATGGGGTATGGGTAGGTACTCTATAATATGGGTGAATGTAGTAACCACATTGTTTTTCATGTGAAACCTCTGTAAGAATGTATATCAATAATACCTTAATTTAAAAAATGGGCTGTTTCTTGTGGAGATTCTACAGGCAAGTCTGTTTTCCCACCTTTTCCAGCTTCTAGAGGGCTCCTGCATTCCTTGTCTTATGCCTCCATTCTCCATCTTCAAAACCAGCAGTGTAGGAATATCTTCCAACCTGTCTTTTCTCTTTCGTTCTCTCTCTCTCCCCTTCCACCCCCTGCTTCCATCATCACACCTCCTTCTTTAACTCTGACCCTCCTGTTTCCCTCTTATAAGGACCCTTGTCATTACATTGGGCCCACCTGGATAATCCAGGATAATCTCCACATATCAAGATCCTTAACCTAATGACATCTGCAAAGTCCCTGTTGCCATGTAAGGTGATAAATTCACAAGTTCCAGAGATTAGCACATGGGCTCTTTAGGATCCATTATTCTGACTCCCACAATTATATAGAGCTAAATGGACATGAATGGATGTGTCATAAAAGCTGGGCTCTCTGATGGCTAGGAGGGACCTTAGGGTGACTATCCTGCAGTTCCTAGACCCACTTCTTTCAGCACACAATGGAACTTGCCTAGTGGGGGCAGTACCATTCTGAGTGACTTTTGCTGGCAGAATCTTGCTTTGAAAGGAGCTATTAGCTCTGCTTGAGTTCACCAGCAACTCAATATCATCACAACAAAGTCTTCTCCACCCCCTCCCCACCAATGTCCTGGGGAACAAGGACTCACTGAAGAGCTCCAAGTGCCATTTTTTCCATTTATTCCATCTGTGAATGGAGTAGACCTTGAAAACCCAAACACCTCTGTTTCCCAGAGATGGTCTAACAAACTGTTAATGCAAGCACATCTACAGAAAGACACAAACCATGGTGTCATAAAATGAACATAGAGAAGATGAGATCTATGAGCTAACGCACCCACACAATGAGCCTGGCATGATTCTAATAGCTTTATGTGTGATATGTGCTACATCATTTAATTTAACTTACTTCATATTGACTTTATGAGGTACATACTACTCTTAATCCCATTTTATAGATGAAGAAAATGAGGCATGGGGAGGTTAAAGAACAAGCCCAGGTTTGCCCAGCTAGGAAGTGATAGGGCAGAGTTGTGAAAGTAGGCCTGTCTAATTCCACAGCCTCTGTTCTGATCCACTAAGATCTCATAAATGGTAAACTCTCCTAAGACTTGAGCCAAGAAAGTTGGAGTGTTGTAGGTCTGTTTAGATGATGTACTGGATACATTCCCAAGGGAGCATAGGCAAGTTTTGAGGCATCTGTGAAGCCTGTAAAGTTAAGCTGCAGGTACATCTGCTCCACTCTTAATACCCTTCTCTTGTCTCTCTCAGATATTTCCATTGGCCAAGGACCCTCTCCAAGACCAGCATGGATAAACGAAGAATTTCTTGGCCTTATTAAATCATGTCAGACAGGTTGGAACCCTTTGGGAATTGGAAATAAGAGCTATTAAATAGGAAATAATAATCTCTTATTGGAAATAAAAGACATTAATCAATTACTAAGAGCTATTAATTGGAAATAAAAAATAATGTATAATTAATTAATTTTGTTAATCCATTCATAGGAGCCATTAATGGCATGCATTTATGTACATAATATTGCAGAGGGTTCTAGTCAAAGAAAATTACTGGCTGAGAGGACACAGAATCACTTGTGCATTTCCTGCCAAAACTGAATAACCTGAATCTAACAGTGAAGAAACATCAGACAAGCCCCAATGAAAAACGTTCTGTAAAATAAACGGCCTGTACTCTTCAGAAATGTCGAGGTTATAAAAGACAAAGAAAGACTGAAGAACTGTTGCAGATTGACGGAAACCAAGGCGACCGGCAAACGAAAGGCAGCATGGAACCCTGAACTGGATACTGCACCAGAAAAAAAAAAAACAATTGTTTTTTTGCTCTAAAGAACATCAGTGGAACAACTGGTGAAACTCAAATAAAGCCTGTAGATTATGAAATACAGAGAAAGGGAAAGACACAGAGAGACAGAGAGAGTTATAAAGTGAACAATATAAAAGGCTCAACATTTGGATAAAGGACATTCAGAAATCCTTTGTACTAGTTTTTGCAACTTTTCTGTAATACTGAGATGATTTGAAAATTTTTTAAATATTTTTTAAAGCCTTGAAGTCTGGAGCCGGAGTGCTTCATTATGTGCATCCATATATCTTACCTCTTACCTTCAAATATTTACCTGTTTGCAATTACACACTTAAGTGTGATTATTCATCTAGTTCTATCTCTCCACTAGACAGTAATCTCCAAGATAGCTGAGACAGGTCTGCACTTGCTCAACATAGTGCCGCATAAGTAGATGTACTACAAATCTTAAGGCCACTTAGTAGGTGCATAACGAACATTCAATGAGTAAATGAGTGAAGGAGAAGGCAAATGAGTGGGCGTCAAAGAACTCTGACTTCCCATAGAGTTCAAATTCCACAGCCACTATTTTTACTTGGCATGCACTATTCACAAGGAGAAACACTAGACCCCACGGGGTCTGAGGTATTTCCTAACCAATAAAAGAGCGTACGTGATTCATATAGTGATAGCTGTGATTAATAGATTAATATTTACAATTGTGAGTACACTCCATTTCCTGTGACAAACATATTCTATAGATTAAATGAATAACACATTTTACATGCATCCCACTTAACAGTTACAGCCTATGAAATTTATTTTTGACATTGAATGAATATTCCAGAAAATAAAAAACTCAAGAAGAACCTGTAACTTTATCACCAGAAGCCTTTTGCCTCTTTTGCCAGTGAAACTAATAGGTACACAGCCTATTTAAATGTAAATTTAAATAAAACATTACCTCTACCTCTCTGCTTTGTTCCTTGTGATCCGGAGATCACAGGCGTTTATACCATTTTCCAATACACATTTAGGTGTTTTGTTTTCTGTTTAGTTTTATGTAAAACTAAATCAAAGTATTTTAGGATTTAAATGACATATTTCCACAGTTAGAGAGAAAGGAAGGCACTCTGAAAGTTAGAAGAAAGGCGAAGTCCTGTGGGATGGGGGAGACCAGGCCTGGGACACATCCTCATCCGGGACGCCGTTACTAGGCAACCCCTCGCGGTCCCAACTGCCCAGGGAGCGCCACTTCCCCGCCCCCATTGCCAAGGTGATCGACGCTCCAACCCAACCCTGTCGTAAACCCGCAAGCTCTTGCGACATTGCCGCGCCTGCCGCTGCGTGCGCGCTCTCTGCCCCGACTCTTCGCTGCGGCCGCCATTGCCTCGTGCCCGCGCCGGTCGGTTGGTGGCGCCTTTGTCCTACGGCGGGCAGGTGGGCTGAGGCGGAGGCGCCAGCAGCGGGCCTGAGACGAAGGAGCGGCCGGGAGCCTGCCGTGCTGGTAGCGGTGAGTGCCGGGAAGCGGTGGCCGTTCGCCGAGGCCGGAGATTGACAGCCAGGCAGTTGAGAGGGGCCTGGGCCGGATGGAGGCTGAGGCGGGAGGGCCCGCTCGCAGCGCGGCCGCTACTCCTCTCTGGGTGCGCGCGGAGTTGCGCATGCCCGGTGCAGGGCGCGGCCTCCTCGGACTCCGGTAAAGGCCAGGCCCGGCCAGCCGGGAGGCCAGTGGTGGGCTCAGGCCTTGCGGGGCTGCCCTGCAGCCGTGTGTCTGTGCGCGAACTGTCGGCCATAGTTCTCAAGGTTTATCTGTAGGGTAGGGCCGCACACCCCGCGTCCCCTTCTCGATACGGTGAAGTCTTTCGTCTGCGGGTCCTCAGCGAGTCGGTGGCGCAGTCGGGATTCGAACCCGGGCCAAGGAGGCGCGCGTGTCTCACCGGGCATTCTCCGGGCGTACAGCGCCGTGCGGCGAACCGAGGGCTGTCCCCCATCGCCGCCGCCTCACGGCCCCTTGACAGCATCCTCGAGGCGTCTCCTTGTCACGTGACACCACCACCCATTTTTAAACGCGGACCCCGGGCCCAGACAACGGGGAAAAAAACTGTGCCCGAGGTTACCCTGGAAATTAGCGACTGAGCCCCCGCCCCAACCTGCTGGCTCTCCTGTCTCCCGACCCAGGGCACTTTTCGATCCCCGACAAACCGCCATGGGCTTTTTTAAGGACGGCGTTTCCCAAATTTCAGTCTCTCGCGTTGCATCTTTATGTCTGTGTAACATATGTACTACTATTTATTTACCGAATGTTAATTTTTTTCTTTAAACGGACTCGCTTTTTTTCTACTTTACATTTGTTTAAGGTGGAAACGTAAATCGCAAACCGTATAATGGAAAGCCAGTTAATTTTCTAATGCTCATAAAAAAATAAATACCTGTCTATTAAAATAAACAGTGCGTCCTTGTTCCTCCTGCAATTATTCTGCGTTCCATGCTTTGGGAAACGCTGCCCTAGGAGTATGGGGTTAATTGTGGTCCTTCTGGCTTTCGCTCTGTGCACGGAATTTTTACCTGAGGCATAGCAGATTCCATGAATTCCTCGGGGTCTTCGGGAATGATAAAATTATAAGCTTTCTTGTTGTAAACTGTTGTCATTATTGATTTACAAGTGATAGTTCCAGGGAACTTAGGGAATGTCCACTCAAGGGCACCCAGTGTGCCTACTCAAGTTTTCTTGTAGCACTCTAGTGTGGTAGCCACCTGACAATTCACAAAAAGATATTTCTGATGGAGCCGTTTTGCTTTTGACAACTCTAGGTTTAATGTGTTCTTTGTTAAGTCAGTCTGGGTATGAAAACTAACTTGCGTTGACTTTTCAAATCAGTAAAGTGCAAAATTTTGCATTGTGGGTGTTGGAGATCACTTGGCTATTTGTTAATGTCAGTTTCTTCATTCTAGTTTCTTTGCCTTTCTTATCTGTCACCCTTTAGATATTCTTTGAAACCTCTGACAGAATCTTTTAACCTAAAACATACAAACTGATTTTCCTGGATAAACCATGTTCCAATGCCCAGTGAAAAATATTATAGGTGTAGGTTGCTCAATGTCACATGCCTGTGAACACCACACAAATTAATTTATTTAGAATTTAACAGTCAATTCTATATGTAGTCTGTCCATAAACTCTGTTTTTGTATGTGAGAGAGCAGATTTACTTTAATTGAAAAGAAACTCAAAAGTCAGCTCAGGCCATTCAAGGTTTTTTTTCCTCAGAGGTTGTGTAAAAAAAAATCTGTATTTCTTGGGCTTACTTTAGTATGAGCCCAATGTAGAACTTCCATAAGACAAAGGTAATTTTTTTCACATTTCTAAGCAGCAGTTCTGGGTAGAGAAGAAATGAGAATTTAATCAAGAGTTAATTTCAGAATTTTAGCAAATAGAGCCTTATCTACCAATACTCAAAAGCTAAGAATAAACACCTTTTGGAAAGACTTTTGAAGTCTGATGAGAAAGAGTTGCCTGATGGCTTGAAACTTCCTTTTAAGTAACTATTACAAGCATTCCATCTCCATGGCCTGCAGATGGCAGTGCCTTTGTATGGCTTGTTACTACTGTCAAAAATACTGGGATTCAGTTGTGCATTTAAGAATGGAAAGCCTTTGGAGGAAATATATTTAATATTCTATTCCCTTATATCATTGTTTGTTTTTTACTCCCAGGTGTGAAGAATGAAGCTAGGTCATGCTATCTTATATTTTACTTTCTTTTTCACTCTGCACATGAAGAATGAAGCTATTCTTAAATTCACTATAACTCTTCGTGGTTAATGATAGCATACAATCAGCAGTGTATATGGTTACAAAGCAGGTTTACAAGTACCAGCTCATTTGCTGCTACCAAATGTGCAATAGGTAGACTGGTATTTTTATTATAACTTTTTGCATATGAGGAAATAAAGGCTCAGAAAAGTTAGATTTCTTGCCCAAATCACACATTTAGTTGAACATATTTAAGATATTGAAGATAAAAGATTTCATGGTCAAGCAAAATTGGGAAATGTTGAGGTAAAGCAGTGTTCTTACTCCAGAACTTCTCAGAGTCTTTAACATGCTAAACATGTGCAGTGTAGATGTCCTAGAGAGGAAGATATCCTGATTCCTTTCTCTCACAATCCTCCTCTGAACATCTTCAGGTACTTGTGTTTCCTAAACCTGACTACTCTTTCTGCTAGTCTGTTTACTCATTGTACTTTTTGATTTACTAATGATTACCGTGTCTCTTTGAGACAAGTGTTTTAAACCCATTTCAGCATGTTTGTGCCAAAACCTTTGTCCTGCGAACAGTATACACATTTGTCTAGGCTACTCACCTTAAGCAGAGTTAAAATAAACTATCAAGAAGTTAAAAGGACAGTGAACAACAGAAAATTACCCTTTTTGTTACTCTCATTAATGAGAGGCATTAATGAAAGGACCAGGGCAAGGCCACTATCTGAAGCAGCAGCACATTAGGGAAATTTGAAGTATACTGACAGCTAAATATATAATATCAGCATGCCTGCTGCTTTTTTAAATGGTGGTTTTATTACTACCAGATACGATGTATGTAGGGGTGGTCATTTTCATTCTCTATCCTATCACTAAAAAATAAAAGATACATTAGGTCAATTGTACCAGTTACTATTATGTTAACAAAATAATTCCCCTCAAGGAATCAGAACTCCTTCAGACTGTAAAACTCTTTTCCCTTTGTCTCATGTTCGGAACAATATATAAATAATAATCTATAAAATATCTTGAGTGGTCCTCTGGTTTGGATCTGTAATGATTGAATTATTGAAGATTAGATTGGTTCTGCGGCTAGTGGGCAAGCTTCAGAGATTTTTGAATTATAACTAATTTGGCTTTAATTATGCAATTGTAGGTTGAGATAGTAATAACATATTTGGGTCAGAGATGATAAAAGATATTTATTTTTAATCTCTCTTCAAGAGTTACTTTTGATATCCGAAAGGAAAAACATGATTTTCACTTAGTTTTAAAACGTGGAGTTATGAACATGTATCTGAAACTCGCAGGCTTTGGGAAATTAGGATAGCATCAGAGTCACTAGAATAACTTATTGGAAATACAGATCCTTGGATGCAGCTCCCAACCCCACTCCAAACTGATTAGTTGCTGGAGGTGGGGGCTAGGGAATCTGCCTTTCAGAAACCATCCCTGCAATTTTTGTGTACATTAAATTTTTGAGAACCCCTGATTTAGGGCTTCAGAAAATGAGTTTTCACGGTAAATAGAAAATTGAAGCAGATTGTAGTACCAATCTGTTCATATCCCAGATTACTAATAGGAATTGACAACTCTGGTTTATGGTTGGGTTTACTTTAATAGATTAGTTTTAAGCAGAACCTTAATCTAACTATAAAGTGTTTTTTGGCCTCATATTTGGAGCTAGAGGTACAGGAGTAGTTAGAATATCTGTGGATTTTTCAGCATTTTAATTCCTTCCATTCACAACAGTGGGATACTTTCACCTTGAGAACAAAGAAAGCAGACCTACCAAGATTCCATGGTCTGCCTATTACCTTTAGGTTTGCTCCATGTAGCTCTTAGGGGTGCAAATGTGAAATTATCTGTGGCCTTTTTCTCTTCTTGCAAAGAGTTGATTTTATTATGAAAACAAAATGCCTCAGAAGAAGCAGGAGTTCTGGCTCCTGCCAGCAAAACAGTACTGACAGCTCTAGTTTGCAGAATTTAGAGAGAATTTTAGTTGGCAGTTAGCCCATTATTAGCCGAAGAGGTGGATAACATGCTATCAGAAAGTGGCAAGCTCAGTGTTTATTATTTTCCCTGCCATTTTATAACTAGGTAATTAGAGAAAGAAGCTTAAATTTTCAGGATTAAAAAAAATGATCAGATGAAATTGAAGAGAAGTGGTGGACTGCACACTCCCCTTGTGGGGTTGGGTGGGGAGGGTTAAGGGAATGACCTTATCATAGGATATTACTAGTATCGCCTTTAGCACTATGGGAATTTAGGTTGATGATTCCAGTTCTTTGGAGGTAGCTGTGTGATTATGGTTTCTGTATTGTTTTTGGGGACTGTACTTTTACAGATTAGCCATTGTCATGACATATTCTTTGGAACAGATTATTTCCTCTTAAACACAGGAGTTTAGAAAAGTCTCTAAACAGAGCACCTAAGTATATGATATATAGTAGCTCCCAAATAACCTGCCAAGAATCACCCGAGGAACTTGTTAAAGTAGAGATTCCTAGGCTTCACCCTTGGATCCTTAAAAGTTTGAGACAGGTCCTAGGAATCTGATTTTAAACCATCTTCTCAGGTTTTATATATATATATAAATGAGAGAATAGGTATTTTTTAATGGATATGTAGAGATTTAGTTTTGCAAGATGAAAAAGTTCTTTAGAGCTGGAATATACTTAACACTACTGAACTTTACACTTGAAAATGGTTAAGATGATAAATTGTATGTTATGTGTTTACCACAATTAAATTTTTTTAAAAAGATGCTAGAAAAAATAAGGAAGGGTTGTTTGTTTATTTCTTCCTGAACAATGCATTGGACTAATAGATTGTTGGCTAATAATTATTGACTCCTCTGGCCACCAGTTCATTTTATATCCCTTTATTGAAAGTGAGATCATTAACTTTTTAAATACTTTTCTCTCACCTGTTCCCTTCCGTGTCAAACAAATAATCCTTGAAGAACATTACTGTAAGGTAAGAGTTAAGACATTCCCCCCTTTTTGGATAAGATACATACAGTAAGCCTTCATTAATTTGGCTTCACTCTGTTTATGGTAGTTCACTTGATAGCCTCTTTATAGGCCCTCTTGCTACCAGTTACTTCACTTTCCATAGCAAAGTTTTTAATGATCTAACCTACCTCTGACTTTCATCTGTAATTCCTCTTTCTTTTCCTCCTGTCCTCTCATTCCCTACACTGAACTTCCAATGACATTTCTAATTTATGTCCTTCACATCATTTTTTCTTTGCACACGCAGGAATGACTTCCCTCTTTCTGGTAAACTACTCATCATTCAGGACTCAGTTTAAATGTTACTTTTAGCCTTGTTCCTTGCTTCTTCCACCCACCCTCTGCCCCCTATTCTTCCCAGTCTTCTCTCTACCCTGCTCCTCTCCCCTGCCACACACGTACGCAAAGTTAGGCCTTCATTATTTCTGCCATAATCCCACTTTAGGTTATATCTCGATTACCTGTGTACATGTGTCTTTGTCCTTTTATTAAACAGTAAACTCCTTTAGAGACTAGCCTTGTTCCACATCTAAGTCTTAGTACAGTGTGACACATAGTAGGCATAGAAACATTGAATGTGCTGATTATAAACTATCCTTTCCAAGTTCATTAATTTAGTTCTCAAAGAATCTCTACTTGTAGAGTTTATTTGAAATTTTGCCTGTTTTAAATCTGTACTTTAAATTTTTTGTAGCTCAGACTTTTTTGCTAGTTTAAATTAGCTCAACCTTGTGAATCCAAATTAGTTTTTCCTCTTAGCTGATATTTTCCTTAAACCAACATAACTAATACGGGTAAAATATCCATTTTATCAGGTTCAGAGAAATCAAGTGACTTGACTAACCACCTGCTGCCACTGCCAAATGAGAGTAGAGCTCAGATTTGCTGATCCCAGCCAAGTGCTCTTTTCTCAAAAGAAGTAAAAAGGGTAGGAAATTAAGTGTTGGTAGAGAATGTTTGTCTAAAGAATTGAAGTGAATAGAATGTCAGTAGAAAGAGCCAGAAATATTGTAGTTTGAGGTGATTCAAATTGAAGTGATAATTGAATAAGTAGGTCCTACTCTATTGGGTGTCTGGGGCATTTAAACTTGGAGTGACTAGCATAGACTGGCCTTTTCCAGGTTTCATTAGCATTTGATAAGGGAGTCCTAGTAAGTGTTAAAAATGGAAACCATGCCTTTCCACTCCGTATTGGAGGCAGCGGCAAGCGTTAATGCTTAAGTACTGTGGTGTCAGGCTGCGTTTGAGTCCTAGCTCTGGCTCCTTATTATTGTGTGACATCAGATAAGTCACTTAAATTTTGCTAAACCTCCTCCAAATAGAGATCATAATAGTACTTAACTCCAAGAGTTATAGAAAGGATTGAATGAGATAATGTATATCATGTTCTTAGTACAGGCTCTGGGCAAAGTAAGCATTCTGTAGATATGTTATCATCATTTCCCACATTCCTGTTCCGAGGAATAAGTTCTAATACAGTTAAAGATATAATAATTATTTTAATTAGAGAAGGAAGGAGAAAGTCAAATATAAGGAATGCATGGTTTCTAAGATTGATTTATAAAGAGCAAGCAGAGCATTCTCTTATCCCCTGGTCATTACAGTATATAACTCGTTACACCTGATGTTACAATATTCCATCAAAATCATCTTCATAAATAGAGTTTAAATGAGGAGTCCTGTCCTTTCCCCTCTCAGTTTGGGGAATTTAATGTGATACCCACTGCCCTGTCAGTATGGTTTTCAATAAAGCCTTTTGGGGAGCTTAATTTCATTTGTAGTCACTCATTGAAGTTGTATATGCTTTGCACTCTTTCAGCAGCTGATGGTGGTACTGTCACTAGGTGCTGTTTCATACTGCACTTGTTCTAAATAGTCCTCATTGTTTTCCATTACAATAGCCTATGATAAAATTGGTTTTAAGGTGAAAAAGGTTTTTTTATGCTAGTACAATTAAAAAATAGAGCGAAGCAGTTCTTGGTACTATGAATGAAACATGCATTTTTATTTATAGCATTATGCAAGAACCCTTGTGTGAACTCTGTCTGGCATGTTAGTCTAAAATAAAATTGTAGATTAGGCATTGTGTCTTTCTTTGGGAGTTATTTACCCCATTCTTTTAAAACAGCTCTGACAACACTCCCTGTATAATATGTTTTCTAGATTATTTTCCATTTTTTTCCTTTTCTGTAAATCCCTTCAGTTGGTGTATTTTTTTCTTGTCTAAAAAATCCTTATCTTAGAAGTGATTTTAACTGTTTTCAGAAGACCACTTGGAAATGATAAATATTCAGGCCAAGGTTAAGCACTTTATGGTGATTTTGAATTGCATTCACATTGCTGACGTAATTAATAGTGTACAGAAGTGCCAGACAAGCTGGGGTGGAACAGACACTAAAAGACTGAATTTTGGTCATACGGCATTTGGCCATAATAAAATAGCAAGAGGGAAAAGAAGCGTCATTTCTATCTTTTTTCTATGCAGAGAAGGCATTCCACCTCTCCCTGGAGACTCACAAGTTGCCCCTGCCTTCTTGTTGCTTAAATTCTCTCCAGTTATGTTTCCCCACCTAATGTCCAGAAAGGTCTCCAAATTGTCTTTCCATCTCTTTTCCCTTCTTTATGATAACATTATTTCTGTTTCCTTGGTGTAGATTATATATCTCTCTAAGGATTTAGGAAGAAAATAATCTGACTCAACTAATTAATAGAAAAACTCCCTTCACCAGTCCCAATATTTGCATTTTCAAAGAGAAACTCGTTCAAATGAACCTCTAACCTCCAATTGGGTTTTCAATTGTGTGACAAAAATTGGATGGGGCAAGTTTTTTTTCTTGACTCTTTAAATCTTTGCTATACTGATCAGCTCCCTAAAGTTATTTATATTTGGGTAGCCTCTCTATTCTAAATGTATTTCTGAACTCATGGGTTTTCCAAAAGTTCTTGTGCATGTATGTTAGAATTTTTTGTTGATAAGGAATTTTGTTTTCATAACTCTTACTGAAGCAGCCCCTCCCCACCAACCCTACCCTAATCCTAACGTGAGCAGGCCTCTTGGATGCAGTGAGATTAACAAAAATTTTCAAGTCACATTTTCTCTATATCTTGGAGGCTTAAGAACCCTCGAATAAGGGTGCATGAACACTCGACATACCACACTAAAAGTTTGTTAACCCCTAAAATTAAGAAAACGGTTTGAGAGTTCTCTTTTTTTGCAGAAGAAACATAAGCCACAGCATCCAAATATAATTGCTTTGGACAACTCGATGGAGGTAGATGCTAAGAGGCAAATTACAATCAAAATGGCTTAGAGATATCTTGAATTTTTAAATAATCTTTCAAATAATTGCAAAAAACTTTCAGCAACTTCAAAGTAAAATATTTACCTCCTCCAGTCTAACTGGAACCAGTTTGATCTCTCTAGTCCTGTATATTGGCACTCAAAGAATTGAACATAGTTACACAGTCCTTTTCATATGATGAGGGTAAATTATATAGCATTAATAGAAACTTACCAATTAAAATAATACCGTATGTTCTGTACTCTCACCTAAGTGTTTGCAAGGTCAAGTTAATGTTCAGATAAGTTTTCTTCACTCACAAGATCATTTGATAATATATGGGTCCTTCTGGGAGATATGGTACTTATTTTAAAGAAATCTTCACACCACCACCACCCCCAGCATATTCCAGAGATACTTTGAAAACTAATTAAATAATCAAAGACATTACATTTCTCTCTGAATCATAGTCACCCTACATTAGAAAGCAGTACAAAGTGAATGAACAGACTAGGTCAGTAGGCCGTTCTAAACCTGAACTGATACTCTTCACAATTACATATGAAAGAACTAGATACTTCTATAATTAGGCTTTCATTATATAATGTGTAATTCAGACATTAGTGAACTCTAAGGGTTGTAAATTGTGAAAGTGCTATGTGCAGTACGGAAGCCATGGTCAGGTATTTCTGGCCAAGTCCTGTACAGAAAATATTTGCTGAGTTTTTAAAAATAGGGATTATAGCTTGTGACTGCTTAGTTGAAAAAGTAAGAAGCAATTTATAGAGAATATGCTTCTCTTGACTGTTTAGATTTATGTTACCTTCAGTTTTGTCAAAATCCATTCTTCTAGGCATAATACTTTTGACTTAAAATGGAATTGAAGATCATTGTCACTGGAACAGCAATTGAAAAATTGACAACACAGCAGGGTAAAGTCCCTACCCAACCTCTTAAGTTCTTTGTGACTGTGGTCTTTCACATGATGGGACTCCAGTCAGAATTTTTTAAATACATAAATACTATTTCAAAGCACTCTAATTGTGAGTGCTTAATGCCATTTAATGTCATTAGATACACTATCAGTCTCTTAATATGGAACAAGAGGAACAAAACTGTGCTTATAGCAGGAAGCTGTTTTATTTCTCCAACTAAAGTATGAAAGGTTTAATGCATTTAAGTCATGTAAAAATTGTCAGGTCTTTGGGCATAGATTGGGACATTTCTTTAGTTACTTCATCATTTCTTACTTATATGTGGGGTTTTTTATTGTTCCCTTCAATTCGTGAAAAGCAGGTTTGTTTTGATTTTCACAAGCAGCCTTCATCTGCACAAAACTGGCTTTTCTATAAGTTTGTTTGATTTTACTATTCTCCCTTACCTAGTTGTGGATGGCCAGACTTATGTAATGAAAAAGTCTTAAAAGGAGTGTTTCATTACCTAACCCAACTATACTAAATGCCAATTCTTATTCCTAGTTACTTATCTGTGAGGGTTATAGGTGTTAACGTGTCATATACATTATTTAGAAAAAAATTTAATCAATTTCTTTTCTACATCTCATTCTGGAAGATTCTGTCCAATGGAATGCAGCACAAAGCACACTAAGAGGAGGCCCTGCTTCATGGAGTATTAGAAGTTTTAAGACAGCAGAGTCCAGCTATTACTTCTTTGTAACCTAAAGTGGAATTTTTGCCTTTGCTTTTTTAAAACTCTCTCATCTTTCTCCCACTCTCCTCCCCTCAAAAAAGAATCTTACAGCTGACTTCCAAGAGTTAGAAGAAAACCTCTTCCCCTTTTGGAGGGGGCAGGTATTAGGTTTAGGGTTTGGCAGAGTGTTAAAGCATCGGTGTAATCAGTTTTATACAAATTATGTGTTACTTAGAAAACTTGAGGGACATTCCTTACCAAGCCATGACAATGTACTACTGTAACTTAATAAAATTTGCCCAAGTGACAGTGTGTCTGCTGAATGGATTTTCTTACACCATCTGGTTGTCATTGTAGTTTTTTGTTGTTGCTTTCATTTGAAATATGCTGATGATCTTGTTTTTATTCCGTAGCATTGAACAGATGGGTTGATTATTCTTTTCAGATATTAATAAGGCAGCGGAAAGAAGAAATATGAATACGGCTCCATCAAGACCCAGCCCCACACGAAGGTAAAGTACCCTGAAGCAGTGAGTTACCTTGGGAGAGTTGGGCTCTGGGGAATTAAGCCCACCTTCGTACATCAAGGGTCTTTTCTTCCCCCCAACAAATCAGAAACGCTCAAGCAAACAATAAGAACATGAACCTTGTGTGAAGGGCCTTGCTGCTTTTTTTAAACATACATCAGGAGATGCAGAGGAAGCTTTGTGTTTTCGGTGGCAAACCCAGCAAGTTCAGCTTGCAACATGAGTTGCAGGCGATTGGAAGAGGATAAACCTCTGTCTGTCCCCAGCTCACGTGTCAGTGGGAGCCTCCACAGCGGAGGAATGCCCCAGGGTCGTTGGTGTATGCCATGCTGCACAGCAGCGGGCAGCAGAGATTCGACTCTTCATTCCAAATGGCTGCCGGTCCAGATGTTAACCCAGGTTTACGGGAAGTACTGCTTGAGAGATTGCTGCCGTGCCTGTGCTACAGATCCCGTTTGCTCGCATGCTTGGGTTACCTATTGAGGGAAAATAAAAAGGGCAAAAACATTCCACCTCTCAGAAGTCTCCCTTTTTCTTAGCTTTCTTGGAAATCAAAGGCATTTCCCCAGCATGTTCTTTCTTCAAGTATATACAAAAGAGATAATCCTGATGTGTACCCTCAAAATATGCATTAAATTGATTCCTTCTCTCAAACAAGAGCCTTATTAATGTTACCATTTACACCAAAGATGAGTGTATTGTATCCAAGCTGGCCCCAGAGCAGTGCACAAGTGTATGCAGTATGTGCAGTTATGTGTGGAATGCAGGCAGATAAATGATGTATTTAATATCTGGTGTTTCTTCATAGCCTATGGATACTTGGGGATTTTGCCTTTGCCCCGAAGTAAAAATGTCAGTTTTCCATAGTAAACTACATACATGAGCTACATACCACAGTAAACTACATTTCCTACAATGAACTGAACACTGCTGGTAAAATGAAAACTAGTCTGTATTAGTAGTTCCACAGGTCACCCAGGGATGTACTGAAGTACCTGAGCACTTACACATAACATAGAGCTGTCCTGATTTGGGACAAAAACACCAATTTTTTGTTACCTACTTCTAGGAAAAATTGCTGCTGTATGTTTGGTGTATATGCCCCTACTTGGGTGTGAAGCGTGGGTGTTTTCTAAGCTACCAGGAATAGATGACATGTCTGTTCTGCAGAATTTTAACAGACTCTAGGGGCCAGGTAATGGTGCTGATTCAGTTGGATTCTTTGAGCACTCTTACCTATGCAGAGGAGTGGACTCTTGACACCACGACTACAGCTACACTGCAGCTGTCAGGTGGATGCCCTGCCATCCATGGTCTCACTGCACAAATGAGCATACATGTTGGTATTCTGTCTGTTCTATCTAACAACATAAGGAATCCCTGCAGCTTGCAGGGATTGGTTTTTGTTGATTGATTTTTGTGGGTATGTGTATCCTGAAGAGCATAAAACAAATCCTGCAGAACTTCAACAGTTCCATGTAATGTCTGTCCATTATGCTGCATTTAACCATGCTGCAGATCTTGAGCAGTCCTATCTTTGTTGCTCCTCTTTGCCCCAGTAAACATGGACTACAGCTGGCTAAAAGTTTACATCTAATGGACAGAAATATGGGGCTCCCATTGGAAGCCATGGTTGCCAAATGGCTTGAAAGGAGATATGGTGTGTATCCAGTTTCCAAGGAGCTCTAATATATGTGCTTCTGAACTACGTAGCTTACCAGAAGGAGTGTGCAGTTGCTAACTATAAAGACACTGACTCCGCTAGTAAAACCTCTTCCCCCTGCCCCCACCATCCCTCTTGTCCCAGTGATACTTTGATCTCTGGAAAATGTTGCCTATTTGTTTCCTCAGAGGACAAAAAAACAGGGCACATTGTAGAATACAGAATAGTTCTGTTTGTGCTATGGACTGAGAAGAATATTTTATGCCATCCTATTAATGATACTTAACCAAATGCTTTTCACATTTCCAGTTGACCGTAAGTACTCAGCAAACCTTGGCAATGTTGGGGAAATAACCAACTCCTCTGGTTGGAATCCTGTGTTACCATTGCCAAGGCATTAAATTAAAAAGATTAGTTTCATCCCAACCTGAAGTACAATTCCATCATTTCATCTGTAATGGAAGAAATAGCTTTATGCTATTTTTCTTTTTTAAGTAATAGCCCCCCCCCAAAAAATATATATATATAAACAACATTGGAGGAAGCCTTTTAAAATGTTCTCCTTACCAGATACATACATGTAAGCATATTGCCACTTCTTTATATGCCTTAGAAAATACCATCTTCCTCAGAAATAAATTCTAAAATGAGGTTGTTTGGAATGTGAATAGGGCAGTAACTTCCTGCTTTATTTACGATCAATAGGAGAGACAACTAGGCTAATACAGATTCCGTTAAGAATCGGTCTTCCCCTTGGTGATATGTCCCTAATGGGGTTTCTCTGCGTGTTATTTAACATGATAAAGTTTCATTTAGTTGTGCTTAATAATTAAGTTCAGAGAAGAGGGATATTCACATTAGTAAAATCTGTTCTAGTCCCATCTAAAGCCAGAGCAGAGAGTCCTAGTTTTTTACCTTTAAAAATAAAAATTCTAAAAGCCTAAAGCCAAACAAATTGAACATTGTATTCAAAATAGAGCACTAACGTTTTGATCATTACCCTTATTGTGCAGTATCTCTTAAGGTACACCAATAGGGCAGAAATAAAATGCAGTAAGTAGTCAAATAAATGCAGTAAGTGGGTGAGTGGTTGGCGAGCCTGGAAGGGGCTAATCATTTCTCAGGGTAAACACTGGGTAGCACTCTCTGAGTACAAATTTCCAGTCAAAAGCCTTGAAGTAATTCCAAAAGTATACCAGTGTATTGACGACACCAAACTGCCTTCATTTGGCAACCCTAATCATTTTATGTGTCCCCCGGCATAAGGAATGCATTGGTCACAGAAAAAAAGCACTGTACCTCTGGCAAATAATTTCCCTTGAATTGTACCTTTAGGTCTTCAGTGCTGCTACTTTTAATAAAATTATTTTAAGCTTGCTGGCAGGACCTTTGTAACACCTTATATTGCTGGACTTTAACCTTGAGTGTCAAAACACTTAGGTATCTTTGGGAGTTTTCACAGGATTATCACCTCTTCAAATGTCTCTGTAAGCCACAGTTCTGCTGGCATTGCTCTCTGTTCATAATGTACCTCCCTAATGGCTCCAGCTGTCAGTGTGTGATTCTGACAGTATTGGCCCGGCCAACTACAGAACTCTGCATGAGGGATCCCTGCTCTGGATCGAGTTTCAGCCTGAATTCTCATCATTTAACCCTTGGACCACTTCACTGGACTTCTCTGAGTACGTTGCATGGTTACCATGCAGGTTGTCTAGCATTGGTGCTGGGCATTAGACCTTAACTTCTTCAAAGACTGGACCACAATTCTGGTTATACCTCAAGATGTTCTCAGTTTCCATCTTCCATTCAACACTTTGGCAAGCCAGGTCTTGGAGCATATTCTATGCAGACATGGCCTCCAAGTGAGACTCCGTATTTCCTCAACTTTCCCATATGACTGAAAGAAGAGCAAATAGAATTAACTTGTCAATGTCAAAATCTCTGCAGAGATTCTTCCCCGTGCATTTATGAAGGATGTTAGGCCTGTTGCCTCTGGTGAAAGTCATCAGGGATTGGTTCATCAGAAGTAACCTAGCTGTAGACAAGTTTCTTATATGACCTGAGATGATTTCTACCTGTCCACAATGTATGAGACAGCTGTAGTTCTAGGTGGTCTTCATAATTGAAGGTTCCAAGCTGTGATTACCTCTGCCCTTAACACTTAAAGAGGAACTGTTGATTCTCAGCAAGTGCCACCTCAACCAACAGGGAAGCTGTATTTGTGCTGGAGCAAATCATCAGCCTGCTTCTTAGGGAGAAACATGGACACTTAGAAAATTTGGATCTGTGAGGTGTGATACCTCATTCCTACCTGCACCTAATGGCAAAATTCTGCGCAAGTCTGTTGTATTTCTTTGATTTCTAACAGCATGGAGCCATCACACAGCAGCCAGCCATTTAGGTAATGATATTTGTGCACAATACCTGTGACAGAACAAAAGTATGAAGAGCAGGTGAAGGATTTTTTTCAGGAGCAAAAAAAAGACTGGCCCTCCCAAGGCACATACTCCAGTGAGCAGAAAGGAGATACTAACAAGAGGACAGAGACCTTCCTCCCTGACCTGTGCAGCCAAGGCCAGAGAATACCGTCTTGGGCTTGAGGTTTCAGTCTCTGGCTGCAGACAAGCTCAAAGTCCATCACAGTCTTCCAAGATGATCATCTATCAGTTCTTACTCTGTACGCTCGCAAATGCCTAGAGCTCTAACACCCCTTTTGTCCCCAGGAAGAGAAGAAGTTCTAACCAGAAGTACATCATTTGCCGTCTGAGCCATGGCTTTTCCCTTCACCCACCCCTCCCTTACTTCTCAGTTGTTTCCAAATAATATGACTGTATTTCTCTCAAGGCAAAGAGCATTTGGCTTTATTTTTCCCCTGCTGAATAGATGAGGAATTTATAACAATTTTAATAGTGTTTGTCACCTCCCGTCAGTTTGTGGGCTCCAGTGCTGAAATTTATTTAACCACAGTTAAGTTTGTTTTTAGCTTCTAGTGACCTAGTACCTGAGGGTACACTGCAATTTGGTCTCCAGTTAAACACCTCTGGTGCCTCTGGGATGATACTGTGAACCTTATTATGCTCCAGAAACTTGCTTCTAACCCACTTGTTATCTGAGGTCAGGCGTCTCATTCAGTAGGCTTCCTCTTTATGGCATTCTAAATCCTGCACACTGTACCATCCTTTTGTTAAGCTGGTTCTTGTTTTGAGAAAGATATTGGGACCAGCAGCAGGAGTTATTTTGTTCTGGGTAGTTCTTTGTTTAGGTCCTAAAGTGACCCAAAGGGTTTTTTGCTTTGTTTTTGTCTCCACAAAGAGCAGCAGTCTGCCATACTGCCCATTTTGGGGGAAAGAAAAATAGCTTTGCCTTTTCATTTTGCAGAATTATCTTCTCTGTCCCTACTGCCACCACTCCTTTGGTTCTTTTCCCCCTTGTGATTATCGTCTCTTCTACATTTTTACCCAGAAGGCAGTTGAGGGGGGAATTAGTTTTGTTGTACATGGATTTTAAATTCGTTGAGGGGGGAAGGGGGAGGGGAGGGCTTACCTTCTCATACTAGAAGCATGAACCCAGACTTTGAGAGTCTAGGGTTATTGTCAACCTCTAGGGATGGACTCAGACAAATAAGTTTTGTATTTCAGTGGATTCAAAAGAATAAGAACCAGTGTGACATATATAATTATCCTAAGGCTATGAATAAGGTGCTGTGACATGGTGTTCTTATCTGTATCACCACCTCCATTTCCACCAGCCCAAGGCTTTGTGTGAGGTCTGTGGTCTGTCAGGTTCATGATCTCCCTCAGCCCTGATTGCCAAGAACACTTGAAAACTGATTCCACCTTTAATGACTACTTCTAACTGCTCCCCAAGGCAGGCTTATCTGCTGATCATTAATCCAAAAATACTTTATGGTTGTCTCTTCCCATTGGATCCTGAGTGTTTGCCCATATTATATAGATAAGGTGCTACACATTAGGAGAATTATAAGACATAATAGAAAAATCAAAGTAATAACGTTGGATAGTCTGCACTATTGTAATAGGAAAAATGTTTAGCTGTCCTCATTTAAACTCCCTGGTCTCCCCATACATTTGTTCCCACAAATCAGGAGTACTTGTGAGCCTTAAAATACGAGACAAAGAGTTTTTATAAAAGCAGAATTTGGCATTTAAATTGTTTCTTCTGTGCCCATGTGGATGAAGTGATAGGTTTTCTATCAAGCTGCATCGTGATGAGTGCCTAATATGTGTAGTCATGGTAGGTGATTAAAGTATAAACAAAAAATGGTGCTTGCTCTTGAGAGGCTTACAGTTTAGTTGAGTAATTCAGTTCATTAAATAATGAGCTCTGTGCTGTGTCCCAGGGATCCAAAGCCTTCAAGAAAGCTTTCTGTTAAGTAGGGAAGCCATTAAACAAATAATTACCGAACAGTGTGGTGAGATAATAGAAATATGTACATGAGCAATATTTGTTTAGCATATTCATGGAGCATCTGCTGTGTTGCCAGACATTATAAACCTATGGAGTGGGTTTATAGTAGGGAGTCAAATTGATAGTCCTTATCCTCATGGACTTGCAGTCTAGTAGGGCAAACAGACATTAAACAAATAAATAGATATGTCAAATTGTGACAAGTGACAAGGAAAAAGAAAGTGCTGTGAGAAAATGTGGCCAGGATATAGGGATAGAAGATAAACTTTTAAACTGACAGAATCCAGGAGTAAAAAATACATGGACATGTAGAAAGTGAGCACGTATCCATTCCTGCTGTTCGAGTTAGAGGCATTAGGAAAAACCTCACTAGTTAGAGCCGAAAGGCCAGAGTGGCAAGAGCAGTAAACTAAGGCGAGGGTGAGAAGAGGTTGGAGAAAACAGGAACCAAGACTATGCAGGCCCTTACTAGTCTTACTGCAGATTTTGGGTTGAATTCTAAATACTCTAGGAAACCAGTGAAGAGTTTTACATATTTAAAAGATTAATCTGGAGAAAGAAAAGAGGCAAAAGCAGAAACAGACTAATTTAGAAGGCTCTTGCTGTGGTTTTTCAGGAGAGAGAAATTTTGGATTGGCCTTCATTGGCAGCAGTGGAGGTAAAAGAAAGATGGGCAGAATGATATCAGTTTCAAAGGAAGAATGAAAATTTGGGAATGTGATTAGAGGGCTGGATGGGGCTTTAAGGAAAGGATGACGTCCAGTTTCCTGGTTTGAGCAACTGAGTAGGTGAATGTGCCATTTATTAAGATGGAAAGGACTGGAGGAGGAGCATACTTGTTGGGGAAGATCGAGAGTTCAGGGCAGGTTTTCTGGAGGAGGTAATTCTTAAAGTAGATCAAACAAGAAGATACTGTTGTAAAAAAAAAAAAGAAATATCAGATCAAGATGAGTAATAGAAATGGCACTTACTGGTGCTCTAAGTTGAGCAAGAGGAGAGACCAGCAGTTACTAGGAAGATAAAAGAAGATTTCTTGGAAGGTATGGGATGTGAACTTGCCTGTGAGGATCTCTTGGGTGATAATTTGGATTATTGCAGGGGAAGTATTCCAAATTGAAAAAACATGTACAGGAATACTGAGACAGATATTTGAGTTAAGTCATAAGAACAGCTTGAGTAGAACTGAAGAGATTGAATCAGGAAATGGGGGAGAGAATAGTTGGAAAGGGGCCAGATTTGTTACGAAGGGGTGCTCATAGTGTGATAGTCCAGCTACAGCTGGTAATAAGTGGAAATTTGGGTGGTTAATTTGGTATTTATGTTTTGAATGAATTGAAATCTGGAAGATTGGCTTTTGGTTTTTGGTTTTTGGTTTTTTTTTAGTCTTGGTGCCAGTATAGAAATAAGGATTTAGATTGAATTTATGAATCCAATGGGAATGAAAGGGGAAAACAAGCAGGATTCAGATAACTTTAATGGGGAAAGGCAAGGAAGAATCAAAGTTAACTTTTGGAGAACTTAAATCTTGGTAATTGGAAAGATTATTTTGGCAGAAGTGAAAAGGTTGGGAATGGGACTGAGTAGGTTTAGTAAGTTTAATTTTAGGTATGTTGAGGTTGAGTTTCCAGAGGAGTGGAATATCTTACGAAGAATATGGAATCAGAGCAGGCCAAACAAATCTGTGACTTCAAACACTGTTTTTTGTTTGTTTGTTTAAAGAATTTGGCTAAAATAGGAACCAGGTTCCACATAAACCTCAGATTGAAAGGGGCTACTATTCAATAACTACATTGAGAAGGACAGAGAGACTGAGTGTTTTTATACTTTATTGTATCATATTGTACTTTTTCTTCCCCTTAATTTGACTATCCTCCTAGATATTTTAAATGAAGTTTTCTGTACTTTAAGGACAGGTCCTTTGTTCATTGTACTTCTTAGGAGATTGTGCCACTTGCTTTTCTTTTTTTCTTATGAGTCTCACCCCTTACTGTATCCCCTCAACTTTTTCCCTCTTTTAAAATCTCTAACAAGTCTGGTGGAAGAAACTGGGTTCTAGGGGAAAGGCACCTTCAATTTGAAAAAGGCTGTTGAGATTGAGGTGATAGTGTAGCATGCATAAGGAGTACTGAATTACACCCAGAACCCTGATAAATATTATGACCCCAGTCAAAACCTTTGGCTTTGTGTCGTACATTCTTTTGATGTTCTAATCTTTTGAGTCTGTGTTTGTTGACCAGATGGGTGACTGTCCTTTAAATTTTAATCATGTTCTCACTGTTTGGCTGCCATGTTTTAAAAAAAATGCTTGGCAGGTGGGGGCTTCCTTCAATAAAGAGCTGAAGGGTTGGCTGCCTTCAATTTCCTTGTCTTAGCATCTTCTTGCTATCTCCCACAGAGATCCATATGGCTTTGGAGACAATCGAGATACAAGACGCGATCGGTCCCCAATTCGAGGAAGTCCAAGGAGAGAGCCCAGGGATGGCAGGGATGGCAGAAATGGCCGGGATGCCCGGGATAGCAGAGACATGCGGGACGCCCGAGACTTGCGGGACCACAGAGACAGCAGAGACATTCGGGACCACAGAGACAGCCGAAGTATGCGTGATGCTCGGGACGTGAGGGATCTTAGAGACTTCCGTGATCTAAGAGACTCTAGGGATTTTCGAGATCACCGGGACCCCATGTATGACAGATACAGAGATATGAGGGACTCCCGAGATCCCATGTACAGGTATATATAGCCATTCTGCTTGTTTTTTTTGTAAGTCTTTTTTATGTGTGTGCTGCTGAACTAATTGAAAGCTCTGAAAGGGCAGAGAGTTTATCAACCTTAAATTTCCAGTGTCTATCAAGTGGTAGATGTGCTGTTCAATAAATATTTGCTGAATGTTAATTTTTGATGCGTTATGCTTAGTGAATGAGTCTGGATCTCTCCCTGTGGTCTTTGAAAGGCAACACTGTGCAAATGAAAAAGAGTGCTAATTATTTCGGCAATGCAAAAGCACAGGGAAGGTACACAAGTGTCCAATAAATATGTGAAAAGGTGCTTGACATCATTAGTCATCAGGGAAATGCAAATCAAAGCCAAGATGAGATACCACTTCATACCTTCTATGATGGCTATAATAATTTATTTTTAAAGAAAGGTAACAAGTGTTAGCAAGGTGTGGAGTTAATTAGAACTTACATTCATTGTTGGTGGGAATGTAAAATGGTGTGGCTGCTACGGAAAAGTTTGGCAGTTCCTCAAAAAGTGAAATATAATAGAAATTATTAATACCCATCAATTCCACTCCTTAGTATATGGAGGGACTCAGATATTTATCCATGAATATACATAGCAGCACTGTTTGTAATAGCCAAAAGTTGACACAATGCAAATGTCCATCAATAGATGAATGGATTAAAAAATATGGTGTATGTATACAATATCATTCAGCCATAAAAAGAAAGGTAGTTCTGACTCCTGCTACAACATTGGTAGATCCTGAAGATAAGCTAAGTGAAATAAGCCAGACAGACACAAAAGACAAACTGTATGGTTCCACTTATATGAAGTATCTAGAAAAGGCAAATTCATAGGTACAAAAGGTAGATTGGAGGTTACAAAAGTAAGTTTAAAAAAAGGATATTGGGGTTATGGATAAAGAGTTACTGTTGGATGGATAGAGTTTCTGGGTGATGAGAATTTTTTAATATATATATATTTTTTTAACCACAGTTTTTTTTAAAGTACATATGGGGGAGGACATAGAATGGTCTCTCAAAACTAATTCAGTAATTACTGCTGGCTGTTTTGTTTGCTTTATGCCAGGGACTGTGCTGAGAACTTCTGTACATCCTCCCAGTCACTTTGCAAAAAGCAGGTTAACTCAGTCGCAGCCTCATAACTGTTAAGCAGTGAGTCCCAGATACAAACTTTATTTGTCTAATCCCAGAGTCCTATGCCATACTGTGCTTCCTCATAGGGGACTAGGTCTTGAAGAATTTTCTTCACCTGATTTTCATAGGATAGGACAGTTTTAACTTTGTGTGAATTTCTTTAACTTTTTAGAAGAGAAAGCTCTTATGACCGATACCTGCGAATGGATGACTACTGCAGGAGAAAAGATGACTCTTACTTTGAGCGTTACAGAGAGAGCTTTGATGGACGTGGCCCTCCAGGCCCAGAAAGTCAGTCTCGTGCAAAAGGTAAAATAGCAGAAACAGTTTACTCCTGTTGCTGGTAGAACACTTTACAAAAGAAAAAGGAAACTAATAAACAACTGAAAGGGGGCTAATGACTTGGCTAAGCAATTTACAAAAAGAATAAAAATAGCTTATTAATATGTAGAGAGCATCCAATTTGAAAATAATTTTGAAAATGCCTATCAGTACCATCATCTGGTTTACTTCTCTAATAAGAAGAAATAAATATGAAATTCCAGCAATAAGAAGTGATCAAAAGATTAGAGCTGAAGAGGTTAAGTTCTTGTTTTTGTCCATTAACCAAATAACTTTATTTGTATTATCCACTCAACATGTGGGATTTTTTGTTTTATTTATAATTTTCACCTAAAAGCATCTCTTTTTTTAGGTAGAGACAAACATGTTTTTTTAAAGCCTGATTTTTTTCAATACATCTTTAAATTTTTTGGATTATTTCATACCCAGTCAAGTTCAGAACCTCATTTTTAATTCATAATAAAACTACTCTCTGATTTTTATTTCCAGAACAAATTACAAGTACCTATCAATAAGGGTCTTAAATAGTTGTCCCAAAAATGCAAATCAGAATAATAATGAGATACCATCTTTTATCTCTCAAGTTGGCAGAAATTTTTAAAGATACTAATACCCAATGTTGACTAAGATTTGGAGAAATAGCAGTAGGTGATCCACCCCTGCAGAGGGATAAGATAGTAAGAGCCTTTCTAGAGAGCAGTTTGGCAGTCTGTATCAGATGAAGCCTTAAAATGATCATGCCCTTTAATCCAGCCATTCCATTTCAGTGAATTTATAATAGTGAATAATAATACAAGTTATTTTTTAGGAGGTAGTCTAGAGGATTAATTCAGAGAATATGTGTGTATGTTACAACCTTTGCCTTCAAGTAGTTCAGGATTCAAAATAAGGCCTGTGAGGTTTTTTTTTATTAGTATCATTGATACACAACCTTATGAAGGTTTCCCATGAACATTGTGGTTTCAACATTCACCCATATTATCAAGTCCTTACCCCCACCTCGCAGTCACTGTCTATCAGCATAGTAAGATACTATAGTCATTACTTGTCTTCTCTGTGCTGTACTGCCTTCCCCGTGACCTACCTATATTGTGAATGCTATTTATAGTGCCCCTTAATCCCCTTTACCTGTGAGTTATGTTTATAGAAAAGCACAGTCCATATCTCACTCTCCCTGGTGGTATTTTGCAGAACGGTTGAAACGCGAAGAACGACGTAGAGAAGAGCTTTATCGTCAATATTTTGAGGAAATCCAGAGACGTTTTGATGCTGAGAGGCCTGTTGATTGTTCTGTGATTGTGGTCAACAAGCAGACGAAGTAAGAACCCTTTGGAGATTTCTCCTGAGTGAGGAGAAGGATTCAGAAGAGAAATTCAGGCTCCCTGTGACAGCTGTATCCCCTGGACTTAGGCATTACTGTGCTGTCTTAAGCCAGAGTTCTGTCAGTTGTAGGTGACAGAAAACCCATTGCAAACTGGTTTGGTCTCAAAGGGAAATTTTTAGTTTGCTTGACTTGGGAAGTTCAGGCTTGGCCACATCCAGGGTCATTAATTTTTAGTTTGCACAGGCTTGGCAGTAGCTATGTTCCCCTTCTCCAGCTGTTAGTAAATAACTTCAAGTATTTTCTAGCAGTTTGGGGTTAAAAGAGCTAATTTCAAGGCAGAGACTAGGGAAATAGGTGTTGAGACACCAAGCAACAGGCAGAATTCACAAGCTCTGGGCTTAGAGATAGACACTACTTTAACCGTAGGTAGCTTTTGGGGTTTTTTTGACACATGACAATAGTTACCATCTTCTGAGCACTACTCTGCACTACCTCATGCTAGGTGCTCTGCTTAAATTATTTTTAATCTTCACAATAATCATGTTACATGTGAATTAAGTTAGCAAATATTTTTGTATATATGGCAGATGCTAGGTACTAGGGCTAGAATGGTAAGCAAACACACACAGCCCCTTTCTCTTGTGGCTTTTACACCCTAGTTGGGCAGGTGACAAAAATAAACATACTAATGATTAGTCCTGTGAGAAGAAATATATCAGGGATCTAATTTAGATTGTAGAGAAGGTCAAAGAAATGACATACAAGCTGAGCCATATTATTTTTGTTTTACTGGTTAAGAAACAGGTTTGTAAGAGGGAAAGGGATTTGCCTACAGCCTCACAATTTTGCAAGTAAATGGTAGGGATGGGATCCAAACTCATCTTCCTACCCTTTTTTCCCAAGGAAAGCTGCATATGTGTATGTGCGGCAAGTCTTATAGGCAGCAGGTTGGAATTAAGGAAGGATTGTTGGGCTAGAGAAGCAAGAGAAGGACCTGGGTAGTAAACAGTGTGCAACCGGTAACTTAATATGTGACCATTCTGAGCCAGTGTAAAGAGAAGGAATTGGTCTAGATCCTTGGAGCCTGAAGAAGGCACTAGGAAGACTCTTGTTGGGCTAGGATTCGAACTCTCCATAGGAGCACACAGCTGGCTGGAGGAGAAACATTGTGCAGATTGGGAATTGGTCGGGGAGTGCTCACCTGGATCCTGTTTGTTTCTACAGAGATTATGCTGAATCTGTGGGACGGAAGGTACGAGACCTAGGCATGGTTGTTGACTTGATCTTCCTCAACACAGAGGTGTCACTTTCACAAGCCTTGGAAGATGTTAGCAGAGGAGGGTCTCCTTTTGCTATTGTTATCACCCAGCAACACCAGATTCACCGCTCCTGTACAGTCAACATAATGTTTGGAACCCCACAAGGTATGGAGGAGCAAGTGGGTCAGAATTCCAGAGGTAGTTACTAGTCCTAGTCCATTAATTCTTTTATGCCTTACTCAGAAGAAGCAGGTTTTGGGCAAATGACTCCTGTATTTCAGCTCAAATATGGCAAGTCTTTCTGTAAGTGTACTGGAGGGACTGGATAGTTGTTACTCTATCTGGTATTCTTGCAGTCTGGACCTGCTATATATAAGACATTATATTTAGCCCTTAGATGTATGCAGTGGTATGCTGGCAAATGTTTAACAGCCAGTTCTGGGGAACGGTGCAGTTTAAAGCATTTACTGATTTCCATGGTGTAAATGCTTTCACCATGTCCTCTTTCAAGCCACCAACAGGAAGTCATCTCAGGGAGAGTTGGGAAGCGATGCACACAGTTGGCTCTCTCCAGTGAGAGTGCCAGCACACCTCTGGCACGAATTGCACTGAGTGTGATAGAGTAGACTTTCTAATGAGGGACAGAATACAGCAGGCAGTTAGGATACTGTTTGTAAGTGAGCTAGAGAAGTGGGCAGAGGGGCTGTGAGAGCAGGGAGGAGGCGCCGATCTCCTATAGGCCCAGGGTAGGCTCCTTGATGTGCTTCCCTGAAGTAGCTTTTAGTACTTTGTGTCCAGAATGTTGAGACTCAGCCAACTGATGCCCTGCTCTTTGCTCTCAAACATGGACTTTTCCCGTTTCCCACTATACTCAGGACCTCATTTGCCTGACCAGTTATACCCATAACCATAAAATATATCATGTGCTCCAGTGATCATTTGTCTCTGAGGAATAGTCCTCAAGATGCATGAGGACATTTATATAAAGTTCTGAGAAGGTTTCTGAGCACCCTACAATCAGGTTGCCTGAGCGTGAGGAGGGGAGGTTATCTGATCTTAATCCATGACCTTTGAACTGACAGAAAAAACAGTTGGCCAGCTCTGTCCTGAGGAGCACAGTGGAGAGCCAGGCTTTACAGAGGGCTTTTTGGATCCCCGTGATCTGGCTCTCATGATTATTCCCCACGTGGTCTTTGTGAATCTGTGGGAGACTGTCATGTTTCTTTGGTTTCTTACTACAAGTCTATGATCCAGGAAGTCCCCCAAAGAACCAGCTCCATACAAAGGTGTGTGTTCTCCGTCCCAAGGCTTTTTGTCACTTAAATAATTTTTTTCTGGTTGGAGATTAGTTAAGGCTTGTTAGAGTCCAGCAAGTGGGTGCTCGAGTCTGACATGGGAGAAAATAACTCATGTCATCCCTCCTGCAGAGCATCGCAACATGCCCCAGGCAGATGCCATGGTGCTGGTGGCCAGAAATTATGAACGCTACAAGAATGAGTGCCGAGAAAAGGAGCGTGAGGAGATTGCTAGACAGGCAGCCAAGATGGCTGATGAAGCCATCCTACAGGAAAGAGAACGAGGAGGACCCGAGGAAGGAGTGCGTGGGGGGCACCCTCCAGCCATCCAAAGCCTCATCAACCTGCTGGCAGACAACAGGTACCTCACTGCTGAAGAGACTGACAAGATCATCAACTACCTGCGAGAGCGGAAGGAGCGGCTTATGAGGAGCAGCAGCGACTCTCTGCCTGGTGAGCTACGTGGCAGGGCCGAGGTGAAGTTCTGACTCTGCATTTCTCTACTCCCCAGGCTCTGTTGGGAGGGTCGCAGGCCCAGGGCTCTTTGGGGTGGGTAAGGAAAATTAGCCCATCCTTGAGTTCTCCCATGGGGCATCCAAGCTGACAAAATGATAACTTAGGATTTGGGTACTGCCTTCTGATCCCTGTTAGTGTCGTGGTGGGTGGGCTGGCATTGCTGGCTCCCTCGTAATCAAGGTGGATGGCCCTTTTTCTTTAAGTAGATTTCTGGGAAAACTAGGCTGTTTTCTGGAGACAGCATATACCATGAATTGACCCCTTTGGGAAAATGATGTTAGTCTTGTGTACTGTGTGATTGATGTGATCAGTGACTGTTGTTCTTCCCTGGGCTTCTGTCCACGGGGGGTACTTTGAACCAGATACCTCCTCCTCCTGTCTTGTAGGCCCGATTCCCCGTCAACCACTCGGGGCGACCTCGGGTGCCTCGGTGAAGACACAGCCAAGCTCCCAACCGCCCCAGAGCGGCCAAATACTCCCCTCTGCTACACCCACTCCAGCTGCACCCCCCACATCCCAGCAAGAGCTTCAGGCCAAAATCCTCAGCCTCTTCAATAGTGGCACAGTTGTGGCCAATAGCAGCTCTGCATCCCCCTCAGTCGCTGCCGGAAACACGCAGAACCCGAACAGCCAGCCTCAGCAAAGATCACAAGCCTCTGGCAGTCAGCCTCCAAACATTTTGGGACAGGCAGGATCTGCTCGGAACATGGGCCCCAGGCCTGGGGCTCCTTCCCAAGGGCTCTTTGGCCAACCTTCCAGTCGCCTGGCACCTGCCAGCAACGTGGCTAGCCAGAGGGCCGTGTCTTCTACAGGTATCAACTTTGACAATCCGAGTGTACAGAAGGCTCTGGACACCCTCATCCAGAGTGGCCCTGCTCTCTCCCACCTGGTTAGCCAGACCACAGCACAGGTAGGGTGGCCCCAGACACCCATGGGATCTTACCAGAGGCATTACTGAGGCTAAATCTCTCAACTGCCCCCCCCCGTCCCCTCATTCCCTGGCCTCCTCCCACCTGTTGCATTCTAAATAGAATTACTTGGAGGATGTTCTACGCCTGTCCAGGTCGACATCGAATGTCATGTTTCTGCCACCTGCTCTCTCCTACTGAAGGCTGTGTTGCATATTCCTTCCAGAGTCAGAGTTTATACTGTATTTGGGGGTGTATCTTTTTGTTTTTGTTTTTGTTTCAGTTTGGGGGGTTTTTTGGTAGAAAATAAATATCTCTGGGGTCATGGGGGCAGTATAGGTATTTGCGCTCAGTTTATATTTCATGGGTTTCTCTGGCCTCTCCATCATCTGGACTGTGGGGGTTGGGGAGAGGAAGAAGCATCCAAGCCCCAGCTGGCTGAGTTTGTAATATCATATTCATGGTAATAGCCACTGTGTCTGTTCATGTTGAACCTGCCAAGGTTTCCCATCCTTGCACAGGCTGACAAGAACTTGAGTTCCTGACTGCAGCTCCCACCTAGGGTTCAGAGGCAGACTGGGCTTGGCAGGTGTGGTGGCGTCGTGCCCTCTTCTACATGTACAGGGTCTGCTGGAGGTCCATCAGCTACTCTGGAGTTGCTGGGTGTCCATGGCAGCCACAGCAGCAGGCATTTCTCTGCCTGACCCAGGGTTGTTGTTTTTGGTTTCTTTCTTTTTTCTTTTTTGTTTCATTTTGTTGGAGGATCTCCAATGGACTGAACAGCTACAGTCACCAGCAGTTTAACACAAACTGTGAATCTGGGCCCCAACCACTCTTACCCTCATTAACATTTCTGTCGGCCTGTCCCTCTCCAATCGTTTCATGGAGTCAGTTCTGAGAAGGCAACTCTAGACTCTGACAGTGAACACCAATTTTTCAGTGATTGTTTTGAGCTTTTGGCTCAGAAATCAGGCTCTTTATTTTCATCTGGACTCTTGTTCTGTATTCCGAGCAGCAGAAGGTAGGGAACATTTTGATGTCAGACTTCTGGTAGCTAGACATGTTCCTGATACAGGTGGTGGTTCATAACTTTTGAGCCAGAGTGAAATTACTGGAGGGAGGACTTGTGGCTGCTGCTCTAAATGGAGCCAAAGGAAGCTGCCCTCCCCCGAGGGATGGTGCTCATTAGAGCCCTGTGGATCACAGTCTCAAGGGGCCCCTGGAATGGACAAGGGCAAGCAATGACTTCAGCTCAGCCCCTCCCATTGGCTGAGCAAACAATGGTGTCAAAAACTCAAAGATCCCTAGATGGCAGCGTTTCACATTCTGACCTGTTTGTGTTATATAGCGTTTTTTTCTCTTTGGAACTCCTGTGTTGTTAATAAGATGAGATGATTACTTTTTAATTAAAATGAAAAAATAAAAGCCTGCATTGTCTTCTTTTGGAGTGTGGAAACCCTCTTTGGGGGGCTTTCCTTCCCAGGGCGGAAAGGTGAGGTCCCTGATGGAGCACTGAGAGGTTTTTAAAGTCTGCCCCCTGTTGCCCTTAACCTGTGGTCCGGCCTAAAACCCTCTTTTAACCCTAGCTTCTCTCATGTACCTCACCTAGTTAGAGGCTTAAATAACAGTTCAGAGCAAAAGCCTGCTGGCTAATTTAGATGCAGTGTTAAACATCCTTGTTTGTGGTCGACTTCCAGTGTCAGCAGGCTGGAAAACAGGACCCTGAGGAGGTCATTTCTGGCCAGTAGCCAGTGAAGTGAGGCATTGTACTGTTTTGATTTCATCTCAGTTGCCACCTTGTTTTGCCCATTATGCACAGAGTTTGCAGATCCAGAGAGCCACAGAAGCTGTAGGAGCCTTAAGAGAGCATGTAATGACCACCCCCTTGAGAAACCGTGGGGTTGGTATGGTGAAGTGACTGGCGTAAGGCCGCCAGTGGGTTAAAGACCAGAATGCCAGCGGTGCTGAGCCTGACCTAGCAAGTGTTCAGTATCTCATAGGAGATGATGTTAGCACAGTGTGCTCTCTCTAAGCTCCAGCTGTTCTTTGTCCCTGTAGGACGGCCCCAGAACTGTCAGTACGCATACTGGGCAACCAGACCTAGAAGATCAGCCCATCCTTGTCAGTGAAGGTCAGTGTTTTAGATTAAAAAGAATCTAGGGTCCTCCTGTTGAGCCACCTTGAGTACCCCTCTTGCCATCTACTCAGTCTTCCCCTTCAGCTGTCCAAACAGCATCTCCCAGGCTGTGAAGGGTATAATAAAATTATTTTTATTGCATTTTGTGCAGACGGGAGTCTAAAAAATTAATACAGTAAAAGCTGTAAAGCATTAAATGGGAGCATTCAACAATAAAGGAAAGAACCAACCCTCTCCTTTTCATATTGGCACAAAGAACACAAGATTAATACTGAGGCAGAATGCAGAATACTGAAACACCGAAAATTAAAGGCAGGCCTAATAATAAATACTCTTGATTTGGTTGCAACCTCTCCTATTTACAAGGATTTTCAACTTCATTGCATTGCCCTGCACATAGATAGTCTAAAACAAAAGCAACACTAGTTATCACTACAAGGCTATTGAAATATTGCACTCAGAATAAAAGTCACTTGAATGGACATGAAACATCTAGCTACAATGATTATAAAGATAATTTGATGAATGACATGATAACATTCATAACAAATATTGCACATGTAGCACAGAAAATGGGTATTTGTTGTGGGATGTTTGTTTTCATCAGTGGAAACCGCTCTTGCCAACCAGATAGTCTGGGCCCAGGTAATGCAACTCTGGTTCCCCTAATTGATGTTGATAAAGCCACCTTCCTCGTCTTCCCAGCCCACCACTTGAGGCCAGGAATGCTTAGTCCCCCAGAAGGCTAGACCCAGCTGTTGTTCTCAGAGGGAGGTCTTTTGGATGCAGGAGTGTAGAGAGCTGGTGTCTTGATACCTCCAACGTTCTGATTACTACCTGGAAGAATCTGCCCAGCCCCCTGATCAAATCAGAGGGGGCTTGACCAAACTGGCAGACATCCAGACCTGCCTCCACCCACACCTGACCCAGTCTGCAGATGGCACCAGCTCCGACTCTTGGCCTTGGGCTCTGAAGAATGGAGGTGGTGAAGTCAGGAGTACCCAGCAGCCCAAGCGCTGGGAAGCAGGCAGGATGTCTAAGGTGTAAAAGGGCCCTGGGGCTGGAGGTACTTTACCCAGACCCAGAGAGCACTGGAACAAGCATGCAGTGCCTGTCCGCCTTAGTAACGTGCCCTGGGGGAAAGGAACCCTGCCAGTGTGCCTTCTCTAGGGATAGAGGACACCTCCGACCCGGCTGGTGGAGCAGAAGCAACAAGGACTGAGTGGAGAAGCCAAAGGCCTTGGGTCCTAGCTGGAGGAGGGCAGAAGTGCTAAGAACAAAGCACATGGAGACTTCAGCCTTCCCCCAGGCCCAGGTGCCTGGGAGATGCAGCAGGAGGCCGCTGCTAGGCAGCGACGCCCGGCCCCAGGACGCGAAGGTGGCTGTGTCCCCGAGGCCTGAGCGGCCAGCTGCCGGATGGGGACAGGGGAGAGAACATCAGGGGCAGCGCTGAGGCCTTCCGGGGCCGGGGGGAGCTTCCGGACCTCTAAACCAAAATCGCCCCCTTCCTCCCTCAACTGTCCCAGGGAGGAAACTGGGGAGGGGACGCCCTCCAGGTCCCCGATTTCAGTCTTTGGCGAGGAGCCATAGGATTAGGGGAGCAGGCGACAGGCCCACTGAGGAGAGACGCCTGCTGCCCCAGGAAGGCACCGGGGCGGGGCTTCCTCCGTGGGGCGAGGCCTCTCGGTTTCGCCCTCGAGGAGCGCCCCTCCCCTCCCCTGGCCCCAGCTTGCAGAAGAGCCGACGAGAGGAGGCGCGCGCCTCTGCAACCGCAGTGGAAGCTCACGTCCGCTGGGCGGCGAACCCAAGAAAAGGACATCGGTCTCACCTCATCTCCGAACAGAATTAGAGGGAAGGGTCGGAAGCCGAGGGCGGGGGTGTCGGGGGACCAGGGCCACGACTCCCGCCTGGGCCTGAAACGCTTCTGCTCTCAAATTCCAGGACGTCAAGGAAAACCCACCCTCGCGAGGCCTCCGCCTCCCCTAGGCGCCCCCAGCAGGAAAGCTCGACAGTGTCGAGAAGTCCGTTGCGCTTCTAGTCACGGAAACATGGGGACGATAAAAATACACTCGATGTCTCTGTACACTATGTATAAGCTTGGCCGGCCCGCGCCCCGCAGCTCGCGAGGAGGGGCGGAGACCGCCGGGCGCAGCCTGCCCACCCCGCACCCCGCGGGCCTTCGGAGCCGGGGGCGGAGCGGGAGGAGTGCAGAGCGAGGACCCGGGCGGGCGTGGAAAGAGGGGGAAGGGGCCCGCGGACCACCAGGGGGTCCTCAAAGCCCCAGCTCCTCTCCTCTCCGCGCCTCCGCCCCGCCTTTATTGCAGCGTCTCCTCCTGCATGGCGAGGCCGGGCTTAGAAAAAGGGCAGCGCACCCACAGCCCGCAGAGCGGGGCGCCGACGGGGCGCTCGGGGCTCTGATCTCCGCGCGGCGGCGGTCCTCCAGGAGTCGGCCCCGTCGCACGTAGCCTCCGGGCTTCAGACAGCGGGGTAAGGGGCCAGGGCGCGGGCACGGGGTCTGTATGTAAACGGTGACAGCGGCGGCGGGCGCGGCGAGGGCTCCAGGGCCGCGGGCCGGGCGCTCTGGGGCCCGGGTGGCAGGTCCTGGCTCTCAGGAGTAGATGGTGATGACCTCGCGGCCACCGCCGCGGACCAGCATCACCCGGTCCAGGTGCTCGGTGAGGACCTCGAGAAACTCCATGTCTGAGCGCCCGTCAAGGAGAAAGACCCGACCCCTACCCTCTCGACGGAACCGGGGTCGCGTTTGGCGTCAGGGAACACTGGGCCCGCGTGGCTGTCCCAGGTGCTGATCCTGCAGCGGGACCAGCTCGGCTCTTCCATTCAAGGGCGAGGACCCCGTTGCCCTGGGTGTCTACACCCTTTCCCCCAACTTTGATTCCAGGATACAATTTTCGTCACCGTTCCGACTGCGGGGAGGCCCAGGCATGTTGAGCAAAACAAGCTTGGCATCCCGGGATTTCTTCACGATGACCTCGTTCAGCCGCACAGCAGTGTGCATGCGCCGCACGTTGGACTGGTTCCTGAGGGAGGAAGGAGGGAGGGCGGATGAGCCTGGAAGAGGGAGGAGGTCCAGTTGCCCTCCCAGCCCCTGGCGGACTGGGCTGCTGGGACCTGGTCATTGCAAACCAGGGACCACCAACCCCAGATCTCTCCAAACTGAGCTATTCAGAGACCCCAGAGATCAGAGGCACCATGCCAGAGTGAGAAGAGCAGGGACCCTGGCCAACCCAGGAGAGAGAATAAAACAATTCTGGAGCACTTACAAGTTTTCCCACTCCCTTCAGGAAACACAAGAGAAGCAAAGAGAAGAAGAAAAAGAGGGGTCAGAAGAAGAGGAACGGCTCAGAACTGGAGCCACCATCATCCACCCTAAGTGCATACGGGTCCTGTTCTTCCAGCCCCGCAGCCTTCACCTTGCCACCGCCTGCACCTGGGAGTTCTGACCCTCAGCACCTGGGCCCAACCGCCAAGCCCTCGGATGAGGAAACAAAACAAGGCCAGAGCTGGGTCTTCCAGCTGCCAGACCAGGGCCCCTTCTTGTTTGCTCGGCCATGAGGAGCAAAGACTCACCCCAAGCTCACCCCAGACCCCAGCCCTCAGCCCTCAGGCCCGTACGGCTTCATGCTGAAGAAGTCCTTGATGCCCTCGGAGGAGACAGGACTAGGGCCTTTATTCTTCTCTGCCACTGACTTGTCCTTGGTCCAGGTGAGATGCACCTTCTCGGGATCCGCCTCGCCCTCCCCCTCAGGCTCCTCCCCTGGAGATGGCGAGCTGCTGGGGCAGCTGGGAGCACTCTGGTCATGGATCAGCTGCACCTGAGGGGTAAAGGAAGGAACAGCACGTGACTCCTCTGGAGGCCAAACGTTCTGCTCCCACCAGCCAGGGCCAAACGACCCCAAATGCACACCTCCTCCTCTGGCTTCTCCTCACTGTCACCAGGTGTCTCTTCTGGGACGTTGAGGCGGAGCCGAGTGTTGGCTGGATTCTTTCTCCGGATTGAACCACGAGATTCATCTGTGATACTCTGGATCTAGGAAGTGACACAGGTTGGTGCCAACTCTGCTGGGAGTCACCACCCATGCCCTTCAAAGAGCTGCCACCAGAGCTGATGTTCAGCCAGGAGGTACCCTTTCAGGAACTGTATCAATTGTTAAAATATTACAATGCTTCCATTCCAAATAGCTATTCCCCACTGACCTGGCCACTCTAACTACTCTGCAGAACTCCTGACCTCCCCACCATCCAGCAACCACAGGGTTAACACCTGGCCCAGAAGGGTTCTACCTTAGCAGGATGGTCCAGTGTCAATTCTGATTGGTCAGCGCACATGCCATTTCTTTCAATTTTTACTATCACCCTTGGTTAACATATTTGGAAGGTCCATCCTTCCTAACTCAAAAGGGTACCCCATCACTCACTCCCGTGAGGTTCCACCAGCCACAATCTGAGAAATATATTATCCACAGCTGGGAGACCCATCAACCATGGTCTGTTGCCCTTACCAATAGGATCTGCCATCCATTCCCCAGCAAAATGTCACCCACCTCCAAGAACTCTTCTGTCCCAGCTCTAAGGTACTGTTACTCACTTCCCCCAAGATCCCCACTCCCTGGGATGTGGCTTTCACTCCAGGGGACTAGTGGTTCTATATTATCCAAACCTAGGAGGTCTTGCACCCATACCCCATGGAAGCTCATATCATTACCCCTGAGGACACATCAACCATACTGTAGAAGGTTTGCCCCCAACTGCCACCATCAGCTATATCCCTAAATATCCATCTGTTATCTACTCTCTAGGGTCCTACCACATCATCCCTTGTCCCCCACACTGGCAGCCCACACCCCTGAGGAATCATTATACATACATATTTAGCATCCACTACTCTCCCCTGGAGTTACGTACAGGGGGAAGATCTGTCACCTATTCCAAAGCCCCTCTGCATTCTGGCTGGGAGGCTTGGTAGGTGCAGCTGCAGTGTGTACCCCCACTGCTGGGGAGCCTAGTGCTGGGAGATGGGGTCACGGGGAAAGGGTGATGAATAATGCTCTAGGGTGCAGGTGGCAGTGCTGATGGCCAGGAGTGTCAACCCTAGGCCATTCCAAACCTGTGCAGACCCAGAGCTGGCAGCAGCTTGAGGCTTTCAGAACCCCGTAGGGGCAACCTCACCTCCCGCTCCCGCTCATTCTTGGTTAAATGCATCTGTTTGAGGATCTGGGAACGCTGCTCCATCACCAAGGTCTTCTCATAGGTGTAAGCTGAGATGTCACTCTCATGCTGTAGGCAGACAGGGGCAAGGAGAGGTAAGGGGGGCAATGGAGGAAGCTCAGATGCATGGCCAGGGAAAGAGAGGCAGGCTCGCTTCCTTCTGCCAGCCTAGCGCTTCCCTATCCAATGACCTAGTTTAATCAACAGTTGTGGGAGGCAAGGACAGAGCAGAGGGCAATGCTCCTTGAAAGCAACACAGCTCACTCCCTCCTCAGTCCAGCACAGGAGCAGGTGGATGAATGGGGGAATTAATGAATGAGTGGATTAATTAATTACTTGAGTGAATGGAAAAGGGGAAGAAATTTTAAAAGGAACAAAGGGATGAATGAATATATATATATATGGGTGAATGGATGGGTGAGTGAATGAATACATCAATGAATACACACAAGGCAGGTGAATGGCTATATAAACTGAGGGGGATGCATGGACAAAGGGCCCTATACTGTAATTGTTAGGAGCATGGACTCTACAGACAGCCTGGATTTGAATCCTGGCTCTGCCACTTAGTGTGCATTGTTGGGCAAATAACTTAACCTTTCTGTGCCACACTTCCTAATCTGTAAAATGGGAATGCTGATAATTGTATCTGTTTCATTGGTTGTTGCAAGAATTAATGTATATAAAGTGCCTAGAACAGTGCTTCACATATAGTGAGCATTATTAGACATGGCTATTCTTATAAAGGGGACAGGGATGGATGGATGGACGGATGGACAGACAAACTCTTGGGTGAATATGTGAGAGACTAAGAAGTGGATGAGAGGAGAAAGGATCCAGCATCATAAGCTGGCGGGTGTCAGGTTGCCCTCGGTACTAGGACCAAGAGGAGGGCCAGGTGGGACTCCAAAACCTCAGAGGGCCTCCTGGAGACTCACCATCTCTACCACCTCCACCTCTGCCGTGATACGTAAATGGTACAGAAATGTGGTCAGGTCCTTCTTCATCTGGATGCTATTATCATCCATCTGGGCCACAGTGAAGATACGCATCTTGCATTTCCGCCAGACCTGTAGGGACAAAGGGGATCCAGAGAGGTCCAGCCCAGAAGCAGTTAGGAGATCCAGGGCCAGAACCTAGAGAGGATCCTGTCCCTCACCCTTACAACCCACCTTCCCACATACATGTAGACCCAAAATCCTTCATCTTAGTGGCCACTCCCCACAAAAACCCTCCTGCTTGGTGAGGGTCCCCTATTAAAGCATCACTTGCTTGAGTTAAGCACTGCTCTCCTTTATGATGCAAGGACACTAGGAAGGGGAGGCACAGTTGGTTCCTAACATCTCAGAATGAAAGAGGTGACCAGATCCTTCTCCCAAGAGCTCACAAGGGAGGGGCTTACATGGACCCTGGCCCTGGCCAGAGCTTCATCCATGGATGTGCACACACACACACACACACACAATGCATGCATGCACACATACATGCACATGCGCTCACTTTGTGGTGCCGCAGGAGGAAGGGCAGCAGCATAAGCATGCCTCCATCATGCACAATCCACCAGACATCGATGCTGCCCTCAGAGAAGCGCTCAGGGTTCCCAGGAAACATGGAAACATTCTTGGTGACTAGCAGGGCCAGGTGACCAGCCGTGGTTTCCCGAACCAGCTCTGGCAGAGACCAAGGAGAGGGTCAGACGGAGAAATAGTTACCCTGGTTCCCTCCTGCATCCAATAGCAGCCCCAGAGTCCTGGCACCCAGCATCTTACCCCACCTCACCCACCGTGGGCTGAGGAGTCAGAAAACCAGCATCTACCTGAGCCTCAACACTTATTTGTTGTTTGGATTTCAGAAAGCCTCTCAGCCTCTCTGGGCCTCAGTTTCCCCACCTGTCAAGTGGCAAGAACACCACCTGCCCTTTCTGATTATCAGGAACTCTACTATGCATGGCTTCATGTAATCTTCTCAGCCTCCTTTTAACTATGAGCTACCTTTAAGGAGATAGAATCACCTGGAGTTAACAGTGCAGCCTGCGGGTTTACCAGCTGTATGACTTGGAGCAAACTCCTTAATCTCTCTGGGCCTGTTTCACACTAACAACATGGAGGTAACAATGCCTAGTCCTCATAGAGCTGTGGACAGAATTAGTCTTAGGGAGATCCTCAACTCATCTGGCACTCAGAACACAGTCTACAAGAGTTAGCTGTTTACTATGACCAACTATTTACCAAGGAATCTGATGCTCAGAGACGGTGAGTCACTTGTGATAATCACACAGCTAGGAAGGGCGAGCAGTGAGATTTAGTCCCAGGCCTCTGTGACTTCAAAGCTGTAGCTCTTCCCTGTATGCCCTGTACTGTCTTCCCCGGACTGTGAGCCCTGCAGGAGCCAAGACTCTCCTTCACACTGAAGTCCTCAGCACCTAGCACAGTGCCTGGCACATGGCCAGCTTGGAGCACCATCACCTTCATGTGCCAAATCCACACTTTCCATGCCTGGCAAACAGCTCCTGGGCCCAAAGAAGGGCAGCCCCCAGCCCTCCACAACCCTCAGCCCAACCAACTTTACCAATGAAGTTCCTCCACGTCTGATGGTCTTCCTTCTGCCGCCAATTTCGGGGCCAGCCAACGAGCACAGTGTTGTGCTGCAGCCCCCCAAGGCCACCAGACTGGATCAGATGGGACACGCCATCACGCAGGTTGGAGGAAATCACTACCTGGCAGAAACCTTTCACCTTCTCTGCCTCCATCAGCCGCCGAATGGACTAGGGGGTCAGACGAGGACCAGCCTCAGGCCTCCCCGGCCCTGGCCAGCCCCTTGCAGCCCCCTTTCCTCCCCTCTCTCCCCTCTATCACTGCAATCTTCCTGAAGCTCAACTCAGATCACATCCGTCTCTGGCGCCAGAGTCACATGGGGCTCCCCATCACCTGTGGCCCCCATTCCTTGTTGACCTATCAAAGCTCTTCATGACTGTGACCCACACTTCTCACCACCCTGCCGATCTTTACATGGTCCCCCTGCAAGCTCTCCCCCACCACCCAGACCCTCTGCCTGCATCATACATTACACCCTGCCCAGCCCAACTCAGATATCACCCTCTTCAAATACCAACCCCCAACCCAGAGCAGAATGAAACAACTCCTCTGCATGGGCAGACAATTTGTTTCTAATAATTTTTAATAAAAAGTGAGCATAATGATAAGCATTTTAAATGCACATTCAGTCTGCATTATGAGGGAAGTGTTCTTATTACTCTCATTTTATAGATGAGGAAATTGAGGCTCAGATAAATTAAGACTTTCTTAAAGCCACACAGCTAATGGATGTCACTGTAGGGGTTCAATTCCAGGGGTCTGACTCCATCCCCCAGACTCTTAACCAATACCCTGATGACAAACAGAGAGGGCTTCAATTCCTACCTCTGCCACCTCCTGGCTGTGTGACCTTGGGAAGTCATCTAACCTCTGTGGGCCTCAGTTTTCTCATCTTCAAATGGGGATCATGACAGCTACCTCATTTAGGAATAGGGAGAAGGACATGACATGATGTGGGTAAGGGCTTAGTATATTACCTGACATCGTAAACACTTGACATATTCTCTTACTCTGATGTTACTAACTCGAAGACAGCTCCTACCAACAGCAGATACATTTGAGAGCCTTCTGTGTGTGTTCTATCTTCCCCACCAATCTGTGTCCACCTTGAAGGCTAGGACTTGGCTGTATACATGTCCATCTCCCCATGCCTAGCTGGTGCCTAGCTGGTGTCTGATACCCAGCACATTCTCAGCCACTGTGTGTTAAGTTAAACTGACCAGTGGAGGCCCCCAACTCTGGGCCCTGACAGATTGGTGCGAACAGCCCAGTGAGGCATAAACAACAACTGTCACAAGACATTAGGGGTGGCCCTCCTTTCTTACCTTGCCTCCCTGGGGCCCCTTTCCTCTCTCCACGACTACTCATAGCCCTGAGGGGAGAGAGTCCTGAATCACAGTCAGAGCCCACTTCTACTACCCACCAGGTTCCAGGTACCTGTCAGTGCCTCTTAAAGCAGACTCTGGCCACCCCAGCCCACACTGACTCTCATACTGCTCCAAAGGCATGGAACAGGGATGGGCACAGAAGCAGGTGACTAGGAGCCAGGGAACTGGGTTCAAATCCCGACCATGCTTCCAGCCAGCTTTGTGACTTTCAGCAAGCTGCTCTCTCTCTCTGGGCCTCAGTTTCTTCCTGTGCCAAATGCAGATACTCACCCTGCCAACTCCACATGGTGTGGGATCAAAAGAATCCACAGATGTGAAAACACTTTGAAAGATTTGTACTTTGGCAGGAAGAAGTCTGGAGTAGGAGTCAGGCTGTCCTAATTTGAATTTCCATTTTCTGTCCTTAGACAAATGATCTGACCTCTCTAAGCCTCCATTTCCTTATCCATAAAATGGGCCCTTCAGGCTCCGATGGCCTTTGGTTCTGTGTGGGTTCTAAGGGACTTCCTCCCTGAGCACTTAGATCCCTCTTCTAAGAAAGAAGGAAGAAAAGCCTGAGCCCCTTTTGATCCAAAGGTGGGAAGGAAAGAAAGTACAGAGAGGCAAGGACTATCTTCCTGGGGGCCCTGTCCTTCCCCAGTCCCCACCAGGGCCACCGCTCACCTCCTCTGCCCGCTGGGCCTGGGGATGGTTGTCCAGAAAGGTGCCCTCGAGGACAGAGCCCACAATGGTCAGGCCCTTCCCTGCCTTGAGCTGGGAGGTCAGTGAGAGCAGCTGAGGGTGTACCACATTCTGGTCTTGGTCCACACGCACCAGCACCAGCAGCTGTGGCCTGAAGAGGGCGCAAAGCCATGTGATCCATCCACCACCCATCATACAGCCACCACTACGACAGACACTGGTGTGTTCACTAACCATCCGCTTCTACACCCCACTTCCCTAGTGCCCCCGTCACCCATCCGTCCATGTAAACATTCAACCACCCACCCATCTATTTTATCCTCCAGTCATCTATTCATATCTCTATTAATTTACCTGCACATGCATTATTGACTCATTTATCCACACACCCACCTACACCATCCATTCACACGTCTATCTATTCACCCTTCCCATACATACTACACCTAGCCACCTGCCCATCTATTTATCCAGTCATTTCCTTATTCATTTAGCCATCCCATCCATCCAAACACCCACCAATTGAATAGCATTCCCTAAGCATCTACTCTGGGCCAGACCCTGTACTAAGCATTTGAGAATTCACAGCCAAATGCAAAGCCCTGGTCTCTGGAAGCCCCGGCTTAGTAGACATCAGCAAGTACAAGCCAACGATATCTAGGCATAGTTCAGAGGTGCAGGCCTTACTCTTGGCAAAGGGAACCTGAAGGAGATGAATGAGGGTGGGGCTTGCAAAGCAGTCAGTCAGAAAGCTCCCTGGGCAGTGACTGTAAGGGGGTTGGGGGGGGGGACCTGATGAAGGGGGTAGTGTAATCACCATAATATTACTCATTTAATTGTAGATTAATGATATCAAAATAAACTTTAAAAAAAAGAAATAAACAGGTTTCTCCCACTTTAAAAAAAAAAAGAAAAGAAAGCTCCCTGGGCTGAGAGGCCTTTGTTCTGCCCTCCACGACCTCTGAGACCCTCTCTGGTTCCTGACTTTCACATGAATAAAATGGAGGGATTATCATTAATCTAGAGACTTCTAGGAGGCCCTATAACTCTCAGTGAATGATCCCACCTCTCCCAGAGCAAATGCTACAGGATATTATGTTTCTCTGTCTCTGTGTGCCTTCTCCATGGAACTGTGAGTTCACTGTGTCCCCAGAGACCAGAAGGGGGCTTGGCACATACCATGCATTCATTAACAAATGATGGAAAGAATGGATGGATGAATAGATGATCAGGAGCCTGCTGTGGTGGGTGGGGTTCTGGAGAATACACGTCAGGAACTCAGCCCAGCCTTGGTGTTGTAGGTAGGAGGGACTGAGGGGCAGAGGTTCAGGGCACTACGGTGGGAACACCACTCAGCAAGACAAAGCAGGTGGGATGGATCAGGCCCTGCTCTCCTCCTCTGCCTCCCCTGGGCCCTCACACACGTACCCCCACCACTCACCTCCAGTTCTTGGTGTGCGGGGGCCCCTCCTCCAGGCGCAAGAGGGCATAGCGAGCGGCACTGAGGGACAGGCCCCGGATCCCATCGCCCCACTCCTTCTCTGCCCTGGGGGAGGGGGGCCAGAAAGGGGGATGCCGGGAGGGCAGAAAGCAGGGAGCGTCAGGGAGAATGGCCCACACTGAAGTCCCGCCCCAAGGCTCTGGCTCCGAAAGGATGCCATTCCTGTCATCTCTATTTCTCAAAGCTCCAGCCCCTCCCTCTGCCCCTACTCTGGGTCTCCCACCCCCACCACATCACCCCTTCCCTCAACTCTGGCCCTATCCTCTCCCATTTCCTGCCTCACCCACACCCCCACTCTCCAATCACCCATCACCTCTTCCCCCACTCACCCCTCCCCACTTCCCTGCACTTACCCCCGGTACTCGATATACTTGTAGATGAGTCCAGCAATAAGCATGGCCACCAGGGCGTAATACCAGGAGCAGATGAACATGAGGGCCAGGCAGAGGCTCATGCCCAGGAAGGAGAGTGTCCTGGAGAATGGGAGAGAGACCCACCTCTGAGCCCCGGCAGGGCTGTCACTGGCACCAGGGCTCAGACAGCAAGAGTTAGACGGCTCAGGGCCTGGGCAACACCTGGGAGACCACACCCAGGGGAACTCACTCAGTCACCTCCATGAGCACCAGGAGGACGCAAGGCCTTCTGGGTCAGCGAGCAGCCACAGTCGAGGGGCTACCCCTGCCCCACCCAACTCCTGAGTCAACACATTGCCCTGTCCCCATGCTGTCAACCCTGCCACATGGGTTCTGAGGAAGGGGTCTCTGGGAAGAGGAGGAGGCAGGGTCCCCCAGGAAGAGCTGACCGGCAGAGCAGGGTGCCCTGTTTAAGCTTGGAACCCTTAGACCTTGATGGGCTGGGCTGAGGTGGGTGTTGGGGTGGAGATGAGAGGGTGGTTCTCTTGGGCAGGGAGGGGGACAGACACCCACCAGTGGTAATATCGAAAGCGTGGCCTCCAGTTGGGTGTCCTCAGTAGCGTCTGTACAGCACAGGCCAGGTTCACAAACATGTAACACATCAAGAAGAACCTAGAACACAGAAAGGCCCCATGAGAGACAGCGATGCAATGGGAGGCAGAAACAGAGAAACATAGGGAAAGAGGATAGGAAGTTGGGGTGGTGGCCGAGTCATGTTCCGGGGCTTAGGACCCTGATGCATGCAGGGATGAATCTCTATATAACAAAGGACAAGTTTCTATGGCAGTTGTATTGTTAAAGTGTTTGGGTGGGCTAACCAGGGTCACAACTGGAGAATCCAGGTAAGACCCCCAGAACTGATAGGAAAGGCAAGAGGCCAACACGCACATAGAGAGGATGGGGGCGACCTCATCGAGGGACGCAATGAGGATGCCGATCTCACAGATACAGGCAGTCAGGAGCAAGGCCCACGTTGGCTCTCCATTGGCTTTGCCATGGCCAAAGACCTGTGAACAGAGCAACCATTATGGGGGCCTGAGACCTTGAGGACTTCTTGTCTCTATTTCAGTCTTGGGGACTAGTGCAGTAAAGGCAGGAATCCCCTAACCAGTGAGGAGGTAGGGAAAGGATGCTGTGTTTCTCATCCTTTAGGGGTACTCAAGGAGACACCAGGTTTTACTGTATCTCACCCAGCCTGACACTGGTACCTCAGTGCAATGAAGTTCAAATGATCCCTTAAGGGAGAAAGAATCTCCAGTTGGCACAGATGGGAGAGGAGCTACAGGGGGCCTGCAAGCAGCTATGACTATGTGCTCCATAAATCTTTTTAAGCACCATGGAGAGAGCCACCCTTTTCTTGCCCTTTGGCTGCCTCCCTGAGCCCCTTGACTGATCAGTGGGCCAAAGGAGGACCATCTGTTTTTCCCCTAAGAGCAGACAACTCAGCCCAAAGAGACAGGACTGACCACAGGGGAAATCTCAAATAAGGCACACCTATTCTTCTTAGTGGCAACACAGAGCAAAAGGACCCCAGGAGGCAAGGCTTGCTGTAGCTTCAGCTCACTGTGTGGTCTCTGGGCAGGGGCCTAGCTGACTGCTGTAGGGGGTGGGCTGTTCTCCCCACACTCCACCCCCAACTGACCTGCAGGAAGGGCACTATGCCATCCCGGGAGATGGCCTGCAGCAGGCGTGGGGCCCCCGTGAGGCTCTGCAGCCCAGCCCCACAGGTGGAGAAGAAGGATCCAATGACAATGACCCAGGGTGACGGCCAGGCCAGTGTACCCACCACCAGGTTGCCGTTCACAGCTTCACCAAACCTGGAATGAAGCAGCAAGGGGACAGGAGGTGTTGGGCAAGCAAGCCACCTTCGACCCTTTGGGCAGGTCTCCCACACCAACATCAGGACCAACTGTATACCCACCACAGGGCTAGGCTCTATGGGGACAAGGGGAGAGAAAACGTCCCCATTGTCCTCGGCATGTTCTGTCTGAGTGGCCCCGGGCAAGCCATTGAACAGTTCCTTGCCTCAGTTTCTCAGCAGTAAATCATTATAAACCTATCTCATATAATGGTGAGAAGAGAAAGGGAGATAACATAGCTAAGGAGCTTGGCACTGGGCCTAGAACATGGTTCATGGCCCCTGTGCTTTACCTTATCCTCGTCCCTAGTGCTCTGCATTTCAAACCTCTTGACAAGGAGGTTACCATCCCCCAAAAGGCTCCTTCAAGACAAAAATAATGTGTTATTTATTTTTGTTCTCCCCAGAACCCTGGACAGTGACATAAACATCCAGGGCATATTAAATGGATGACTAGAGTTTTAAAGAAAAAGAAAAGGAAAGCATCATTATCCTAAGGAAATGAGATCATTCAAGCTTCTTAAGCTGGAGTGAAGTAAAGAAGATGAAATATAATATAAAAAGGTGAATTTGCAAGCAGTCCCTGTGACCTGTCTTCTGTAAGCCCCCTCGCACAGGTTCAGCACCTCCTGCTGGGTCTGTTTCCCAGAACATGACCCCCCGGGCCCAACCCCTAGGATCCCCAGAATCAGCCCGGATTCCCTTACTTACTTGTCCCGCAAGACGACCCCCTCAATGCAGGCCCCAAACAGAACAACGGAGCTGATGTCTACAGCAGAGGATGAAGGAGAATCCCCAGCGTGGCGCTCCCTTTCTCCCCACCCCTCCTGAGCCAGCTGGGTGAGGCAGCAATTTCAGCTGCCCTCCCTCCAGTCCTCCCTGCCCCCTGTGGTCCCAGCCTAGCGGTGCAGGATACAGACAGCAGAAGTGGTGGCAATGGCCAGGATGGTGCCAGTGGGAATTGACTTCTGGGCATCCCGCAGGTCCCCGGAGCGGTTAGAACCAGCCATGATACCTGTGAACAGAGGAGCAGCTAGGCCGGACCACAGGAGACCAGACAGACCGAGAAGAAAGGACACCAGCCTCGGAATCAGGAAGCCTGGGATCTAGTCCTGGTATACTGACTCGTGAGGGACTTGGGCGCATTACTTGCAGTTAATTCCCTCACCTGTCCAGTGGGAACTGGACTGTTGACTCCTGCCTATGTGATGGGGCTGTTGGACCAAGGAATTCCCCCACGTCATCATTAATTCTCTCCTCCCCATCACACCCAGGCAGAGTCCTCCCTCTCTGAGCTCCCCTTCACCTGTGACTGAGGGGAAGTAGATGCCAACCAGCAGGGTGAAATAGGATGTCATATCGCTGAAGACATAGGGATGGTCCATGTCAACGGGGATGCCATCTGCCAGGCCTGCTGAGGGCATTCCACGCCTCTCCACGATCACCCCCTTGGTCAGGTAGGAGCTCCAGAGGTTCTCTGTGGGAAGACAGGATGCTCAGGAGTAAGACCCGAAGTCAGCGTGACAGTGTTCTGGGGCCAGGTGGTAAGTGGGCAAGAAGAAAGGTTAAGGTGAACTACCTCTCACTCCCCATGGGCCTTGGCTCTATTTTATTTCCACCGACATTTCCTAAGCTCCTGCTTTGGATCAGGCCATGTGCAGGGGTTTTGCACATGAATCAGATCTAGTCCTTGCCCTCAAATAGTCCGGTCTAGCGGGGTAAATAGACACATACAGACCTATCTCAGACGGATTCAATATGTCCCAAACTGATCTCACCACCCACCCACCCCAAACCAGCTCCCTTCCTGTATCTCTGATCTCAGTCAATGCACCACCATTGACTCAGACAGCTTGAGGTTGCCCTCAACTGCTCCCTCTCACCAACTCTGTTTCAAAACCATCTCCATCTTCTGTCCATTATTCCTCCTAAATATTTCTCAAATATTACCTTTCTCTCCTTTCCAGGGTTCCTTCTGCTTGGCACTATTGATATTTTGGACCAGATAATTCTTTGTTGTGGAGGGCTGTCCTACAGCATTGTGTGATGTTTGCAACATCCTGATGTCTATGCATTAAATGCCGGTAATACCTGTCCAGTTGTGATGGCTAAAAATGTCTCTATACATGACCATAGGTCTTCTGGCAGGCAAAACAGCCCTGGTGGAGAACCACTGCTCTACTCCCACTGACCATTCCATCACTCTAGGTCAGAAAACCATCATCTCTCACCTGGACTCAGCATCAGCCTCCTCCTGGACTCCCGGCCTCTGTTCTTTCCCCCTTTATTCCACCCACCCTAGTGGCCAGAGTGAACCTTCAGAAATGGCGAGCTGATCATGTCTGTCCCTTACGCGAAAGCCTTTGGTGGCTCCTCACTGCCCTCAGGACACGGTCCAGACTCTTTAACATGGCTTCCAAGACCCACCACAGTCTGGGATATGCCAGCCTCTCTAACATAATTTCCCGCCCCTCCTTCCTTTGCACTCTATGCCCCAGTCATACCAAATTACTTATGGCTGGAAAGACACAATATGCTCTTCTGTGTCTGCATGCTTTTAGTCAAGCTGTTCTTCGGCCTGTAATTACCTTATTCACCTAGTAGAATTGAAAAAAATCTCTCATTTGTCCTTCAAACCCTCCTCAGGTAAGTCCAGGAAGCTTGTCTCACCACCTTATACCTGAAAGGTCTCTATTCATTGAATGCACACCTATGCATAGTTTATTTGCTAATACATCTGTCTCTGTCATTAGACTCCTTGAAGCCAAGGACTGTGACTTATTTATGTTGTGTTACCGGTACTTAGCACAGTAGTAGGCACTTAGTAGGTGCTTAGTGAATACTTTTTAAACTAATAACTTTATTTCCTACTAGACGGTAAGATACTTGAAGGCTCCCTTTCATCTCCACCCTTCCATTGATGCCAAAAAGAGAACACGGCCCAGAGTAGGTGCTCAATTAAAATGGGTTGATTTAACTGAATCCCAAGGAGAGTCCCTTAATCCTGATTGTTTAACCCACCATCCCTGTAGCACTCCCTAGATACCATCGCTTTTCCCTTCCCCGGACCTTTGATGAGGCCACTGGCAGCGCCAGGAATGCCCTGGATCTCTGTGACATTGTTTCGGGTGAAGTACTCATCACAGGTGGCGTTGAGGAAGCGGGAGGAGCAGAAAAGGCCCCAGAGCCGTGTGGTCACTGTCTCATTTCCTTCCCAAGCCAGCTTGGCACAGACATCAAAGCCATGGCGAGACAGTGTGCGGTTCCCCAGGAGGCAGATCCTAAGGAGAGAAACAAGGGAGGATGATGGGGAGGAATATAACCTTGTCCTGGCTTCACAACAGAACTGCCAGGGGAGCTCTAAAAAACACAGATGCCCGGGCCCATATCCAGAGATTCTAATTTAATTGGGATGGAGCCCAAAATAAGCGTTTTTTCAAAGCTCCCCCAAATGACTCTAATATGCAGTCAAGGGGTGAATCACGGCCTTAGTGCAATGCTGTTTCAGCACCGTGGACAGCAGTGTCTCTGTGCCATCCTTCTGGGCAGGCAGTGGATATACAGGAATCTTTTGTAGGGAGAGAGGCAGAACCAACAGGGATATGAGCCCTTTGACCCTCTCTCTTCTATGTCCTTTCCCATGATAAAGAAGGTGTCCAATACTAATAGGTCGTCCCATATGAGGAAGCTGTCCCCACTCAGGAAGTTTCCCTAACATGGAGTGTTCATCTCTTCCCAAATTGTTCCACTTGGTTCTTCCTAAGTCCACCCCACCAGCAAGCCATTGAAACTGTGCCTACCTCCAGAAACATTATTCCACCCTGAAGGGATTTCCCCCAAAACCAGGAGAGATTTTCCCCCAAAGGGGAGGTTGCTTTGAATCCACAACCACGCTTTTCTGAGAGTTGGGGAGACGGGCTTTGCAGAAACAAATAAAGCAGACCCTGGAGCTGGGCCAAGGAGGAGGAAGACCAGCAGCAACACTTACGGGAAGTTGGGTGGGTCGAAGGCAGATTTGATGACCCCAGCATAGATGGCCAGGATGGAGAGGATGACACAACCCAGGAAGACAAGGGCAAATTTGTTGACATACTTGACTCCCACGAATACCACAGTGGCCATGCAGGTGAGCACACAGGTGCCATACACACGCATATTGTTCAGCATGGCTGCTGCCTCTCCACTGGCATCTTCTGCCTTAAAAATGGCCATAGCTGGGAAGAGGTAAGCCTGTGGGAAAGGGGTAAAGAGGTCAAGTTCCCAACAAGAACCAACTGAGAATCACCCCCAAGGACATAACCTGAAGTGCACAAAGGGCTTTGGAAAAAAGATGCTCATTACAACATATTTACAGTAGTGCAATACTGGAAATGACATCCAATGATAGGGAATGGTTAAGGAAAGCATGGTCTATTCTGCCAGACTATTATACAGTCATCAAAAATTACATTGCAAAGATGTTATAGTTATTAATTTCTATTATTTTTGTTATTGAGTATAATTCCTAATGATTATTTATTGTTTTACTATTTCTAATAGAAAGGCAGAAATAAATTAGATATTCATCATTAAAGGACTGGGTGAATGAATCATATTTCCATATAGACTATCAAGCTGTTGAAAGGATAACATAGATTCATATGAACTCAAAAGGCTATTCATGCTATCTTAGGTAAAAACAATCAAGTTTTTAAAAAAGGATGTCTTATGATCTCAGTTTTGTAAATGTATATGTGTACATATGTATATATTTTTTCCCTGAATGATGAAAATGTGGATAATCTTTATTTTTTTTGTACATCTATATTTTCTAAAACTTCTATACTAAATATTAATATGTTCATGTTCTTACAAAAGTTATTTTCACTTGTAAATAGTATTTACAAAGGGAGTTTTGAGTTATTTAGGGAAATCTATAGTTACAGTTTGCAAAGACAAAATATAATATTGCATAGAAAAAAAATTAGAAGGTAATATGCCAAGATGTTAATGGAGATTTTCTTCAGGCAATTGTTATTTCCTTTATTGTATTCTTTAATAGTTTTCCAATTTTATGCAATGAAAGAATTACTTTTACAACAATTACTAAATTATTTAATTTTGTTGTGGTGGTCTATTACTATTCTCTCATAATTTAGCTCCTCTCTTTTATTCCCCATCCCTCCTCCCTGTCCCCATACTCCTCCATTCTGTCCCCAAACCAGAAGCTGTGTTGCCTTGTAGTTCTAGTGCTCCAAGGCAGTGTGGTAGAGTGGACAGGCACTGGCTTTGGGGTCAGAAAGACACAGGTTCATATCCCTTCCACATATTCCTTAAACTCTCTGGGCCTTGCTTTCCTCATCTGTAAAACGGGGACATCTTCTAACTTGTAGAAGAGTTGTGAGGATAAAATAAAATGATACATTGCAGGCTATGGGGCCTGGGTAGAGTGGGGGCTTGGAAAACGTCAGATCAGCCCTACTTTCTATATCGGAGAGGAGCTTCCTCAGCTCTCCTGTCCTCTGGGAGGGGCAGTCAGCAGCCTCTCCAAACACTTCCCAGCAACCTGACTTCTCATCAGTCACTACTCCTAACAGACCTTGTACTCAACACCCTCACATCCTTCTTTTGAAACCCACCAGCCATCATCTCTGTACAATTAACAGTCATAGAGCTGTTAACACAGTCCTTGGCACGTGGTCAGCAATCATAAAATGGTAGCTATTGTGTGACATTACTATTTTCTATCATGATTATACTTTTATCAACCCACCTCTACCAACTGGTAGCTGAGTGACCTTAAGCAAGTCATTTCACCTCTCTGAGTTTCTCATTTGTGAAATGGGCATAATAATACTTAAACCTCATGAGGATTCAAGATAATGATTGTAAAGCACTTGGAATTCTGCTGAGAGCACAGCAGGTGCCTGATATACAACAGCTGTTCCTATTACATAATTACTGTCTCTTGTCACCCCAGCTAGACTGTGAACTCGTTAAAGACAGAGCCACATCTGACTTCCCTTTGGCCTTACTGAGTGGCCTGTCCAGGGAGCACTGCTTAACTGACTGGCAGCCTGGGACCCCAGATCTCCTCCTTGGCCCCTCTCACCAGCAGGATTTCGATGGTGCCCAGGATGTACATGGCCCCAGCAAAGGTAGTACCCAGGTAGAAGCAGAGGCCCACGGCGCCCCCGAACTCTGGGCCCAGAGACCTGGAAATCATGTAGTAGGAACCGCCAGCTGCAGAAAGAACCTAGTATCAACAAGAGGTTCAAGGGGCACTGGGCTGCCCTAGTGAGTGAGGGGGGCCCGGGGCAGAGGTGGGAAGGGGCTTGCAGGCTTGTAAGGGGCTTATAAGGTTCACAAGCCTTACAGGCTGCACCCCTAGGACCTATAGAAGACCCAGCCAGCCACTTTGAGTGGATTTTGCAGCACTAATTACCATGTTGCTAATTACCCCTCTATGGAGGTCACAGCTCAGGAAATAGGGGGATGGTGAGGAGGCTGTCAGGCAAAGGGAGATCTTGCATTGCCCCTTACTCACCACCAACTGCCTCTACCCTCCCCTTCATACAGCTGCCCCCACCTGCCCCACAAACATCACAGCCCAGCCCCCAAGCCTGCAGCCCCCAAAGTGCCTCTTTTGGATCTTATGGCCCCCAAAGACTGGGGCACTGTCCCTCCCGCCCACTATCCAGGCCCCTTCCCTCCAAGAAGCCCCAGTCACGTACCAGGTACAACACCATTGGTTGCAATTGCACTCATGGAGATGGCTGTGAGCATCGTCTGCGGGGAGACAGATCATAAGAGTGGTGGCTGGGATGGGGGCCGCAGTGGCCTGGGTGGGGGCCAAACCTTATAACCCATAAACACCCACCAAACCCACAAGTCCTCTTCTGCTGAGTCTCCCTGGCTTGGTTCCAATTTCTACTGCTGCCAAGGGCTTCTTGTCAAGAAAACCTCTTATTCACCATGCACATGGAAGAGGTGCAAACTGCAGCAGGAGAGAACTCTGGAAATCCCAGCTTGGCCTCCAACCAGCTGTCTGACCTGAAACAAGTTGCTGCAGTTCTCTAACCCTCAGTTTCTCCATCTATAAAATAGGCACATAGCTTCAGCACTGGTCACCTCACATGCAGAGGCGGCTCGAGTCTCACGTATGAGGAAATGTGAAAATGACAAGACATAGGTTTTAGTTGGCATTCCAATTTTTATAGAGAAGATGGGAAGAATTCAGTTACAAAGCTGTTTGTGACATATACTCTCATTTTTTATGAGTCTGGATGTACCAAAATGTTAACTATTGTGGGATCACAGATGAATTTTATTTCTTTCTGTACACCTATCTTTTTCATCAATGAATCTGCATTACTTGTGTAATTACACACACACACAGATTCATGTGAAGCCTGGTTAATAGCTATCAGGGGCCAGCCCACAAGATGCAGGAAGGACCAGTCAGATCTAATTTACTCTCAAGGATCCTATGTAGGGGTTCCTATAAAAAGTTCAGGTCTCATGCTTCCCCCAGGGCCCTGCTCAGCCCCAGCTGTCAAAGGGTGGGAGAGGGGAGGGTGTCACTCACACAGGAGCAGCAGATGGAGACCATGCAGAAGGACTCCATGATGCCTGCGATGCCCACCACCCAAGTGAGTCGCAGGAAGAGGATGACACCAAAGATGTTCTGCAGACACGGTAGGTACACGCCCATGAAGGTGCCCATGCGTGGGGCCTGCCAAGAGGCCAGTGTCAGTTACTGCAGCCCTGATCATGGCCAATGCCCCAGGCCCACTTCTCCTTCCCATTACTCTAACCCCCACTTTGCTCCTCTCCATCCCAATCCCTTCATCCCCCTTCCCTGATTCTTATCCTTGTTCCTGCCTCCTCTTCTGCTCTCATCTGCCAGCTTCGTGCCTCCATCACTCATCCTTCAGACCGGCCCCTCCCCCTTCCATCTCTATCCCCCATATCCTATCCCATCCCTCCCTCAGCCCCCAACTCCTATCCGTCTTCCTTCATCGTCCAGCCCCTCATCTGAGTTCATTTTGCCTCCCCCATCCTCTCTTGCCCCACCACCCCTTTCTGCCCTCATCCCTTCTTCCCCAAAGCCCTCACCTGCACTGGCTTCTTTTTTCCACCCTCATTGTTTTCTGCCTCTTCATGCTCCCTACTTCCCTGGGGCAAGTTGGTATAGTTGGCCAGGCCACTGAGCAAGGAGGACACCATGGGGCTGGTGTCCATCTCCTCCTGTGGATGGAGGGTGGCAGGGTTAAGATTCTGAGGCCCAGGGGAGGCAGGGAGGTGGATAGATGGTGGGAGGCAGAGAGAGATGGGGACAAGGAGCACAAGCCGTTGAGGTCGGAAAGAGATGGGGAGGGAGGAGGAGCAGGCAAAGAGAATGGGAAAGAGGGCAGTATGGTAAGGGGAAGGGGTAGCAGGAACAAAAAGGAAGGAGAGGAGGGATGGGGGAGGCTCAAGGAAGAAGGTGGACATGAGGGAGAAATGTAGAGAAGGGCGCCGTTCCCTAGGGAGGGAGGGAGCTGCTGATGAACCCACCTCAAACAGGGCCATGTTCTTGCCTTCGTACTCCTTTCCCTTTTCTGGGTCGGTGTTGTTGATGAAGGGACTGCTCTCCTTGGGGTTGCCATCACCTGAGTAGGCAAAGGAGTCAGGGGTCTGGTACCAGTTGGTTGTCATCCATCTGTCTGGGCATCTGGCTAAATGGCCACTTTAAGTCTTGAACCTCAGTTTGTACTTTGGAAAGATGGTGCTAATACTACTTCCCCTGAAGAATTTTAGTTGACAGTGTGTGTCATGTATCAAGAGCCTCATGCACTCCTTGGCACATACTAGTTAAGTACTTAATGAATGTGAGTGCTTCCTTGCTCTTAGGGTCCTGCTTCATTCACCATTGTACCCTAGGCTCTCTAGGCTCTCCTCCTTGACTAATACTGGTGTTTTGGGGTGGAAGTATGCTCTTTCCTTGGGGGAGGGTAGAGAATACTACAGCCTGAGGCCCCAAGGATACTCCACCTCTTGAAGAAGTGACCCCTTTTGGCATCTCTTATGCCCTTCATTCATCTTCAGCCCACATGTTCTTTCTGGATGTCTGCCATGTGTCAGGATGAGCATGGAGAGGGAGGGGGGGTAAAATGCAGAATGAGTCCACACCTCAGGGAGCCCAAAGGCAGGAGATATAAACCAGTAATAAAGAATGTCCGACCCACAGTGACTGCAATGGTGGGGGTGAGGACTCGATAATAGGAGGGAATGTTGAAACTACAATGTTATTCATGTGAAACCTTCATAAGATTGTATTTCAATGATACTTTAATAAAGAAAAAGAATGTCTAACTCAGAGTGGTAAGTTCTGTGATAGAAGATGAACAAGGGACTGTGGGCACACAGCAGAGGCAATCAGCCCAGCCTAGGAGGCTTCCCAGAGGAAGTGACGTGTTGGCTAAGAACTGAAGGATGAGTAAGAGCTAGACTGGGAGAGAGGCGGGAGGGTGTTCCAAGCAGAGAGAACAGCAGAACAGCGTGTTCAATGGCCCAGAGGTAAAAGTGAGCAGAGGGGGTTAGAGAGTTCACAGAGAGTGAACAGATTAAGCTGAAAGAAGTTTGATCTATTTGGAGTCTGTGGAAGGGATGTGTGGGGAAGGGACGCTGAAGGACGGCAGTGGCATGTGAAAAACATGAGCCTGGAAGGTAAGTGTGGGCTGGGTCCTTAAAAAATGACTAGCAGGTGTGTTAAAGATTTTGGACTTCATCCAGAGGACAATGAGAAATCATTGAAAAGTTTCAGACCAAGAAGTGCCATGAACAGACTTCTGGTTTTTGTTTTTGTTTTTGTTTTTAAGCAATCACTCTAGCTTTTAGATGAAGAATAGAGAAGCTAGCTAGAGATTTTCAGTAATCTGCACAAAGGCTGATGATGACCTACACAGAGCAAAGCAGGGTAATGGACAGACTGAAGAATTATTGGCACATATTTCTGTGCCAGATGTTTGGGGACATGGGAAGGAGGAATCTAGGATAATGCCTGGGGCTTCTAGCATGGGTAAATGGGTGGGTGTGGTGCTGTTTGATAAATGCAGAAAGGGAGCCAGTACAACCTCCCTTACAGAATTTTGGTTGACAGCATGTATAAAAGAGCCTTGAGCACACCCTGACACATGCTGGGTATGTAATGAACATTTGAGTGTTTCCTTGCTCTTGGGGGTTCTACTTCATTCACCAGGGTATCCTAGACTCTCCAGGGTCCCCCTCTTGACCATAACTGGGCTCATAACTGGGGGTGGAGAAGATGCTGAATTTGATTGAGGGTGAGGTGCTGTAGGACACTCAAGTGAACATGTCCAGAAGCCACTTAGATACACAGATGAGTCTGGGACCCAGGAGAGATGCTGGGTAGGGGAAAGAGATGGGTGTAGGAAGTGTGGGAAACTGTCCGCCTGGGTGAAGTCACCCAAGGAGGAAGTCTCTGGGCACCAAAGAGAGGATCCTTTCAGAGATATAAGGGACCTCTATGGGCACATTCTCTTGGCCCTGGCCACCACTCTTTCTCACTTCCAGGGCAGAGTTCCAGTAGTAGACATCCCTCAGGACCCTGAAGAAATTGCAATCACCAAATCCCAAATGAAGCTGAGGCCCCGTGAGTTCTGCATCTCCTGTCCCCTCATCTCCTGTCATTCTCTCTCCATCTCCAGCTGTCCAAATCCTCTCCCATCCTTCTCCTCCCAGAAACCTTCCTTAGTCACCCAACCAGGGTCCATCCCCAGAGCATTAACCTGTTATAAATCCAATCTCATTCTGACTTAAAATTGTGGAAGGGGGAAGACGTGATGCCTCACCTGCTCGAGGGAAACCCACCACCCACTGTCTCCTGCCACCACCTCCACTTCATTCATCAATCCAGGAACTCATGGTCTCCAAGCAGGGCCCCCACCAGCTCTTTCTTCTCCTCACATATGTGATTTCTTGGGAATAGCAGACCCATCCTCCCACGGGAGTCTGGCAGATAATAGATGCTCAGGAAAAAGTCTTTGGAGGTAAATTCCCCCAGGCTCCCTTCCTGACCCCTGGGATCTCAGAAGAGCTGTCTGGAGCCAGATATCAGGAAAAACAAAAGTGAGGTGTGTTCCTCATCCTTTTAAGATGCTGGCAAGATGCCTCCACACTATGGTGGGAACTAGAGGGATTGCGGGGGGTGAAATGAGAAGAAATTTCTCACTAGTTCCTAAAAAGGGCTGGAGTCAAGGAGATTTAAGTTCCAGTCCCAGCTTCACCAGACTGGGCAAGTCAAACTCTCTAAGCCTCGGTTTCCTCCTTTGCAACAGGATAATAATTGCACTTAACTCATAGTGTTGTTGTGGGGATTAAGTGAAATAACTATGGGATGTGCAAGTATAGCTGTGGCTGCTACTGTTAAAATTATGATCATTATTCATACACGCGTGGTGGGGTGCCCCACCCAACCCGGGCTCCTATCGCCCACTCCAACCCTAGCCGCAAGATTTAGGGGCCCTGTTTCCCGTGGGGCTGGGTGCCTGTCCCCACGGCGTCTGTTAGGGCCAAAACAACCAGACGCGAGAGCTCCTCCCCTCTGCCTCTTATGCCCCCTCCCAAGTCCCTACTCTTTCGTGGGGGCCTGGGGCGTGTGCAGGGCGGGAAGGGTGGCGTCCTGGCCGGAGACCCGGCAACTATGCAGCCCCGTGCCGGTCTCCATGGCGACCGCGCGGGCTGAGAGCTCAGCGCGACCAGGCGACCACGCGCCCGCAGCCGCTTATGTAACGCGATGCGGAGCGCGGAGCCAGACTCGCTGCCGGATCCCAGCCAGGAGATGAGGGCATGGGAGGGGACACCTCGATAGGCTCGCCCTGAGTCCTTTTCCACTCGCTGTCTGGATGGGACGCCAGGCTCCCAGCCTCGTCTGCCAGGGTTGATTTGGTCCCCTCCCTGGAATGCCCGGCGCACTGGCTGAGGTTGGAGGGGGCGACGGGTGAGCTTCATGAGTTCTCAGAGGAGCAGAACTGCGAAGGGGGGATTCGCCCTGATTCTCTAGAGCCAGGAGTCAGGAGGATGGGGGAGCGCCGAGTGGCGCGCTCGCGAGAGGCAGGGCCAGACTGAGGCTCAGCCCTCTCTGCCCCCGCCCCCGCCCCCTGGGAGCTCTCAGCCCGAATCGGCTTTCAATTAAGCTGCGGCCGCCAGAGCTCACCGGGAGGAAACTGGAGAGCAGCGCGGGCTAAGGAGCCTCCCCCGGGGGCCGGGGGCGAGGCCTGGGGGAATCCCCCAGGCAGATTGGGGGAGTGGAGGAGGGCGTCAGACCCCAAGGGGAAAGGAAACCCGGGAACCAGAGACCATATCCTTAGGTTCTTCTTTAGTCCAGAGGAGCCTGTTTACTTGGGCCATTCCTACCTTCCCGAGGTCGGCACTCAGGTTCCTCCTCTACATCCCCAAGAACCTAGGATCAGAGATGCCAGGGACCTCTCAGTCTGATGGTCTCTCTTCCCCCAAGCCCAGCAGGTCCTTAGAGCCCCCTATTACTATCCCTGGGCATTGCCCTCAGGCCTTCTCTCTCTGGGACCCAAAACACTTCACCCAGGTCCTGGCGACTCTAGTTCCAGGTCTTGAATCCTATAGAGAAAGAAGGTTTCCAGATGGGCCTGCTACATTCAGAGTCTAGAAACTAATGGGGAGGGGATAGAACTGAGAGTTATGGTTGGACTCCTGTTCCACACACATAGATGTCTCTTTTCTAGGCCTCATGAGTCCTGAATTAAACCCAGAGGCCCAGTAAGGTGACACCCTCAGGGTAGAGAAAGCAGGGACTGGGGGGTTGGGACCATACCATCATGTCTGGGGTCGGGGTGGAGATACGCTCTCAGGCTGAGGCTCCATCCTTAGAGTAGAGACGTCTGAATGTGATTCCGGATGGAAATGACCGCCCCCACCCCACTTCGTTCCCTGGGCACCACGTCGAGATGTCTGGTACTGCTGCAGACTCGACTTTGCCAAACCCTCTCTCCCACGTCGCCTAAGCCTACTGGGGAGGGGGGCAGCTGCGGGGTAAGACAACCCCAGGGTCACCGGAGAGATGGATGAGCTAGCTGGCAAGCCGGTAGTTCCAACCTCTGTATACCATTCAGCTCCAAGGAGGAAGAGAGGATCTCAGACAAAAGATCGGGGACCCTGGTGTCCAAGGCCTTCCCAATTAGCCGCTTGGCTCGACTTAGATCCAGGATCAGAGGACTTCAAGTCAAGGCTGCCAGTCCCTACAAGAGCTCGCTGTTTCAGCCCCTGGGACCTTTTGGCCATCCCCCGGGGAGACGTCTGCAGGAGTCTCGGCCCAGAGGGTCAAGCAATGCCCAGGGGAGCGTTTGAAGGCGCAGAGCTCAGACAGCTGGAGCGGGATGCGGGCTAGTGCGCAAGGGACGCAGCGCCGCTGAAGGGTGGGGGTTGGGGGCGGCTGACAGTAGTGATGGATGGCTGAGACCGCTGGGGGGCAGCGGGGGGCCTGCGAACCCGAGGGGTGACTGGCCCCAAAGACCTCGGAGTAGGAAACCGCGGAGGAGGCCGGGGGAGAGGCGGAACAGCGAAAGGACTTGTTCCAAGCCCCTAGGCTCCAAAAGAGTCTCCGCACCCACCGCAGCGCGTCCGCAGTGTCCGCGCCGCGGCGCTGGGGATTCAGCCGCTGGGACCCCATTCCTGAGGCCTAACTGGGGAAGCTTAGCACAACTGACTGGAAAGGCTCACCCCTGCCCCGCCCTGGCAACCTCACTGCCAGCCCAGAACTGATAGGAAGGGCAAAGAAGGAGGAAATGAGGGTGATCTTGCTTCCCGTCCAGAATAGGAACCTACGGGGACGCAAGAGGGAGAGAGAGATTCCGCAGAGTAGAGCTGAAAATCTCCGGAGGAGGTACGCTTCAGTCTGAGATCGGACCTCGGTCAGCTTTGGGGGAGAGGGCCCGGATTGCACCAAGTGTCCGCTTAAGGAAACACCGCAGCCCGGACGGGGACTGTCATATGGCTCCAACCCCCATTGGCACCTACCCCCCACCTTTCAGCTGGAAGTCTCGAAACGAGGGACTGCAGCCGACTAAGCCCCCCACCCCCACCCCCGCGCTGCCGGTCAACACTCTGCGCCAGGACGCCGGGGTCCCTTCCTGAGGAAAGAAGCCCTCCTCCTGCCCGTCGAGCTCCACGTCAGCCCATGCTAGCTCTTCCATCCCCTTCCCATAGCCTCCCCCGCTTAGCTAACCCACATCTGCCCCCGGGCCGTGGGCACTGCACCCCCGCCCCCGCCCCCAGCCCTGCCCCCGGGCGCCGCGCATTCCAGCACCTCGGACAGCGCCTGGCGCATTCCAATGGAGCCAGGCTGCAGGCCGCCGTGGGCGCCCACCGCCCTGGTCAATCCCAGCCTCTTCTCTGAAAGAGGCGGCCCCCCACTCTTCTTCTAACCCACGATCTGCCTTCTATCCTCGCCGCCACCTCCCTCACCACCCCTGGACCGCTGCTTACCGGGGTTGGCTCCCCCATCGCCGTCCTCGCAGTCCGTCAGGTTGTTTAGCATGGTGGCGGCACGGCGCCGGGCTTGGGGATGGCCGCGCCGCCTCGCCCGCGCCCCTCTGCCCGCCTTCGCCGCTCTCTCGCTCGCTCTAGCTCTCCCTCGCTCTCCGCTCCACGAAGGAAGAAGCTGCAGTGCCCGCCCGCCCGGCGCACACACACTCGCACACGGACACACGCTCACACCCCGCGCGCGCCCCCTCTCAGTGGCGGCGCTGCTCACCTCATCCCGTATGCAGGAGGCGTGAGCCACTGGCGGGGTTTTGGGGGGGAGCGCAGGAGGGAGGAAAAAGAGGGGACGAGGAGCAGGCAGAGCGCGACCGGAGGCCCCCTTGCACGAAAACTGGGGGCTTGCAAGGGTGGGTTGGAGGGGGTGCTGCTGGGGACGGGGGTCTCTCCTCCCTTGAGCAGACGCATCTCTGCCCGCCCCCCCACTCTCCAGCGCAGGCGGGGCCGGCACGTGGGCAGGTGCCATCCCGCGCCCTAAAAATAACGGCAGGGAACTAGGTCGCGGCCGCGGGGAGGCGGCCCCGCAGCGGCTGCCTGGCTAGGGGTCTAGGATGACCCCTAGAGGGAAGACGAGGGAGACTGAGGCGGCGGGGGTGGGGCACCAAGGAATATAGGTCCCTGGGGAGCTGTCTGCAAAGCCATCCTTGAAAAGGGGTGCAGAACCAGGCCCTCTCTCATATCCCTGTTCAAGAGGTTGGAACTGGGGGTGTGTAGAGGCCAGAGCTCTTAACTGAAGCATTGTGCTGCCCCCAGGGAGGTTCAGGTTCACTGGACTGAACTGTCTGGCTCACCCTGTCTTAAAATGGGAGGAGTGGAGCCTGAGGAGTTGCAGTGAAGGCTTTCATTGTGCTTAGACTGACAAGAGCCCTAGCATCCCACCCCCAAGATAAATGCCTGGGGTCCACAGACAGGGCCCTTCTGACTGTAGCATGACCCTGGGAAGGAGATATGGTGAAGAGAGAAGGCAGCAGTGAGGCTCCAGGGAGCGCTGACTCCCCGCTGGGGATGGTGCAGCCTCTAGAGAAGGCAAGCATTTCTGAGGCTAGCCCCGGACACAGTGGGGGAGGGGGAAATGAGGCCGCCTGTCCGTTAGGAACCAGATTTTCCCCTGGGGGCAGAGTGTCTAATCCCCTAATCCATGATTTCTTTCTGAGGATCCCAGAGCCAACGTGCTCTCTGTGTCCTCCCCTCCCCTGACACCAGCCCCCCAGAAGCTTGATTGCCCTGGGACCTCTCAGCACCCCTAGACTCTAGACTTGAGCCAGTCGTAGAGACATCTCAGGAAGCGGCACTGGAGATTTGGACCCTTGAGTATTTAGAACTAAACATCCAAGGGCGAGAGCAGATGAAGGGGAAATGATTTTCAGACTCACCCTGGCCTCTAAGACTAGCCGTCTAAATTCCAGGAGAGTTCCGGGGCTGAAGAGGATCCTGTCAATCTTCTTATCTAAGGCATGGCTTTCATTTTACAGATGCAAAAATGCAGGCTCAAAGAGGGGGAATGGTTGCCTATGAACACAATACCAGTGAATGGCAGTACTTGGTCTAGAAGCCAGTTTGCTTTATTCCAGTTTAGGACTCTTTTCCTCACTAAACCTTTTTAAGTTGGTCCTGCCTCCAACAGAAGGGACAAGGATGCAGTCATGCCGGAAGTGCTCAGAGGCCTCTGATTCTTGGCTGCTAAAAAGGATAAAGACTGGGCCTGAGATGAGCTCTCTCCCTTTTCTTGTGCTAAAACTTCAGAGGTTACAGGACTGGAGTGGCCTCTTAGATTGCAACTGGAAGTGGACCCAGAAGACCTTCAAGGTCCTAAAAGGCCACCTATATGAATGAAGACCCGGTTCTAGGAGGTAACTTTTCAGAACCATGTTCAGAGCCTGCTCCTTCCATCCCATTGTACACATTTGCCAATGGCTTCAGATTGGGTCAAATATGGCATCTTGAACACCTGGCTGCAAGGAGCCTCTGAGGGATGCACCAGTAAGGTGTCACTGCCACTGGGATTTGTGGATGCTCAAGGGGCTCTTTAGGGTGGAGAGCTAGCTATTCAGACAAGGTGTGAGAACTGGTCTTCCTGGCCTTCCCAGTGAGAAAACCACATACATGAAACATAGTGAGAAGAATTTGGACTGACAACAGGAGTTAAAAGGATAGCAGGTGGGTAGGCCAGTGTTCAAGAATTTCTAAGCACTCCACTACACACGCACCACCACCACCATTGCCACTACCACCAGCATTATGGTTTTTCACTATTCTGCAGAGACAGGTAACATAGTAAAAATGTGTGGTATGTTTGTCTGAGAAATGCTGTGAAATAAATTAACAGCTGAGGTTTTTCACCCATCCCAGGTCTGGGCTATTCCCCTGGTGAATTTCCCTTCACTTGTCATCCAGAGTCCTGGCCACTCAGAAACAGATTCCATCCCTGGGGGGAAACCTAGATCCCAGGGGAGTATAGGTGAAGGCAGGGGTGATTACTCTTCCTCTGGGCATCTCAACTGTCCACCCTCACAAGAGCTCCTATCCTCCTTCACTCAGCTCTCCCCAACCTTCCTGCCCCATCCTCCAGACCCCAATCCCACCTATCTGGGATTCAGGAGACAGTGGTGCCATCCTACTCTCTGCCCCCCAACTCTGTGTTTGTTAGGGAGATAATGAAGCCTTCTCTCTGGGCTTCATTCTGCAAAATGAAAGGGTTAGGCTGCATAATCTATGGGACTTCCTCTCACTCTGAAGACTTTGTGATCTCTCCATTTATCTCTGAACAAAGCCTGGAGCCCTTTGCAAGGAGCCCAGACCAAGTGAGGCAACAGCCCCGAAGAGAGACCCTACCCTTTTGATGCACACCCTCCACCTCTCAAGGAGACTGGTCCCTAGTCTGACCTCAGGCCAACCCTCTGTAGTGAAGCTTTGAGAAAATTGCAGGCACTTCCTGTATTGCCACCTGGCCTTGGCCAGTAAGGTCACCAGTAAGGTGACCCTTAGCTCTGCACCCCAGGAACATGACTGTCAGCCCACCCAAAGCCCTAGGAAGATCTAGGGTTAGGGGAACCCTCTCGTTAAATTAAAGCAACACAAGATGCAGAGCTGAGCAGGGTCCTATTTCTGAATTCTGAGTCTCTAAGATTCATCACCCCCACTCCTACCTTATTCTCTCAGAGAGAAAAAAGTTCAGGGAAGCTACCCCCTAAGTATCAGGATTGGGAACTGGAAGGGACTTTATAAATTATTTTTTTTACCACTCCTCATTTATGAGGAAATTAGGGTCCAGAAATGGAAAGGTACAAATTTTCTTCATGGTGTGAACTTGTGGCAGACTGGTGGTAGAATCCAGCTCCCTGACCTCCAGCCCAGGGCTCCATCCACTGAACCAGGATGAGAGGATGTTTGGGGGAAACTGCAGCCACCTGACTGGGCCCATTTTCCATGGGAGGTAGGCATAGGTTCCTTCTTAAGGCTCAGTCCTATCCATCCTTATCTCCATATCATTCTTCCCATGATCTAACCCACCCACCCTCAGCTCTGGTTTCATGGAGCCAACACTCTGAACACCCTCCTTCACTCAGCTCTCTCCAACCTCCATGCTCCATCCTCCAGACCCCAAACCCTCACAGTGAGCTGATGAGTCCAGTGCACAGCACACCCCACACACACAGGGCTCACTGCAGAGCACGTCAACCACCATCATCTCCGTGGCAACCGGGGGCTTAATTAACAGGCTGCAGCCCTGTCACCATGGCAATGGCACCCCAACAGCCCCCCATTCACCTACAGATTCAGCCCATTTTCCCTCTCTCTCAATCTAGATCCCCTTTTCACTGCACACCCACCCCCCACCCCCACCCCACCTGGAGAGCTGGTGCCTGCAGATCGCAGATCGCTCTGGTTCATTGAGAAGAGGGGAGGGGAGATGAGGGGGGTGAGAAAGAGAGGGAGAGAGCAAGAGAGAGAGAGAGAGAGAGAGAGAGAGAGAGCAGCCCATCACCATGGCAACTGCAGCCCGTTCATAACCAGTTTGTTGCCATGGAGATTCCCAGGGCTCACCTTGGGCTAAGGTACTGGACAGTGAGGTTCTAAGTACTGCCTTGAGGAGGAGTGACTGGAGAACTCCTTGGATAGGCTGAAGATCTCCAGATCAAATATGTATACCAATAACTCAATGTCATTCTTCCCAATTTACAGACAGAGATACTGAAACATGAGGTTTGGGTATGGGGAAAGCAAAGCACTTCACCCTCTAGATCATCACCCTTCATGGCTAGAAGGACCCTCAGATAGCTAGCTTCCTGTTCAACTCCTTTATACTAGAGATGGGGAAGTTGAGGCCCAGAGAGGGGAAGCAACTTGCCCAAGGCCACACCACAGAACCTGAGCTACAGCATGCAGGGACTATATTGTAGTAGTTCTCCATCTCCCAGGCATAAGGTGACCTCCTCTCCCTCTGCTGTTAGTCTTAATCCAGGCCCAGGTCTCTTTCCAGTGTCCTGCCTTCCTCCATGAGAAACTGAATCACAGCAGGAAATGGTATAAAGGGGTGAGGGAGTAGCTCAGAGTTGTCAGAACTGGCCGGAGATCCATTTCTATCCAGCCAAGTTACCACCAACCTTCTCATGGTACAGTTGAGGCAACTGAGGCCTGGGGGCTGCAGCCCAGGGTTAGTGGTAGATATGAGGATCAGCCTCTGACTTGCTTCTTTCACCCCCATGAGTTGTGTTCCCACCTATAGCTGATCCCCTGGCAGCAGGAAGCACCTCTAGGGACAAACTCCACTCCCTTTGTCCAGAATGAAAGACAATGCTTATATACAATGACCTGCCAAACCTGCTTTCCCTGCCTTCCATATGCTGCCATGTCTCCCTGTGGGCCAGGGTGAGGACAAAGATGGGGAGAGCGTCCCCCTGGGGCCAGAGGGATGACACAACAACAGCTATGCAAAAGATACCCAGATTCTGGGGTCTCCTCAGGAGCCCTTGTCTACTTCCCCATTCAGGGACCTATGAGGAGGTACTGGAGTCTACCTCAGGGCCTCAGAAATTTAAGTCACCCAAATCATTCTCAAGATAGAATGTACAGTAAACTCAGGCACACAGGGACGCACCCCACAGGCAGGCACCCTGGCATCCAGTGACACACATAAGCACTGACTCACTGACCACCCCACAGGTCATCAGAGCCAGTGTGGGAGGCTCCTCCCTTGACACACATACACACCACCTCTGCCACAAGCGTGCAACACTCCAGATTCACAGTTTTCACATACATCCACACACCGAAAACTGGGAGCCATATTTTACCTCAACATGCAGGAACTTGGAAATGGGAATGGGACAACCAAGTAATCACCTTGGGATAAGAGAAAGGGCCATCTTATTCTCAGGCCAGGGGGTGGGGAATGGATGGAAGAAAGACAGGGGTAGGGAAGAAGCAGCCTATTCCCCCTCTCATCTGATGAGCATTAAGCACCTACTAAGTGCCCAGCTGCGGGTTTGCAACTCAGAACACAATGATTAAAGGGTATGGTTCCTGCTCTGGAGATGCAGGAGACACACAAAGTAAATAACTCCCATCCATTGGAACATGTGCTTAACGGTGCAGTGGGTGGGCAGAACAGGAGTGATTGCCTCTGCCTGGGAGCGAGGGAAAGTAAAAAAGGTTTTCAGGAGAGGTTAAATGAGCCATAACTCACAGTGAGTCGGAGTTTCTCTGGCTAATAGAGGCAGGGAGATGAACCAAGCAGGTGTACCAGGAGCAGGTGAAGAAAGTTTGAGTGACAGACTCAAGGCTGTGGCCTTTATCCTACAAGCGACAGGGAGCTTGTGTGGAAGGTGGCCACGACAGGATCGGAGGCAGGCAGAGACCAGTGAGGAGGCTGTGGCCTTGGCCGTCTGAGAAATGATGGAGCTTTGGACCAGGATGATGGTGAAAGAGAGTTATAGCCAGATTCAGCCTGTTTGGGAGTTGGGGTGGCCAAGGTGTGAGGACCAATTAGATCTGGTGGGAAGATAAAAGGAGGCATTGAGAATGGCTCCTAGAGTTCTAACTTAAATCTGTAAGGATGGTAAGGACAGTCATGAAAATGAGAAAGGGGAGTAGGAACCCAAGAAATCTGAGTGGCCATGTGCAGGATGTTCAGGAGGCAGTTGGTTTACAGGACTGGAGCTCTGCGGAAATCCAGGCCTCAGTTTGGTCATCTATACAATGAGGGGATTCTCCAAAGAAACTCCTACAGGGCCGCTCTAGGGTTTGGAGTGCTTAGTTTTGCTGGGGTCAGTGAGCTCACCTGCGGCTCAGCAGCGACCCCTGGCGGCCCGGGGAGGCTCTTCCTCCTCCCAGTGCTGGGGCCACTCCAGGCGGATTCGCCTCACGGCGTTTCTTTCAGACCTGAGGGGTGCAGAGCCAGGGAGGGGACCCCTGACAAATGCCCCTGCGGAGCAGGCTGTGTGTGCATCAGGGATGCTAATTCTTCACCTAAAGCTAAACGGATCCTTCCCTTCATCTCTCTTCTGTACTCTGCAACTTCCATTACATGACTCGACTGCGGCACTGGGCCGTGGAGAAAGACGCCCCCAAACCCGCCTGAACTGGCTCCACCCAGCCCTCTAGAGCTGGAGCGGAGGGAGCTAAGTGGGTCCCCAAGGGTCGGGACCGGATTCCCCACGCGATCCTCCCAGGATCTAGCTGCCCAGGATCCAAACCAACTTCTCTTTCTCCCTTCTTCCTGGGATACCCGGGCCCTGTCCGGATGCCTCCAGGAGGATTGAAGGATCTGCCAGGGACCAGGGACCAGCAGTACCAGACCCTGTCTCCAAACCCCAGCTCATTTAAACTCCTGCCCTCGACCCCACCCCTAGCCTCCTGGCCCAACCCTTTCCCTTCTGGTCCCGCCCTTTGCTGTCCGCGAACTGAACTAGTCCTGCCTCCCCGCCTTGGCTCTGGACCCACTCCTTTCCCTGGTTCCCTCTTCTCTACTCCTGTACCGCCCCCTACCCGAGATGACCCTGCTCCTTTAGCGCCCTTCGGCCCATCACCCATGACCCAAGCCCCTCCATCACAAGATCCGCCCTTTCGCTTCTAGCCCCACCCTCTTTCATGTGACCAAGCCCACCTCGAATTTGGCGCCTCCCGTCACCATTTCCCATCCAAGCCTCTCCCGGTCCCCTAGGTTCCAGCTCCTCTGCTGTCTCCGGCCCTCAGCAGGGACCACCCACCACCAACCCTTGCCCCGCCCCTTCCAGCAGAAAACCCGCCCAGTGTGGTCCCGCCCCTTATATCGCCCCGCCCCGCTCCGGTAGGCCCCGCCCCCTGCGGCCTCAACCTTTGGCGTCTTCCCCCGAGAGGTGACGGAGATCCGCTGTCAAACGCTGGTGGGACTCTGGGTCTGGGGTCCCGGCGGGCCCTGCCGGGGGCAGCGAGGTGACTGTGAATCGGCGGCTCATGGTGCAGACGTGGGGGCCGGGAGGCCGCGGTATGGGCCTGGATTGCACAAGTGACAACAGCCCGACTCTAGGAGGCAGAAAGAGCAATTCCCCTCGCCTGCCGCCCCCCACCAGATGCGGCGCCGCTCAGGGTCCTAGTGCCCGCTGTGCGGAGACACTTAAACCTGGCCATTTCGGTCCATGGCCTTGGGCTCTTCATAACACTGGAAGAGCCTGAGCATCCTACCTGCAGCTGAGAGCCTTCCCTAGACCAGATGCCCCAGTGTGTGGCTCCTGGAACCTGGGCCACCTCTGCTGCGGTCTCCTAAACACCTGGGTTTCATTCACGCATTTCATTCATTCAATACATCTTGATAGCGCTCCTGTGTTTCATGTAATGGTGCTACACCCTGGTGATACAGCATTGAATGGGATCAACTGGCTTCCTACCCTCCTGTGGCTTAAATTCTAATGAGGAGTGAGAGGACAAAGAGTATAAGTGAGTGAACGCATAGACAAGATAATTTGAGATTGTGGTATATAAGAGGAAGATCCAGCCAGTGAGGTTGGAAAAAACAACGTAGGGACGAAGTGAAGAAAATTTCCAGGTCAAAGTGCATTATCAACTGTCAAATGAGCTGAGAGATGGTGTAAGATGCATACAGAGGAGTACCATGGCATCTAGCTATAGGAAGGTTATAGATGGCTTTGAAGAGTAATTTCAGTGGTGTAGTTAGGTGGGAACCAGGGGGAAGAAGTCCTCTGAACCCCTCCTTAAACTCCCACTTGGTTCCCAGGTCTGGAGATGATCATATCTGATCAAGCCTGCCACCTTCACTCACCTGCCCCAACCTGTAGTTAGGTGCCTCCTGCCGTCCTTTGGGGTCAAATCTATACTCCTCAGCCTGGCACTGGGCCCTCACATCTAACCCAGGACACCATTCCTGTCTCAGCCATCCCAGACTCCTCTCTGCATCCCTCTCATCTACCTGCCAAAACCACACTGTAGAGTCCTGAGGCACTAGTAGTTCCCTCCAACACCCCGTTTTTTTCTCTTCTAACATTTGCACATTCAAATTCCACTGTCACTATGCACCAGTTATGAGACTTGAGGTGTACTTCTCTGTTCCTCAGTTACCTTATTTATAAAATGGGGGTAGAGAGTGATGGCAACAGTTCAAGCAGCTACAAGGTGAGAGTAGTACCTGTCCTGTAGGGTTGTTTAGGGATTGGTTGTGTTAACACACATAAAAGTACATGGAGCAGTGCCTGGCATATAGTCAGAGCTGTGTTGGGGTAGCTACTTGTCCTCATGTATATGATACACATTTTATTTATCCACCACCTCACCTCTTCTGATGTTACCAGTTTCTCACTATACAAACAATGCTGCAGTTACCACCCTATGTGTCGTTTCCACATGTGTGTGAGGGGCAGAGAGTAGGCACAATTTCAGGTGTAATGGTTCTTGGTAAATTACCCTCTAAGAAGACAGGCCTACTTACACAGGAAGAAACTCTTGCTCATCCTTCCAGATTCAGTTCAAGTTGCAATGTCATTTTGATTCAGCCATGACATGCAGATTCACACACACACCATTATTCGAGAATAAATGGTCACACCCTGCACACTCTCCAAGTGTGTGATCCCACCCCCATCAACCACAGACTCATCCTTGTAACTGAGATGGACTCTCTGGGGACAGAACCTGGAGTCTGCCCTTTAAGCTAGTTCAGGGCACTTAAGTTTGAGGACCACTGACAGAGAGGTCCTTTAGGACAGAAACAAATAGTTCAATGCCTCTGTCTATTCCCAGTGCCCAGCATTTTACTGGCTTCATGTAGGGGCTCAATGAATGTTTGATGAATGAATAATAGATTGGCTATTTCCTTGGCTATAAAATAGGAATAATCACATTAACCTTCCGAATAGGAAGGAGTAAATGTTAATATTTATGAAGTGCTTGGAACACTGCCTGGCAACTAGTAAGCATTCTATAAGTTGCATGCATGCATGCATGCATACATACAGAAATAAATCTCCTCCTCAAGGTTAAAGAATCCAAGTTTATTATAAACATTCCAACAAAAAAGGAAGGTGTGAAGAGGGGGCCCAGCCCATCTCTACTCCTCCCTGTCCTCTAGAACAGACCCACCAATTTGTATCCGGCAAACTGGCTCCTTTCCCATCAGGACAGTCCCCTTGGGGACCCACATCGAAGTGCCAAAGCAGGATGGGGAGCCCTAGTCCTCAGGGCATTGCAGGATGTCAAAGTTCACATAGCCCACTAGGTCCACCTGGTTCACCTCATTCCGGGAAGTCACACGCCAGAAGAAGTGTTCTTGGCAGAAGTAAGCTTTCTCTGCAGGGGAGAGGCAGGTACAAGAGGGGTGATTCCAACCCTCCCACATATAAATACAGAAACAGGAGCACAATCTTTACAATCATCCCTCCTGCCCTCTCTAGATCTTTCTGAGGTTTTCACATGACATCTCCATCTCCCCCACAGAGATGCTGGAGGGCACAGACATCATGTCCAAAGCACTGGCAAAGAGCCTGGCACACAGTAGGTGTTCAGAATCATTCATTCATTCGTTCAGCAAATCCATTCATTCAATCAACAAATATTTACTGGGCCAAGCCTGTTAGAGGCACTGGAGATACAGCAGAGAAGAAGTACAGGCATGATCTCAGTTCTTTTTGTGCTTACACTCTATCAGGGTAAAACAGATGATTAACAAGCTAATGCGTAAATAAGTGAGATTGGTTTTGACAATATAGAAAGCTATGAAGGAAATGAAAGCAGGTAAGTAAATAGATAAGGAGGGTCAGAGACAGCCTCTCTGCAAAGCAGGAGAGGGAGACAGCTCAGTGACAATCTCGGAGAAAAGCCTTCTCGGCCGAGGAAACAGCTGGTGCAAAGGCCCTAAGCTAGGCATGATCCTGATGTGCTCAAAGAGCAGCCGGAGGCCTGTGTGGGTGGAGCGGAGCAGAGAGAACGACTGTAGTAGTGGGAGGGAATGAGGAAGGGAGATGGGAAGGATCAGATCATGTTAGTGTATTTGACCTTGCATAGGTCATCCCCAGACCATTGCCCTCCAATCCTAACCCCTCCCTACTCCCAGAGAATATATTAAAAGTATTGGACAACCAGTGCAGCTTGGACCAGGGTGTTTGCAAAAGAGATGATGAAAAGTGAATATTTTGGCAGTCAGCAGAACTAGTCAACTGATTGGATGAGAGTGGTGAGAAAAAGAAAGGAAGTACAACTCCAGCTATCATCCCCATTTTACAGATGGGGAAACTGAGTCTCCATGTATAGCAGTGACTTGTCCAAAGACACACAGCTAAAAATTATATTATTTTCATTGTATTCCTAGCCTGGCACATTATAGGCACTTGATAAATATTGTCTAATAAAAAAATGAGCCTCCATGCAAATCATGTGCCCTGTACAGTGGGTGAAAGAGCTTCCAGCTGGAGAGTCCCACATCTGGTTGTGCCCCTGTGTTCCCTGTATGAGCTGGGGAAGGTCCCTGCCTCTATAGGGAACTTATCAGTGTTGAGGCATTTGCCTAAAACTCCAAGGACTTTTGCTTTCGTGCTTAGAATGTGACCAATCACTAAGGCAGGGGAGTCTAGCATGGGAGATGTCTTGGGGAGTGACATGCCCCTGACCCGCGTCTGCAGCCCTAACCTCGGTACTGGAAGACGTCGTGCGTGTTCAAAGGCACCCCGGGAAACAACTGGTCCACAGGACTGGCACTGCTGGAATCCACGGTCTGCGTCTTCAGGTTAAACCTGCAGGAAGGCAGCCGGGAGACAGGTGCTCAGCAGGCGGCAAGTCGGGGGGGATGGCGCCCGAGCTCCCCCTGCTGGCGGTCTCATGACTCTCACCTCCAGAAGCGGGGCCCGCTGAATAGCAGCACTTCACCGCCGCTGCGCGGGAGGGCCCCAGTGACTTGGGCCACCTCCCGGCTCAAGCCCAGCTTGTCCAAACGCCTCGGGCCTAGCACCGATGAGCCTGTGTACACCCACACTTGGCGCCCTGCAGGAGAAAGGATTACAGAGGTCTGGGGGCAGGGAGGGAGAACACACTTTCCTTGAATGTCAAGGGAGAGAACCTAGCGAAGCCTTTCCAAGTGAGTGCCTGCAGTCTCAGTGCCCAAGGAGCAGAGCCGCTCACTACGACTGTGCTAGGGTGCGCTGAGGAGGGGAACTGAAATTCAGCCCCCGCTAATGTTGCTAAGTTGCACCGCCAAGAGGGGGCGCCTCACAAGACATTTTATGGATTATCCTTCGTCTCTAGGTCCTCCTAGATCTCTGAGGAAGGTGGGTGGGGGAAGAAAGGAGGAAACTAACCAGAGAAGAAGAAGATCTTCTTGGTGAGAGGATCCTCAAAGGCAGAGTCCAGCTTGCGGGGCAGGGCAGGCCACGTGTCCGTGATACGGAAAGGACCCTGCACTCCCCGTCTCTTGCCCTCAGAGAATCGCCAGTACCTCCTGGGAACGTGAAAAGGGAATGGCGGGACACTGAACCTTGAAGCAAAGCTAGCGGGCGGGGAGGGACAAACAGGTCCCTCCTCCGAACCCCTTCCCTGAATTGCAGATCCCTGCTCCTCACCCATCCTTGAAGAAATGCAGGTGTTTCCCGATCTCTGCGATGGCGTCAAAGATGTTCACGTTGCAGGCATCCTCCGCTGGATCTATTGACACTGTAGAGGCCTCAGAAGGGCCAGCAGTTGGGGGACCCGTGGGGCCAGCTGAAGGGGGGCCTGTGGGGCCTGCAGTGGGGCGGGCAGTGGGAGGTACAGTGATGCAGACTGTCGGGGGAGCAGTGGGCTGGGATTCAGGTGTGGTTGTGGTTGGAGGCCGTGGTTCTGGTTCAGGGCGAGGACCTAAAAAGAGACCCCAGATGAGGCACCCCTATTCCTGCGTATCTCTGTGCCCATGGATATCTGCTCCCCAGAGCCTATCAGTGAGCGCCCTGGCACTCACGCTCCTCACTTTAGATGCTGGAGCCTGCTTGCCTCCAACCACGGGCATGCAGCTTCCTATCATACACTCACCTTTCATTCCAGCCACACTTAGCTAATCCCTGGGCTGTGTCAGGCCCTGGCTGGTCACTATGAACACAAGACATGCAGGAACACCCCTCCCCACTTCCAGGTTAGTGGGAGAAAACGATCCAGGAAAGGGCTGGACTGTCTTTTGTAGAGTCTGGATTCTTCACCACCATCTCCAAGCATTGACCCGGCAGCAATTGGACCCACTGACCCTGGGCTTTCCCGCAGATACTGAGGTCCCAACCTTTCTCCATCCCCATTCTCCCTAACTAGCCCTTCCCAGCCCTTCCCTCTTCTCCCTCCGTCCCCGCCTTACAACCTCACCATACAGATGCTGGATGCCCTTCACATCGTCCTCATGCAGAGGGGACTCCTCAGTGTAGCTGTACATGGGGTACATGAGCGCTTCTGGTACAGATGAATGATCTAAGCCTAGCGCGTGGCCAAACTCGTGTGCCGCCACAAGGAATAGACTGTATCCTGGACGAAAGCGGAAGTCTGAGACGTGAGCCCTGGGCCGAGCTCCCAGCCTTGGCCATCCCACCACCACCACCACCACCACCACTGCCCCGGAACCTGGGAACCCTGCCCACCTTGGTCCGGGCAGAAGCCCCACTTCTTGTCGCGGTCGAAGTTCGAGGTGGTGGCGCACCAGAGGTACCCATCACTGCGGCCTTCTCTGGTACAGGCCGAGTACTCCTTGCCCAGGAAGATGAAGGGGAAGACGCACAGTTCCCCCGCCGAGTTGCCCCCGGTCACCGTCGAGTCCACTGGAGAGACCAAGGAGCTAGAGAATCTTGGTGGCCTATTTTAAAACCCTAGGGGACGTTGCGGGCACTAGGCTGGTGGGCGGGACTTGGGGACCTGAGACCAAGAAAGAGGCAGCTGGCTGGGCTAAAGTCCAAGCCACAAAGATCGGGCGGAGACCATTAAAAATCAGAGGGAGGGGTTGTAGTGATGGTGACAGAGCCACCGCGGTCCAGGGGACCAATTAGGAGTGGAGAAACAAACTGATGGAGCGGGGGTGGAGCCACGTTTCAGGGACCAATGTGAAATTAGGGGCGTGGCTGAATCTGGTAGGCGGGGCGAAGGTACCTCGGGTAGGGCAGAAGCCATAGAGCCCGTCCTGGTCGTAGCTGGCGGTGGTGGCGCACCAGCGGTAGCCGTCCGAACGACCTTCGGTGGTGCAGGCGGAGTAGGAGCGGCCTTCGAAGGTGAACGGAAACACGCAGGGCTTGCCGTCCGCATTGCCGTCCAGGGTGTAGAGTCCTGGGGAGGCCCGTACGATTACCACGAGGTGCTGCGAGTTTATTGACCCACAGATGTGTGTACTCCGTCCCTCCTCTCCTCATTCCGCAGATGAGGAAACTGGGCCCAGAGAACAGGAGAGCAACTTGCAGGCCACACAGCACTAGAGGCAGGGCTGGCATTAAAACCCAGGGTTCTGGACCCTCGAAAGTGGTGGGGGGCCCCCCACCCTTGCCGTGACCTTGTACTCACTCTCACTGGGGCAGAAGCCGAACCGTCGGTCGGTGTCATAATCTGCCGTGGTGCTGCACCAGAGCATGTCGTCGGAGCGGCCGTCCGTGGTGCAGGCGGAGTAGGAGCGGCCCTCGAAAGTGAAGGGGAAGTGGCAGGGGTCGCCACCTGCGTTTCCAAAGTGGGTCGGAAGCACTGCAGGGAGAGGGGGAGACAGGTCAGGATGGCTGGTGATGGGTGTGAGAAGAGAAAGGAATGGGGGCCGGGGCAGCTCAGGATCTCACCGACGCCCTTGCCCAGAGACCACAACTCTTCATCGTCGAAGTGGGCGTCTCCCTGAATGCCCTGGCCGGGAGGAAAGGCGTGTGCCAGGAGCCCGTTCTTCCCGTCGAAGGGATACCCATCTCCGTGCTCTGAAGAAACAAGTGGAGAAAAAGAGAGTCAGCCGAGTAGAACTGCGCTGATTGTGCGCCGCCCTGGGGCGCTGGACAGAGTGCGGACTGAAACCCCGCCTGTGAGCGGCCGCCCAAGCCTTGCGTCCCCCCGCTGGGCGGTGGCGGACAGGAGGAGGCGTGGTAAGGGCGAGGAGCGGCCAGGCTGCCCAGACAAGCGAGAGAAAGCCGGGTCCAGTGCCCGTTCTACTCTCTTCGTGGTCGTCCCTATGCGGGCCCGGGCCGAGACCCTGCTGGCTTTCCCCTTCTTGCGTTCTCACCCCTAACGCCGAACTGAATGACGATGTCAGCTTCCCGGCCGTACACGCGCGTGAAGCTGAGCGGGGTCACCGCGCTCCAGAGAGCGAAGGCGCGGGCAAAGGCGTCGTCGATCACATAGCGCGGCAAGTCTTCCGAGTAGTTTTGGATCCTGTCGAGGAAAGGTAGGAGGATAGAGGTCAGAAGTGAGAAGCCGGGGCAGCAGCGACACCCGGCGTCTCCGAGGCTTCAGCATACGCGCTATGCTTTCATCTATAAAGCACTTCCAGGCGCATTCGTCTCTTGGACACTCAGAAGGGCCCTATCAGGAGGACTTAGATTGAGGGCCCATTTTTCCAAAGGGGAGACAGGCTCCGAGGTGGAACGACTTGCCCAGTCTGCTCACTTAGTGAAACCCAGGGATCGGTCTAGAACCGGACGTGTTCACCGCGGGCGGATGCACGGGACCGGCCTCCCCACCCCACCGCTCCTGCCCCCGCGGGGCCGAGCCGCGCACCAGTACGTGATGTTTTGGTGGTGCCACTTGAGGTCTCCCTCAAAGGTCTGGAATTTGCCCAGGTCTGGGACGCCGCAGCGGGGGGTCCGCATAGCCTTCAGGGTGGTGTTGTCCAGCTCGCCAGTCTCAGGCAGGGACAGGCGCCTCTGGAGAAGCCGCAGTGCGGGACCCAAGGACTGCTTATTGTCGCTCATCTCAGCCACTTGAGTGTAGCCATAGCGGTAGAGATATTCCTGTGGATGGAGGAGCAGAGATATTCCACAGCCCTGACTCTCGTTCCCTGTCTTACTGGCCAGGACTCCATCCCTCCAGGCATTCAGGGACTAGCCGCCAGGCATTGCACCCAAGGCTCAATACCTTGGAGAGCAATGCTTGTGCCCACCTGTGAATCTCCCCTCCCTTAGACATACTCAACTCCTTCCCACCCTTTGATGCCCTGGTCAGTGCCTACCTCAGGGCCCCCCTAGGTTTTACTGCTGTTCACCACCAGCCCGTGCCCACTCCAGAACCCTCCAGTGCCCACCCCCCATTTCCCATTATCCACCTAGGAAACCCTCATTAACCATTCCTGGCCACCACCTCCCAGAGCCACCACAGGACTCCCCAGTGCCTGATCCTGGGCACCTCTCTTCTCCAGACCCTAGTATCACCCCAACATACCCCAAAGGATCTCCTCTGAGATCCCATGCCTTCCCCAGGACTTCAAGCCAGCCCTGCCCAGCTCTAGACTGGGATGTCTGCCTACCTCTGCCAGCTGCCTGTCAGGGAGATTGGCTCGCAGGTCCCCTGGGAAGACCACCACAGTAGGTTGGTGTCCTCTGGGAGCCGCAGAGCAGCAGCCTAGCACCAGGAGCGCCAGGATCGGGGGCTGCCAGGGGCTCATGGTGAGGGTTGCAGTGTCTGGCTGCAGCTGCCCTTGTGGGGGCTTTAAGGAGGCGCTGTTAACTGAATCAGTGACCCCGCCCCTCCCTGCCAGGCTGCGCTGACTCAGGGGATGGTGTGTGTGTGTGTGTGTGTGTGTGTGTGTGTGTGTGTGTGTGTGTGTTGGACAGCCCCAGCATGAGAAGGCAAAGAAAGGGCTTACACCACCTCCTCCACTCCCCCTGCCCACAGGACCCCAGACCCACAGGAAACCGCAGGCCCACTGAAGAGGTGTTGGGTTTTGCAAACTGCAGAGCTTGTGAGAACGGAATGAAAGAAAGGGAGGGAGGGAGACAAGGCCAGAGGACTCTGAATCCGGTATCTGAAGGCCCCAAGTGGTCAGCCTAAGGGAAGGGGATGGAAGGTTCCCTGAGGCCTCTTTCTGAACCTAGTCATCCCCCTTCCTGGTCAGACCCCTCCATAGGCCCCTCCCCACATTCCCAGGCTCTGTCCTCTTTTCTCCTCCCTGAAAGCCTTCCTTGACTCAGCTTCCTCTCCCTGCTCCACCTGGGGGTGGATGGAGTGCGTTCTGCTAGGCAGGAATTGGGGAATTCCACTGAGCAACCCCTGTCTTGCACAGGCTGAATCCTCCAGGTAGTAAAGGATGCAGTTTGTGGCGTCTGGAAGTCAGCTGACATGGCTTCACTCTCTGCCCTCAGTGCCTCAGCAAACGTCCTCACCACTCTGAATTTGTTTTCTCAGCTGTAAAAAAAGGCCCTTTGTCCCTAAATTGATGTGAGGATAAAATGAGATCAAACACATAAAATGCTTACTGCAGGGTATGTTGCAAATCTGGGCCAAGACCATGATTCCAACTTGAATTCAGGAGACTGAGGTCTTGGGTTCTAATCTGCTGTGTGACCTAGAATAAATGCCTTCCCCTCTCTGGGCTTTAGACTCCAGCTGTAAAATGGTGGTGGTCGGGGTGTGGGAGGGTATGATCTCTGGACTTTCAGTTCTCCTCCCTGGTCCACCCATCACAAGCTCTAGCCCACTTATCACCACTTATGCCGGTAACCAGCAGTTCTCCTCCCTCCCTTCTTCCCAGCCAGAGTGTACGTGGCACAGGATCTGCATACAGTTTCTTCAAGGCATTATTTGGGAAGGACAATTGTAACAATTCAACAAGCTGTATTTAAAGGGCTTACCATGTGCCAGGCACTTTATATGTTTACCTAATAAACGAGTCTGTGAGAGGAATACAGTTAGTTTCCCTTATAGGAAAATCGAACTCTTAAGTTCACTAATTAACGAGCACTTGCTTTGGTTTTCACTCCCAGCTCCGCCATTTCCCAGCTATGTCACCTTGGGGAAGTCACTTCACCTCTGAGCCATAATAATAATGCATTTTTTGAGATTTTCTGTGTGGAGTACTGTGAAAGTTCCCTACAAGCATATCATTTCATCCTTGCCACCATCTGTGAAGTTGGTTTAGTAAGTACCCCTCCCATTTTCAGAAGAGGAAACTGAGGCACAGAACAGTTAAGGTACTTGCCTATGATCACACAGTGAGTTAATACACAGAACCAGGAATCAAGCCTATGGCTCCTGGTTCTGAAGTTTTCATCTTTAGTACAGGGAACAGATGACCAGAGGTTAGATGGGAGTGGGAGGATGAGATAGGGAAAGGGAGACTTAAAACTTGGAGCTTTCTCCCCTGATTCCCTGTACCCACTGAAGATCAGAGAGTACGTTCACATCTTTGGAGAATCACAGGCTAGGACAGGGGACCCAGGGAGCCTGTATTCCAGAGTTAAGAGTTCAGAGTCCTAGAGCAATATGATTTTAGAGATGGAAACAAAGATATCCTCCAATCCAGGCATCTTCATCTGGCAGCAGACATGGGCTTTAGGATAATCCGTGAAACACCCCCAACTTGCCATCGATTGTACAAAACATGTCATATCTAAGTATATATCTCACATCTCTCAAATTTCACACTATTGACACTTAGGGCTATATAATTCTTTGTTTTGAGGAGCTGTTCTCTGCATTGTAAGGTAATTAATAGCCAGCCTCTACCCACTAGATGCCAGTTCCCCCTGCCAGTTGTGACAACCAGAAATGTTGCCAAACATTGCCAAATGCCCCTGGGTGGGTGGGAGGGGCAAAATCACCACCCGAGAACCACTGATATATATTGATTTTTCTATGTAAAGAGTCCTAACTTTTATCATATACTTTAACTATTGACGATGATCCTCAAACCTTTAAAGCTCACTTACACAACAAATATTTGTTGAGTTTTCACTGGCCAGGCATTGTGCTAAGAATTAGGAATACAGTAGTGACCAAAATAACTTTGTCCCTGTGCTCATGACTGAGAATCCAGGAGGGAAAAAAACTGAATGAGTAATTAATTACCTAAGAGATAAAAATCACAAGAGGAAGGTGTGCTTTCTACTCTAAATATCCCCATGATGCAGATGAGAAAACTGAGGCCCAGAGTATGGAATTTATCTCCTAGGTCACAGAGCAAGCCAGGGACAGAGTAGGTGGGGCAATAAGAAGGGGTGGTTGCGAGCCTGCACTCTGGACCCAAACTGCTGAAGTTCAAATCTCAGCTATGGCACTGACCTGCCGTGTGATCTGCGTAACTGACATAACCTGTCAGTGCCTCAGTTTCCCCATCTGTAAAATGGGAGTAATAATAGTGCTTACCTCATGGGGTTGTAAGGATCATGTGCATTAAGAAATGTAAGTGCGTGGCACATGGTAATAAGTGCTTACTGCTGCGCTTATAGTTGCCTGTGGGCCACTTGGCTATTTCTACCAACCAGGGAGCAGGGAGAGAGCACCCCACCAGGAACTCTAGAGCTTGATTCCTGGAGTCAATCCAAGCAAGAACCCTTCTTTCCTCACCCCCTCCCAACTTCCTCCTTTACCCCCTGCCTCCCCAACCCCCAGCAAGGGGAACTTGGGGAGAGCTTGACTTTCAACACAGCAATGGCAGGAAGTGGTTCTGGTTACCACATCCCCTTCCCCACTTCCCCCAGCCCGTCCTTCCAATGCCACAAGTTTAGCCAAGGCCCTGGGAGAGGAGGCTGAGCAGGATATACCCCCAGGTGGGCTCCTCCTACCCTGATTGGAGGCCTGCCTTCTCTAAGCCCTGCACCCAGGTGGAAGCCCCACCAGGATGGGGACGGGGCTGATCCTGGAGCCCTGAGTCACCAGCTGGATGACACAGCCCTGCAGGCTGCTATTAGTAACTCTAGGCCCCCAGACCGGGATCAGTCTCACGAGATGAGGAATCTCTCCCCTATCTAGGATGGGGGAACTCCAAACCTTTTTCTCCCAAACCTACCGGAGAGGGGAGGAGCAGCCAGGCCTGAGATGCCCTGACAGGAAGTGAGGAAGACACTTGTGTCTGGGATGAAGCAGAAAGGTTTGTTTACTGCAAGACACTGCCCCAGGGGACAGCATCATTCAAGTACCCACCCCCCACCCACAAACACACCTACCATCCCTAGCTCCAGGGTGGTGGCAATTATGCTGACTCTCAGAGGCCCTAATAATAATAACGTCATGCCACCCACTTATCTGTTGAGCATCTTCTGAAGGAAGCCATAGAGTATAGACTTTGGAATCAGACCTCCTGTGTTCAAATTCCAGCTCCATACTACTTCTGGCTGCATGACCTTAAGCAAGTCACTTTGCCTCTCTGCCTCCATTCCCTCATCCATAAAATGGGGGGAGAGTAGTCCTCATTCAAAGGGCTGTGGTGGGGATTTAATGATATACATTGCAAGTTTTTAGCACATAGTAGGTGTGCCACAAAATGTTGGGTATTATGATTTTGTTACTCTAGCACTCCCACCTTTACAAATTAAGACTTATGACCCCAGTTATCTTTACAAATTAGGATTCATGAGCCCTTTCTCTGGTGAGGAATCTGTGAGACTCAGGGGTTGCCCAAGTCCAGACAGCTTGCTGGGGAGAGACGTGAACTCAACCCAGACCAGACACCAGCTCCTCATTCTTTCTATCACATTCAGCATGTGCCCCTGCCACCTCAGTCAGCCATCATTCCAATAGTCAATGCACATGGTGGGGGGTTGGGGGGCACAGTGTTTAACAATCTATCCAGTGCAGTCATGTACCTTATTACAACTGATGTGCACCAAACGGATGATTTTCTTAACGTCCTATTTGAATCTGAGCTTTCAGACCTGTTGACTTTCAGGGGAGAGAGAGATCATAAATTATTTTCAAGATGATGGATCAACGGCCCAGAGAAGTGTTTCAAGTCGTTCACTGTCACACAGCTGGTGAGTGACAGAGCTGCCTAGGCCTTCTGACTCCAAATCCCGTGCTAAGAGCAGGTCACTGGATCTGGCAAGAAGGAAGTCAGTAAGGGAAGCAGCCTGGGGGTTGGGGGGGGTGTGCCCAGGAGTCAAGCTGGAGGGGGATAAGCCTATGAACCAACAGAGAGAACAGGTGTGGGATATTTGTCTGGGCTCTGTAGGACAAAAATGGGGGATAAAAAAGGAGAACAAAAGATTAAGTAGCCAGAAGGGGCAGAGAACAGTCAAGGGGAGTTTATTTTTAAAGTGAGAGGATCACGTCCATAAGAAGGGATGGTGCTGTGGAGGGAGAAATGTGCCAGTTTAGGGGGAAAAAGAATGAGCCTGGGACCAGTTCCCTTGGCATCCAATTGCCCACAGGCTCTGCTTGGGGTCCTAGCAAAGCAGTTGCAGCCCAAAATACACATTTAAAAGACTGTTTTTAAATTAAGACTATTTTTTAAAGCAGCTTAAGGTTCACAGCAAAATTGAGGGGAAAGTACAGAGATTTCCCGTATGCCCCCTGCCCCACACACATGCAGCCTCTCCTGTTATCAACATCCCCCACCAGGTGGTACATTTGTTTCAATCCATGAACCCACATTGACACCTCATTATCACGCAGAGTCCAAGTATACATTATGGTTCACTCCATGGTGTACATCCTGTGGGTTTGGACAAATGCAGTGCGGTTTGTCCATCATTACAATATCAGACAGGATAGTTTAACTGCCCTAAAGCCCTCTGTGCTCCACTTACTCATCCCTCCTTGCCACAAAGATTGCTTTTGATATTTGAAAAAAAATCTTTAAGGAAGTAGCTTGCATGATGGATTGGGGGTGGGGAGGAACTTGATAATATGCATGAATGTTGAGACCACAATGTTACTCATGTGAAACCTTCATAAGATTGTGTATCAATGATACCTTAATTAAAAAAAAAAAGAAGTAGCCTGCATTAGACAAGTCAGATCTTTGGTGGACTTCCTTATATAGTCATTTCAGGATTTAGTATGTTTTACTTTGGATGACATGGGAAAGGACACCTAATATTCTCAGTGATCACAACCCCTAAAGGTCTAAATCTGCTTCTGTTCACAATGGGGAAGGGGTCAGGGGAGGCTCCAGTCCCAGAAATCCCAGGTTAAACATTCAGTGGTCAAATATCAATCCCAAGCTGATGCTCCTCACCACAGTATCATAACTAGGGCTGCTGTTCAGATATTTAACAACCAGGACCCTGACTAATCAGAACTGATTCCATCCAAGGAGCTCCAGGGGGCCCCTTGGGTGGGGTCGGGGGGTATGAACCCTTTCATTCCTGGATCTGCAGTCCTAAAGGTCTGGGAGAAGGAGCTGGGGCTCTGGGGCACTGAGAAGATTCGAAGAAGTACCTGTTACCAATGGATACGGAAATATTTCATATTTTAACAGCCGGTGCTTTATCAGTCCTGACTACAGTCCGCTTCCTAGAAGGAGAGGCTTTTGAAACTTGTACCTCTGGGTCAAGGGCCTGGAGCAAAATATAGCCCCAGAGAGAATACAGGTATAACAGAGGTCTTATGAGAAAACTTGTTCAGCAGTGGTTCTCAAATTTGAGTCTCCTGGGATTTTTCTTTTATAGTGATGCCCGGGTTTCATCCCTCGGAGATTCTGCCTTAACTGGTCTGGGGCATGGCCTGGGCATCGGGATTTTTTTCCTGTAGCCCCCTCCCCTCACCCTGTGACTCTCATATGCAGCCAAGGGTTGCGAACAAGGCTACACAGGTTCCCTGAAACCTGTAAGAGACTCCAGATTAGGAACCCTTGGTTTGCATCAGTTAATTCCCAAGTCTGGGGTCTTCTTAAAAATACAGATTCTCAAGAGATTCTGATTCAGTAATCAGTGGGGCCCAGAACTGGCTGTTAGCAAGTTCCCCTGGTTTGGAAATCTGTAACAGAGACAGTTACCGCAGGCCGTGGTAACTGAGAAAGGCCCAGAGATTCTACCCCCTCGCCCCCAGCCCTCCCCCAACATAGCTGAAGCAATTGAGAACATTTTGCCCGGAAGTATCCAGAACCAATTTCCGCAGCTCTTCCTTCCCCTGTGCTGCAGGGACATTGCTTCAAATAACACGCTCTGAAACGGAGTGCAAGACACCCTCCCAGGAGAGCAGAGCCGTTTTCTGGCTGCGCGCAGCAGAGCCCAGGTCTGCTCTGATTGCCTTTTCTTCCCATGAATCTTAGGACACCTTATTTAGATGCGATCTGCATATATTTGCATACTGAGTTCTAGTGCCCCTCCTCCCTCCACCCCAACCCCGGTGGCATGTTAGGGAAAATAAAACTAATGCATTCACAAAGCCTGCTGAGATGTGTTCGAACCTCACGCAGAGCTGGGACTTTGATACACCTGAGGCCGAAGCGCTGGATAAAGGGAAGATGCTCAGGCGCAGCGTGGATGCCGCAGGAAGGCCGGCGGGGAGAAAACAGAAGCCTCCCGGGGGCTGGAACCAGCCGTTCCAGAGGGGCCCTGATGAAAAGCAATGCGGGATTTCAGCAGGGTGAAAAGATGGGGAGCGCCAGTAGACGGAGTGGGGGTCTTCCCCTTTCAGGGAGTAGTCAGATTCCTTTCCAGCGACCGAAGAGGTCTGTTGTGGAGGCCACCACTAGGGCTCTCCCAGCCCCTGCCGCGGGCTCCAGGAAGAGCCAGCCAGGTGACAGCTGGGGCAGTGGAAGGGGCTGGGCACTGGCAGCCAATAGACCTGGATTTGAACTCTGGACCTATCCTTTCCTGAGCCCCATTTCTGCATCTTTATAATGGGGGTAATAAGCTCATTCAGAGTGATGGAGCCCTGTCCTTATTTGGTTACCCAGTAATGAATATCTTTTCTTTCCTAAGCCCCCTCTGACTCGGGAAGAAATGGGTCAGTGGGTGCAGGTGGGAGGCACTGGGACTCAGCAGCCCTGAGAGGCCCCACAGGTCGTCCCTGAGGCCAGGTTCTGGTTGTGCTCACAGCTGACCGGCTTCGCCTGTGTCCAGCTCACTTTCCCAAGTCTGGCCTGGAGCCTTCACATCCCTGCTGGTGCTGGGAGCCTCCAGAAACCTTTTGATGCCTTCCTTTCTGCTTAAATTAGCCGGAACTAGCTTTGATTGCTTGCAGCCAAGGGCCCCAATTAATACAAGGACCATTCTGCTCCTTCTCAACCTTCTAAGCATCTGACTTTGATTGCAAGTGCCACCAGCCTCGTCTCTGGCCAGCACCTCCTGAAGTTCCCACACTTCCAGGGCAACAGGGTCCAAATCCACTCCTCTCCAACCTGTTCCCTCTAGGCCCCTCTCTGGCTTCTATTCACAGCAGTCTCTCCTCTCTGGTTGTCCCCATTTCCAAGCCATCTGTATGTAATCCTGTAGTGAGGCCTCCCCTCTTCTATGTCATCCAAACAGTTGACAACCTGTTTAATCCTCTTAAATCTGTCCCCTCCATGTTAGTCTGCTAGGGCTGCCATAACATACCATAGACTTGGGGGCTTAACAAAAATCTATCTACTCACAATTTTGGAGGCTGCAAGTTCAAGATCAGGGTGTCACCCGGGTTGGTTTCTTCTGAGGCCTCTCTCCTTGACTTGTGGATAGCTGTCCTCTCCCTGTGTCTCCATATGATCCCCTCTGTGCATCTGTGTGTCCTAATTTCTTCTTGTAAGGACACCAGTCATACTGGATTAGGAGTCCCCCCTAAAACACTCGTTTTAACTTAATTACCTCTTTAAAGACCCTATCTCCAAATACCATCACATTCTGCATTACTGGGGGGTTAGGACTGCAACATATGAATTTGGGGAGGGGGCCAAAATTCAATCCATAACACCCTGTATCCTCTGCATTCTCACTGCCACTTATTCAGCCCTACCACTTCTCATCTGGTAGCTCAGCCCCTCTAGCACCCAGTGCCCACACTCCAGATTCATCTCCTAGGTTAGCTCTCCCCGACCATACTCAAAAAGCTTCCATAGCTCCCTAGTGTCTCCAGAATAAAGACTGAACACCTTAGCCTGGCACCCAAGGCCCTTCAGGACCCAAATCCAACCTGCTTTTCCAATCATCATTGCAATTCGGGCCAGGAGAAATGACAACATTGTCTAGCACCTTGCTATTCAAAGAGCAATTCATTGGACCTCCACCATCAGCATCACCTTGGAGCTTGTTAAAAATTCAGAATCCTGGGCCATGCCCCAGGCCTGCTGAAACAGAACCTGCGTGGCCTGCACAAACCCCACGTCATCCATGAGCACACTGAAGTTTCAAAGTTTACAGACACCAACGGTGTCAAGAGAAGGCCTCGTAGGAGTAGGACCTGTGGTCACCAGAATAGGTCTGAAACTTGACTTTGGCCTGACAGAACCATCCAATTCACAGGAGTCTGGGATGCCAGCAGTGACAATTCTGAACAAACAAAGGAACTTGACTTCCCAAGGCCATTAGCAATGCCAACTCACAAGTAGAAACGAATAAAAAGGATGCCAGAGATGGATCCCTGATGGGGACAGCAAGGTTCTGTCTCTCGTTTCCATTCAGCAAACATTTACTGAGGCCCTGCTGAGTGCCAGGCCTGATGCTGAGCGTTGGTGTAGGGAATGAAAGGAGATCTTTCCTGGAACACATCATGCTCTGGACTCTGCACTTTTGCACTCCTCATCCTGCCGCCCTGCCTCAAATTCTTCCCACGCCTTCCCTCTCTGCCCTCCCCATACCTGGCTAAATCATGTTCGTCTTTTATATTTCAGCTAAGATGTTATTTCTTCCAGGAAAACGCTGCTGACTGCCCTAAGCTGGAAACCTGGGAAGGGGGGCTGTTCCATGCTCCCATGACTGCCCTCAGCCCACCACTTCCCTTATGGCATTTTTTGTAATTCGGAGTGAATTTCCTGTTTATTCATCTCTCTTTCTCCCTGTAGGCTGAGATCATTATGTGGGCATAATGCTATGTTCATTTATCTGCTGTGTTCACTACATTCACAGGAATTTCTTAAACATAGAAAAATAGTAGTGATACTAGTCAGCTTTTTTATTTTTTGAGCTCATATTATGTGCCAGGCACTGTCCGAAGTATTTATATATATTAACTCATTTAATCCTCACATCTATGCTGTAAGATGGATGCTGTTATTTTTCCAATTTCACAAATAAAGACAGAGAGACCCAGAGAAGTCAAGTGACTTGCCTAAGATATCACAGCTATTAAATGACAGAGTAGGGATTCAAATGCAAGTAGTCTGGCTCCAGAATCTGCATATTGGAAGAGGGGGTGATTGACTATACAGGGGAGAGGTCAGAGGTAGGGGCAGGCTTCAGCAGGAACAACCCCTGAGCCAGGTTTTGAAGAGTGTACAGGAGTTTGCCATGTGAATAAGGAGCAGGGCTTCGCAAACTTGACAACTTCCAACCGGGCGCCCCCATGTCATTGCAACAGCATTTTCCTGGAGGGCAAATGAAAGGCAACTGACAGCACTCCAAACACTGGCCCATGAGGCTCAGAGAGGGTGAATGCCTTAGACAGCGTCCAGTTTCAGCCTGAGTCACCCACAGGTGGGGCAAGGTGGTTTGCACACACCCTGGGGCTCTAGGCCTTCAGTCCCTGTGTGGGTGTAAAGTACACCCTCCTCCTTTCTTGCCCCAAGATTCAAGTCTCACTCCTAAACCTTGCTCCCATTCCTTGCAAGGACTGGCTCACCAACCTCAGAAGGAAGGTCCCAGTGAGCTCACCTTAGGGCAGGTGAGGCCCAGAGCAGATTTGGGGAATGTGGGGAGTCTTAGAGAGTTTCCCCAAAACCCTACTCAGGTGGTCTTCAGCCTGACCTTACAAACTCTGGAAGCCTCATCTGGCTCAGGAGTCCCTCAACTTTTAAAGCCCCAGAACCCTTTTAAGAAACTGGACCTGAAGGGGACCCCAGTTTGTAAAACAGATTAAAAGGAGGTGCTCTTCTGCTCCCCATCTCCACGGACCCTGTCCCTGACCCTGAACCCGGACCTAGCCCAGCCACTTCTTTTTACTGTTGGGGAAACTGAGGCCTGAAGAAGGAAAGAGCTTTGCTGAGAACACAGAGCAAGTCAGGGCCAGCGCTTAGACGGAACTCAGGTCTCCGGGGTTGGACCAGCACTCTTCTGTATAAACACCACCACCTCTCCCATCTCTCTGTCCTGTCCTCTCAGATCCAATCTGGAAGACTCTACCTGCCACCTTCACTCACACGGTTCATTTATTCTCCTAGCAAACCTTTACTAAGCTCCCTCTACGTGTCAGGCACTGAGCCGGGCCCCTCACCTCACGGGGTGGTTTATCGGAGTGCTCATTGTACTATTCCTGCAGTTTTCTGAGAGTTTGAGAGTTTTAAAAATAAAAATTGGGGGGAAATAAGAAGTCAAGATAATGGTTATTCCATGAACGGGCAGAGCAGGAGAGGAGGGGTCTTGCGGAGCTGTGCACATGCTCTCGTTCCTCATGTGGGACACGGGTTACATGTGATAAAGTGGGTCACATTACCTTCCACCCCCTTGATATGTCCACTGGGACTCTGTGAATATGACCTTATTTGGAAAAAGAATCTTTGCTGATATATAAATTAAGTATCTTAAAGTGAGATTATTCTGGATTAGTGTGGGCCCTACATCCAGTAACTGGTATCTTTCTAAGAAAAAGGCAGAGAGAGAATTGAGATCCAGAGACACAGAGACGAAGGCCCAGTGAAGATGGAGGCAGCCACAAGCCCAGGACCTCTTGGAGACCGCAGGAGCTGCAGGAACCAAGGAAGGATTCTCCTCCAGAGCCCGCAGAGGGTGTGTGGCCCTGCTGACATCCTGATTTCAGAATTCTGGCCTCCAAAACTAAGAGAGTAAATCTGTGTTGTTTTAAGCTGCCAGGTTTGTGGTAATTTGTTACAGTAGCTCTAGGACACTAACGCAGGTATGTTCCCTTAATGAAAAATCATCAAGCTGTACATTTAAGATTTGTGTGCGTGTCTCTATGTATATTATACTCCTTTTAAAATGTACTTAAAATAAGTAAATCACTATCAACTATCAGCATTCATTTATTTAAAAAATTTAAAAGAAAGTTTAGTAAGGACATAATCTCAAAATAAAAGATGGGCCCTTAAAATGAAATCATTTGGTACTTGTCTTTCTCCTCCTGGCTTATTTCACTGAGCTTGGGCTCTTAAAATGAAATTTAACTGTATGACACTCTTCTTTCCTTTGCTAAGAATTTGCAAATATACTTAAAACGTAGATAAGTGCTAGCTGAAGATGAGCTACATCAGAATCACCTAGGGAGCTTTAAAAAATACAGAATCCCAAACTGAGGGGTCACCAAGACAGGATAAGGAAGTCCAGAAATAGCCTGAATACATGTGGGAATTTGGTATATACTAAAAGGTGGCATTTCAAATTAGTGGAGGAAGACAGATCATGCAATATGGTGTTGGTTCAACTGGCTGGCCACTTGGAAAAAAATAAAGCTGTATCTCTACCTCATTCCAATCACCAAAATAAATTCCAGATGGATGAAGACTTTAATTAAGAAAAAAAACACGCTAAAAGGACTACAAGAGAATGTGAGATGTTTCCCTTTTATAATCTTGAGGTAGGAATTGCCTTTAACAAACATTTACTGAATAGTTCTTCTCTACCTTTGTGCTTGGTGCTAGAGAGGCAGACAAGGGGAGGTCCTTGCCCTCCAGGAAATGGTACTAGTGAGAGTGATCTAAAACACTAGTTTCCAGGTTTTGAGATTTCATGACCCATTAATAATTACTTTTAAATTATTTGCTTCTTAATAATCTTAGAGTGGAGAAAGCATTTCTATGCACAACAGAAAATCACAAAACTGTTATGAAAAAATGAATAAATTTCACAACATAAAAACAAATGGTCAACAATGGGGTATGGAGGGGACTTGATAATATGGGTGAAAGTAGTAACCACATTGTTTTTCATGTGAAACTTTCTGTGGATAAAATGAAAGTTCCTGTGGCCAGGATTCTCACCTGGCCCTGGTTGCCTAGCTCACTGCACACGTGTGGGCAATACTTTGCTGTTGACTCTATATACAGAGCTCTGCTACAAGGCTGCAGGAGAGCAGAGGCTGGAGTGGTGGCAGCGCCAAGGACAGAGGCCCAGAGGATGGCTGTGTGGACCGAGAGGCCCAGAGGCAGAGACCGGCTTGCTGTATGCAGACTGGCAATGAGTGGATAGGATTTTAGTGACTGACCTGCCACCATAGAAATAAAGTTGGGTATAACCCTTTCACCCAAGAACGTTCTACTATCATTTCTTTGGTCACATTGAATCCATAGTGAACTTGCCTGGGGCTGAAACCCATTGGAAAGACACCTTCATAAGAGTGTATATCAATGATACCTTACTAAAAAATTTTTAAATGAATTAAAAAAAAATTTTAAACCCACAAATGGTCAAAACACACAAAAACAAAACAAGACAAATGGCTCTGTTGGAAGAGGGGAATGAAGATAGATTGCCTAATGAGTATGAGGTTTTATTTTGGGGTGATAAAAATGTTTTGGAACTAGATAGAGGTGGTGGTTACCCAGCATTATGAATGTACTACTACTGAATCGTAAGCTTTAAAATGATTAATTTTATGTTAAGTGAATTTTACATCTACTTAAAAAAATAGGAATACAGCTTTTAAAGTCAACTAGAAAAACCCCCAAATGCCCACTGGGAAAAAATTTGCAACACAAAGGGGAAGTAATGAATGTATTTCCCTAATATAAAAAGAGTGCTTCAAAATCAATAAGACAAAGATAAACAATCTGGTGTTGGTGAGGACATGGAACAACAGACAATCTCATACATCATTGTTAAGAATTTGGTGTGAACTTTTGGGATCGTAATTTGGAAATCATTTAAATGGAGTAACTTTTGACCCAGAAATTTCTGCGATTTTTTTTTCCTTACAAATATACTTACACAAGTGTTCATTGTATTGTTCTTGCAAGTCAAGCAAACATATATAGGTTCATAGGTGCTTTTTGCTGCATTGTTTATAATAGCAAACAAACAAAGTTCCCATCAGCAGGGAATTGATTAAATATGGTACATTCACTGGGTAGTTGATCCTACGCGGTCATTAAAAAGAACAAGATATATCTATATGTGCTTATGGAAAACTATCAGAGATAAGAACTATTAAGTGTGTGTTGGGGTGGGAGGAAGCAATGTCCACATCAGTATTATATATGCAGTGCATGTGTATTCTTAAACATTTCTGGATAGTACACATCTGGTGTTATCAGACATGCATATTTTATTCCTGTGCATTAAAAAATAAATTAATAACTTCCATATGTATCAATAAAAACATTGTTTTGCATGTTTATCCTTTATATAAATAATGTTTAATTTTTACAGTGTCGGTCCCCCCCTGCCACCGGCCCGCAGGAAAGGGAGGTGATGCGATGAGTTACTGAAGATCTGAAAGGACCAGCCAGGGGACTCAAGGCGTAACAGCTCAAGAGTGATGCTGAGAGAGCACCTTTCATATTTATTGATCATCAAACGTTTAACAACAATAGCGTTCCAAAGGAAAAACATACTACATAATCATTAACTACTTGCTTCCAGACTTGCTGTCTAGCTGCCTCCAGGTTTCTGGGGCATTTCGTTCTTACAACAGAAAACAATGTAAGTACAGCCACGTCATGGAAACAGAGCATAACCACAACATACTGTTCTCCTTTATGCATCAAGTGCCACAGGTTCAAGAACTAGTACAAGGCACAAAGCAATTAACTTATAGGTGATTGATGTGATTTCTATTTCTAACCCACATTACAGGATAGCTCTTAGACTCAGGCAACTTGAGCACTGGACCCTGAGTTTTAGAGGGGCCTCCCTCTAGCCCTTCTCTGTCTGTGCTCTTCTCCATGGGGCAAGGAGTCCATGGAAAAGTGCACACTGGAGTCTGTGAGACTCTTCCAGACCACACTCAAGATACACGGGACCCCAGAACTCCCCACCCAGAAAGCCTCCAGTGCCATGCATTGCCTATGCAGAACTATTTCCAGGATCCATCCTCTTGAGGATGGACCCTCTACCTTAGTGTGCACCCCTAGACCAGAGGAGTGGCCAAGGGCTGACAGTTTGGGGATGGTTGGGATGGGGAGTAAATGGCGCTGATCCTGGCCTAGAGTGCCCATACACCAAAGAAGCAATGGGTCGGATGCAGATAGGAGTGGGCCTCCGTTTGTGCTGTTGCTTTGGACACCGCACCTCCCCACCCCCTCAACATACACACTCATGAAATTCTGCGCATTTGGCACCTTGCTTTTCCATTCAACATTACGCCTTTGAGCATTAGCTATGTACATATGTAGGGCTCCCGTTTATTGATACAATATTTCTTCAAAGTTTTAAACGTTTCGGATCCCTGGCCCCTTACCCAGAAGAATCTGGCATTGGGGAGGGGCCAGATGGGGCCCAAGCAGCTGCATCTTCTGGAAGCTCTGCGCGATGCAGCTCAGCAGCCCTGTTTCACGACCACAGGGAGCTAAACCCCTCCTGGCATGCTCCTGGCTTTGCACAGGCTAACACTGTCACTTTCTGCTGCCACTCCTTGTGGTTCCCCGGGTCTGCCAGGATCAGTGAGTGGCTCCTGCAACCGCCACCAGCAGCGCAGCGGCCTGGTGCAGGTCTAGGAAACGAGTCGGAGGCAGCGGGCGCCCCCTGCTGGAGGAAAACGCGAGCTGAGCGGATGGGTCCCTCCATCCCTCCACCCACCCTCGCCCAGGCTTTCCCCCAGCCTTTAATGCTTATTTAAGGCCTACTGTACTTGGACGCAAATAATTGCCATCTCTTCCACTTTCAAAAAAACGCTCACACATAACATAGACATTCTAATAGCTCCCTTTCATGGAGCCTCCTTTATGAGGGATGAAGCAGTGTCCTGGTTGAGCTCTGGGGGCTCAAGTCCTGGCCATCCTCTGATCACTGTGTGACCTCTGGTAAGTTGTTGAACCTCCGAGTAACTCAGTTCCTCATGAATAAAATGGGACAGTAATGTCACCTACCTCATAGGACCGCTTTGAGGATTAGAGTTTAAAGCGGCATCTGGCATGCAGCAAGGACTAGTTATTAGTAGATGCGAGACCCAGGGCTAATTATTTCTCCCAGCGACAAGAGAGCTTCCTTGTGCCAGCTGCTGCTCTATGTTCTCTCTCTTGATTACCTCGTTTAGTCATCATAACTCCATGAGGTGAGTGTGCTTATATTCACCCCACTTTACAGAGGAGGAAACTGAGGCACAGAGAGATTGAGCAACTTGCCCAAAGGCTCCAGCCTGCCAGAGTGCAGCATGATTTTAGCCCAGGAAACTGTACTGCAGAGCCCACACTTTGAATCATTATACCCTCACAGCAATCTGATCAGGCGTGTATTATGTCCATTATACAGCTGAGAATACTAAGACTCAAAGTAATGAAGTGACTCGCCTCAGATCACACAACAAATTAGTACTGGAGCGGTGGCCTGGACTAGCCCTGGTTCTGTGTCTTTGCATTTTCTCATGTAATTCCACGATAACCCAGCAGGCATGGTGACCCTGTGTGACAAGTGAGGATGCTGAATTGAGATGATTAAGTGAGTTGCTCAAGGTCACAAAGCCAGTTAGTAGGGAGCTTTTTCTGTTGGAGGCAGGGCCCAAGGACATTCTATTCAGGGCCCAGCACCTCTGCAGCACCCTGCTGTAGCCCGCAGCCATCTCGTCTTTAGGCTCGCAGCTTCTGTTCCCAGGCGTCACTTGCTTCCAGGCCAACCTCAGCACAGCTGTCCAAGTTATGCTCTCTAGCTGTCACTCAGACAGAACCTGGCCTTAGCATTGGCTTCCAGGACATCCTGTAGGGCTTGGAGCTCAGGTTCCAATCCCACACCCTCTACAAGGCAACGGGTACCAGGTAAGTAGCAGGAGTTTGGAACCAGATAGTCCAGGGTTCCAATCCAGCTGTGTCCTCCATTCTGCATGATCTTAGGTGAGTTTCTTCATATCCCTAACTCCCATTTCATCACCTGTAAAATGGGGACAGTGACCAGTCCTTTACAGGCTTCTGTGAGGATGAATTACAGTACAGTGTGTGCAGCATCTGGCACACAGTAGGTGCTTGACAAATTAGCTCCCTTTGCTACAGACTTATCTCCTGCTGTTTATGCTGCCTCCTCACAGGCCCAGAAGTCCCCATCTTCACCTCCAAGATGATCCCGTGCCCTGGATAAGATGTCTCCAAGCCAGGGTTGGACTAGTGTAGCATACATGTCCTCTGTGGTGCCTGGGGCAGGGGGAAAGGGCAAACAAACACTGGCTCATAGGCAGAAAACCATTACCATATATAACTCAGTCATTGCTCAATGGCCTAACACAGACTGATTGAGTCTATCTTTGGTAGACTATCTTTGGTAGTGGGGCTATAGGGGTAAACAAGAAAAACAAACTCCCTGTTTGATACATATCACTGAGAACATACCTATCCAATGTCCAGCTGGCCACGCTAAGCAACACACATAATGATACTAGGTCCATATCGGTCATCATTTGGATCTGCCAGCATGAATGATGGCTTACCAGGTTCTGGGGTGGTCTTCCAGGACTGCCTGATACTTCTGCTTATATGGCTCTAGAGGTCACATGCTTTGAGGTCTGCCCTTTTGACAGTTTTGCCTCAGAAGGTCTTGCCCCGACCACCCTGGACGGCCCTGGGTGAGCCCTGGGTGAGGACTCATACACACTACCCCACATATACTACCTTTCTCTTTGCCTCGGCCACCTAATGCACACCAACTCAATCCTTCACTATTTGGCTCCAAGTTAGGGGAAGTGGTAAGTGCTTATAATTTAAAATTTACATATCCTTTGACCCCTCAAATCACTTTTAGGGAAATACCTGAGGAAATACATAGTTACATGTATGTGGAAGTTCACTGCAGTTTTATTTGTAATAGTAAAAACTAAAAAATAAATAAATAATGATACTAGGTCCATTTACTGAGCACTTGTACTGTTTTACTTAATCCTCATAAACATCATATGAAGTATTAATATCATCCCTAATTTATAGGTGAGGAAACAGAGATGTAGAGAGTTAAGTAACTTAAAGAGGAGCTGTGTGCTGACTACAGTCTGGTTCCAGAGCCTGAGCTTAACTGTACTGCCAACATTCTCCCTTTTATTCCTCAGTTTCTATTGCTATTCCCATTCTACAGGTGAGGAAACTGAGGATCAGAGGGAATGAAAGCTATCCAGTGTCACACAACATATAAATGTAGGTGCTGGGATATCTGGACTCCAGGTTTGGTCTGACTCCAGACCCCATGTTACCCCTACCAAGAGCAGATTCCTTCAACAACCATTTTCTTCCCAGCAGAGAAACAAATCAGACCTGGGTCTGGCCTTGGGAAGTTCAATCTACTGAGGAAGTTGGGGGTAACTGCCAGCATTGCATTGTGGTATATGCTATGACAGAGGCATGGAGAATGTGCTAGGGGAACATACACTAGGGAGACAGTAAATCTACTGGGAAGGAGTTCTAGCAGGCTTCCTGGAGGAGGTGATACTTAAGCTGGCTATGGAAAGATGAAAAGCCTAAAAGGATCAAATGGAGTTGAGGGGAGGAGGATTGCCTGACAACACATACACAGTATGGCTCCTTCCTAGGGTCAGGACTATTTGGGCCAGTTCATTTTTCTGTTTATTTCAAATCCATTCTCTGCCCTTCTGTTTCACTCTATGTGGTAGAGGCTGATTCCAGAAAATCATGTTTCCTGGGTTTCCTTGCCAACTGGATTCTGGCAAGGGTCAGCCAATGGGAAGTGCTGGTAAGAGATCAGAGAGTAAGAGGGAGAAGCCAAGGCATTTCTCACCATCTCTCCCAGCCTTGGGGAGGACGGGGATGGTGTCATCAGCTATAGCATCCTCCATAGTCGCAGCTCCTACTAGAAAGGCCCATTATGGTCCCTCTCTGGTGTGGCCCCAGTTTCCAGTCCCTATAATGCCATCTTCTCCCTTTATAGCTCCAGCCCTAGGGGAGGTCATGGCTTCCTATGCTAATCTCAGGTTTGCCTCAACTTCCCCTGGTTGCTTTTCCTGCCTATCATACAACTTGTAACTAATTCTCCATATTAGATTTCCTCTTTAGAATCATCTGGCATGGTTCTTGTTTTCTCCCAATATTATGCATCTGTTTCCTTGTCTGTAAAACGAGGATTCATCATTCAACAAATAGGTATCTGATGGCTTCCTTGTGACTGCAAAACCTCAATGCTGGGAATATCATAGGAAGCAACACAGATTAAAAGACGTGAAACTCCAGGCACTGTACTCCTCATGTGATCAGATGAGATGTTTGCATCAAATGCCACCTGCAGCCTGGGCCTCAGGAATTGCCATTACAGGCAAATGCTATTTGGATGACAGCCTACTTTTGAATCCAAGGGTTCTGGTCCTAGGACTTTTACCCACTACGCCTTGCCCCCTCCAATCCTGAAAAAGAAAGATTTAGGACAAGTAAAATGAAGCCTTAATTTACACTATGGGGAGTTAACTTAAGGGACTCATTATCCCAAGTGGTAGTACAATTTTAAACTATAAATAGGTTTTTAAGAATAAGTTTAGCTAAACCCATAGATGGCAGTGGCACAGACAGAAGGTAGAGGTGAGCCCCAGAGCACCCACCTGCTGATTGCCTACTCTCAGCTCTGCTGCTCCTGGGGCATTGAGCACAGGGGAAAGAGCACTGGACTGGGAGTCAGGGAAACCAGGGTTTGAATCCCAGCTCTGAACACCACCAAGTGCACGGTCTTGGATAAGTCCGTTCACAGCCCCTGAGCCTGTAACCTGGAATACTGAGTACTAGGATCTCTGGTTGCTGTGATTAGCTTAAAAATACATATAAAGCACTTAATGCAGCACCTGGCACTTGGTAGGTGCTCAATAAACATTTTCTTAATTATCATCTGTTGCAAGAGATCAGTAGAATTACAACCCTCTCCATTAAACCAGGAAATTTTCTGTGTGATCCTAAGGAAGTCACTTTCTCTCTGGGCTTCAGTTTCTTCATCTGTAAAATGGGAAGATAACCATCCCGCTGGGCTCAGGAAAAGATTAAGTATCATCTAGGTATTATTATTACTACTACTACTACTACATGAGACGTGTACATCAAGTGTGCAATCTAAGTGTGCATTCTGGAGCCACATGCCTGCTTCTCAATCCCAGCTCTAGCCCTTACTTAAGATTCCTTTACTATTCTGTGCCTGTTTCCTCTCATGTGAAATGGAGATAATAATGGTGGTTGCGAGGATTAAATAAATTAATGTTGGTAAAGTGGCTGGCACAGAGTACTTTGCTGGTTACTAAGCATACTTTGCATGGTACCTGAATTGCTTGGGGCTTTCCAGTCAAACAGACCTGTATCCATATCCCAGCTCCGTCCTCTTGACTGTGGGACTTTGAGAAGTCACTTCCCCTACTTGAGTCTGTTTCCCCCTCTTTCCAATGGAGGATGGTACAACACCTGCTTCTTTAAGGTACCATGATGCAGCAAAGCACATGCACGATGCCTGGCATGTGGTAGGTGCTTGTTGACAATGCTTTCCCTCCTCTTTCCCTTTTGGCTCCTCTCCTCAGCACTTTTCTCAATGGTCCATTTTAACATCCTCTGACCCAGAGCCCCTTCGTTGCTTCTATAAGTCTTCCCATCAAAGCTGAGGTCAGAACTACAAACTGCATGTTCTGGTGGGAAGAAACCTGGATTAGCAGTCAGAAAACCTGAGTTGGTTTGTCTTTGCCATTGAAAGGTTCTGATATGTTGTTTCTAAGAAGCTATGATCTTGGGCCATGAACTTTCCCCCTGTGGGCTTGGACTCCTCTTCTGTTCAATGATGAGTTTGTTGCCTTCTGTATCAGGACATTCTTTAGTCTTGTGATTCAGTGGCAAGGCCAAAGTTAGGGTTGACCCTTAGCTGGGCTGGGGGTGGGAATGGGTGCTGCAGGGCTACTCCTAAGTAACCCATCCTTTGGGGAGGTGACTTGGTCAGAGGCAGGATACATCCTACTGGCATGGGGTGGGGGGTTGGGGGTGGCTCTGCAGAGCTAAGGAATCAGGTCCATGTTGGAAAACTGCTCAGGGATTGCAAAATCAACCTGCCATCATGCCACTGTTGACTCAGTTCTCCAGGACTGCTCTAGGGGCCTGTACTGCTAGAAGGGAGGGAGGGGGGACATGGCGGCCTAGCCCATCCAGAGGCCTCATGCTCTATTCCTCCTACCAAAATCTATTCCTGGGAAAGGACCAGGAAAATGCCCTCATACTCAGGTACACAGAAATTTAAAACACTCAAAGGACGCTTTGTCTTTCTAATAGGTTTTCTTTACAAGAATTTTTTGAGTTTCTTTGTTCATCCCTCCCAAATTTGTACTTTTCAATTGAGGAAGATAGCTTGTGCAACAGAGACTTAAGGACAAACCAGGACACCAGGCTGCCTCGCAAAATGCTAAGAAGGCTTAAACAGTGCCAAAAGTGGCATTTCGAACATCAGGACAGACATACCTTTCTGAAGGGCTGCAGAATTTTAAATACATCTACGCATCTATACAGACCAGAGACTTAATGGGATGTCTTGACTTCCGGCTCTATTAATGTAACAAATATCTATACAAAGCTCACTAGGCCCTGGGCATTGACTCCTCTCCATTTCCCCAATTCCAGCCCTCGGGACTTGCCTCCCCAGTGCCTTTATTTGATGTGGCCTTGGACCAGCCACTTTCCATCTCGGGGCAATTTCTCCATCTGTACAGCAAGAATTATATGCTCCCCCCACCCCTCCCAGGGCACACGAAACCTAATCGAGAAGGAGTCGATCAAATTCGATGGCAGCATTAATTAATCGATTAAGCGCCCGGCGAAATGACCGATAACATTTATTCTCCCGCCGAGTCAAACCCTCCCGGTTGGCAGATACTTTTCCACGCTATTCCGGGGGGCGTGGCCAGGACACTAGGAGCCACGCCCTTCCCGGACAGTGGAGCAGCCTTCGCCGCGCCCAACCCTGCGGCCCAGGGAAGGGACGCAGCAGTGACGTCAACCACTCCTATGTAACCCTCCGCCGCGAGAAAGTAGTCCTCAGCCCATAGCGGATCCCGTTACTCATACTAGGTAACATATAAAACCCTAGACTCTCTCAGAACGGGATTATAGTTTTGAGGCCTCCAGAGAACCTTCCGGCACACTGGAAAGCCGTCTTTATCCGGATCGACGTAGGAATTAGTTCCGGCCGACAGTACGCCATGGGTCCCTCCGCAGCAGGGAAAAGAGGATGGCGACCTCGTCGATGCCGGAGTCGGAGAGGAACGCGGCTACGAAAGCGTCAGGTAAGCGTCGGGTAGAGTCAGGCGGTCCTACTGCACCCAGCAGTGAAGTGGGGCCACACTATGGGGATTCCTGGCTGCGAGGTCCCGAGCCGGCGGGGCTGTCCGAACAGGGCCCCGGGGTCCCAAGCCCTTTAGTCGCTCTCGCACTTGCCTGAGCGGAAACCCGGCACCACCACAAGATGGCGTCGGGCCTGGAGCTCAGGCAGCGCCGGGGACAGCCCCGAGTCTCCAAGCCCCGGGACCGTCGCTGTCAGCCCCCTCCGCATGGGAACCATGGGAGGGGGGAGCGAGCTACTGACCCAGGGGGCCTGCGGGCTGTACCACCGACCCTGCACCCGGGGGAACTCGGGGGGACCGAAGGGCTGAACTGCTGAGCCCGGATGGGGCCCTTAGAGCAAACCGCTCTGCGGGAATCAAGATTGGGAGGCGAAAAGGGTCAAGATTACCGGCCATTGACCACCTTCCTGGGGCTGGAGAAGGGCCTGAGAGTGGGAGGCCAGGCTTCTCGGTCCTGTTTTTCCGAAGCTCCACTCCCTCTACCCAAGAGAACCCTGCCCCGTCGGAGACTCAGTCTTTGCATCCGCGAAATGGGCACACGGGTGCAGCTTTTTGGGCCGTGGGTGCCGGGGCGGAGGCCCATCCGTTCCAGCCCCCGTCACCTCTCCTCGCAGAGTGAAGGCTCCAGACCCTGCATCACCCTGTCTGGCGGCCGCCCGAGCCAATGGAGGAGAACGAGGTGGAGAGCAGTAGCGACGCAGCCCCAGGGCCTGGGCGGCCCGAGGAACCCTCTGAGAGCGGCTTGGGTGTGGGCAGCTCGGAAGCCGTGTCTGCTGACAGCAGCGACGCCGCGGCCACCCCGGCGCCGGCGGAGGCCGATGACTCCGGTGTGGGGCAAAGCTCGGACCGTGGCAGCAGCTCTTTGGTATGGACCGTGTTGGCCGACGTGGGTGGAGGCAGGGACCTCAGGCAGCAGTGCCTGGCAGCCGAGAGGAAGCAGCCAGAAAGGCTGGCTTATAACTGACGTTTGTTTTTGGTTTACTGTGAGTCAGGCACCGTGCCAACCTCCTAACTTTCTCATTTAAGCCTCATGCCTTGTAAGGCACATACCACTCTTTTCTATATCTTAGGGAAAAGGAAACCGAGGCACAGAGCTCTGACAGAGCCAGGATTAACATTTAGGCTGGGTCTTACCCATTGCACTACCCAATATTCTCTCTGAGATGGCAGGTGTCCTGGTTGGAGTCTTGGCTCTGCCTCTGATTCACCAGGAGACCTCTTTGAGACTGTCTTCTGGCTGTAAAATGGAGCAGGAACACCTGTTTCTGAGGATGCTCTGATGTGAGCTCCCACCAGACACTCTTGAAAACACTTTGTAAAGCATCCCCTCCTGGCTGTACTACTTCCTATCTCTGTGATCTTAGACAGCCTACCCAACTTCTAGCTCTCAGTTTTCTCATCTGTAAAGTGGAAATGATAAATATACCTGCCTTAGTAGGGTATTTTATATTAAGTGAATTAATACATGAAAGCAATTAAAACAGAGTTTAGCACATAAGCATTCAGTAAGCATTAGACTCACCATTATTATCTGTAAGATAATGGTCATTTTCAAGACATCACATTAGAGAGGTATACAACAATGGCCCCTTCTTTGGGGTCCACGGTTTCATTAATTCAGCAAAGATGAGCCTACCATGTGCCTAGCCTGTGTTGGACCCTGGGGATATAGCAGTAGACAAGACAGATGTGGGCCCAGCTCCTGTGGAGGGTGTAGTTTGACCAGGGAGATGTCACACTCTAGGGGGAATACAGGCACCTGCAGCACTGAGAATGGAGAGGCCCTAATTTGACCTTGAGGATCTGGATTGGCTTTTTAGAAGAGGTACCAACGAAGAGGTGGTGAATAGGCTAGGTAGGAATTAACTATAGTTTAATGGAGGGAATCATTTCCAGCAGAGGGAATTACTTATTTGAATGCCCAATGAAAATAGCTCTGCCTGGCTGTTGTGCAGGGTGTAGGGTATCTGGAGTCCCTTATAATAGAGCCAGGCACCCTGGGATTTCTTCTTGGGGGGCTTTGTGACTAGAGGACTCTCTCACTGGTCTTCAGTGGGGCTCTGTCTAGCGGGTAGCAGTCTGCTCTGTCCGATCCCTTGCTTCTAAACTCCCTTTCTCCCTGTTTCCTGTGACCCAGGAGGAGGTATCTGAGAGCAGCTTGAGCACAGACACCCTGCCCCATGGCTACCTCCCTGATTCATCATCTGTGTCCCATGGGACAGTGGCAGGGGTGACAGGCGGCCCCCCAGCTCTGGTGCACTCCAGTGAACTCCCAGACCCCAACATGCTGGTGTCCGACTGCACAGCTTCTTCCTCGGACCTGGGCTCGGCCATTGACAAGATCATTGAGTCCACCATCGGGCCGGACCTCATCCAGAGTGAGTTGAGGCAGAGGATGGCAACAGTCGGCCCATGGGGGGTTTCTCATGGAGTCCAGCAAAGCCAGCTGTGCACACCCAACCTGTGCAAACGTGGGCAGATAACCCTACCACTCTGAATATGTAACATGGGAACAATGACCCCCATGTCAAAGTGGTAAATGACGTTAGGATTCAAGGAGCCTATGCCGATACAGTGCTGGCGTGTGATAAGCACCCAGTAAATATAGAAATGGTAATACCTAGCTTTGAACTGGAGTCTGTTCTGAACAGTTTACATATAGTAGCTCATTAATCCTCCCAGGAACCCCCAAAGATAGGTGTTGTTATTATCCTCACCGTCTAAATAAGAAACTTTGGTACAGAGGACGTAAAAGAATTTACCCATTGTCACCAGCAAGCATTGGGCCATGAGCTCAGACAGTCTGTCTCCAGGGTCATGCTCATGACTTAACACCCTGTACCTTCTGGTATTAATGATGTGTGTTGGTGTGGGGAAAGCCAGCTGTAAGAATGGGGCACAGGAGCTGGGCCTTGACCTTGGGGAGGTTTGGGGAGGGAGGAGCAGGACTCCTCAGGCTTAGTGGCCAAAGGCAGGGCAGCTGGGGTAGCCATGGCACCTAGGTGACGGGGCTGGCTACTGGGCCAGCATGTCTTTGAATTTGCAATTCAATGTGTAGAACACCAGGCCTCCCAGTAGCGCTACCCAGTGTGGGGTTGGCAGGGTAGGGGGTGGTAGTGGAGACTCAGAGGGGTGATATAGCCGGTTCACAGTTGCATACATGGATGAGCCAGAGTGAGTGTGAGCAGTGACAGTTATTACTGTCAGCTGGGAATCCTCTCCCCGCATCTGTGCCCAGGCTGCATCACCGTGACCAGTGCTGAGGATGGTGGGGCTGAGACCACGCGGTACCTGATCCTGCAGGGACCAGATGATGGTAAGCCCCCAGGCACCAGACCCGGGGAGCCCTACAGTGGGCCAGGGAGTAGGAGAGGGAGTTTATGCCACAAACTCACTGCAATTCTGGCAAGTATCCACTGCTGTGGGCCTCAGTTTCCCCACTATCTCTTTGCTGGGGAGTTGGGTTCTAGAGTCCCTGGGCCTGCCTGGGAGGGGCAGCAGGAGCTCATGGCCAGCCTCCTCCACTTCACTTGGATTCCCTCACCACTCCCAGGTGCCCCCATGACATCACCAATGTCCAGTTCCACCCTGGCTCACAGTCTGGGAGCCATTGAGGCCCTGGCCGACGGCCCCACATCTACATCCACGTGCCTGGAGCCACCTGAGGAGGCGCTGGGTGGGTCCAGCTCGCCAGTGCACCCACCCCCAGGCTCTGGGGCTGAGGAGCCAGACCTGCAGAGCCTGGAGGCCATGATGGAGGTGGTGGTGGTGCAGCAATTCAAGTGCAAGATGTGCCAGTATCGGAGCAGCACCAAGGCCACACTGCTGCGCCACATGCGAGAGCGGCACTTCCGACCAGGTGAGCTGACAGCAGCCTACTTGGCTGGGACTGTGCAGGTGGGGGTGGAGTGCCCAGAACCAGACGCAGCGAACTTTCCTTACCACACAGCAGCAGCAAGAGCAGCAGCTGGTAAGAAGGGACGTCTGCGAAAGTGGGGTGCCTCCACCAGGACCCAGGAGGAAGAGGGGCCGGAGGAGGAGGAAGATGATGACATCGTAGATGCAGGCGCCATTGACGACCTGGAGGGTAGGTCACCAGGTCTCCCAGGCCTGCCACCCTACGCCCGTCTATAAATACTGAGCTCCATCGGGCCTACGTGGAGGGCTGGGAAAGAGGAATCGGCACAGGCACAGACATGGGTGCCTCTGGTATGGGACAGAGGCGCTGGGGCTCTGGGACCGAGACCTCTGTGCGGTTGTGCACTGAAAGAGCACCGTGTCTAAACGGGCCACGTTCAGTTTTGTCCAAGAGAAATAGAATTTGAGTCATGTGCATACTTTACTTTTTTTTGTAGCCATATTAAGAAAAGTAGAAAAGGGATGAAATTAAGTTTAATCGTATATTTACACAATATATCTGAAATATTTCAACATACAGTCATAAAGAACTATCAGTGAGTGATTTTACTTTGTTTTCATACTAATTTTTTGAAATCCATTGTTTATTTTAACACTTTGTATCTTAATTTTTTAACTAGTACCCAGTAGCCATGTATGGCTAGTGGCTCCTGCGTTGGGTGGCACAGTCATGGAGTTTGTAGACTTGAGTGTTTGTTGCAGCTACTTTCTAATGATGGCTAAAGTGTCTTGAGCAAGGGGTGCCTTTTTCTAACTCACAGAGGAGCTGTATGAGCTAATAGTTGTCAGGAAGGATGCTGAGAAAGGGCTGTAAGGGCTTGGAGAGGGGTGCTCAGTCATCCAGGGGGTTTCAGGAGGGCTTTGTGGAAGAGGCACTGCTGGTAGGCTTGAAGGGGGAGTAGACAGGGATGGTGGGGGGTTTCCTCCCAGAGAAGCTAGACAAGGGGTCAGTGTGAAAGGCCAGGTCAGCACTGATGCCTGCCTTCTCTTGCTGTCCCCACAGAGGACAGTGACTACAATCCAGCTGAGGATGAGCCTCGGGGTCGGCAGCTACGACCCCAGCGCCCCGCGCCCAGTACACTGAGACCCCGAAGGAGACCTGGCCGGCCTCGGAAGCTGCCTCGCCTGGAGGCCTCAGATCTCCCAGATGGTGAGACTTGGTTGTGGGTGTGGCTCTGCAGATGGGGCAAGGGGTGGCCTCATTCCCTGCTTGCTTCCGTGGAGCCCTGGGGACTGAGTATGCCAAGTGGAACAGCACATCTCAAATAGGGGTGACCTGCAGACCTCCTCGTGAAGGGGAAAGCCCTCCCAGAGCAATTTTGAGAAACCCTGAATTAAGAATCACTTTACCAGCTTTATGAAAAGGCTGTGGTAAGTTGTTACAGCACAGGAGAAGTTTGAGTTTTTATAACTGAAGTAATAAGGTAAGTTTTTAGTTTTATTACTGAAATGAGAACAAGGCTGAGAGCTGAGACTATGTCCAAGGAGCACTGGATTGGAGCATTAATGGGACAAGAAAGCCCCATTGTGGGTGTGCATGCCAGCCGAGCCACCTACTACCTGTGTGGTCTGGAGCATGTTACTTTGCTTCTCAAATCTCCCGTTCCCTTTTTAGGAATGGAGGTGATAGCACCTGCCTTTTAGGATTACTTTAAGATCATTCAGACTTCAAGAGGTTTATGAGAATGTACAATGACATCTCTTCCCTTCTGCCCCCAGCCACCCAGACTCCCTAGAGAAAGGCAACATTGAAGCACTGCTGTTCTTCCCCAGACCTCAGAATATTCTGATGAGCAGCATGTTTACTAGAGCAGCAGTTATCATCTCCACTTGACAAATGAGGGAAATGAGACTCATACAGGAGTGCCTCTGCCTAGGACACAGAGCGACTCAGTGACAACTGAGCCTAGCACGCAGGTCTCCTGACAGGGAGGTCCCCAGTTCTAGCTGAAGCTTCATACTGTCCTATTTAAGGTGGGATGTGCTAACAGCATGTCAGCTGTAGGAAGGGGCACGCTGCCCTCTAGCCACGGGCTGACTGCATCTGTTCTATAATCTTATGGGCCTGGCAGTGGTCTCTGACACTGTGGTCAGGGGCGGGGCAGGGGGATATTTTGGCTGGCCTCTGGCATACCTGTCCATGTCTGCCCTGATGTGTCCATGCAGGTGTGGAAGGAGAGCCTCTAGTGAGTTCTCAGAGTGGACAGAGCCCTCCAGAGCCACAGGACCCCGAGGCGCCCAGCTCCTCGGGCCCAGGACACCTGGTTGCCCTGAGCAAGGCCGATAAGGCCCCTGTGGAACCTGGTGTGAGCCAGTCCGATGCAGAGAATGCAGCGCCTTCCTGCCAGGATGAGCCTGATGCCCTGCCCCGTCGCCGTGGGCGACCTTCTAGGCGCTTCCTAGGCAAGAAATACCGCAAGTATGTGGAGCAGAGATGGGGGTATGGGTCAGGAGGCCCCAGCCCAGCCAGACTTCTCCCCACCACCCTCCTGGCAGGTACTATTACAAGTCGCCCAAACCACTTCTGAGGCCCTTCCTGTGCCGCATCTGCGGCTCCCGCTTCCTGTCCCATGAGGACCTGCGCTTCCATGTCAACTCCCATGAGGCTGGAGACCCCCAGCTCTTCAAGTGCCTGCAGTGCAGCTACCGCTCCCGCCGCTGGTCCTCACTCAAGGTGCAGCAGCTGTGGAGGGGAGGCATGTGTGCTGGCCCGGGGGTGGAAGGGATGTGGACAGGTGACGTCAAGAAGGAGTGGTGCTAACGGGGCATTCCCAGGCACCCTCTCCCAGGCACCCACCCGTGTCTGGGCAGCTGGTGCCTGAGGAATGTGGGCTGCCAGGGCGGCTTTGCAGGCTGCGCACTGCATGATAGCATCACAACTTCAGGGGTGCTTGTCATGCTGTGGACAGCAGCTTTGCTTGTTTATAGCCACACGCTGGCAGATGGCAGTAAAACTGACTGTAATTTGTTTGTTAGAAAGCTTTCCGGTAGATGGCAGTAATGTGTCTCAAGAAAGGGATCCCTTTTTCTCATTTGCCCAAAAGTGTTGTGTGGGCCTGCAGCAGCCCTGAGCCCATCTTTTATTCTGTGAATGCCTGGCCCTTGTAGGCACACTCCGATTCCACCCCCATGCAGCCTAAAGAGATCAGGTGGTGATAGTCCCATTTTACTGACCCAGGAAACGGCAGCTTGGCCCGACCAAAGTGAGGCAGAGAGTTGCCATCATGCGGGCTTATCTGATGCACAGATGGAAGAGCCTCTGTGTTTTCTGCACACAGTGTTTCCTCCTTCAGACGGGTTTCCGTGCTCTGCAAATCATTCTCCGGAACGCTGCTAGAGGGGTGTTGCAGAGTGCAGTAAGGAGGTGTAGCTGTGGGTTCAGCCCCAGCTCTGCTATTCACATGGTTGCTTTAGGAACCTTGGCAAGTCACTTCACTCTGAGCCTCAGTTTCTACCTCTGTTCAATGGTGAGCCAGCACAGGGCCTGGTGAAGAGTAGGTGCCCTAGCTGGGGAGAGTCCTGGGTCCCTGTCATGAGCTCCAGACCTTACAGCACCCCATGCTCTGTGAGCTTGCTTCCACAGCAGTGCTAAGGCACTGGGCCAGGCAGGGGCCAGATGGGGAGGGCAGCCCAAGCCCAAGCCCAGTGTTGGCCTTTTGCCCCTCCCAGGAGCACATGTTCAACCATGTGGGCAGTAAGCCCTACAAGTGTGATGAATGCAGCTACACCAGTGTCTACCGGAAGGATGTCATTCGGCACGCAGCTGTGCACAGCCGGGACCGGTCAGTGGGTGTGGGTGGGATGGGACCAGGGTGGGAAAGTGGGGCCTGGGATAACTATGGTTCCCATTTACTGAGCACCTGCTCTGGGCTTTGCCCGTTCACACCACAAGGCAGACATTGGAAAGGCAAGGCCATTCATCCCAGATCTCAGGACAGGGCAGTAGCACGGCCTTGAGGCTCCATATTTGGTCTCTTCCCCACCAAACGTCTTATAAAATGGGAATAGTCATTGTTGAGAGGATTAAAGGAAATTGTGTTCCTAAAGGGACTCAATAAATGATCCGAAGATATTCTGGACTCCAGGTCCATAATGTTGGACCTCTCACAGTGTTGACAGAGCAGACTTAGGACAGATGGGTGGAGAAGCAAAAATCCATAGGGTCATAGTAACTGCTCGCTGAATTATAATTAGATCTGCAGCTGGAAGGAGTTGGCTTCAAGGAGTGAGCACAGGTTGGAAACGGGTCCATGAGGATAGTGACCGTCAAACTGTTTGTGGGAAAGCCAGCTCTCCAAGATGCCTACTGGTTTTCTTTAAAAAAAGGGGGGGCGGTGGGTGTAGTTCCGTGTCCAAATAAGATTAGGGACACCAGGTTCAACACCTGGCTCAACAGCTCTCTTTTCCTGCAGGACTTCTCAGAGCCTTTAAAATGCAAACATATTTTGTGAGAGAGAGAGAATGCACCATTTCCAAATAGTTGACTGCAGAACTTATTTCCGAATGCCTCTTATGTTTTCCCCAGCGAATTCCAGTTGGGGAAATACTATTCTAAGAGAAGGGCTTGGGTGGGGCATAGAGACAGTCAGGACTGAGATGGTCTGCTTGATGCCAGTGGGTTCAAGGTGGGCTTGAAGAAGCAATGGCCTGACTTCTATGCCTTTCTTCCCCAGGAAGAAAAGACCAGATCCGGTGAGTCTGGGGCCCTGCCTGGGAAGAGAGCTTGCTTGGTGGCTGTTTCTGGGGGCAGGGGCTGGAAGTGAGGCCCTACCCTTCCTGCTTGCCTTCCTTCTCCATCTGCCCCTTATCCCTTCCCAGACCCCGAAGCTGAGCTCCTTCCCCTGCCCTGTGTGTGGCCGTGTCTACCCCATGCAGAAGAGACTCACACAGCACATGAAGACACATAGCACTGAGAAACCCCACATGTGTGACAAGGTGTGACCAAGACCTGGGCTGGGGGCAGCGGCAGAGGGCTTCTCTGGGTGATCCCCCATCTAACTCACCCCACCCCTCATAGTGTGGAAAGTCCTTTAAGAAGCGCTACACCTTCAAGATGCACCTACTCACGCACATCCAGGCTGTGGCCAACCGCAGGTACATCCCTGAGGAGGCTCGTGGGCTGGAGCACCCTCATTCCACCCCATCGCTAAGCTTCCCTCCCTCTAACTGCTTCCAGGTTCAAGTGCGAATTCTGTGAGTTTGTTTGTGAGGACAAGAAGGCCCTGCTGAACCACCAGCTGTCCCATGTCAGCGATAAGCCATTCAAATGCAGCTTTTGCACCTATCGCACTTTCCGAGAGGACTTCCTGTTGTCCCATGTGGCCGTCAAGCACACAGGTCAGGCTACCAGCCCTACCCCACCATGTAGGGTGCCATGCCGCCAGTAGGGAAGCTCAGCTCTGCCCTCTTCCTCCCCTCGGCAGCCCCAGTCCCAGCACCAGCCTTGGGAGCAGCTGGAGCCACTCAGTTGTGAGGGAATCCTCTCTGGGGTTATCTCTCTCTACCTTAGCTCAGATTCTGGCTCAGCCAGGTGTTCCATGCATGGCCATGGGCCAGTCATTTGCCCTCTCTGAGCTTTCCTTAGCTGTGAAAGAGAGGAATCAGAAGTGCCTACCATATGGTTCCATTTGTTCCCTGAGCCCTTTCTGTGCTAGTATGCACTGGGGCTGGAGACAAGTTGCACATAGACCCTGCCTTGGCAGATGAAGCAACTGAAGCAGTATCAGGTGCTTGGCCCACAGAAGGACAGCAGCGTGTGTTTGCCTAAACTTGGGAATGAGTGTCACTGGGAGAGAATCAGTTGGAGAGGTCCTCAGGGTAAGGAAGGCTTCTTGGAGGGAGTGGGCAAGGCCAAGCATCCTTCATGTGTGTCTCTAGGGGCCAAGCCCTTTGCCTGCGAGTTCTGCCACTTCAGCACGCGGCACAAGAAGAACCTACGCCTGCATGTGCGATGCCGACATGCAAGCGACTTCGAGGAATGGGGGCGGCGCCACCCCGAGGAGCCCCCTTCCCGCCGTCGCCCCTTCTTCTCTCTGCAGCAGATTGAGGAGCTGAAGCAGCAGCATAGTGCAGCCCCAGCCCTCGGACCACCCTCTGGCTCCCCGGGAGCTCCTGAGGTAATCTCAGCCAAGCAGGCAGCAGACAAAAGGGGCTTGGGGGGATAGGCCAGGATGATAATGTAGTGTCACTTCTCCCAACCCCAGCATCTTCCTTTGCATGTTGGGTACAACAGAATAATCCCTGCCTCTCTGGACTGTGGTATAGAGCAGCTAATGTCACAGATATGCCAGCCCTAAGCTCAGAGGAGGGGAAGTTTTCCAGTGCTAGTAATAGAGAATAGAAATAATCAGTAGCTTAATTGTGATAATAGTTCATTATTATCTCACATAAAAGAGGTCTAAACATCAGCAGCCCAGGGCTGGTGTGGCAGCTGCATAGTTAGTCATCAGGCACCAAGCTCTCTCAATATTTATTCCCAACCATCCTTAGGCATGTGACTTCCGTCTTTGTGGTTGCCTCATGGTCTAATATAGCTGCAAGAGCTCCAGCCTTCCTTGCTACAGCCCAGGCCAGAAGCAGGAAGAAGGGCTGGGGGAAGGGCAAAAAGAATGTCTGCCATCTTTCCATCTTTCTTCCTTGTGAACTTTGCCAGAAGCTCCTGCTTAGCCACATGACCCCACTTCACCTAGCTGCAAGCGAGGCTGAGAAATAGTCTTGTAGCAGAGTACATTGCCCCCCACTCTGCACTCCCCTGCTCCAAAAAATGGACCACCACAATGTGCTGATAGAACACAGACAGGCTCTGGAGTCAGACAGTCTTGTGATCAAGTCCCAGTTTTGCTGCTTAACTAGCTGTGTTACTTGACTTCTCTGATCCTCAGTCAGTTCATCTGAAGCATTGAGCTGGCAAATAACTTGAAAAGTATTTGTATGAAGATAAGCCAAACCAGCAGATATAAAATGCCTGATACACAGCAGCTGCTTGATAAATGGCACTTGGACCGAGCTGTCCCGTTGAGCTCAGGCTTGGTCATATCCCCCTCCCTGAAGGTCCTCCCAGAGACAGCCCCTTTCCAGTCACCCGAGGCACCCCCACTGCTGTGTTCTGACACCCTGGGTGGTGCCACCATCATCTACCAGCAAGGTGAGCTCTGGGGGACCATGGGAGCCCAGGGAGCTGGGCAGGGGCAGGGCTCATGCTGGTTGGGGAGGAGGGCATTGGGTGCCAGTTTTCCAGCCCCATCTAAAGCTTAGGTCCTACCCAGGAGCTGAGGAGTCAACGGCAATGGCCACGCAGACAGCCTTGGATCTGCTGCTGAATATGAGCGCTCAGCGGGAGCTGGGGGTCCCAGCCCTGCAGGTGAGCCACCCAGGACCTGCGCTGCCCAGCAGACATGCCCAGCTCTCAGGGAGTTCCCAGTTAGTGGGGAGACAGATCCACTGAAACCCGGTGGGCAGATGCAGAGGAGAGGCACCAGCTCCCGGGAGGTCAGAGGACTCCCACTGCGCTCTCCAGAGGCACCAGTGGCCTCTGCCATGCTGAGTGGTAAGCATGGCCCCCTATGACTTTTGGGGCCCTCTTCCCATTCAGTTTTTCTCCTAGCTCTGGTCACCATGTGCCTGTGGATCTGAACTAGCTTCCCACCTAGCCTAGTGCTCTTGTTCCATGACCCGTACAGCCTGGAGATGCCTAGAGTTTTCTCCAGCTCAGACCTCTTGTTCCATGCACCTCGCAGCCAGCAGTTCATCACCTTTACTTGTCCCCCTCCGCTGCACCACTGGAGTCACCCCCACACTTCCCTGCCCCTCACTCTATACATCCTGCACTTCTCTAAGGCAGGGAGAAATTTGTTAGCACCTCCTGTCTCCCAGCCTTTGAAAAGATGTAGGGTTTTTGTTTGAGATGATAAATTCCAAGGATGCCCTGCAATAACATGCTGCCGGGGACTGGGACAGACAGAACTCCAGAGGGGGAGCCTGGTGCTCAACCTGGAAGTCTTCATAGGACTTGTAGCATTTGGGGATATAGAGAAATTTTGCATTTTTAGATAGTTAATAGTATCTGTCTTTCATAGCTTTTTTTTTGCCTTTGGTATTATCCCTAGAAAGGCTTCCTTCGCCCTAAGATTATATATAAACATTCATTTGTATTTTCTTCTTAGGGTTACGTTTTTTACACTTAAATCTTTACTCCACTTGGAATTTTTTTTTTGGTGTATTCAGAAAGGTAGGGGACTTTTTTTTTCCCCAAAAAAATTGTCTGATGCAATATATCAAAAAACCTTCCCCAGTGGGCCAAAATGTCCCCTTTATCATGTACTAGATTCCTTCATGTGTAGGAGTCTGTTTCTGGGCAATTCTGTTCTGTTGATCTGTCTGCTGTTTTCATGCCAGTGCTGTACATTTTGGGGTGTTTTCTCATTACAAAAGCATATGCTTATAAAAAAAAAATGAACACTGAGAAACTTTCTATACAGAAGGGTGAAGTCCTTCACATCCCTCCCCTCTCCTCAGGTCACCACTGTCAACGGGTCGATGAGCATTTCTCCCGGTTTGTCCGTGTGCACACTAACACAGGGACATTTCGTTCCTTAAAAAATGGGATCATGCGCTTGACGCTCGCCCACCTACCTTTTCTTCACTCGGCAGTAGTGAGGCCTGGCTGCACATCCCAGGCCTCCCATCACCCCATCATATAGATTCCTAAGGTCTGTCAGCCCTTCATGAGTGGGCTGTTTCTAGTTTCTCATCGACCCAAGGCAGTGCTTCAGCGCCCACATAGTTTCAAGTGCTGATAGGCACTTTCTTCGTTAAAAAAGCCTCCTGGAAGTCGGACTGATGTGACTGAAGGTATGAAGCCTCCTAAAAAGAGATGTGGATTTATATGACCACCACTGGAGTATGTTTCCAGGCACCCTTGCCAACACTGGGTAGCACCAGTCTTTATAAATCTCTTCTGGTGATAGAAATATATTTCATGGCCTTAATTTATAATTTTGTGATCATAAGTGAGATTGAACTTCTTTGTGTATGTTCACACACCATTTTATTTCTTCTGTGACTTAACTGTGTTCTGTATGTTTTTCTATTAAATCGTTAGTCTTTTTTTTTTTTTGTCACTTTGCCAGGGCTCTTTGTATATCAGGGAAGTCCACCTCTTCTCTGTCATATGAATTATTAGACTGCCCCCACTTTCTGTTTCTTTATTTCATCTTGTGATTTATTCTGCTGTAGGGTTTAGCATCTTTTTCTGTGGTGAGAAAAATATTCCCACCCCAGGATTATAAAAATACTTATCCACATTTTCTCTTCATATACTTAGAGTTTTATTATTACATTTCAATCTTTAATGCATTTGAAACAGACTGTGAGTAATATGTGAGGTCAGGCTCTGACTTTTTCTTAAACGGTTTGCTGCATGTCGCTCTACCCCAGAATTTCTCCACTGTGGTCCTTTGGGCCAGAGAACTCTTTGTTGTGGGGCGCCCCGTGCATCAGGGGGTGTTTAGCAGCGTCCCTGACCTCTACCCCTGCCATACCAATAGCACCCCTCCTCCCAGTTTTGACAGCCAGTGTCCCCTGAGGGCAGTGTCTCTCTTCTCTGTTCTTGTGAAGTCTGTTTCCAGTTGCTGGGTGAGATTTGAAAAGTTGGGTGTGTTTTAGAAAGAAGACGATTGAGGTTGTGCAGAGGAGTCGTGGCTGGGCAAAGGACTGGGCCTGGCCCAAGTGTAGGCGGACTCTGAGGCCCTGGGGTAGAGAAAGGCCTTGAATGCCAGCTCCTTCGCCACAGACCCTGCTCATAGTGCCCACTGGTGGTGCTGTTGCAGGTGGCCGTGGTGAAGTCAGAGGATGTGGGGTCAGAGTTAGCATCCACTGCTGGACAGCCCTCCCCAGCAGGTGCTCCTCCACAAGTGGTGACCCTCCATGTGGCAGAGCCCGGGGGCAGTGTGGCAGCCGAGAGCCAACTAGACCCCCCTGACCTGCAGCAGATCACCTTGGCACCCGGTCCATTTGGTGGGACTGGCTACAGCGTCATCACAGCACCTCCTATGGAGGAGGGGACATCAGCTCCCGGCACACCTTACAGGTGAGATCTGCCTGCCTACCACCTGCAAGGGAACCCTTCAGCTGTTTATAGGCGTGCTGGGGGCATCACTCTTACCACTCAAGCCTAATTGGCAGGAGGCAGAGATCCTCATACATATAAAGTGATTGGGCCACAGAAGAGTCATATCCTTCTCAGGAAGTCAGGAGCTTCTATCTTTTGGACACATAGATGTACTGGGCATTTGACATTCATGAATTCACCTAAATCATTCTCGTGAGATCTTGTTTCCCCTATTTTACAAATGAGGAAATAGACCAGAAAGGTTAAATGACTTGCCTACGGTCAGATTCACAGTAGATGAGGATTTAAGCCCTGGTCCCTTTGGGTCCAAAGCCCACGTGCTCTTTGTTTTGGCCGACCCCTGAGGTTTTCCAGTTCTCAGTGCAAGGGCAGGCTCCTTGTCAGCAGTGGAGGCCCTGCAGCTGCACTTGGTTTTGTCTATACTGAGCAAGTCTGGAGCAGAAATGTTTACATTTTATATATTCACCAAACCCCTTGGCAGTCTGTGGAGACTCTGAATCCAAGTATCAGTGTGTGCAGCTGGGATGGGAGTCAGGAACCCTGGACCAGTACCTGGGCAGCCTAGTTTCCCAGCATCTGCCTTCTACCGTTGGGCTGCAGGTCCTTGTCAGCCCTGCCTCCTCCACTGGCCAGACCTGGGCTCAACCCCTGGGGCTCTTCGCCTGGCCTTTCCCCGTGCCCATCAAGGGGGCAGGGACTTTGAGCACTTGCAAGCAGGATTACCAAAGCAGTACAGTGAGATCCTATCTGAAAGCCTGGGAAATTCAGCCTAATGTTTGCTAATCCAACCTTCCAGATTCTCTTCCCATAAAACCAACAAGGTAACATTTTAAGTGAGCCTAAAAGATGTTTCTAAAAGGTATTCTAACAGAATGTTGAGAAGCTGGAAAAGGAAACATAATGATCGATCCTTTTAAGAAGAGATAAATAATTAAACATAATGTTATTCCACTTATCTAGATGCTTCTTGTTCTCTTTTGATGCATCACTGATCCGATTCAGTTTTGAGTCAGGCATCCAACAACTGAGCAAAAGAAAATTTGGGTCCACACAGCGGTGACACAGGCGGGACAGCCTCAGGTGGTAGGACCAAGTGACACATTGCCTCTGAATGAACACGCACTTGCCATATTTCTAATGTTCCCCAGAAAAGCTTTCAGTCTATCTAGCTAAAATGATGGGGCACTGATAATATTGAAGACAGCAAGCCTTCCATTTTAAGCCCCAGGACTCCTCGCGGCCACAGCAGCTAGCATGAAAAGGCAAGACTAATGCTCACCGATTGCCACAAACCACGCCCACGGGCTGGCGACGATGCTGTGCGTTCCCCAAGTCCCTTTTGGTTTGCCTGACACAGAGCCAGACTAAGTTCCTTGTCTACAGTGCTTAAGTGGGGCCACATTAGTGAGTTCTGGCCAAAACCCAGATACTATGGGAAGATCCTATGGGAAACTCCAAGACCTCAGATAGCGAAGCCACTGAATGAGCACGTAGACCAAGGCTTCCCTTTTACCAATCCACACTAGACTGTGATAAGTAAGAAATTACCCTTCACTGCGTGAAACCAGGTCCAGGCGACGGTTTGTCACAACAGCTGTGTCACTCGCTCTGATGAGCACAGCTGGCTGGCCATGCTCTCGCTGTGGGGACATCAGTCAGTCTGCAGTGTCCACACCTACCTGTGTCATTGCCAATGCAATCAATGATCAGGCAGATGCCCAGGGGCTTGCTCTCCATCCTATATCTCTCTTCCAGTACATGCTGGAAAGGAAAGCAGAGACTGTTAAAACTCTGGACACCGTTATTTCCCCAAAGTCCCACCCACATCTTTTCTTTTGGATTGCCTTAAACATCACCATGGCAGGTGAGTCACTCAACAGGGACAGCTTGAAGTCATCACAGCTGACATTTCCCATTAATATCAAATTTTTCCTCTATTTGGGATGTGCTTAAATAGGCTATTTCAGTTTTTATTTAATTTTAATGAAAATGGCACTCTCTTTACCCATGTCTTAGCTTTGCAGGATAAAGATCCTTTGAAACAGGAAAAAATGGGTCATAGGCTCCCACACTAACTTGAGGTTGTGCAAGTGAGCTTTCCAAACTAGTATGAAAAGAGGACTTCTATTGCCTCTCTTATGGAGATACAGCCAAGAAAAAGCCCGCCAGTCAAGTTTCAGTGTCCCTGCTTACTTATATGGTCAGCAATCACCCAACTGAGAAGAGAAGTGTCACTTTGGAATTTTCCTGCATTCCAAAGGTCATTGATGCAATTTCCACTTCAACAGCTTTCGCTTTGCTACATCCCAAGTTCCCCTTTAGATGAGTTCTCAGGAGAACAGGGCTCTCAGCGTGTCACAATCATCACCAAGAATTCTTAGTGAACAGATATTTTGAAGGAAGTCAGGGCTCTCCACAGATACTGTAAAGGCAATACAATACCAAATCAGATCATTTATTCTGTACCTGAGGCAGACATGCTCCTGATTCCTCAATGGACGTCTTCACTGGTTTTCCTGGGGGATGAGAGAGAAATCATTTACAAAGCTGAAGGAGAACTAAGCCCACTCCTATGCTGGCTGAGTTTCTTGATATCACAGCTGTTCTCTTCCCATCTTCTTCCCCCTACTATCTCCTTTCCTCAGCTATCCTCAACCCCAAGGCTCTAACCTTACCCTGAAGAACCTGATAAGAAAACACAAGGCCCCATGCTAAGCAGGGTCATGTACAACATGGGCTTAATCAGCAAGTGCAACAAGGTTTTCCCTTGCCCTCCTCCCTTGCCCCATCCATCACTAGGGCACTGGTGAATTTTTAACCTGATAGGGAGAATCTAATAAGCTCCCCACTCAATAATATCAACAGCTTTCCTCCATGTGCTTGAATTGTGGATAGTGCCTAAAAGGCAAGAGCTGTAGAAACTGCAGAGAGGGAAGGTTTACTTGTGTTTGCCATTTGGAGGGTAGATGGCCATGTTTCCTTAGTCCAGCGATATTGGGAGATTATAAAATAAAATGTCAGTGGCAAGACAGGAGACAGTGAGCCTAGGAAATGTGGATAAGCTTGAGCCAATTTCATTAGATTAAATGACTTCATCAGCCCAACGAGATGGAGAAACCACCAGTTTTAAAGCCATAAAGGCCTGGCTCAAACCCTGGCACCATCAGTCACAAGCTCTGTGATTGTGGGCAAGTTTCTCCTGAGGTCTCCGGGTTTTTGGGTTTTTGTTTCAAATCTCTAAGATGAAAATACCAACATCTACTTCATAAGACTATTGTAAAATTTAGAAACAATATCTAAAGATAGGCAAATACAATGCCAGTATTGGTAAGGTTTGGGGGAAATGAATATTTTCTCATGTTAATACTGTATATGTTTAAACAGTCTTTTAAAAGCCCAAATGGCAATACCCTTTAAACCAACATTCTACTTCCGGAAGTTTATCTTGAGGAAATAATAGAGCAAGTGTGTATCAGGGATATCCCCTGAATGACTGCTTATAAGGCCTCAGACTTTTAAGAATCTAAAAGTCTACCAACATGAAAAATGAAAATGGTTTAAAAAACTATAGCACATATAATGGAATACTCTACAATGTTAAAAAGGATTAGAGAGAGCTTTACGTATTTGACATACAAGATATACAGGATATATTGAGTGAGAAACGGATTATTGAATAATTGGTATAATATACTTAAAAACATGTATTTGTGTGCATATACTTACACACACATATACTTAAAAATAAGAGTCTAGAGGTACATAAATCAAACATTAACAGTGGTCATCTGATACTTGGAATTAAGAAGAAATTTCTCTTTATTTTTGTATTTTAGCAATCATGGATTAACAGAAAAACAACAAAATAATCTGTGTACTATGCCTATCTCAGTTTGACATTCAGTAAGAGCTTAATAAATTGGAGTTATCATCGTCATCATTCAGATGAAATCTATTCAGAAGTCCAAATTAATCTGAATACTTGGTTTTATCATTTTAAAATTCTCTTAGATTAAGGTCAAGTTGTCAGAATGCTTTTTTCTTTTATTAGCAAATAAACCAAGTCCAGGCAAAAGCAGGCAACTAGCTCTCGCAAGGCTCACCAGCAGTGTTGGGAGCCGCTTACCTCACCTGTGTAATCACAGTCAAGGATAAACCTGCCGTCAGGAAGCATGATGGAAAAAACACCAAATGCTTTTAATTCCTACCCAAATCTACCAGGCCTCCTGTTTTCCCTTTAAATAGCTTTCGGAATGCTAATTCTCACCACTTCACCAGTGTTTGAAGAAACGCGCTGTCACTTCACTTCTCAGTAACTTTTGCTGGAGACCAGAATAGTAGGTAGGGAAGGACAGGCACCCACTGTACCATCGGGCTAATGTGGACACAGTGTTTCTCAGTTTCTAGGTGCGTGCAGACAGCACTGGAGGCTGAATCGTAGGATTTTGGCAAGGGGCCTGCCACATGAACAGGCTTTCATCAGGCCACTGTCCTACAACCTTCATATCCCCTCTGCCCACAGGACAAATTCCAAGCCCTTCAGGTAAGAAGGAGCCCACCTTGCCTGCCCACCAACCCCTGCCTCCTGGAGTCCTGAAGCACTGCAGTGTGAGACCCAGTCTCAGCCCTCACTTCAAACAGAACTCAAGCAAAAAAAACACACTTTTATAAAATGATGTTATGGGACAGTGCAGATGTTTTAAGAGAGATTCTATGAGTTGAAATGACTAGTTTTTTTTTTGTTTTTTGTCTTTCTTTTCAAGGGCAGGGAGACGTCATCTATAGATTATCCAGATTTATTAAATGGCCTGTAAAACAAGATCCTAGTAACCTTTCTTCTTCCTGTTGCTAGATATATCATTTAACATGGTTTCATTATCACAGCTAGCTTAATGTTTAACATAGCTTGCTGATAGTTCCATTTCAGATATAAATGTCACATCTCTTAAAAATGTAGCCAAGATGATGAAACTGTTGGAGTAAGAGGCATTTAAATTTAAATAAGCTAATTCAATAGTTAATTAGAAATACCAAGAAATATATTTTAAGAACTTAACTTTTTTTATTTTGAGGACTTAATTAAAATATGGAAATAAAGGAAATGGCCAATTCTAAAAGTGCAACATTTTGTACTTAAATTATCAAGCTTATGAAGAATGAATATAAAGCAAAGTTGGTCTTACTTTGAATGTCAAGGTTTTCCACAATGAGTCTTTGTTCTTTACTTCTCCCATTCTGGAGCTTCAAATATAAAGAATAAGGTTATACTCCCTGTTAGTTTTCTCAGAGACACATTATATTACACCTCTTTAAATATCTCCATAGGATTCTTACCCAGGAGAAAATAAAAGTATCACATTCACAGTTAAATTATCTAAAGAATAGCAAAAACCATTAACTCCATAAATCCCATAGCCTATAGCCAAAAAACAAGGCAACTCTTCTTTCTAAAAAGTGAAAATACAGTGAATGTGTTAATATGCCAAACTAGCATATTAGAATGTTTCCAAATAGTTCAATAAAGTCAGCTGTTACGATATAGTAGAATGACTATCATAGCTCCAAGTTAAAACAAGCTGTTGGATGATGCAGCTGACATTCAATTCTATCCTTTAACACAGAGGCAAGATATGGTATGGTTAAGAATGGAAGCTCTAGCCCAGACAAACGTGGCTATGAGTCAAGCTATAAGCTTGAGCAAGTTGTTTAACCTCTATGTCTTTTTATCTTTAAAATGAGGATAATAATAGTACCTACCTTATACATTTTCTGTGAAGATTAAATGTACAGCCAAAGCACTCAGCACAGTGCCTAGCACACAGAAGTGCTTAATCAATGCCCATTTATTATTTTTCTATAATGCCTAGCTATACTTAAGCCACATGTGAGCCTGGTTCTTGAAAATTAGCTACCACTTCTGAGGTCTAGAGTGGGATGAATCAGAAAATGAAAGATTGAACCGACCCTTTCTCTTCTCAGATGACAGGTCCTTTGCAAGGCACACATACCACATACTGTCAACCATCTGATATGCTCAGCTTTCAAATGACAGTTCTCCTCTGAAGCTATCCTAGCCAAAAGAGAGAAGTATACTCTTCATTAAGCTGTGTCTGTGGCTAAGTCTGTGTGTCTAAATTAAAGAAAAACATTAAGTTGCTTTTATCACTACTAATTGGTGACTTGACAGAGGATGATATTACCCCACATGGATGTGCATTCACTTTTACATACTATTGAAGAGATATAACCTCAAATCAAAGCTAGATTTAAAAAGCATTAGATTGCAGAGTCACACAACTTTTTTATTCTATAATATATTGGTATCATGGGACATTTAATGCCATGGTAATTTTTAAGGATTTTGTGAGAAATTCGCTGATTTCATATATCACAGTGCCTGCTTACTAACTGATTGAATGATCAGGGTCACAGATTAACATAACAAATTTAAGGAGAAATTTACACATAGAGCATGTGGGTCCCAACTGGCTACCTAGATAATGACTATGATTACTTTAATTAACAAAACAGAAAGACAATAGTAAAAATATGGCAGGCTTTTAACTAAAAATGACAGTATGATTTATATTAGATATATAATACCAGAGAAAGTTCGGAAAATTTGGATCTGAATACTATATGAATTTGTCTCATTAGTTGGAATCACAGAGATTCAGAAGGACAAAAGAAAACATATTTGAGTCTTGAAAAAAATGGCAGATATATATAAGCTATAGCAAGACTAATATGTAGTTTATTAAATACACCATGATATAAAGGAAGGAGCATGGCAGACCATGGGCCCAGTTCTGGCAGTAGGTAGAGGTAGAGAATCACTTGATATTCTTTAGGTCTAAGTTTCCTTACTTGTTCAAAGTTCAATTTGTTCAGTACTATTGGACAATATAATCCTTAACATCCATTTTAACTGTGGAATTCTATTGGTCAGTGGCATCTCTTACAGCTCACATTCTCCACAAAACTATGTAACGGGTATAACGTTTTCACCACATACTTTTATGAAAGTGTTCATAATTTAACCATGAAATAGCACTGTGGTCTAAGTCTTGACTACAGATTCCACATACCTTTATATGGGGATGAGGATATTACACTAAGATTAACTTCTCACGATAAAAAATTAACCAAAGAATAATTCTTATGATACCTTGCACTACTAACACAACAACCAGAAGTGACTATGTGATATGGTCATAAATCAGCCACTCAATTACATCACTCAATAACAAAACCACTTTGCTGAAATAATTAAAAGAAGCTCATAGAAAGCAAATGCACAGAGAGGTAAATACTGGGATATTTACTTTGAAGCACTGTTTGTATTTTAAAAAGATTGGAAACGATCTAAATACACATACATAAGAAAGGGCTATACATATTATGTATTTTTATCAAAGTTCTGAAACTGTTTCATGCAGGGATTCCATACATTTGCTCAGACTCACCCTGAAGTTATATGAAGGATCCTTAAGACTCAACTTTGGGAAAGATACCTCAAAAGCACTTGCATAACTTGTTCCTGCTCCTTGAGCTATAAGCAGAAGAGAGGTACTGAGTTAAGATTTGTAAGTTACTATCAAACGAGACTTCAACAATGGCTCAGTCAGGGCCAGTCATCATCTTTCAAAATACCCTGAACTTTCCAGCCACCTTACTGAATTCAAAATATCAGTTCAGATGAGTTTTCCACCAACATCACTAAGAATAGACTAAAAATGCTACTCCTGTTGTTGATTTTTATCAATCATTTGGGGGTGGGGAGGTTGTCTGAAGATTGCTGGGTCTTAGCCATGCCCTTTAGGCTGTGACACTGGACTAGTAACTGAGCCCACGCTGAAGCTAAGTCTAAAAGACATGGGGGGTGTAGCATGAGAGAGAAGGCCAAGGTGAGTCTGGGCCCCTTTAGGATGGGAGGGGTTATCAGCAGAAAAAGGTCCCTTTTTATGAGGAGGTGTTGTGGAAACTCGGGGCACATGCAAGACAGCTATGGGACCCCAGTGACAGGATACCACCCAGAGTTGGATGGTGGTGAGGCCAAATACTGGAGCAAAGCAGCAGGGCTCAGCATAGACTCAGAAGTCCTGAATATCCACAGGGCCACCAACGTGTGCAGAAAACAGGGCTGCAGACTCTCTCCTGAAGGCCAGAAATGCTCAGAACTGCTTGGTGGCATTTTGCAGAGGAGGAAGACTCTGTGGCCATGGCATGGTGTGCTGAAGTCAGCAGACCGGGATAGGAAGGACATAAAGGGGTATGATCTCCAGCCACAAGCTAGTGGGGACTGTGGAAATTCGGGTTCTGTTCCATCCGCCCATCCAGCAAATGGAGCCTTACCAACCAAACCTACTATGCACAAGGTACTTTCCTTAGGCCACAGAGAAGCCAAAATTCTACTTACCAGACTGCTTGTATTTCTGGATTTTTGTCTTCAGGTCTATTCTGTGGATGTTCTTTAGGCATTTTTCTAATAAATCCAATTGATCCGGAGCAACCAGACTTAGTTTCTCTAATTCAATCACGAGATCCAAGAAACTCTGAGAGAGCCGCCAACAAGAAACAAATGTCAGTGGGGCTCTTAAGCCCCAGCTGCAAACCAAGCCATGCGATTTATGACAGCAAGAAAATGTGACAAGAGGAGCCCCCCTGTAACCTTCACTGACCCTAAATCAGACCTCTTTGCTACTGTCCCTCCAAGGCCAGGAACAAATTCCACTCCTGGATTTTCCTCGGGAAAGAGGTAGTGGTTAAGTCTTTCGGTGGCCAACCTGGACCTAGGTTGGGAACAGATGCACAAGCCATTTGTGTCATCAAGGAGTCACCGGGAGAAAGCAGGCCTAAAATAAAATCTCCTGAGTTCACTCATCCAAAACCCAGGCTGGTGTTATACTAAAAAATTGTATGGGCTTTCCTGAAAAAGGAATAAAGAAGTTTTCCCTAAAGAATCCCAATCATCCAATTTTGAAGTTCCTGAAATATTTTAATCAATGCTAGACATTCCAATGCATTCTGACTGGGGTATGAGGTGGTAATATTACAAGGTTAGGGTGCTTTGCTGCTTACCTACCCTGGAAGCCACAGGAACTGTGAAAGAACTCTATTTCAGAAATGGGCATTACTTGGGTGTTTTTCCCTTCTGTTTGACATTTGGTTACTGAAGTGCTATCTTTATTTTTTAAAAGAATCATCATTATTAAACTGATATAAATGATTGGGAGACAATTTGACTAGGGGACACCAAAAAAAGGACTTATATTTTTTTCATTTTCCTTCCCATTTTGCATTTGATAGTAGGGTCGCCTACAGTCACCCTATCTCCCCAAACTCCAGAAAAAAAACTACAGTCATTAAGGAACATGAGGAAATTCTCAAGCAATGACTTACCAGAGTCCTCAGAGGTAAGTCCTTTAAGATCTTACTGTCAGATACTTGAGAGACCTGAGCTTTTCCTAGTCTATCTTTAGGCCAGTATCATCTAGGGCCAACTGGAATTTAAATACTTTTCCAGCAATTACAATATCCCTGAGATCTTCACCCCTACCTAGTTTTCAACCCCAAACCTGTACCTTTGCCATTCCCCAGATACATCAGCTACAAGCACCTTCCCCAACCCATCTCCACATGCAGTTTAGTGACTCCACACTGACCTTGAGCTAGCTAAGAAGCAACAGATGGCAGTGGGGGAACAAGATGGGAGGGAACTAGCACCTCCCACCTGTTTCCACTGAGCACAAGCAGATGGGACTTCCTAACCCTCCCAGATGATCTGTCTAACCAGGGAGAGGGACTGATGTGTAAGCCAGGCCTATGAATTGTACAGAAGTAAGGATAAAATACAAGGAACACCCAGGGCTTTACCAGAAGATATCAACCTATTTCCTCTCAAATCATAAATCAATTCTCTTCACATCAAAGTTATTATGAAAAAACACATACTCTTCTCACTTCCCACCTTTGGTCCCAGTGTGAGCCTGTCAGCTCAAGTGACCACCGCCCTCTCATCACACCACTGAGGACACCCTCACAGCCTCTAATAGGCTCTTGGGAACACAAACCAAGAAAAAGAAAACTCACCTTATCCTTGGCTATCTTGCCTCGGCCCATATAATCCCTCATGAGGAAAATTAATGAGGACACATCAGATTTATCCAAATCCTCACCAATCTCCATCATCAGCACCCTGTAAACCAGAGAAGTTTCTTTAGTAAATTTAGATGCTATTCCTGGTGAGAACACCAAGAGCCTATGCCTCCTCTATGCCGATAATTGGTTAAAAGACCAGCTCTTGCCCCATGTGAATGTGCCCCCTCCATGAAACAGGAAGTCCAAATCACCCCAGGAACAGATCTCAAGGGAACTAAAAAAGGAAACTCATCCCTTCCCATTTTTGATAAGAGATGGTAACTTTCTTTCCAATTAATTGCTCTGAAAACAACTCAGAGAACAAAAACTTCCCTAAAATAATCCCCTAGATCCCCCACAAGTTATGATGAAATAAATGAAAAACCTAAATGACTAGTTTGAAAGACAGAAATAGAATCCAAAGTGATCTCGTCTTCTCTGTTTTACAAGTTTCCAGGTGACACTGATCCCACTGATCTAGGGCTCATACTTTGAGTTGCAAGATTCTAAAGCAAAGTAACACCTGGGATGACGGGGCCCACTTCCGACCTCAAGGGTTAAATGGCACCTGGGTCCTGGGATTGCGAGCATAGATGCCTTGTCTAGAAAAGCTCCTGACTCAGTGACCTCTGCTCCAATTAGAGGCGCCATCACACTGTACTGGGGCTCCCAGTACACCTCGTTGCTAGCCATTATTGCCTTGACATTGTCATCCCTGCTTAGAAAGCCAATTTCCCACTTAGACTCCGACTCTTGGGGACGGAAGAGGCTTCAGTCGTTTTGCTCTAACACTTAGCAAACACCTGGCATAGGTCAACCCACAGTGAAGCCCACTGAAGACGAGCAAGTGAGTCTGGCATTCTCCTCTGACTGCCAGCCTCTGGCAGAGGCCCTGTGGAACTGCCTCCACTCACCACAGTGAGGACATGGAAGTGGGGAGTGTGCCCTGGTTTGGTCACTGAAATAACCTGCCTCTGAAAAAGGTTTAGGAAGGTTACTGACGTGGTGGTTGGAGAGGTGGAAGGTGATAAAGAGTGACGACAGCAACAGTAATAAGGCTTTGCATTTGTACAGTGCCTCGGTGTTAAAAAGTCCTTCAATACTAAATCATTACAACTGATCCTGTGAAATCAGGTATTATTATTCTTAGCTTTACAAGTAGGAAAACAAAGGTCTAGCCAACGTGGGTGGCTGGTTGACTCTATGTGGCCTGTAACTAGTAGTTCTGAGGCTTGAAACAGGCCTTCCGATCTCAAGCCTCAGAAATTTCCCAAGGCCCACATGGCTTTCAACTCTCCTTAACAGTTCTTAATACACACCATCTCCAAAAATGCATTATCATTATAACCAGGAGCTGGTGGTCTGGAGTAAAAGGAACCACTACTTTAAGTTGACAAGTTATCTTCCTTACTTCAGAAACACAGTCTTTTCCAGTGGCTTTTGTATTACTCTGTATCTCCAAGAGAGTGAGTATTATGTGAGCATGAGGGAGAACAACTCAGAAGGCTGTCTGTACAAATGGGGACGCCAGTAGCTGTTCCTCTCTGAGCTGAAGAGCGCCTATAGGTGGTTAGCAGAAGAGAAGTTCGGTCTGCATCCTTCAGAGCCTCTGAGGGCACAGACCCTACAGAAATGCACAAAAAGGGAGCCCACCCCACTAACTTCCTCAACAGGGGAACGATCAGTGGGGATTCTGGAGGGATCACAGAGTTTTGCAAAGATCAGGAAGCTCACTGTCAGGCCTGTTATTTCCTTTCTCAGGACTGGAAACCACCAGTCTGACGTCACAGAAAATCAGATACCAAAGACCACTGCAGATGTCACAGAGGCTGGCAAGAATTACTAGCTCTTAGTCCTTCCTATCTCTCTCATTCTATCCATCAGGCAAACACATACCATCCAGCCTTCCACTTTCATTAGGATCCTCCACCCCGTTACTCTAAGCACACACACTCTATGAATTCAAAGAGTTCTAAGGACTGGCGTAACATCATACAGCAGTTAGATCAGTGGGTAGAGAAAGTAATGTGCTTGGTTTTCTCTGTCTTTATTTCTAGCACTCAGAAGTCTAGACGGCCTCACTCCCTTCCACTGACCCAGTCATGGGGAGAGCTGATGAATTACCTATAGTCTGAAACAAGGCGAGGGTGCTTGAGCAGATGGGCCTCCACTGCTGTCTTGTCCGTCTTCAAAATTCGCTTGAGCAAGTCAAATCGCCTCACTCTGTACAGCAGCTCAGCCAAGCCCATGGCAGACAGCAGTCCTCTTTCACTTAAAATATCCAGAAGGTCCCTGACGTTCAGTGGAGCCACATCTGCAGTAACGTCCCGGCACAAAAAAAGAAGCATCTCCTTTTCATCTTTGTCAAGTGCCTCTTCGACCTGATGAATAACCTCAGCAGACATCCTGCACAGTGTCATTTCAAGGAACTCTAGTAACAAGGCTCCAGGCCAGTCAACAGAAAGCTGTGAGGCTGCTGACTTCATTGCTGATGGTTTTCTTCATTTCTTTCAGAATCTTTTCCAATGGAGGAGTTCTGTGGTTAAAAGGGAATTTTTAACAATCCGCTATTCAAAGTAACTTATGCCTAAAATTCAAAGTATAGACTCTTCCTTTCTTGCTGGTCTCTCCAACCTCCCAGATTAAATTCATAGTAAGTCTATAGAAAGTGACCCTCAGTGGACAAGCAACCAATCCAAAAACCAAGACAGACAAAAGAAGATAACCTGTATTTTAAAGGAAATGAAACTAGAGACAAATTATCTCCAAAAATTCCCACATGCTTTATCAGAATTTAGCAAAGTATAGAGTGGTGAAGGGAAAATCACAACTAGAGAGTTAATGACTAAGTGGCAAATAAATGACCCTGTGGGACGAAGAGGAAAAACGCTATGACTCAACAGCTGGCTGGCCGAGAGAAACTGGTGTCACAGGGGTTCCTCCCACAGTTGGTGACCTCATCCACGTAGGCTTGAACAAATAGGGGTCTTAGAAAAAGGGACCCTCTGCAGTGTATCAAAAATGATGGGAGAGGAGAATTTCTGTCCTGACCCCACATGCTTTTTTCTAGTTGTTCTCCTACTCTAAAACCCTTTATTCACACCTGGAACTAGAAGCTTCCACCATCCTCCCAAAGTCCCAGCCCTTTCCACAGGTTCCCTAGGACCTGCCCCGACAGCTGAACAAAGGCCCTAACAAGTTTGGAACACCTCTTCAGATCCTGAGCCCCATGGAAGTGCCAAAAGCTCCTGACTCAATACATTGCTACAGGGCAGCAAAAACCACTAGATTCCTGATGGTATCAAGTGGAAGGAAGGAAGTGGAACAGAAGAGGTGGGAAAAGAGCTCGGTCCTGGGAGGGAGTTTGGGTGGGAGAGGTGGAGTGTATTCCTAACTTCTCCCACTGGAACCCAACCTATTTTCTTTCAAAATTTAAGTTGCAAATGGAAGTCACTGTCTACTAAAATTTCACAGCTATATGTTATGTTAAATAACATCTGTATTCTGGGAGAGTACCTTGTCTGTTTCTATCAGAGAACATTTCAAGTTAAAAACTAATCTTAGCCAGAAATAATTAGAAATGCAACCCAATTGTAAGTTGCTATTACTATAATTTGTAAGTACATTTATATTTTTATCTAGCTATATTTAGTGAAAGGAACACTGAATCTATTTTATTTATTTATACACAATCTGGGTACACAAAAGATTTGAGGCATTTAACAATAACACATAAGTAGAAAAAACTTTTATATGAGAACAAGGAGGGAAAATTTAGGTAAGCAAGTTGACATGGATAGAGGGGTAGAGAATACAGTGTAAATACCAGGCCAAAAATGCCTACACAGATTTTCATAAACTATGAATTTGTCCCTGAGCTTCTTGGCAAAAAGGGATATACAGGAAGTTAGTTCTTGCTGTCAAATGGAAAACAGTGTCTTAAAGGAGCCACAATTTCCCTAGAGTTCCAGGGTCCCCATCAATGAAAATATTAATCTGTATTTAAGTATCAAAGTAACAAATTATGTGTACTTTCTATCTTTTATAAATGTATAATATTTTATTTAAAAAAAGACCTTCCATTAATACTTTTTACACTGGCCGTCCCATAACCAGTCTAAATGGGTAACCTCTTAATAAAAATAGACATATCACCAATAAAATCAAGAAGAATAAAAAAATAGAAAAAATCAATGAAAGCAGAAGCAGGTTCTTGAGAAAATAAGCAAAATAGATAAACCCCTAGACAGACTTATCAAGAAAAAAAAAGAGTCTACACACATAAACAGAATCAGAAATGAGAAAGGAAAAATCACTACAGATATCACAGAAATACAAAGAATTATTAGAGAATAGTATGAAAAATTATATGCTAACACACTGGATAACCTAGAAGAAATGGACAGCTTTCTAGAAAAATACAACTTTCCAAGGCTGACCCAGAAAGAAACAGAAAATATGTACAGACCAATTACCAGCAACGAAATTGAATTGGTAATCAAAAAACTACCTAAGAACAAAATCCCTGGACCAGATGGCTTTACCACTGACTTTTATCAAACATTTAGTGAAGACCTAATACCCATCTTCCTTAAAGTTTTCCAAAGAGTAGAAGAAGAGGGAATACTTCCAAACTCATTCTGTGAGGCCAGCATTACTCTAATATGAAAACCAGGCAGAGACACCACAAAAAAAGAAAACTACAGACCAATACCCTGATGAACATAGATGCAAAAATACTAAACAAAATATTAGCAAACCGAATTCAAAAATACATCAAAAAGATCATCCAACATGATCAAGTAGGATTTACTCCAGGGATGCAAGGATGGTACAACATTCGAAAATGCATCAACATCATCCACCACATCAAAAAAAGATGGACAAAAACCACATGATCATCTCCATAGATGCTGAAAAAGGACTTGACAAAATTCAACATCCATTCCTGATAAAAACTCTCAACAAAATGGGTATAGAGGGCAAGTACCTCAACATAATACAGGCCATTTACGACAAACCCACAGCCAACATTATACTTAACAGTGAGAAGTTGAAATCTTTTCCTTTAAGACCGGGAATAAGACAAGCATGCCCATTCTCCCCACTTCTATTCAACAGAGTACTGGAGGTCCTAGCCACGGCAATCAGACAACACAAAGAAATAAAAGGCATCAGATTGGCAAGGAAGAAGTAAACTGTCCCTGTTTGCAGATGACATGATATTGTACATACAAAACCCTAAAGAATCCACTCCAAAACTACTAGATCTAATATCTGAACTCAGCAAAGTTGCAGGATACAAAATTAATATGCAGAAATCTGTGGCATTCCTATATACTAACAATGAACTAGAAGAAATAGAAATCAGGAAAACAATTTCATTCACAGTTCCGTCGAAAAGAATGAAATACCTAGGAATAAACCTAACCAAGAAGTGAAGACCTATACTCTGAAAACTACGAGACACTCATGAGAGAAATTAAAGATACCAATAAATGGAAACACATCCCATGCTCATGGATAGGGAGAACTAATATTGTCAAAATGGCCATTCTGACTAAAGCAATCTAGAGATTTAATGCAATTTCTATCAAAATACCAACTGCATTCTTCAATGAACTAGAGGAAATCGTTCTAAAATTCATATGGAACCAAAAAGAGACCCCAAAGACAAACAATCCTGAGAAGGAAGAATAAAGCTGGGGGGATAATGCTCCCCAACTTCAAGCTCTACTACAAAGCAACAGTAATCAAGACTATTTGGTACTGGCACAAGAACAGACCCACAGACCAATGGAACAGACTAGAGAGCACTGATATAAACCCAAGCATATACAGTCAATTAATAAATGATAAAGGAGCCATACACATACAAAGGAGAAATGACAGCTGCTTCAACAACTGGTGTTGGCAAAACTGGACAGCTACACACAAGAGAATGAAACTAGATTATGGTTTAACCCCATACACAAAAGTAACTTGAAATGGATCAAAGACCTGAATGTAAGTCATGAAACTATAAAACTCTCGGAAGACAACATAGGCAAAAATCTCCTGAATATAAGCATGAGCAACTTCTTCCTGAATGCATCTCTCCTAGAGCAAGGGAAACAAAAGCAAAAATGAACTCATGGGAATACATCAAACTAAAAAGCTTCTGTATATGTTCCAGGAAGATGGCAGCATAAGCAGGGCGGCAGAAATCTCCTCTGAAAACCATATATACTTATGAAAATACCACAAATACAACTATTCCTAAAAGAGAGACCAGAGATACAAGACAACACCAAGCCTGCATCTACACCTGAGAGGACTCGGCACCCCGCGGGGCAAGTAAGATATGGAGCCGCGTCCCAGCAGGAACTGAGCACTCCCCCACCACAGCGCACTGGCGGGAGGAGAGGATTACAGCATGGGAGAATATATTCATAAATGACGTATCCGATAAGGGGTTGACATCCAAAATATATAAAGAACTCACGCACCTTAACAAACAAAAAGCAAATAATCCAATTAAGAAATGGGCAGAGGACATGAATAGACACTTCTCTAAAGAAGAAATTCAGATGCCCAACAGGCACATGAAAAGATGCTCCACATCACTAATCATCAGAGAAATACAGATTAAAACCACAATGAGATATCACCTCACACCAGTGAGGATGGCCAACATCCAAAACACAAACAACAACAAATGTTGGCGAGGATGTGGAGAAAAGGGAACCCTCCTACACTGCTGGTGGGACTGCAAATTAGTTCAACCATTGTGGAAAGCAGTATGGAGGCTCCTCAAAAAACTCAAAATAGAAATACCATTTGACCCAGGAATTCCACTCCTAGGAATTTACCCTAAGAATGCAGCAGCCCAGTTTGAAAAAGACATATGCACCCCTATGTTTATTGCAGCACTATTTACAATAGCCAAGAAATGGAAGCAACCTAAGTGTCCATCAGTAGATGAATGGATAAAGAAGATGTGGTACATATACACAATGGAATATTATTCAGCCATAAGAAGAAAACAAATCCTACCATTTGCAACAACATGGATGGAGCTAGAGCATATTATGCTCAGTGAAATAAGCCAAGCCGAAAAAGACAAGTATCAAATGATTTCACTCATATGTGGAGTATAAGAACAAAGAAAAAAACTGAAGGAACAAAACAGCAGAAGACTCACAGAACCCAAGAACAAACTAATAGTTACTGAAGGGAAAGGGACTGGGGAGGATGGGTGGGAAGGGAGGGATAAGGGGGATAAAGGGGCATTACGATTAGCAGATGTAATGTTGGGGGGGCACGGGGAGGGCTGTACAACTCAGAGAAGACAAGTAGTGATTCTATAGCATCTCACTACACTGATGGACAGTGACTGTAATGGGGTTGGTGGGGGGGACCTGATGAAGGGTGGAGTTTAATAACCATAATATTGCACATTAATTGCAGATTAATGATACCAAAATAAATTATATTTAAAAAAAGCTTCTGTGTGGCAAAGGACACCATCAACAGAACAAAAAGGCATCCTGGGAGAATATATTTATAAATAACATATCCGACAAGGGGTTAACATCCAAAATATATACGTAGTGTATATACATATACAGTATGAGAGAGTATATTTGTAAATGACATATCCGCAAGGGGTTAATATACAAAATATATAAAGAACTCACACACCTCAACACCCAAAAGGCAAATAACCCAATTAAAAAATGGGCAGAGGATATGAAGAGACAATTCTCCAAAGTAGAAATTCAGATGGCCAACAGACACATGAAAAGATGCTCCATATCACTAATCATCAGAGAAATGCAATACCAGTAAGGATGGCCACCATTCAAAAGACTAAGAACAACAAATGCTTGAGAGGATGTGGAGAAAGGGAACCCTCCTACACTGCTGGTGGGAATGTAAGCTAGTTCAATGATTGTAGAAAGCAATATGGAGGTACCTCAAAAAACTAAAAATAGAAATACCGTTTGACTGGGGAATCCCACTCCTTGAAATTTACCCAAAGAATACAACTTCTCAGATTCAAAAAGACATATGCACCCCTATGTTTATCACAGCACTATTTACAATAGCCAAGATATGGAAGCAACATAAGTGTCCATTAGTAGATGAATGGATAAGGAAGATGTGATACATACACACAATGGAACACTATTCAGCCATAAAAAGAAACAAATCCTACCATTTGCAGCAACATGGATGGAGCTGGAGGATACTATGCTCAGTGAAATAAGCCAGGCGGAGAAAGACAAGTGCCAAATGATTTCCCTCATTTGTGGAGTATAACAACGCAGCAAAATTGAAGGAACAAAATAGCAGCAAACTCACAGACTCCAAGAAGGGACTAGTGGTTACCAAAGGGGAGGAGTGTGGGAAGGCGGGTGGGGAGGGTCAGAGAAGGTGATTGAGGGGTATTATGTTTAGTACACATGGTGTGGGGAATCACGGGGAAAACAGTGTAGCACAGAGAGGGCAAACAGTGAACCTGTGGCATCTTACTACACTGATGGACAGTGACTGCATTGGGGTATGGGTGGGGACTTGATAATATGGGTAAAAGTAGTCACCACATTGTTTTTTCATGTGAAACCTTCATAAGAGTGTATATCAATAATACCTTAATAAAAAAATTTAAAAAATAGACATATCATCTTACATACACTTGTGAATAAGTATTGATGTGTCTCTGCCAATCCCATCTATGCCCAATCACCTAAACTTCGCCTAAATACAGCCACTGTGTTTGTAATGACTGGAGATATGAAATTTACTAAATGGTTGCTCAATGAACATAGAACAACTGTAGCTCCAACTGTTTTATTTTAATCTGAAAGCTGAATAATAATTGTGTTTCAGAGAGCCTATATCTATACTCATGTTAAATCTAACAGCGTGTTAACCTAGCCACTAGTTTCCATAAAAGAAGGTCAAGTTCTTTTTCTGTTTGCTAAGAGTCACAATTTTGTTATTAGTTGTTATTATAAATTAACCTGTAAAATATTTATATGCACTAGAAGATATAAAGTAACTAAGAGGTCACTAAACACAAGAAGAAATGAAATATTATCTTAATTCACTAGACACATCTGAAAAAGAACCAAAAGGAATTACTAGAAATGAAATATTCAATTCTCTACTTTTACAAACAGTAACTAACTTTTGTAATTCATAATTATCAGTGATAGAACAATACCATTAGAGTTAAAATTTGATAATGATTTTTTTAATTTATCTGCTCAGTTCAGTCCCTCCAACCATTATACCCCAGACTGCTTTCTGCCAGTCATGCACACTCAACAAGAGAACTAATGGAGGTACAGTTTGGCAGCAAAATCTAAATTCCTCAGTGGGAGCATCTGGCATATTCTGAGAAAATATCAAACGGAAAACTACAGATCCCATGCTGAGCCAGGCCAACCAGATGCAGTAAAATACCCATGTGTGTATGCTGGGTGGTGTTGGGGCCGTTAACTGTGGTTAGAGGTGATGGGCATCTGAGACAGGGGAGCATGAAGGGAGAGGTAGGATCCAAATAATCACTACTTTGTTGGGGTTTCTTTTGGCTTAAACCAATAAATTAACATAAAAATTACTCTTAGACTAGGGTAGCCTATCCCATAGGCCACCCTCACCACCCAGGGCATATAGGACATGAGTTCTGCGCCAAGTGCGCTTATGTTTAAAAAATACCGTGCGCAGAAATTAACATCATCATGACACTAGACAAAACAAATAAAATTCACACCCTAGGAACACACATCTGAAAGACTTTAAGATAAACATCAAAATGTTCAAGAAGATAAGGGAATTTTCTGCAATATGATAGGCCAAATCAATGGTTCTTAGTCAGGGGCAATTTTGCCCTGCAGGAGACACCTGACAGTGTCTTGAGACATTTTTGGTCATCATAACCAGGTGTTGCTACTGGCATCTAGAGGATAGAGGCCAGAGATGCTGCTAAATATTCCACAATGCTCATTGCCCAGAACAGAGAATCATCCAGCCCCAAACATCAACAGTGCCAAGATTGAGAAGCCTCACACAAAATAAGCTGAAAAAGGCTATCATATACACCGAAATGCTGAATAAAACAGAAAAACATGGGCTCAAATACACAGTAGGTAAGGAAGCAAGTACAGTTGTGGGGAGCCAAAAAGAAAAAATAGCTGAAAACCACTGTGATAGTTGTTTAAGATTCACCGCACATAATAGGATCAAAATGGGTAACATTGTATGAATGATTCTAACAAGAGATATGCAAAACATTAACAGGGGAAAACTATCAAATATTATTGGGAAAGTATTAATAAAAGACTTAGATAAATGGAATGCTTTACCTTGTTCATGAATAGGGAGTGAGTTCTCTGAAAAACTCATCTACAGATTAAAAGCAAGGGACATAAATTGCTTACAAGACAGCAATTTATAAATATTTAAATAGTATTTACAAGAAAAAAGAGAAAAGCCCACAGCAAATACTGTACTTAATGGTCACATATTAGAAGCATTCTCTTAAAAAATCAGGCTCAAGACAAGGATATATGTGATCATCTCCTATTCAACATTGCACTGGAGGTTAGAGTTAGCACAGTATCTATAGGTTATCCACATTTATAAGGGATAAATTGGGATCCTTTCCTTACACCATATACAAGTCAATTCCACATGTACTAAAGTCCTAAACATAAATTTCTAGAAGAAAATCTACAAGAATATTATTTTAACCTTCAGCTACAAAAAGATTTTATAAGGCATGAAAAGCATACATCCTTTTAAAAATGAGAAAAGATAAAAACAGACTGAGAAGACAAGTGCATCATACTTAACTAACAAAGAATGAGTAAGTATCCAGAATATAAAACGCATTTCTGCCAATCAATATGTGTAAAACAAGCAACCCAAATGAAAAATAGTCAACAGGCATTTCCCAGAAGAAAAAACCCAAACAGCCATAAGAAAAGATGTTTGAGTTGTAATAGTAGTCAGAGAAATACAAATTTAAACTACAATGAGATATTATTCACATCAGTTACATACTAGTATCTATTACCAAATGTCAGAGAAATATGATATCTTATATATTGCTGGAGGAATTATAATTGGAACAGCCACTTTGAAGAACAATTTGGCAATATCTGGTAAAGATGAAAATATACATTATTACGTAACATGAAAATTTCATTCCTAAGTAACTATGCTCTAAAAACTCTTGAGCAAGTTTACCAAGACATGTACACAACATTCCTAGCAGCAGGAGATGTTACAGCAAAAACATTTAAGCCATCTAAAAGTCTATCAGTAAGAGACTGAATAAAATGTTATAGTCCTTTCATGAAATGCTATATAGCCCTGAACATAAATGAACTGGATATATATGAATCCCACAAACAAAAAACAGAACAAGTATTTTTGCTGAGCAAGTTGCTAAAGAATATATACCACATAATTAATTTACATTAAAATCCTAAACATTAAATATATTGTTAGGTAGGTATATGTGTGTGTGTATATGTACATATATAGTGAAAACATCAAAACATATATAGTAATAATAAATGCCACATTCAGAAAAGTGGTTTTCATTTTGAGATGAACAGAATGTGACTAGATAAAACTACCATTCGGACCACATTAAAGACCATAGGTTTTTAAACTGAAAAATTAGTTTGTCTCTTCCACACTCAGCCTTTAAAACCAGTTCAGTCAACAAGTACTACATAAAGGAAATATAGGTGTAGGAAAAAAAAGAGAAAAAAAAAGCATGCTATATAGGAATGATCTCACAAAATTCAAAATGCTTTTAGAGCTTCCTTCGTAGAGAACAAGAAAGCTAGAGGCCTCTTGAAGTTATCCTCAAGAAGAACACGTCAGATTTTATTTAACATTGTTCAAAAGATAGGGCCAAGGGGCTAGGAGCTGGGTAGCAGGTAGAATGAGCTCTACAGAGTTCCAGGAAAGGCCTGCGCCATCCCTCCCCAGCCCTGCGCCTTAGCGAGCAGCGCACTCACCTCCCCTGAAGTCGCTCGCTCACCCTCCCTCGGGTGAGGGACAAAGGCCTATCCAAGCCAGATTCTTCTTCTTTCCTGCTTTCGATTCTCAGTTCTCCTGATTGATCGGTATCAATTTCATTCTACTGTTTCGGGCCATTCACCTTCCCTAGCCAGACACAACTGGCATCTGTGAGTGTTTTCTAGAATTTTTAAGGAATCCCCCTCTTCTTTCCTCCCTTCACTGGCAATGTCTGGTAAAGGTAAAAAAAAAAAAATTCTGATTTAATGACTATGTCTCCCCTCTACCCACACAAAATCTCCACATTGGTATAAGCTTTCCCCAATTTTCATGGTCAGAGCAACTAAAACCTAAGACCAGTTCCAGTTTCATTTCTCACATGGAAGTCATGGGACGGTTACCAGTTAGCATGTAAAATGTCAAACAAAGCTGATTTAAGTCAGCAGTGTTTATTTCCACAACAACTGGCTGATAGAAGGGGTGTCAGGTTCTAGGAAGAGAAACCACTCCAGGAATTTTTCAGTAGAAATACATATCATATGGGTGCTTACAAATCTGCTGCAAAGTCTAAAGGAAGGGGCTCTTGGCTGGGCTTTTAAGAAGGACTCCTAGGGCTCCCAGAAAGACTTTGTCCCAGCCAGGGCCATGGGGAATCCAGAGGCCGCCCCTGATAGCGCTGGGCTCAAGAAGACCTGTGTAACCCAGAGAGCAGAGGGCAGCCCTCCACCAACCACACCTGCCTCGCCAACACTGCCAGAGCAGGGGTCTGGACACCAGGACACTGCTGCTCGGATCCCCGTGTCACCACCACCATGCTCGCCAGCACAGAAACTAAGAAAAAGAGCCAACCCAATGACCTCTGCCTCACTGCTCATAAATCTTGTCTGAATGCACCTAACTGGCAGAACTTAAAGCAATACAACTGAACCTAGTTGTAAAAGAGTCTGGGAAACACAGTTTGTCATTTTCCATCCTCTGGACTGAAGTGAGAATGAGTCCTGAGCACCAGCTGACCTTAGACACCACAGAAGGATATTCCATGAGGACATTTATATCTTCCTGGTTAAAGCCTGTGCACAGACTCCAGCGCCTGACTCCTAGTAGGCACTCAGTATATGTTGAATGAATCAAGGAAGGAAGGAAGGAATGGAGTTTTACAAGTTGCTACCTGGTATCGGCCTTAACTTTTCTCCCAGACTGGACCTAGAGTGTATTCTCATTGGCCAGAATCCTCTATTCTCTTGCCTTTTTGCCTCCTGACCACCATCTCTGCAACACCTTCAGTGTCCAACTGGTCCTGGTTTCCCAGGACTTTCTTGTTTGAGCACTAAAAGTCCTCTGTCCCAGGAAACTCCCAGTCCCAGGCAAACCAGGATAGACGCCTGTCCCCCAGCATCCCATTCCCGGATAGTGAGCCTCCTCTACTCATACATCTAGAGCAGCAAGTCATGATGAAGTGAGGGAGAAAGGTCACACCATACCCTTGTGGCTCAGTCTCAGCTGGTCCACTCTGTACAGCAATTGCTTTTATAGGACCTTGGTCAGCTCCTTTCCACCCTTATCTCCTTCCCAGCCCCATTACCACAGCTCCAACCTTCACTGCTCTCTTCCATCCTAACACCACCCACTGGTGCCATTTCTCAACAAATGGCCTTGCCATCTGTCAGGAGTGAGCTCCTGCAACCTTCCACCTTCCCATGGCAGGGACAACACCCACTGTCCCTCGCTTTGCCTCAGCCAGCCACTCCCCCATGCCCTCCTGTCCATCAGCCCCTATGCCTACTCTTTCATCAAAGTCTACCTCCAGGCTCCTCCCACCAGCTTTTAAACATGTGCAAGTGTCTTCCATCTTACTAAATAAATCAAACAAAAAACACTGTCCAGCCTGAGATCCCCTGAACCAAGCATCCTTTCACTTCATTTCCTTTCACGTGAAGCTGTGACTTCCTGGAGGAGCCCATGCTTGATGCCTCAACTCTGTTAAACTTCAATTCACTCAGTATGCCTCCACCTGCAGCCTCTCCCCCACCATATCTTTACACAAGGACATTCAGTGCGAACCACACTAGAACTTGCAACAAAGGAAAAATCAGTAATACTGATGGCTGTCTCTATATTAAATGTGGATATTTTGCTCCTTATGGATTTTGTTGCATTTCAAAATATTGCATTAAAGCTTTTCCTGCTTATTGGGTTTCTGAGCACCCCCTCAAATATATCGGAGGTGAGGGCCTCACTCTCCTCACCTTAGGATCCCAGTCCTGCTGACAGTGCTCTTGTAGAGGCCTTGGTGATCTCCTAGTGGCCACAACCAAGGTCACTTGGAAGTCCTCTTTCACCTGAGCACTCTACTCCCCACCTAATACTGCTGATTAACCCTCCTGGAATCTTCTCTCTTGGCTGACCTCACACCCCTCTATTCTACACAGCCTCTCTAACCTTCTCCAACTCCTCACACCCTCTTTCTCACCAGCTCCTTAAGTGAGGGTGTGCCTTAGCATTCATCTCTCACCCAGACTCTTCCCTGGCCTTTCTGTTGCCCTGCGTATGACCTCACCCCCTCCAAATTGATCTCCTAACAGAATGAACTTTCTTAAGTTCATGCTTGAACCGAGTCACTTTCCTAATTCAAACCTTCCAATGATTCCTCATTTCCCATTGCAGGTTCCAACTTTCTTTGCATTTAAGGCCTCTTGTGGTTGAACACCTACCTTCATCTCTCAACACACACCTCGCACACTTGGCTTCAACCACACCTCAACAAGGAGTTCTTTCTCATGCCTCCATGTCTTTGCCCAGATTACAGATACTTGCCTACCTAGCAAAGCCCTCCTTAGCTTTCAGGACCAGCTGAAGCATCTCCTACCATGTAAACCTTTCCTGGGAAGAGCCCACACAGACTTGGTCAGTAACTCCTTTGTACCACCGCTGTATTATGTATATACTTCCCTGGCACCCAGCAGTAGCACCAATAGGTGACAGTAAAGTGTGGTTACCTTTAGTCAGCCTTCTCAGTTTTCCTCACAGGATAACTTTGCCTCCAAACCATCTGGTACCCAAAGCACATAATGTTCTCTGTCATCAGTAGCAAAGCCACCAGCATGACTGGTTCCCATCATACCTTGACCTATCCAAGAACATACTTAATATTCCATTCTTTGTACTGCTTCTCCGCTTAAAGCAAGATCATGGCATGGCATGAAAACAAGGTCATGTCCACTGAGCCACAGTGTGAAAGCATATGGTATTTCCCAGCAACACCACAAAATTGGGCAGTGATGGAGAGAAACCTGCCTTGCCAGCTGCAGAAAGCAGCATGCAAACCTGGAACTTTCAGGTGTCTGGGAATCCCCACTGAGATATAAACATGAAGTCCCTGAGTCACCCAGAAGTTTCTGAAAGGGTAAAGGAGGAGAAGTTACACGATCCTGGGCAAACCAGAATGTGGCCATCACAGGCACTCTGTGCATTCACCCTGAACATAACACAACTCACCTTCCTCCTCCATTTGGGTACAGAACCTCTGGATGCAGACTGTATCTGTAACAATTCAAGCAGCTAATATAATGAACCCATCTTTCCTCTTCCATCTGTAGGCATTTTAAACCTAAGACAGTGCATTAAATGCCATTGTGCACACATCCCTGCAAATATTTAAAATGAGGTATGTAAAAACAGATCATCACATGTTCCTGATTTCTGGAATGCTGCAGATACATACATACTCAAACATAGTCTAGAAGACCACATACTGAGGCTAAGCCACAAACACATTCCAATTTGGGATGTTACTGACCATTATTATGCATCAGTAGCTAAAAATATGCATTAAGAAATTACTTGGCTTCACAAGCTGTGCATTTCAATTACAGTAAATTGCCCACAAACAATAGATGATCCTAATTATAAAAAGACATAAAATTAGAAGGTATTATTTTATACAGTTCTTTGATGAGGTTCAGCCATATGACTCTCAGGGAAGAACCCACAACTTCCAACATACCATTACCTCCAATAACCTCCCTGGTTCATAACAGTTGCATACAGGCTGCAAAAAATGAGGGAATAAAAGAACCACAGAATGAGAAAGAATCTAGATCAAAAGGAGATCATGAGACATCAAATTGGATTCAAAAACATAAACAAAATCACCAGGGACAATAAAGGTAAATCCATTGAATGCAGTGGCCCACTCCATCTTAACCAAAGTTAAATGCTCACAAGGGCAAACTTCTCATATAAACCCAAGCCCCTGGGAGCCCCAACACCACCAAAGAGTTCTACCCAACCCACAACCTAAGCCAAGAAAAATATCTCAATGATCTCTGGACAGTGTTTTTCTGTCCCAACATCTTTGCTCAAGCATTTGATCAAGCCTCTATCTGGAAAGCTTCTTCCCTCTTCTGTCTCTGCATATTTCAATTCTGTCCATCTTTCAAGGCATCTCTTCCTTAAGCTTGTCTTGATGCCCCAAATCAGGTCATCTACAACATCATAGCATTTATCTTGTTCTAGTTGGATACCTCTCATATGTGGTCAAGGTCCTAGAGGATAGGTAGGTTCTTGCTTATTATGAGGCTGTTTTGGGCCCTGGTCAGGCTTCCCAAGGTCACCCTCGTTAAGAACAAACTGGTCTTCATTACACAGCTCAGCAGGTCTGTACATGTGTAATACCTACTCATCTTTTCATAACCTTCAATGAAGCAAAATGAAGTGGTGGTGCAATAAAATATTGTACTTGTAACCGGTTTTAAGATCCAGGAAACAGAGCTTGGGAAAGCAGGCTTCTGCAGCCTAATGATGTAGCAATGTTCTTGTTTAAGGGTGGCTTACAGTGTTTAAAAGGGTGGGTAAGCCCCATGCTAGGGTTTCCTAGGAGCTGAAAAGACCTCACCTTCAATAGGCAGAATACAGAGTGTCCAGCCATGCTCACCAGACATCCCCTGGCCTTTAGCAGAAGGTACATTTCCTTGTACCTTTAGCTAAAATTGTATTTTTCCAATTATCACAATTTCTAAAACTCTTAAGATTTATGTGTCAGGGTTTTCATTTTTGCCAAACCTCTAGGCCAGTCCCCTGCTTGCCACAATTCTAGGATGGGATCAAAAGTGCTTGAAATTAATTTTTTTCTTCAAATAGGACAGCCCTCTGACAGCCTCAAAATTACTAATAATTTGTATGAGAAGGTATAAGTTTAATATGCAACTGATCTTCATGAGTTATTGCTATATTCATTTATGCTGAGAAAAAGCCAGAGGATCTTACTACACTGATGGACAGTGACTTCAGTGGGGTATGTGGGGGACTTGATAATATGGGTGAATGTAGGAACCACAATGTCTTTCATGTGAAACCTTCGTAAGAGTGTATATCAATGATACCTTAATTTAAAAAAAAATCCAGAGGACAGCGTGAGGCATCTAGTGCCTTCATCAATTACTATGAGGCTTCAATTTCCTTGGGGAGGGGAGGTGGAAGCGGAGGGGAAGCAACAGGTAAAGCTATCTGAGTTTAAGCAAGACTTCAAATTTCAATGCTTTGGTAAAGTCTGAGTTCAGGAACCAGATCTCAATTCCTAGTGCAAAGGAGGGCTGTGACTCGGCATCACTTCTTTTTAAGTATCTGAATGTCACTTTTACAGGAACTGGATGTTTGTCATCATGAGACAGCAGTCAGGAAGATACACATCCTTTCTCCTCAAGGTTTCCATCACAGGAATCAACAAGGGGCTCAAGAAACAATCCTACCTGTCCAAGACAACACCTTAGTACCAATTATGCCACACTAAAATAAAACATTTAGCAGACATTCTCTGAAGCTCACCTATTCAAGACTGGCTTGAATTAAAAATTCAACCTAGCATGTGTATTGCTCAGTTTTATACAGTGGATTCTCTGCCAACTAAAGATCCAAGATGGGCCCATCAGAAAATAGTCCTATTCAAAATCAGAAGTTGTGCATAACACAGTGTATACACACACATTCCTATTCATACATTCATTCATATGTGCATGGGGTCAAAGAAGAAATTATTTCCCCAGACCTAGACTAAGAAGAAAAAACATGTGGGGCACCTGAACAAAGGGATGAACGAAATGTAAAGTGTGGATACATATACTCTCAAGAACAAGAAACAGTTAGAAGGAAAACATATAAAACACTGGTTACCAGAGGGGTGTGATACTACATGTGAGAAAAAGTGACATTAACAGACAAAAAAACACCAGTTGTGAAATACAACTGTAGAAACAGTACATCTTACAAACTAAGAAAAAAGAGCAGTATATTTAGTAATACACTTTAAAAACTGTATTTGTGTGCATAAATGTCTGAAAAAAACACTGAACTGCAATCTTTGGTTATCTTAGGCAATAGACTCCTAGGGGCTTTCTATATTTACTTTGAATGTATTTTAACCCAGGTAATTATAATACAGCTGAAAAGTTTTTCAAGAAAGAGTATTACAAAACAGAGTGTTAAATGCAATCCTATGTAAGTGCAAAGGTAGCCACTGAGTATGAGAGTATGGAGGAAGGGAACCCTTGGGAATGGGTTGTGGGGTCTTCCTAGAGGATGAGAGGGGTAGAATATAAAAGAGAAATAGGGCACTTTAGTTATAGTAGTGTTTCTTACCTCACTGATTAGTAAGGAAAGCAAGGAAAAGGGTGAGTACCCTGTAACCTGTTTTTATTTCCGCAACCGGCCAACTCCTATTCCTGGCTGTCAGCGGCCCGTCTAGGCTGCTTTGAATCCAAGTTATCCATGTAGGTTAACTTTGCCCCGTCTCCTCCAACCACTCTGTAGGCTTCTGGGGGAAGGAACCAAGTTCAGATACATTTCTATGTTCCCAGCACCGAACTCTGCCTAGCCCAGAGATGCTCAATAAACGTTGGTAGGATTATAGTGAATTAAAGAAAAGGAGGCGTTTCAGTCCATACACACGAATTTAATTAGCCTTTGAGGCCCTATAAGAAAAAACTAATGAAACAGGAGTCCATTCCTGAGATTCTTTTAAAAAGCGACACTCCTGGAGACGCGAGTGCTGTGGTGAGTTCCCAAAGGCTCCAGGACGGGCCGAAGGGCTGAAAGCGGGAGACTCAATCCTTTTCTGCCGGGATCGGGGCCAGTGCCCCGACGCTCCCGAGCCCAGGGCGACGCCAGCACCCAAGCGCAGGACCAGAGAAGAGGGGCGGGCAGGGTTCTTGGTCTACTCACGCCCGGGCAGCTGCCGGCTCTTCCCACTGGATCTCGGCCGGGATCGGCGCCCACCCTTGCCGGACCTGCAGCTTAGAAAACCGGAGTTGGATTACTCCGGACGGGACGGGGAACTGGAGGGCACTGTCTCACCCATCCAGACGTAGCCTCTCGGGCAAGCTCCGGGAACCTCTTCCAGCTGAGCGCTGGGGCGTCTCCTCCAGGCCGCCCCCCTGGGTAACACCGCCCACAAAAGATTTCTGCTTGAGAACCCTCCGCCCACCCCCGCACCTTAAATACTCCACATGCGCAGAGACTAGATACACCAGATAATAAATTTTCTTTTGTGTGGGCCAAGGGCCCACGTGGTGCTCCGGGAAATTATGCTGCTAGCGGAGACTGAGTGGGCGCCTCCGCCGCGCCCTGCTACCCTACCGAGGGCGCGGCTGCGACCCGCGGGCGTCCGGAAGACCAAACCTTCTTTCGTTTCAACCTTCAGTAAGTCCCCTGCCGCCCACTTTTTTTTAAGCTGGCAGCTCAAAAATCCGTTCGCGACCACACTACCAAACTCCCAACTCTCCCAGGGGTCAAGGGGCATCCCGCCCCTGCAGACCTGCAGTTAGATTCATCTTCGAAAACGGTGCAGGCTGGTAAGTAATGGAATGTTAAAGAAGTGTAAATATCAGTTACAAAACAAATGCAAAACGTCAAGTTGTTAAAAAAAAAAAGCCATTTTAATAAGAACATCCACCCCAGAAGCTCAAAGTAAAACTGTTAACGAAACTTTCCGTATGGCAAACACATTCAAAATTCCCTTCCAAACACGCTTTTATTGTTGGAGTTAAGCCAAGTTTTCTCAAAATGTAACTTCTTTATAAGATTATCTAGGGAACCCCAGGAGGGAGAAATACCAAAAGTTCTGTTCCCCTTATCTAAAGCAGGTCAGGCCTGCCTGAGCAGTTTTAGTTTTAGATTACCTGGATTTGTCAGTGTTCAAAGTGCCTGACATAGGCCGTCTCCCTGCTGAAACAACCTCTCGTTGCCTAAACAAATTTCATGTGTCAACAAACGAAAATATTCGAGAAATCTTTTAACGTCCTTGAACTTCCTGTTCTCTAAACCCCCCCCAAAAAACTTAATTTCAATAACCTTTGTTCTATTGCATTCCACTGTTAATACTTAAAAACAAGCCCTTCTGTCCAAATATGTACATTATTAAGCAAAAAACATCTTGAAATCATCTGAACATTTCCTAATTCTTTTGAAAGAGAATATAAAGGGGAAAGGAGGAAGAAAACAAGTTTAAAGCTTTTCAAAAATGTCAATCGTTCCGGACTTTATCAAGGCAAGCTTTCCTTGCCATTTGCCAAAATACGTATTAGGCTGCTTTGAGAAATAACAACCCTGACCTACTTTACTAGGCATTCATAGGAAGAGGGTAAAAATTTCTGCCAGGCCTCCGCTCAGACACATACACTACTGTAGAAAAAGTCCTCTTAAACATCAACTTTTCCAAAAGAAACCTGCCAAATCTTTTGAACAATCTTTTGAATTCACCCCAAGAACTGAGCAACTTTCAAGATGATCTTAGGCAAAGTTTACAAAACGCTGGGGACTTGCCACCAAAGCTCCCGGCCTGTTTCCGGTCCTCTGGGGTTTCAGTGCTGGGCAAAGGGTTATTTAGTGCGGTCCCCTGGGGCGTACCGGACTGCACCCAGGATCCCCGGAGCCCAGGCGGCCCCGGGGAGAAATGGGGGTGGCGAGGCGGGGGCTCTCCGCCCCTCGGGAGGTCGGTGGCAAAGCGGAGATAAGGAATCTATTGGACTGACATGTCAGCGTGAAAGCTCACCCCTCCCCTGGTCCCTGCAAGGCACCCCCAGCCTGGCCAGTCTGGGGAAGGTGGAGTAGGTGATTAGGAAAGAAGGCGGAAGAGCGCGTGGAGCCGCTGCGACGCTGGCAAGGAAACCTGGCGTGGGGTCTGCGGTCTGCTGAGGTTTGGGAGCTGCAGAGAATGCCTGACACGTACCGTCCTGCCCACCGCAGGGCTCTCCTCCCGCTGGGATTTGTCAGGGTTCACTCCGCGGACGCTTGAGATACGCAGGCAAGATGGAGGTAAAGAAACTGAAAGGCTGGAAGCGGACGTGGCTCTTTCCCATCCAGTCCCGCCTCCGGAGGCCTTGCTCACCCTGGACTTATTTCAACTGTTAAACAAAATTCAATCAAGTAAATTTGAAGATCTAATTGGTTTTATTAAGCAATTCATGAATGGGGGTTGGGGAATTCAATCAAGTAAACTTAAAGACCAAATTGATTTTACTAAGTAGTTCATGAATCGGACAGCATCCCATTTATAAAGTAGAGAAATGATCCAAGGAGGTGTATAAACTTAAGGTTTTTGTAGACAGGAGAGTGGGGCAGAAAGTTTAGCAAAAGAAGAGATCGGATTGTTCAAGTCCCTTAGGAGGAGATGGGGGGAGAGGGCTGAGGGGCTGAGGGGGAAACGGGGTGTTCTGATGCAGATTACCTCAGCGGAAGTTCCAAAGTAATTGGTTTAAAATTCCCCTCCTGGGAGAAACTGACCTGCAATTGGGTTGGGCATTAATCCCCAGTTTGGTAACTTGGCCTAGGAGAACTGACCTCCTTGTTGGGCCTCTATTTTTCTTTTTAACACAACTTTAACCCCAACAAAAGTTTGATGGCCCGACACTCACTGTGTTACGCTCAGGGACCCCAGCCCCAACGAGTCCCTTTGAGTGAAAACACCGTGCCACAGCCAACCAGCTGTTTCCTGTTTATAACCTCTATGACTGGTGGCAAAACTTGCCACCCAAAAAACATGTCTTTTTGTTTTTTGGCATGTGGATTACTTTATGCTGATAATTTTTAAGAAAAAAAGGGTCAGGAAGAACCTTTGAACTTCCCTGTAACTGCCCAGCTGGAGGACCTGCTACAGAACTATCATCATAGATACTCACCAGTATAATATAAACTAGGTAGACAGGGAGGAATTTAGCCAACTCAGTTAACATTACTCAAATGTCCCATTGTTTCTTTATGGCCCAGCAAACATTTGTTTACCAAACATTTATTCTTTTTCATCTTTTTGTGAATTGTCTTTCTTTTGAAGTCTCAGACCTCTAGCCCCTTCTCCTTAGCTCTGGATAGCGTTTAAGACCACAAGTGCCTGACTGCCTGGTTAGGTACATACTTAAATTTGATTTTCTCCTGTTAATCTGTTCCATGTCAGTTTAATTCTTAGACCAGCCAAAAGAAACTTGAAGGATAGAGGAAAATTGTCTTCCTCTTCAAAACTGGATATGTTGCAGTGCTAGCGTGGTTGTTTCAAGTAGTTCTTATTGTCATCACAAGCAAGCTCTGCTAGTGTTTGTTACCAATGTAATAATAAATAGCAAATGTGAGAGCACTGTATGTTTTAATCTATTTATTGCTAACAACTACATCCTTGTGGGTTTTTTATTTCTTAACTTTCCTTGATATAAATGTAAACTCACAGGAAAATTGCAAGAATAATACCAAGAGAAATTGACTACCAGCATGAGAGCATGAGGAGAGCTCAGTTGACCTAGTGAAACAGGTGACAATTATTTTAAAATAATCAAACAATAAACAACTATTTAAAAGTCTTGGAAATAGCCCTAAGAAAAAACAGGGAATGAAAGAACATCTATTCAAGACAATCTATGACAATTAGGCAAGAAAGGCAAGAATCTGTGGTATTCTGATCAAGACATCCTTCTGTTTACCCCTCTCCCCCAACTCAGCAAGGCAGAGATCCCACTCCAGAGTCCTGCAACCAAGAACACAGGTTCCTGGTGGGAGGGGCAGGACATCAGCAATTCTCCCCTGTCCCTAGCTACCTGACACTGGGGCTAAGCTCTGGGTGAGTGTGTTTTGAGAGTTGGAGGATCTGTTCTTCCATCTAGCCCTACTCATGGTACAGAGGCTATACCTTGGGCTAGATTGCTGAAAATACTGGGTACTAGTCACTCATACCCCAGCTCCTGAAATGGTAGTTACAAACCAGAGAGATAAGCCAGAAGACTTCAGGCTGCTATCCCCTCTGCCTAGAATTCAGCCTCTAGAGCCGGACGTGACTCTGAGAGAAGCTTGCCATTGTTCCATCTGTTCAAAGCCTAGCTCAGTGATTGTGCCTGGGGTAGAAATGTTCTGGAAAACAGATAGCTCTTAATCTCTTCCCAAAGGGACTGACTTCATATGCAGCAGAAGTGGAGAAATTCGTTTAAAAAACCTGGAGGTCGTGGTCACAGGCAGTTGGGAGGAGATTCAAGATGTGGACTAAATTGAAGGCTAGCCAATTTACAGGAACAAACCAAAGAAAAGACAGCTGGGGGGAACCCATCTGGGGAAAGAATAAATATTAAACACTGACCTCATAAGCTATTGCTTCAAAAGGGCCAGAATTTGTTTGGAATCATTTATAGAACAATTTATGCTCAGGAACATTGTTGAAAATAATAGTGCAATCAGCCAGCAAACTGGTGGAGTTTAACAACTGGGTGTGGTTGACAATGAGAGGAAGAGAGCCTTACTCAAACTACTGTGATACCAGGATAACAACATCAGGAATTTAAGGTGGGGGAGTGGAGAAATAAACTTTACTAAAGTAATCCAGCCAGCCACTAAACAAGTGAATAGGCAAATAACAATAACAAGGGGTGGGGGAAGTGGGGAGAAACAAGTACCCAGAGTTGCTACAATATACTATCTACAATATCCAGTTTCCAACAGAAAATTACAAAGCATGCAAGGAAATAGGAAATAGGATAGTATGACCTGTACATGGAAAAATAGAAGGCAACAGAAACTAACCAAATGTCAATTTTATCAGAAAAAAACTCGAAGTAGCCATTATAAATATGTTCACAGAATTAAAGAAAGTCATGATTAAAGAAGTAAAGGAAGGTATAATAACAATGTCATATCAAATAGAGAATATCAATAAAGAGATGCTCAGCTCCTAGAGTAGGATCTGACTCAGAAATTATAAAAATGAACCAAATATAAATTTTGAAGTTGAAAGTACAGTTACCAACACTTCATTAGGGGCTCAACAGTGATTTGAACTGGCAGAAAAAAAGAATAAGGTAACTTGAGGATAGATGGATAGAGATTATGCAAGCCAAAGAACACAGAATACTAAAGAAAGCCTCCGAGAAATGTGGAATACTATTAAGCACAGCAACATGTGCATAATGGGAGTACCAATTGGAGAAGAGAGTGAAAAAAGAGCAGAAAAAATATTTAAAGAAATAATGGCTAAAAATTCCCAAATTTATTGAAAAACTATAAACTACATATCTAGGAAGTTCAACAAAGTATAAATGGGATAAATTCAAAGAGATCTACAAACAGATACAATACAATAAAAATACTGAAAGTGAGAGATGAATAAATCTTGAAAGCAGCAAGAGAAAAATGACTCATTACTTATAAGTGAATACCAATAAGATTAATAGCTGACTTCTCAGCAAAAAGAATAGAGGCCAGAAGGCAATGAGATAACACATTCAAAGTGCTCAAAGAAATACTTCAACAAGGAATCCTATATCCAGCAAAACAATCTCATGAAAATAAGGTTAGTGAAATAAGATTAAATACTTTCCCAAATAAACAAAAACAGGTCATTTATACTAGCAGATCTGCCTTACAAGGAAATACTAAAGGAAGTTCTTCAGGCTGAGAGTAAGTAACTACAGACAGTAGTTCACAAAAAAATAAAAGAGCACCAGAAAAGGTAATGATATAATTATAAAAGGCAGTATAAATGAATTCTTTTTCTCCTACTCCTAACTGATTTAAAAAACAATTGTAGAAAATAACATAATGGATTATTGTATCTATAACATACAGAAATTAATATATGTGAAGTATATTTGCCAATGGCAGCACAAAGGAGGTGGGTGAGAGCAAAGGTCTATTGGGATAAAGAAATGACTATAGATGGTAAATAATTTTAACAATGTATTTTTGGTTGTGTAACATTAATTACTGTAATATATATATAACAATATACCACAAATTGTGGGGGCAGGAATAAAGCTATGTAAAAGTAACATTTCTATATGTCACTGAAACTAGCTAGTGTAAATCCAAAGCTGCCTCTGGTAAGTTATGTATTAGTAAAGCCTAGAGCAACCACTAAAACAAAACTCAAAAATATATAGTGAAACACCATTAAAGAAATTAAAATACTACATTAGAAAATACTTAATACAAAAGAAAGCAGTAAAGGAGAAATAGAGGAAGCGGAAAAGACAGAATTATAAATAAATAGTAAAATGTCACATGCAAATCCAACTGTATCGATAATAACATTAAATGAAAATGGATTAAATAATCCAATTGAAAGGAAAGCTTGTTACACTGGATTTTTAAAAACCTGCAGTCCATCTTTAATTGTCTATAGAAGACACACTTTTGATTCAAAGATAAAATAGATTGAAAACTAACATATGCAAAAAGCAACTACAAGGAAGCTAGAGGGGCTGTACTGATATCAGAAAACATAAACTAAAACAAAAAATGTTACTAGAGATAAAAAAAGGGCATCTTATAACAAAGTATCAATCCATCATGTAGATAAAATCATTATAAACATATATGCACCTAATAACAGAGCACCAAAATACATGAAGCAAAACTGAAAGAAATAAATGAGAAATAAACAATTCAATAATGATAGTTGGAAACTTTGATATTCCACTTTTGATAATGGTTGGAACTTGACAATCAACAAGGGAACAGAAGGCTTGAGAACACTATAAACCAACTAGACCTAACTGACAGCTAGAGCACTCCATAGAATAACAGAATATAGATTATCAATACATGTGAATATACATTCAAGTGTACATGGAACATTCTCCAGGGTACACCATCTGTCAGGCCATAAAACAAACTTCAAAAAATTTAAAGAGATAGAAATAATATAAAGTATGTTTTCTGCCAACAATGGAATGAGAGTAGAAGTCAATAACAGGAAAAATTGTTAAAACTCACAAATATGTAGAAATTAAACAACACACTTCTAAGTAACCACTGGATCAAAGATGAAATCAAAAGGAAAATCTGAAAACACTTTGACATGAAGGAAAATCAAGGACAACATACCAAAACTTATGGGTTGCAGCTAAAACAGTGCTTAGAGGGACATTTATAACTATAAATTCCTATAATAAGCAAAAAGAAAGATAGATAACCTAGCCCTCAACTTTTAGACATGGAAAAAGAAGAGCAAACTAAACTTAAAGCAGCTAGAAGGAAGGAAATAATAAAGATTCTAATGTAAATTAATGACATACAGAATAGATAAAACAATAGAGAAAATAAACTATACCAAAAAAAGCTTGATTTTTCTTTAAAAAGTGAACACAATTGCAAACCTTTGCCAGACTGACCAAGAAAACTCAAATTGCAGGAGTGAAAGAGGGCATGTTACTACTGAATCTATAGAAATAAAAAGGATTTTAAAGGAACGCTGTGAATAGTTGTATACTAACAAGTTTGATATCCAAATGAAATGGACAAATCCCTAGAAAGACACAAGCTATTGAAACTGACTCAAGAAGAAATAGACAACTTGAGTAGCCCTATAAAAAGTGAAGAGATTGAATAAGTGTGGGTAAAATTGTAGCATTTCCAGAATATCTCGCCTGGCTTTAGTGCATTTGCATATCCTCAGGGGTGTAGAGAAGTTCATCTCCATGTCAATGGGTAATTACCTGGGCAACCGAGGGTGTGTCTGAACCTGAGAAGTTAAGGAGAGGGGGCTGGCTTGCTTGCTGGTCTCTTCCAGAGCAGGGGAGATGGTGCTGGACTGCAGTTTGTAAGCAATAAACGGATTTTAAACTTTATTTCTCCCTTTGACTGATTTCAGTTTTTAGAGGTATTTTGCCCAGCGATTTCTTCTCCCTGGACTTGCAATAAGTAATCAAAAATCTACCCACAAAGTGAATGCCATACCCAGATAGCTTCACTTGTGATTTCTACCAAACATTTATGGAATAATTAAATCTAATTTCTTACCAACGATGGAGAGAAGTGTATTAATTTTCTAGGGTTGCCATAACAAATACCACAAACCAGGTTACTTAAACAACGGAAATTTCTCACAGTTCTGGAAGCTGCAAGTCCAAAATCAAAGCATCAGTCAGTTTGGTTTCCTCTGAGGCCTCACTTGTTGGCTTGCAGATGGCAGCCTCAGTGTCCTCATACGGTCTTTCTTCCTTATGCACACATCCTTAGTGTCTTTCTGTGTGTCCAAATGTTCTCTTTTTATAAGGACACCAGTCAAATTGGATCAGGGCCTACCCTAATAGCTTCATTTTAACTTTATCACCTCTTTAAAGACCTTATCTATGACTATGGTAACATTCTTGAGATGCTGGGAGTTAGGGCTTCAATATATGAATTTGGCTGGGGGCAGAGGTGGATGTTAACATGATTCAGTCCATACCAAGGAGGGAATATTTCCCAACTCAGTTTATGAGGCCATTATTACCATTATATCAAAACCAGACAAAGACATCACAGGTAAAGAGTAACCCAGACCAATATCTCATGAATATGGATGCAAAAGCCCTCAGTAAAATACCAGCAAACTGAATACAGCAACAAATAAAAATAATTGTACACCATGATCAAGCAGATTTATCCTAGGAGTACAAGATTGGTTTAACATCTGAAAATTGATGTAATATATCACATCAATGGAATAATATAATTTCAGGTTGCTGGAGAAATGACTTCTAAAGCTATCGGACATGCTCCAATATGTACTTGTATTTTTCTACACTGAGTGCTCAGCTGTCATCGTGGAATCGCCCTTAACCATCAGCCTGGCAATTCCCTTTATGTTCTTTTCATGTGGCTCTTCTGTATTATAGACCCATGTCTCTCCATTTCTTGGTTTGTTTCCTCATTATGCTTCAGCAACAACCTATGATAGCTTCTTGAGAATGAGTGAGAACTTACAGTCTGTAAAATGTCCTGTTATGCTCACTCTAGATTGGAAATAAGTTTTCTTTAGAATGTGGAAAGCATTTCTCCCATTGTTTTCTGGCAATCAGCTTTACTATTGAATCCAAAGTCATTTTGATTCCTATTTTTTTAATATATGTACTTTTTCTCACTCTCCTGTCTGAAATTGGGATGGTTAATTGTGTGTGTCAACTTGACTGGACTAAGAAAGCTGGTGAAACATTATTTCCAGGTGTGTCTGTGAGAGTGTTTCTTAAAAAGACAAACACTTGAGTTGGTAGACTGAGTAAAGAAGATGGCCCTGCCCATTTTAAGTGGATATCATCCAATCTGGTGAGGGTCTGATTAGAACAAAGAGGTGGAAGAAGGGTGAATTTTATCACTGCCTTACCCGGGATATCCATCTTCTGCCCTCAGACATTGGTGCTCCTGGTTTTTGGGCCCTCAGACTTGGACTTTATACTATTGGCTTTCCTGGGCCTCCAGCATGGAGATTATAGGAGTTAGCCTCCATTATTAAATGAGCCAATCCCTCATACTAAATCTCTTTTATTATATCTCTTTATATCCTATTGGTTGTTTTTCTGGAGAACCCTGACTAATAAAAGAAGTGTGTACCACCTTCTCTTTATTCTCCATATTCTGAAAATTCAATGGAATGTGAAATGTGCCTTCTATCCACAGTTTGCATTTGCAATAGTGAGCACTAAGAGTCTTCAATCTAAAAACACATCCTTCAGTTCTGGGAGACTAAGTATTTAGTGATTTGTGCCATCCATTTTCTCTGTTTGTTTGTAACTCCACAACTTGTTCTGTATTTTTTTCTCCTACAGTCTTCTTTTTTTTTCTTTTATCTCTACTTTCTGGGATATTCCCTCTATTTTCCAACCCTTCTATTGAGGTTTTCTTTTCTTCTTCTTCTTTTCTTAAATCTCAGAGTTAAGAATTATAATGCAGTTAGGGCTTCTTGAATTTTAAACAATTGCACAATGTAAAGGAATTCAGAAAAGTGAATGAAACATAAATATATGCAATAATGAAGAAATATAAATCAAACATCTATGTAACCACCACCCAAAACACAAAATAGCATCTAAGAGGCCCCCTGTGAGTCCTTTTCTTATCATAATCCACTTCCTCCCCTAAAGGTAACCACTATCTTTACTTTGGAGATAATGTTTTCTTTGACTTTCTTTATAAGTTTTACCACTATATGGTATTGCATCTTTAAACAGTATCACTTAGTTTTAACTGCTTTGCTCTCTGAATTAAATCTGTATGAATGAAAACAAACCATATTCTTTTGTGTCTTCCTTTTTGTGTTGTATGTCGGTCTGGTTAATTGACTTTTATTTACACTATAAAATTCTTAGAAGAAAACATGGGAGAAAATCTTAGGAACCTTGGTATGGATAAAATTGTAATTTTTCCAGAATATCTCACCTGACTTTAGTGCATCTGCATATCAACAGGTGTTCCTCAGGGGTGGAGACCAGTAGTCTATCTCCATTATCAGTGGGTAATTACCTGGGCAACTGAGGGCTTATCTGAACTTGAGAGGTTAGGGGAAGGGCTGGTTTTTTCTTCTGCTGGAGTAGGAAAGAGAGACAGCCCTAGACTGCAGTTTGTAAGCAATAAACGGGTTTTAAACTTTATTTCTCCCTTTGACTGATTTTGGTTTTAGAGGTATTTTGCCCGGGATTTCCTTTCCCCAGAGTTACATCTGGCGGTAGTTGGCAGGACCTCTGAATCTGAAATCTGACATAATGGATGTGATCTTTAGGAGGGCTGTCCCTAGAGATGATGGGGAGAAGTGGCGCTTATGCCAAGAGACATCTGTCTGTGCTCATGTGGTTGTGGAGACGCCACCACTGCTGCTGGCTGCGCCAACGCTAGCCTGTGGCCCGAGCTAAAGGCTGCTGCTGCTGCTGCTCCTGCTGCCAGCCGGAGCCTTTCAGGCCAGGGAGGCCAAGGAAAGACCCTGAGCCCATGGAGAGGAGTGCCCCTTGCACTCTAAGGAGGACTTACACCGAGTCTGGCCACAGCATGGGACAATAGTAAGGGGGCTGATAGCCCTCCTCGGGTGGCAGATAGACTCTACTGGGCCTCTGCCCATATCAGAAGGATATCGGTATGCCATGACTTGTGTGGATACAGCTACTAGACTATTGGCTGCTTTTCCTGCATGTCGTGCAGATCAGCAAACAACCAAGAGAAGCCTAGAGTGTCTCTTTGTAACCTATGGCCAGCCGCAGGTGATGGAGAGCAATCAAGGCACCCACTTTACTGGACACGCATTGCAAGAATGGGTGCAGCAATTAGGAATAAAGTGGAAGTTTCATGTACCATATAACCCTACCAGGGCAGGCATGATAGAGAAGTATAATGGTTTGTTGAAATCTGGCCTGAAGTCAGACACCAATAGCCTATGGGGCTGGTCAGTTCACCTATGGACAGTGCTATGGTGTTTGAATGAGAAGGCCCATAAAGGAGCTTTGAGTCCTGTGGATATGCTAATACACCTTGTTGCCTCTCCTATACCACTGTATGTACAAACCAAAGAAGAGATATTGAAGCTGTGACATGGTCAGCAGAGCAACATCCTGCTGCCAGCCCCAACTGCATTAAACCCTGGACATACTGTTGAATGGACATTGCCCTGGACATTTCGACACGTGGACAGGTGGTGGTTGGCCCTTCTGGCACGTTGGGGAAAAGGCCTGGAAGCTGGCCTCCTGTGTATTCCTGGAGTAACAGCCCCCCAAAGGTCACAGTTATTTTCTCCTACAGTCCTTGTGGCCTGGATGTAACCCCCTGGCTGCAGCTGCCGCTTGATGGCTGGAATGGATGAGCTTTGGACTTAATCTGCATAGGACTTTGAACCTAGCTGAATCCTCCAGTTTAAGGATTATCATGACTTTATTGCTCTTGTTATTGTATGTATTTTCTTCTACATATCGTATGTATTTTCTCCTTGTGGCCTGGATGCACCCCCTGGCTGCAGCTGCTGAGTGATGGCTAAAATGGACAAGCTTTGGACTTAATCTGCATAGGACTTTGAACCTAGCTGAATCCTCCAGCTTGGGGATTATCATGATTTTATTGCTGTTGCTATTGTATGTCATTAGTCTGATCACAATTCTCCAGTTTTCTCTCCCAGGAACCATTGTGGAAGAGGGGGAATGAGTAAATTGTAAGGCAAGATTTCTGGAGGGGTGGCCTGTGGGTAAAAATGTAAGTTTTTTCCAGGATATCTTGGCTGGCTTTAGTGTATCTGCATGTCAACAGGCACTCCTCAGGGGTGGAGAACTGTAGTCCATCTCCATATATTACCTGGGTGACTGAGGGCTTATCTGAACCTGGGAGGTTAGGGGGAGGGCTGGTTTTTGCTTCTGCTGGAGCAGGAAAGAAAGACAGCCCCAGACTGCAGTTTGTAAGCAATAAACAGGTTTTAAACTTTATTTCTCCCTTTGACTGATTTTGGTTTTAGAGGTATTTTGCCCCAGGATTTCCTTTCCCCAGAGTTACACTTGGGGTAGGCAGAAATTTCTTAGGACACAAAAAAGCACTAATCAAAAAGGAAACATTTATAAATTGGTTTCCATCAAAGTTTTAAAATCTGCTCTTGAAAAGAGATCCATTAAGAAGGTGAAAAGGAAGACCATAAACTAGGGGAAAACATTTCTAATATATATCTCATAGTAGATGTAAACATGAGTACATAAGAATTCTTACTCTGATGACTCTGATAAAGGGTTAACATCCAAATATATAAAGACTCATATGCTTCAACACCCAAAAAACAAATGACCAGATTAAAAAATGGGCTGAGGACCTGAACAGAGATTTCTCCAAAGAAGAAATACAGATGGGCAGCAGGCCCATGAAAAGATGCTCCACACCGCTAATCATCAGGGAAATGCAAATTAAAACCACAGTGAGATATCACCTCACAGCAGTTAGGATGGCCACCATCCAAAAGACAAGAAAGAACAAGTGCTGGCAGCGTTGCAGAAAAAGGAGAACCCTCCTACGCTGTTGGTAGGAATGTAAATTGGTGAAGCTACTGTGGAAAGTAATATGGAGGTTCCTCTAAAAACTAAAAATAGAAATACCATTTGACCCAGTAATTCCACTCCTAGAAGTTTACCCAAAGAAAACAAAATCCCTGATTCAAAAGACATATACACCCCTATGTTTACTGCTGCACTGTTTGCAATAGCCAAGATGTGGAAGCAACCTAAGTGTCCATCAGTAGATGAATGAATAAAGAAGAGGTGATATATATACACAATGGAATATTATTCAGCCATAAAAAGAAAAATATTGTCATTTGCAACAACATGGATGGATCTAGAGGGTATTATGCTCAGTGAAATAAGGCAGGCAGAGAAAGACAAATGCCATATAATTTCACTTATTTGTGGGGTATAAAAACAAATTATTTGGAACAAAATAGCAGTGGACTCATAGACACCAAGGAGAGACTAGTGGTTACCAAGTGGGTGTGGGGGGTGAAGAGGATAAAGGGCCCGATAATTTGCAATCACAATGTAAGTTAGTGACAGGGGCGGTAGTACAGCAGGGAGAATATAGCCAATCTGTAACATCTTACTATGTTGAGAGATAGTAACTGCACTGGAGGGGTGACGATTTAATAATATGGTTAACTATTGAACCACTGTGTTATATATTTGAAACCAGCATAAGATTGTATATCAACGATACTTTAATTTGAAATAAAAGAATTCTTACTCTGAATAATAAAACAAATGACCCATTTTTAAAATGGCAAAAGATCTGAAAAGACATTTCATAAAATAGATACACAATGGCTAATAACTACCTGAAAGAGTACTCAATATTAATTATCAGGGAAATGCAAATTAAAAGCCTACTGGAATGGCTAAAATCAAAAAGACTGACAATACAAAGTTATCAGTGAGAATGTGGAATACTGCAACTCTGATTGAGGTGTATCTTTGGCACAAATATAAAATGGTACAACTTGAAAAACAGTTTGGCTATTTGTTATAAAATATACTTACCATAGGACCCAACAAAAACATTCCTAAGTACTTACTCAAGAGATTAAAAGCACATATCCATATAAAGACTTGTATATAAATGTTCATAGCACATTATTCCTAATAACTCTAAACTAGGAATAACTTAAATATCCATCAACAGGCAACGGAGAAACCATTTGTGGTGTATCCATAAAATGGAGTACTGCTCAGAAACATAAAGGAACAACTGATTCATGCAACAATATGGGTAATTATGCCTGATATGCATGGTAATGTATTTTTGGGAAATGTACTAATGTTGTTGGGAAAGAATTAGGTTCAGAGATGCAGGGAAGTAAGAGTACAAGGTGAAGAAGGAATTCATTAAAGCAAGAAGAGCAGGGAATGGCAGCTGCCTGCAGACAGCAAGGAAGAACAGAGGGAGGAAAGGAATCTCATTGAATTCCAGCTCAGCATTGGGCAGATCGCTTGCGAGCTCCTAAAGCCAGGGTCACCTGCCATCCAGTGTCTCCTTGAATCTGCAAAGTGTGGGAACTGAGTCCCTACCACCCCAGGATTTGGGGGAGCTGCTGAGCACTGGATGGAGTGAGAGTACGTTCTGAGAACTTCCCAGAGACAAAGAAAAGAGATTATCAGGCAGGCTACTAAAGAGCACGATCCTACAGCTGCAGTTCTGTACAGGTCACCCAGGCAACAGGAACTTACTTGCAAGCTCAAATCAGAGCTCTCAGCAGCCACTCCCTATTTATCTGAAGTGGGACAGAAATGGAGTGAAGACTTGTACTAGGTCTGGAGAATAGAATGAAATAGCAAAGTAAAAAAGATACATCACTGGAAGAGTGCGGAGACAAAGCATAATAAATTGAGCAGTGAGAAGTTCTAATTTAAGGCAAAAAGGTGCACACTCGAAGAAAGGGGAGTGCAGGCAACCTCAGAGAAGAGGCACCCCTAAGGTTTTAGGGTCTGGGGTTTCATACTGCTTTTCAGGTAGGAGTCAGCATAAGGCATGATGTTTACAGGTTATTTATCATTCCTTTGAAGTTTTGTCTTCAGAATAGGGTTATTTAGGTGACTGTATTGGTTCGGATCTCAGCATTCTTTTTTGTCAACATAGGTTTATTTACACTTTGGAGGTATGTCTCCTGCCCTGGCTACAAAGTTACTCAATTAAGGGGCTGGAATAAGAGGAAGAATAGCATATAGGTTAAGTTAAAGAATAAGCTAGGCCTTTTATGCAGGCTAAGTAGATTTTACAGTGGCATGATTTAATTGGTTCAATGAAGATATGGGCTGTGCTCTGACACTTTTCTTTATCTGGGGAATATCTGGACATTCCAAGTTGCTCCTGGCCTTTGGAACTTCAACTAATTAACTCATTAATTCTGTGAGTCCTGCTGGCTCTCTGGTTTTAATCTCGTTAACTCTTTGGGTCCCATTTAGTGGGCTCCACTGGCCTTATTCTCCCTCCACCCACTCATACTATTTTTCTGCCTAACAATGTCTTTAAAATACATTTTAAAAATGAGATGGATTGATAGATGGATAGATGGATGTGTTAAAGCAAGTACAGTAAAATCTAATGATAACCTAGTGGTAGCTATATGGTAAAATTCTTTCAGCTTTGCTTTATCATTGAACATTTTTATAACAAAAGGTTTGGGAAGAAAACATTGTGTTGAATGAAAGAATACAGAAATGCAAAAAATACATTCTTTTAGGTTTACTTATACAAAATTCTAGAACAGACAAAACAAATCTATAGTGGCAGAAGGTACATCAATGGTTGTCTGAGGGAAGTGTTTATTGTAAAGGGGCATGAGGAAACCTGGAATGATAAAAATATTCTCTGCATTGATTGGATGATAGTTACATGGGAGTCAAAAGCCACCAAACTATGCACTTAAAATGAGTGTCTTTATGTAAATTATACATTGATAAAGTTGGTTTTAAAATTAACAGGCAAACAGTGAGGATTGGAAGCTCTGAGCTCCTAAATGGGTCTAATCCATTGTGAGCATCTCAGTGGATGATCTGGATGAGCTATTTTCTTGTCAGTATTTTCAGTTTTCCATTCAAAGTGGCCATATTTAGCAGAGGTGACTCTTCCAATTCCCTACCTGCAGAGGAAAGGCCTGGCTGCCATAGCTCCCAAAGTGGAATGGGAAAAGATTGATCAGGTTTCCTAATCCAGTTAAACATACTTCATCTTAGTTGGACACTCTTGAACTGGCCCCCTTATTGAAAAGAAACCCTTTCTTCCTTTGCTTCTAGGATTCAGCCATCTCCAGATTTACCTCCCACCTCATGGATCATTCCTTCTCAGTCTCTTTATAGATCTCCTTTCCATTGTTTGTCCCTTAAATATTGGTTCTGTCCTTGACACTTTTCTTTTAATAAATCAGGTATTAATTATCTTTTGTTTTAGTGATTATACACACCTCTTCTGCATTTCTCTAGTTTCCATGTTCTTCTCATTTCTCCCATGGTATGTTAGAGTTCTATCTGTTGTCTGGCTTCATGAAACACTAAAAGAATGTGATAAGTATAGAGTTTGACAGAGAGAGACAGTCAAGGTCAGAGGAGAGAAAAATCATCAGAACCCAAAGTCCACCAGCTGGTTCAGCAATGTTGCAGGCCTAGAGGGAAATGCTGACACAGATGGAGGCCAAACCTAGGTAGGGATGTGGCATGTCTGTGTCATACTGCAGCTGTTCCTTGCTTGTGTGACCTACTTCCGGGCTGTTGCTCCACAGCAAGGAGCCCTTTCCAAACACAAAGTAAATGCTCAGCATTCCGGTTTTCCTTTCTTTATGTTTGAATGCTTTATAATAAAATGTTGGGGAAGAAAACCCTTCTTGCTAAGTGCAAGAAGTCAGGCACCAAAGAGTACACACTGCTTTAGGACCTAACACTAAGGGTAAAAACAGGGCTATTCCCCCTTAGCTCAGGGCACAGACTCCAGAGGAGAATCTGTCAGGCACATATCCGCTGCTGGGGCCTGCAAAGACACTTTGACAAGGGGAGCCACCAACTGAAATCAGGCAGACAGTAAGTGGCAGCAATTCTTTTATCCTAGGCATGTTAACATGTTCCTCACAAACATTAACTCATGTGATTCTCTGGTAGGTATCATTATCCCATTTTACTAATGGGAAAACTGAGACATAGAGAGGCTGAATAATTAAGTAACCAGAGTTTAAAGTCATAATAATTTGCAGAGCTTGGTTTCAAAAGCAGGAAGGTTAAGTCTAGATCCCAGGCTATAGGAGAGGCCTGTTGCCTGTGCCTGTTGCTAACCAAAGAGGCGGCCATTCTGGGAATAGAGATGCCTCCTAATCCCACCACATACAGAGGCGCTGCTACTACTGATCTTTTCATCGTCTCCATAGTTTGGCCTTTCCTAGAATGTCATGTAGTTTGAATCATAAAGCATGTAGCCTTTTCAGATTGTCTTCTTTCATTTAGTAATATGCATTTAAGGCTCTTCCATGTCTTTCTATGACTTGATAGCTCATTTCTTTTCAGTTCTGAATAATATCACATTATCTGGATATATCACAGTTTATTTATTCACTCACTGAAGGACATCTTGGTTGCTTCCAAGTTTTGGCAATTATTAATAAAACTGCTATAAACATCTATGTGCAGGTTGTTGTGTGGAAACAGTTTTCAACTCCTTTGGGTAAATACCAAGAAGCACAATTGCTGGATCATAGGACAAGAGTATGTTTACTTTTGTAAGAAACCACCAACCTGTCGTCCCAAGTGCTGGTACCACTTTTCATTCCCTCCAAGAACATAAAAGAATTTCTATTGCTCCACATCTTCCCCAGTATCCAGTACGGTCAGTGTTCCATATTTTGGCCATTCAAATAAGTATATGTTTTAATTGCATTTCCCTGATAACATAAGATGTAGAGTATCTTTTTCTATCCTTGTTTACCATCTGTATATCTTTGCTGAGATCTGTCAAGGTCTCTGGCACATTTTTTAATTGGATTGTTTTCTTGGTGAATTTTAAGAATTCTTTTTATATTTTGAGCACCAGTCTTTTATCAGATGTGTTTTTGAAAACATTTTCTCCCAGGTTGACTTTTCTTCTCATCTTTCTCAGAGTAGAAATTTTTAATTTTTTAAGTTCAGGAAGATGGTGGCATGAGCAGGGTGGCAGAAATCTCCTCCCAAAACCATGTATATTTATGAAAATACAACAAATACAACTATTACTAAAAGTGAGATGAGAACATACAGGACAGCACCCAGCCTGCATCTACACCTGAGAGGACTTGGCGTCCCATGAGGCAGGTGAGATACGGAGCCATGTCCCAGCAGGAACTGAGCACTCCCCCACCCCAGCGCACTGGTGGGAGGAGAGGATTCAGAGCCAGGAGGGAGTGGAAGTACAGGCCCGTGAAATAACCAGCCCTGGTGATCTGCGCCGGGAGCGCTGACACACATTGCACAGTGTATCGTAGATTGGAGAGACAGAGGGTGCAGGATTTGAGTCAGGTAATGAACCGGGTCCTCGCACCAGCTCCCTGGGACAAAAGAAAAGCGCTTGCTTTTTTTAGCGGTCTTAAAGAGACAGGGGCCCAACAGAGGAGCAAGATCATCCCAGCAAACTCAGCCCAGCAGGCGGGGAATCCTGGGGAATTTCAGACACCTTGGCTGGCAACTGGGAAAAAGGAGCCACACTGCGACTTTCCACAGAGATCAGCAGCTTCCGATTCATTCTCACCGTGGCGAGAGCTACAAAGGGCCCTGTGGAGCAGTGTAGCCATGCCTGGGGAATAGTGGAGCAACAGCACCACCTACAGCATCCTCACGGAATCTAATACTGGCGGGCGTTTTTTTGTTTTTTTGTTGTTGGTGTTTTTTTTCTCTCTTTTCTTTCTCTTCTTTTCTTTTCTTTAAAGTTTTAAAGAGCCCAGCTGACCTACATGGCACCTTCCAGTGACCACTTCTATCTATCGCCATGAAAAGACAGAGGAATATGGTACAAACAAAGCTTATGCAGACACAGACACCAGAGAGGGAGTCTGAAGGGATGGAAATGCACAACTTTCCCAAAAAAGAATTCAGAACAAAAGTCATAACCATACTGATGGATCTACAGAGAAATATGCAAGAGCTGAGGGAGGAAGTGAGGAAAGTCAGGAAAGACAATGCAGAAGTGAGACAAGTGATCAATGGGCTTAGCAGCAGACGGGACAAGATGCAAGAGACTGTTAGTGGAATAGAAATCAGAGAACAGGAATACAGAGAAGCTGAGGCAGAGAGAGACAAAAGGATCTCCAGGAGTGAAAAAATATTTAGAGAACTGTGTGACCAATCCAAATGGAACAATATTCACATTATAGGAGTACCAGAAGAAGAAGAGAGAGAAAAAAGGATAGACAGTGTCTTCGAAGAAATAATTGCTGAAAACATCCCCATGCTGGGGAAGGAAATAGTCTTGCAGTCCACGGAAGCCCACAGATCTCCAAACACAAGGGACCCAAGGAAGACAACACCAAGACACATAATAATTAAAATAACAAAGATCAAAGATAAAGACAGAGTATTAAAGGCACATAGAGAGAGGAAAAAGATCACCTACAAAGGAAAAGCCATCAGACTATCATCAGACTTCTCAACAGAAACCTTACAGGCCAGAAGACAATGGCATGAAATATGTAACGTAATGAAACAGAAGTGACTCAAACCAAGAATATTGTATCCAGCACGAATATCATTTAAGTATGACAGAGGGATTAAACATTTTCCAGACAAGTGAAAGTTGAGAGAGTTTGCCTCCCATAAACCACCTCTACAGGATATATTAAATGGACTGCTCTAGAGGGAAGCACCCCTAAGGCTAAAAAGATGTCACCAGAGAAAAAAAAATCATAGCAAAGAAAGCAGACCATCCAAATACTAACTAAAGGCAAAGAATAAAACACCTAGTATATAAAGAATGGAGAAGGAAGAATAAGAAGGGAGAGAAATAAAGAAACATCAGGCTGTGTTTACAATAACTTAACAAGAAAGTTAAGTTAGATTGTCAGATAGTAAAGAAGCAACCCTTGAAACTTTGGTAACCATGAATCTAAAGCCAGCAATGGCAGTAAGTACATATCTATCAACAATCACCCTAAATGTAAATGGATTGAATGCACCAATCAAAAGACACAGAGTAATAGAATGGATAAAAAAGCAAGACCCATCTATATGCTGCTTACAAGAGACTCACCTGAAACCCAAAGATATACACAGACTAAAAGTGAAGGGATGGAAAAAGATATTTCATGCAAACAACAAAGAGAAAAAAGCAGGTGTTGCAGTACTTGTATCAGACAAAATAGACTTCAAAATGAAGAAAGTAGCAAGAGATAAAGAAGGACATTACATAATGATAAAGGGGTCATTCCAACAAGAGGATATAACCATTATAAATATATATGCACCCAACACACGAGCGCCAGCATATGTGAACCAAATACTAACAGAATTAAAGGAGGAAGTAGAAAGCAATGCATTCATTTTAGGAGACTTCAACACACCACTCACTCCAAAGGACAGATCAACCAGACAGAAAAGAAGTAAAGACACAGAGGCACTGAACAATACACTAGAACAGATGGACCTAACAGACATCTACAGAACTCTACACCCAAAAGCAGCAGGATACACATTCTTCTCAAGTGCACATGGAACATTTTCCAGAATAGACCACATACTAGGCCACAAAAAGAACCTCACTAAATTCAAAAATATTGAAATTCTACCAATCAACTTCTCAGATCACAAAGGTATAAAACTAGAAATAAATTTTAGAAAGAAAACAAAAAGGCTCACAAATACATGGAGAGTTAACAACATTCTCCTAATTAATCAATGGGTTGACGACCAAATCAAAACAGAAATCAAAGAATATATGGAGACTAATGACAACAACAACACAAAGCCACAACTTCTGTGGGACGCAAAGGCAGTTCTAAGAGGAAAGTATATTGCAATCCAGGCCTATTTAAAGAAGGAAGAACATTCCCAAATGAATAGTCTAAAGACACAATTACTAAAATTGGAAAAAGAAGAACAAATGAAGCCCAAAGTCACCAGAAGGAGGGACATAATAAAGATTAGAGAAGAAATAAATAAAATTGAGAAGAATAAAACAATAGAAAAAAATCAATGAAACCAAGAGCTGGTTCTTTGAAAAAATAAACAAAATAGATAAACCCCTAGCCAGACTCATTAAGAGAAGAAGAGAATATACACACCTAAACAGAATCAGAAATAAGAAATGAAAAATAATGACGGACCCCACAGAAACACAAAGAATTATATGAAACTGGACTACTGTCTAACCCCATACACAAAAGTAAACTCCAAATGGATCAAAGACCTGAATGTAAGTCATGAAACCATAAAACTCTTACAAAAAATCATAGGCAAAAATCTCTTGGATATAAACATGAGCGACTTCTTCATGAACATATCTCCCCGGGCAAGGGAAACAAAAGCAAAAATGAACGAGTGGGACTATATCAAGCTGAAAGGCTTCTGTACAGCAAAGGACACCATCAGTAGAACAAAAAGACATCCTACAGTGTGGGAGAATATATTCACAAATGACGTATCCAATAAGGGGTTGACATCCAAAATATATAAAAACTCACGCACCTCAACAAACAAAAAGCAAATAATCCAATTAAGAAATGGGCAGAGGACATGAATAGACACTTCTCTAAAGAAGAAATTCAGATGCCCAACAGGCACATGAAAAGATGCTCCACATCGCTAATCATCAGAGAAATGCAGATTAAAACCACAATGAGATATCACCTCACACCACTGAGGATGGCCACCATCCAAAACACAAAGAACAACAAATGTTGGCAAGGATGTGGAGAAAAGGGAACCCTCCTACACTGCTGGTGGGAATGCAAATTAGTTCAACCATTGTAGAAAGCAGTATGGAAGTTCCTCAAAAAACTCAAAATAGAAATACCATTTGACCCAGGAATTCCACTCCTAGGAATTTACCCAAGAATGTAGCAGCCCAGTTTGTAAAAGACAGATGCACCCCTATGTTTATCACAGCACTATTTACAATAGCCAAGAAATGGAAGCAACCTAAGTGTCCGTCAGTAGATGAATGGATAAAGAAGATGTGGTACATATACACAATGGAATATTATTCAGCCATAGGAAGAAAACAAATCCTGTCATTTGCAACAACATGGATGGAGCTAGAGCATATTATGCTTAGTGAAATAAGCCAAGCCGAAAAAGACAAGTATCAAATGATAAGAGCAAAGAAAAAAACTGAAGGAACAAAACAGCAGCAGACTCACAGAACCCAAGAACGGACTAACAGATACCAAAGGGAAAGGGACTGGGGAGGATGGGTGGGAAGGGAGGGATAAGGGCGAAAAGGGGACATTACAATTAGCAGATGTAGTGTTGGGGGGCATATGGAGGGCTGTACAACTCAGAGAAGACAAGTAGTGATTCTATAGCATCTCACTATGCTGATGGGCAGTGACTGTAATGGGGTTGGTGTGGGGGACCTGATGAAGGGGGTTGTTTAATATGCATAATATTGCACATGTAATTGTAGATTAATGATACCAAAATAAATTATAAAAAAGAAATTTTTAATTTCAATGAAGTTTAGCCTATCAGTTCTGTCTTTTGTGGATCTTGACTTTGGTGTTTTACCTAAAAAGTGATTGCCAAACCCAAGGTCTTCTCTGATGTTATCTTCCAGGAGTTTTATAGTTTTACATTTTATATTTAAGTCTGTGATCCATTTTGAGGTAATTTTTATGGAAGTTGTAAGGTCTGTGTCTACATTCAATTTCTCCATTATATTTCTGTGCTTCTTTGTTAAAGATCTGTTGCATGGACTGCATCTGAGCTTCTGCACATCTATTTCAGGACTCTATACCTTCTATTAATCTATATCTCTACTCTTTTGCCAATACTGCACTGTCATGCTTATTATAACTTCATAGTAAGTCTTGAAATCAGTGTCAATCCTCCAATTTTGTTCTTCAACATTTTGTTGGCTATTCTGGGTGTTTTGCTTCTCCGTGTGAACTTTAGAACCAGTTTGTCAATATCCATAAAATAATTTGTTGGGATTTTGGTTGGTATTACATTCAATCTATAGATCATGTTGGGATTGGTTCAGTTTTGGAGACAACCTACAGTTAGGGAAAGAGGAAGAAAAGTTATTTTGACGAAAAAAGAATAATAAATAAATTAATACAAATCAGCTATAGACAAGCAGAGGGATTTTAGCATAGACTGTATATTAGATAATATTGTATACATATGTTAAATTTCTTGGGCTTGACAAAACTGATGGAACAAGACAGCAGCAGACTCATAGACTCCAAGAAGGGACTAGTGGTTACCAAAGGGGAGGTGTGTGGAGGGGCGGGTGGTAAGGGAGGGAGAAGGGGATTGAGGGATATTATGTTTGGTGAACATGGTGTGAGGGGTCACAGGAAAGACAGTTAGCACAGAGAAGGCAAATAGTGAATCTGTGGCATCTTACTACACTGATGGACAGTGACTGCATTGTGGTATGGGTGGGGACTTGATAATATGGGTAAATGTAGTAACCACATTGTTTTCTCATGTGAAACCTTCCTAAGGGTATATATCAATAATACCTTAATAAAAATTTTTTTCTTGGGCTTGATAATTGTATTATGATCATGTAGGAGAATGTCCTTGTTCAAAGGAGACTGTGGGGTAGTTGGGATTCCTATGGCCGGGATCCTCACTGAACTTAAACCACCTGATGATGTAACTGGCCTGTTGCTAGGCTACCACTTCCATACCTTTAGGCAATAAGCTATTATTGTGCTATATAGAGAGCTCAGCCCAGTGCTCTGGGCAGAGGCAGAGACACTAGTGCTCGACCTATCCCTGGGAGAACAAGCCAGGTAACAAACCCTTTCATCCCAAAGAACGTTTTACTGTCAATTTATTTGGTCACGTTGAATCCATAGCAAACTTGCCCGGAGCTAAAACCCATTGGCAAGACAATTGGCGAAAGTTGGGAGGGTTCATTGTTGACCAAGGAAAAAGACAGGCTGCCCTTATTGGAGGGGTGCTTCAGTGGGCTGCCCCTGTGAATGGGGAGACAGTGGATTGTCCCCCAATGGGTATGTGGTCTGAGGTGGCTTGCCTCCTAGAGGACTGGACTCCAATCCAGGACTGGAGGCAAGTGAAGGTGACACCTGAGGCAGTATGGGAGGCCATTGGTATAGTAAGCAGATCCTTTGAGTACCCGTGAGGCAGCAGGGACTGTGGGTTGGCTGCTTTCCACAGTATTAAAAAGTTCTACAGAAGAGGCACAAGAAATGGCAGCATAAGAACATGAGGTGCAAACTTCTGTGGATTCCCTGAAAAAGGGAATGGCATTGATGCAAGAGGCGGCATGAGAATGGGAGCTGCAAACTTCTGTGGATTCCCCGAAGTGAGAGATGGCATTGATGAGAGAGGAGGTGGCATGAGAACGCCAGCAGCAAGGTGCCATTGGAGAGGTAAACAATTCTTTACAGAATGAGACGGCAGCACTGCCAGGTGTTCTGAAGGAGGAAGAGGCCATCAAGGAAAAAGACGAACTCCTGAGGGAAGCACAGGCAAAGGTGGCATGAGACCATCAGCTGTGAAGCATTGAGGTGAAGGTAAGAGAGCTTCTGAAGACTGAGGTAGCATTGCTGCAAAGCACAGTAGAAAAGATAAAGGTTGTAGCAGAGGAGGCCCTCGGGGGAGGGGAGAGAAAGGTGCCATCAGCCCCAGAAATGGAGGAGCTGGGGAAGGATGAAGGGGTGGTGTCGGAGGCACTGGCCTCTCCTGCACAGAAAGCATGCCCAGTGGTTGTAAAGAAAATAAAGACCCAGCAGCTGAAGGTTCCCCAAGGAGAGGAGCAGCCCCCTCCCCAGGTCGTGGAGCACTCTATGGTCCGCCCCTATACTCAGGCTGAGCTGTGAATTTGGGCTCCCGGTTTAGGCAGAAGTCCTTGGAGTCAATATCAGCTTGGCTCCTGCATCTGTGGGACTTAGGGGTGGATGGAATTGTTCTGTCGGGATCAGAGATGGTAAAGCTGTCTTCCCTGACAATGCAGCCTGCCTTGAGGCAGCAATTACAAAATGCACATCAGACCCCAGGGAGTCACTTCCTCCTTGATTGGCTTATGTCTGCACTTCATGCTGTGTGGCCCAATCTGGGTGATCTACCATCATCTCCTGTTAGATAGCAGACATATGCTGAGCTCCAACGGGTGCTACGAGAGCTAGGCATAAGAAATGCCATCTATAGTCCAGAGAATTATGGCCCAGATGAAGAGATTTTCACTACTGGGATGAGAACTATTGTACTTCAAATGGCTCCTACATCCCTCTTTGGGTCTCTAGTGGCCATTCTTTCCCCTCAGTTAGGGCATTGCATAAGCCAGGTGACACGTACAGTAGCAGACTTAGGAGAGGCTGAAGCAACAAGAACTCAGAAAGAAATAAGACCTGTCACCCACAAGAGAATTTACAGAGCCCCATGAAGGTTACGAGGACCCAGATGTGGGTTGATTTAATATGGGCAGGAGCAGATGGAAGGAAATTAGATGGGAAGTCAAATAGGATCTTACTAGAGAAGAACTTGCTTTTGAACCATTAGTAGCAGAGTCCCTATTGGGAGGGAAGAGCTCCTATACCCGAAGATGCATGTGTACTACACAGATGGCTCCAGCCATGGGCAGCCCCCAAAATGGAGGGCCATAGCTTTCCATCCTAAGACTGAGACAATATGGATGGAAGATGGTGAGGAGAAGAGCAGCCAATAGGCAGAGTTGTGGGCCGTGTGGCTTGTGATCAGCCAGGAGCCCTCCCCTATAGTTGTCTGCACTGACAGCTGAGCTGTCTATCGGGGCTTGACCCTGTGGCTACCAACCTGGTACCATGCCAACTGGCTGGTTGGTCACTGACCCCTTTGGGGGCAAGAATTGTGGCAAGACTTATGGGCCTGTGGTCAGACTAAAATAATTACTGTATACCATGTGACAGGTCATTTGCCACTGGCATCCCCAGGAGATGATGAAGCATATCAATTGACCCAGATACGTTGGTTAGAAGGAAAACCTGCCTCTGATGTAGCCCAATGGCTACATCAGCGTTTGTTGCATGTGGGGCAAAAGACAATGTGGGCTGTAGCCCATCAGTGGGGCTTGCCTTTGACCTTCGAAGAAGTTAGTAGAGCCCGGCAGGAGTGTGTCATGTGCTCCAAAAGGGACTTACACCAAGTTCCACAGCAACATGGGACAATAATAGCTAAGAGGCCTATACCCCTTGTCAGGTGGCCTCTACCTGTGTCAGAAAGATATCAGTATGTGATAACTTGTGTGGACACAGCTACTGGACTTCTGGTTGCTTTTCCTACCTGTTGTGCAGACCAGCAGATGACCAAAAGAGGCCTGGAGTGTCTCTTTGCTGCCTATGGCTGACCACAGGTAATTGAGAGTGATCAGGGCACCCATTTATTGGACATACACTGCAAGAATGGGTGTGACAGCTGAGAATCAAATGGAAGTTTCATGTGCCATACAATCGTACCACAGCAGGCATGATAGAAAGGCTTGTTAAAATCCGGAGTGAAGTCAGATACCAATATTCTGCAGGGATGGTCAGTCTGCTTATGGACCATGCTACGGTATTTGAACGAGAGACCCCGAAAGGGAGCCCTGAGCACCATAGACATGTTAACACATATGGCTGCCTCCGCAATACAACTGCAAGTACAAACCAAGGAAGAATCACTGAAGCTGAGGTTCAGCCACCAGAATAACATCTTGCTGCCAGCACCAACTGCACTGAACCCCAGAGACTCCATTGAGGGGATGTGGCCTTGGACCTTTCAACACATGGACCAATGATGGCTGGCTCTCCTGGCACCTTGGGGACGAGGCCTGAAGGTGGCCTCCTATGTATTCCTGGAATAACAGCAGAGTGGCTGCCAAAGGTCATAGTAGTATATCCTGAATGGCCAGAAGGTAGAAGCATCTTACCTGGGAGTTTTGTTTTATCATTATGGCCAGTGCAAGCACCTCCAGTAGCACTACATATAGACCCTTCAGTAAACCCCACAGGGAGAGGAGTAAAAGTATGGTATACTAGACCTGGAAGGGACCCCCTTCCTGCTACAGTCCTATCACAGGACCACTCTCTTGCATGCATCCTACCTGATGGACAAGATTTGCCTATGTTGGTGGCATTAAAACATATGTCTTATCACCCCTAAAGTCTTTGTGGATTGGGAACTTCTTCTGGCTTGAGGATTATTATAATTTTTGTTACCTGTATCAAAATCTTGCTATATCTTAATTTTTATTATCTCTAAGTTGTTGTTATCCTCTGTTGCTATTGTGGAATCTGGTTACAGTGTTCCAGCTTTCTTGCACAGGGACCATTGCAGAAGATTGAAAGCGTGTAGATTGTAAGGTGAAAATCCTGGAGGGGTGGAGTTTAGGGAAGTTGGGATTCCTACGGCCAGGATCCTCACTGAATTTAAACTACCTGATGATGTAACTGGCCTGTTGCTAGGCTACCACTTCCACACCTTTAGGCAATAAGCTATTATTTTGCTGTATAGAGAGCTCAGCCCAGTGCTCTGGGCAGAGGCAGAGACACTAGTGCTTGACCTATCCCTGAGAGAACAAGCCGGGTAATAAACCCTTTCACCCCAAAGAACGTTTTGCTGTCAATTTATTTGGTCACATTGAATCCATAGCGAACTTGCCCAGGGCTGAAACCCATTGGCAAGACAAGATAAATATTGAAGAATTTAGAGATAAAGTATTATGGTGCCTGCACATTACTTTCAAATAGTTTACCAAAGTGTGTGTGTTTGTATGTATATGCATGTGGAGAGAGACAGATCAAACAAATGTGGCTAAATGTTATCCATCGGTGACTCTAGATAAAGGGTATATGTGTAGTTTTTGAGTTTTTCTGGTTTTCAGAGTTTAAATGTTTGAAAATACGAAGTTGGAAGAATATCTACATTTGATTCTAATATTCTAACAATTGTTTTCGGAGTGCAAAGCAAGATTTTTCATATACATCATTTTGTTTTAAAATGTTGTATTGAGTTAGGGGAATATATAAATATAAACATTTCCTATAGAAATATTAGTTAAATAAACACTTTATCAAGGGAAAAATATATTCTCTGAAGTTTGGGTATTAAAAATCAAGATGCATTCTACTGGGAAGACATGAACCAGGGAGGTGCTCTGCAGGGAGTGACTATATTTATATCTGTTTCTTTCCCTGTTTATTTTTATCTGGAAACCATGATGCTCTAGTTTCTCATTGTACATCGAACATTTAGCACAGTGCTTGGCATACAGTATGTCCCTCTGTTACGTAAAACTCACTGCTTTAACAAAATAACACCCAAATAAACAGAAGTTTATTCTGTCATTACTTAGTGAATAGATGTAGATATTTCTGGAAGACAACTTTCCTCCACTGTGATTTCAGAGACTGAGACTCCTTTCATATTTTGGCTTTACCATTCCCAGGGGACTTGTTATCTTCACCCTTCAGTCAGCAGAAAGGGAAAGAATATGAAGAAGGCATACCTGCTTCTTAAAATCCTTGTTCTAGTAAAAACTAGACAATTGGCCACACTAAGAAGCAAGATATGTGTGTGAGAAAGGAGAGGGAGGTCTTGGAAAACTATAGTCCGTGGCCTGGCAGCCACTTCCCAAGGATCATTCCATAATATAGAAAGGGGATGTGGGGAAATTTGAAGTTCCTATGCCCAGATCCTCACCTGAACCTAAACTACTTGATGATGTAATTGGCCTACTGCTAGGCTACTGCTTCCACACCAGTGGGCAATAAGCTGTTATTGACTAAGTCACTACACAAAAAGCTCTGCCCAGTGCTCTGGGCGGAGGCAGAAACAAAGGAGGACTACAGACCTGCAGACTGTTGGATGCAGACGTAATTCTAGTGCTCGACCTATCACAGGGAGAACAAGCTGAGTAATAAACCCTTTTACCCCAAGAACGTCCATTGTCATTCCTCAGTCTCACTGAATCCATGGTGAACTTGCCCAGGGCTGAAACCCATTGACAAGGCAGGGGTAGATTTTAGTGGACAGCTAGCCATGTCTCCTATAGCTTTTAAATATTTGTTGAATGAATGAATAAGGTTTTTGTTGCCTTACTCTTTGTGAATATAATACCATGTAAATTTCAGGATGTGGAGAAGCTCAGATGCAGTCCATGCAACCACTGGTGGTTCTGTTGATTTTATAAGTTCTTCTTTGGTAAGATGTACTAATAAGGACTGGAGTACCCTCCTACCTGAAACTAAAAATCCAGATTGACAAAATGTATGAAACAACAGTTTTCCGACATTGAAAATCAAGAAGTTCAGGACAGTGATCCTTGAGATGGGTGAGCTCTATGATTACCTTAGCTTTCTGCCTGAAAAGCATTTCCAGGTCATAGAATAGGGTGGGAGAACTCAGGCAGAGCCTGGTAGTCTCCTTAAGTTGAGGAAACAGAATCCAGGGAGGACACTGTTACTAGCATTTGCAGGATAAAGTACTAGAGGCAAGAAACTTCCACAGAGAGACTGCTCAAGGGGTCTTCAGAGTCTACCTCAAGTTTTCACTGAATACTAATCAGTGCATATGAGGAAGGAAACTACCCAAGTCTGGGAAAGAAGTACCTGAGAGGAGCTGAGGAAACAATTCTCAAAGCTCATACAGGGATGAGAATAGTTAAAGTTTGCACCATTCAGTAGAAAATCTTGTAATTCATGGATCACTGAGTAGTGGGGGGAAATCAGCCATAGGCTAAAGGCTTCTCAAGTCCCATATTACTTAAAAGCAAGCCTCAAAAAGATTAAACTATTCATAAACAATTTAACTGCATTTCAGGACAAAGATAAAAAATATTTATAGGAATACAAAAATATCCAGGGCCAAACAAAGTAAAGTTCACAATGTCTGCATTTAATTTTAAAATTTACAAAAATGCAAAGAACCAGGAAAATTCAACCCATAATGAAGCCAACAATCAATCAATAGAATCAGGCCCAGAAACACTACAGATAACAGAATTAGTAGACAAGGATATTAAAACAGAAACTGTAACCATATTCCACATGTTCAAGAAGATAGAGGAAGAATTGAGCATGTTACATCAAGACATGAAAGACATAAAAACATACACATTAAAATTCTAGATGCAAACTACGTGTCTGAGGTGAAAATACATTGCAGGTTAGCAGAAGATTAGATATTGAGGAAAAAAAGATCAATGAACCTGAAGATAGCAATAGAAACTATTCAAAATGAAGTAGAAAAAAAGATTAAAAAAAAACAGTATCAGGGAAGCTTTAATACGGTTTAAAGCAGCCTAACATATATGTAGAGTCCTTGAAGATAGACATAAGGGACAGAAAAAATACTTGAAGAAGTAATAGCTGAAGACTCCAAATTGCTTAAAACTGTCCCTGGATATGACTGAACTGTCAGTCTGTCCAATAACTTTCCCTTTGAATGGGAGCTGATTAAGTTAAAGACACAGTATCCCTGGAATTTTGCCACAATATGAAGGTTAATATCTGCTCCATTCCAGACTCTTCAAATGAATCAGGTCCACCCTAAAATGTGAGATCCAGCCTCAGGCAATACCAGCTGTCACCAGCTTTCATCCAGATGGCCTGCCGTTTACTGTCCAGAATTATTCTATTTATCTTCTTTGCTTGCCTGGATTGGCGGTCTCCTTGAATTTGAATCTATGCTCATATTGTTTCACTTGCACAATCCATTTGGACAGATTTTCTGACTTTGGCTTTCAGCACTCTGCAGAGCTGATTTTGTAAATGCCCTCTGCCCCAGCCCTCAGGAGCTATACCAGAAGGCTAATCACCATTCTTACCAGTTTTCCTGTGAAAAATTTTTACAGGAAGTTTTAAGAAAGTAGATCTTGAAAGTTCTCATCACAACAAAAAAATCTGTGACTGTGAGGAGATGGATGTTAACAAAACTCATTCTGGTAATCATTTTGCAATATACACATACATCGGATCGTTATGTGTATACCTAAAATGAATACAATGTTGTATGTCACTTGTATCATAATAAAATAAAAATTTCATAAATAAACTTTCTGACCATGTGGCAACTCTAGGTAATACTGAGATATACCTGAGTGCTATGAAAGTCTCATCAAGTTGAAAGTTGAGAATTTCAATTACATTTGTTATGTAAATCTGGAGCCTGAATTGAAATATGCCACATGTCAATATGAGAAATACCTGTATTCTTGTTGCTGCAATTAAAATTGTGCAAGAACTACTAGTATTATTGGCCCAAATACTAACTCTATCACAAGATGCTTTTATATAAATAAAGTTGAATAAGTTTTTTTGACATCTTTTGTATCACTGCAAAAATTCATTTTTGTGGAATTGCTTGCTTCTATAATTATCATTAAAAAGTTAATGATCTTCATACATGGATTTATGATCATATTATTCCTTGTTGGAAACACTTGGACACACTTCTGTTGTATAAACAATGCTCTGTATATTCAGAGTCATATATGGTCTATGTGAAGGGTATTATGCTAAATAAAGTCAGGCAGAGAATGACAAATATCATATAATGTCACATATGTAGGATATAAACAAGCAAACAAATTCATGGATACAGAGAACAGATTGGTGATTGCCATAGTTGGGGGATTGGGGAGCAATGGGTGAAATGGGGGGAATTAAGAGGTACAAAGTTCCAGTTATAAATACGTAAGTCATGGGAATGTAACATACAGCATGGTGACTATAGTTAATAATATTCTATCATACATTTGAAAGTTTGCTAACATAGTACATTTTTTAAGTTATCATAAAAAATTCTGTAACCATGTATAATGATGGATTACTAGGCTTATTATGGTGATCATTTCACAATATACACATATATACAAGCATCAAATCATTGTGTTGGACATCTGAAACTAATGTAACATTGTACGTCAAATATACCCCTGTTAAAGGAAAACAGATTTAAGTCCAAATTAGACATTTTTGAATACTTACCATGTGTAAAGCACTGTGTAGGAGATAAAAGGGTAAATAAGGCAAGATTTCCAAGAATTTATAACCTACTAGAGAAGAATAAGGCAAGCATGAAAATACTTGAGTTATAAGGCATGTTTTATTAGAAGGGTACACAGTTCTGTGCAATTTATATGAGGGAAAGATCACTATCAAGAATCAAAGCTCATTGGTTCAAACTACAATTCCATATTTATGTTCCTAGGAACAAAATGTTTGGTTGGCAAAATATACTGCATGTGGGCCAATGTCTCTGGGTCCTGCCAAGTAGTAAGAAGTCCTGCTATTCGTCAGCATCAAAAAAAATCCTAACAATCCTGCACCAGTATGTAAGTATTAAGAGGAGAGATACTTGTTTTGTTCATTGATATCTTTAGTGAAGATCCCTGGTACACAGGAGGTGCTCACTACATATTTAAGTGAATGAAAAGAATCAGAAGAAAAGGAACTGAGATGTCAGCCTCTGTTCTAGTTGCAACTCCATGATGTTTCTTGGCTTGGACCTTGCTGGAAGGCTGGGCAAGCATGCTCTGTTATTTGCATGCATGGGTTCTGTTCCTTGTAATTCTGACAAAACAAAACCAAAAAAATGATAAATGTGTTAAAGGAAAAATGCTTGTTGCATGCAATGGCCATAGCGTAGTTGGCTGCATATAGCACAAGTTGGTCTTGACCTCTGATAGTATTTGTATCACCAACCCAACACTTCCTAAACACCTGTTTACACTGGTGTAGTCCGTTGTATGATATGTGCTGTAATAGAGATATGTATAGTGTTTAAGGCCTTAAAAATTTCTTTCATTTACTCATAAATGTAAAAATTGAAATATAGAAATATAATTGACATACAAAAATCAACTGGTAGGGGAAGGTTATATAGCATGTGTCAGAAAGCTTAGCCGTAAGCTCAGTTCTAACATCCTTGCCATGGGAATGGGGAAGCGCCTTCCAATCCTGGAATATGTGACAAGGTCACCATCACAGGCCTTCTGTAATGACCTGTTTTCTGATAGGCAACTGGAATCATGGAAAATATGGGAGTCTTCCCAATCCTTGATTTCCACTAAACCTTTATAGATTCATAAATGAGGTGGTACTCTGTAGACAGATCATCTCTCTTACCTCACTTGTGGTTTTGGGTCTATAATTATGAATTCATTCATTCAAAAAACACTTTCTAAACACCTGTTTACACTGGTGTAGTCTCTATCTTCAAGGAGGCCATGATTTAATGAAGGAGTCAGACAAGTAAATACATAATTATGATAGATTATGATATGGGCTGTAATGGAGATATGTATAGTGTTTAAGGCCTTAAAATTTTTCTTTCATTTGCTTATAAATATAAAAATTGACATATAGAAATATAATTGCTGTTAAACCCAGATAAGATACAAGAAATCATTCATAGGTCATGACTTAAGGAATTAACATATTGAGTTAAATACCTGTATTGCTAAATATATTAACTGTGGCATGTTTCCTTGTTGGAACTTATTTAGCATCTACAAATATAGTTTCAGTTTTTAATTATGTTTCACTGAAAAGTCTCATCTGAATATAAGATCTAATTTTAAGCCTTTATATCTGTATTAAACCCTCATGCTCTTGTATTACTTTACTGTCACGTGGGATTCCCAGGTCCCGGTGATACCACTGTCTGTGAACCTGATTCTTCCTCAGTAAGATGATCACATTTGTGCTGACACACTTTTTATTTTTAGGACAGTTATTGCTATGGTTACTGTGAACCACAGAGTTGGCCTTCAGTACTATGTCCCTGAACAGATAGCATTTCTCATGGAAATTTTGTAACAAGAGAATAAGTGAGATAAAATATATCATACATTATAGCACAAGAAGAGCTATAATCACAAAAGATACACTTAATTGTGTAATTCATTTAAATGTATAATGCATTATTTTTTCAAAAATCTCTTTGCTACTCCACAATAAGGTAAAAGTGGCCAATATATTTAAAATAGGTGAATTTAGAAAGATGTTTGATTAATTACTAAAGCAGCAGGAAAATATAAGTTAAATGTTATTTTCAAAATCAGGTTGGGAATTGAGTAAAATTAGAGTAGGCAGAACATTTGTAGGGGGTTGAGATTGAATTAATAATTTACAAATACTATAATTAAAAATCTAAAAGCCAAATACTACTTTTTAACTATAATTGCTTTGAAGAGCACTGTTTGGAACATTATTAAGAATTATTATTTCAGTTTAAAACAAAATGAAAATACATTTCCAAATGGCACAAAACCTTCTGATTCATATCTTACGTGTACATAGTGTTCTTATTATGTAACGGATTCCCAGAAATGTAAGTCTTTAGCAACAATGAAAATTCTTTGCGGTTAGTTTTGTAATCTGGGGCCACATTTCAAAAGAATTGCTGCTTCTTTTTGGGGGGGGGGGACATGTGAGATTAAACAGAAAAAATATACCGACCTTGAGACAAGGGATTTTGTCTTTTTTTTAACAGCTAAAGCCACGTTTTAAATTGTTTATATGTAGCAAAGTTAATTCAATCTAATACAATATATGGCATTTAATAATTTAATCTTTGTATGAGTTGGAATTTTGAAAATACACTTACTATATGTGTAGTATTTAAATTATATAATGTAATACTATGTAAAGTAAAATACACAATATGTACTTTTATATGTAACATATAAAATTAAAATAAAACTCTTTGCAGTAGATCGATTCTGATGGAATCATGGGCAGGTAAATTCATTGGGTGTTCTAGCCTCTGAGTTTCTGAAGCTGATTTTCTGACCCCCAGTAAAATAAAAACAAAAGTGAAAACAACCCTCAATGTCAAACTGATATTGAAAGTAAACCAGGACTCCCTGAAGGTGTTTTTTTTCTCTCTTTTCTTTTCTTTCTCTTCTCTTTCTCTTCTTTCCTTTTTTTTAAAAGTCTTAAAGAGCCCAACTGACATACGTGGCACCTACCAGCAACCACTTCTATTGCCATGAAAAGACAGAGGAATATGTTACAAACAAAGCTTATCCAGACCCAGACACCAGAGAGGGAGTCTGAAGGATTGGAACTGCACAATCCTCCAGAAAAAGAATTCAGAATAAAAGTCATAACCATACTGATGGATCTACAGAGAAATATGCAAGAGCTGAAGGAGGAAGTGAAGGAAGTGAGGAAAGACAATGCAGAAATCAGACAAGCCATCGATGGGCTTAGCAGCAGACTGGACGAGATGCAAGAGACTGTTATTGGAATAGAAATCAGAGAACAGGAATACAGAGAAGCTGAGGCAGAGAGAGATAAAAGGATCACTAGGACTGAAAGAATATTAAGAGAACTGTGTGACCAATCCAAACGGAACAATATTCACATTATAGGAGTACCAGAAGAAGAAGAGAGAGAAAAAGGGATAGAAAGTGTCTTCGAAGAAATAATTGCTGAAAACTTCCTTATGCTGGGAAAGGAAATAGTCTCGCAGTCCACGGAAGCCCACAGATCTCCAAACACAAGGGACCCAAGGAAGACAACACCAAGACACATAATAATTAAAATAACAAAGATCAAAGATAAAGACAGAGTATTAAAGGCACATAGAGAGAGGAAAAAGATCACCTACAAAGGAAAAGCCATCAGACTATCATCAGACTTCTCAACAGAAACCTTACAGGCCAGAAGACAATGGCATGATTTATGTAACGTAATGAAACAGAAGTGACTCAAACCAAGAATATTGTATCCAGCACGAATATCATTTAAGTATGACAGAGGGATTAAACATTTTCCAGACAAGTGAAAGTTGAGTTTGCCTCCCATAAACCACCTCTACAGGATATATTAAATGGACTGCTCTAGAGGGAAGCACCCCTAAGGCTAAAAAGATGTCACCAGAGAAAAAAAAATCATAGCAAAGAAAGCAGACCATCCAAATACTAACTAAAGGCAAAGAATAAAACACCTAGTATATAAAGAATGGAGGAGCGAGAAAGAGAAGGGAGAGAAATAAAGAAACATCAGGCTGTGTTTACAATAACTTAACAAGAAAGTTAAGTTAGATTGTCAGATAGTAAAGAAGCAACCCTTGAAACTTTGGTAACCACGAATCTAAAGCCAGCAATGACAATAAGTACATATCTATCAACAATCACCCTAAATGTAAATGGACTGAATGCACCAATCAAAAGACACAGAGTAATAGAATGGATAAAAAAGCAAGACCCATCTATATGCTGCTTACAAGAGACTCACCTGAAACCCAAAGATATACAGACTAAAAGTGAAGGGATGGAAAAAGACATTTCATGCAAACGACAAGGATAAAAAAGCAGGTGTTGCAGTACTTGTATCAGACAAAATAGACTTCAAAACGAAGAAAGTAGCAAGAGATAAAGAAGGACATTACATAATGATAAAGGGGTCATTCCAACAAGAGGATATAACCATTATAAATACATATGCACCCAACACACCAGAGCCAGCATATGTGAAACAAATACTAACAGAATTAAAGGAGGAAATTGAAAGCAATGCATTCATTTTAGGAGACTTCAACACACCACTCACTCCAAAGGACAGATCAACCAGACAGAAAAGAAGTAAAGACACAGCGGCACTGAACAACACACTAGAACAGATGGACCTAACAGACATCTACAGAACTCTACACCCAAAAGCAGCAGGATACACATTCTTCTCAAGTGCACATGGAACATTTTCCAGAATAGACCACATACTAGGCCACAAAAAGAACCTCAGTAAAGTCAAAAATACTGAAATTCTACCAACCAACTTCTCAGATCACAAAGGTTTAAAACTAGAGATAAATTTTAGAAAGAAAACAAAAAGGCTCACAAATACATGGAGACTTAACAACATTCTCCTAATTAATCAATGGGTTAACAACCAAATCAAAACAGAAATCAAAGAATATATGGAGACTAATGACAACAACAACACAAAGCCACAACTTCTGGGGACGCAGCAAAGGCAGTTCTAAGAGGAAAGTATATTGCAATCCAGGCCTATTTAAAGAAGGAAGAACATTCCCAAATGAACAGTCTGAAGATACAACTACTGAAATTGGAAAAAGAAGAACAAATGAGGCCCAAAGTCACCACCAGGAGGGACATAATAAAGATCAGAGAAGAAATAAATAAAATTGAGAAGAATAAAACAATAGAAAAAATCAATGAAACCAAGAGCTGGTTCTTTGAAAAAATAAAATAGATAAACCCCTAGGCGGACTCATTAAGAGAAAAAGAGAATCTACACACATAAACAGAATCAGAAATGAGAAAGGAAAAATAATGACAGACCCCACAGAAATACAAAGAATTACAAGAGAATATTATGAGAATCTATATGCTAACAAGCTGGAAAACCTAGAAGAAATGGACAAATTCTTAGAAAAATACAACCTTCCAAGACTGACCAAGCAAGAAACAGAGAAACTAAACAGACCATTCACCAGCAATGAAATTGAATCAGTAATCAAAAAACTACCCAAGAACAAAACCCCCGAACCTGATGGAATCACCTCTGAATTCTACCAGACATATAGAGAGAAATAACACCCATTCTCCTTCAAGTTTTCCAAAAAATAGAAGAGGAGGGAATACTTCCAAACTCATTCTATGAAGCCAGCATCACTCTAATACCAAAACCAGGCAAAGATCTCACCAAAAAAGAAAATTACAGACCAATATCCCTCATGAACGTAGATGCAAAAATACTCAACAGAATATTAGCAAACCTAATTGAAAAATACATGAAGAGGATCATACACCATGATCAAGTGGGATTCATCCCAGGGATGCAAGGATGGTACAACATTCGAAAATCCATCAACATCATCCACCACATCAAGACAAAGAAGAACAAAAACCACATGATCATCTCCATAGATGCTGAAAAAGCATTTGACAAAATTCAGCATCCATTCACGATTAAAACTCTCAACAAAATGGATATAGAGGGCAAGTACCTCAACACCATAAAGGCCATTTATGACAAAACCACAGCCAACATCATACTTAACAGCGAGAAGCTGAAAGCTTTTCATCTAAGATAGGGAACAAGACAGGGATGCCCACTCTCTCCACTGTTATTCAACATAGTACTGGAGGTCCTAGCCATTGCAATCAGACAAAACAAAGACATACAAGGCATCCAGATTGGTAAAGAAGAAGTCAAATTGTCACTATTTGCAGATGACATGATATTTTACATAAAAACCCTAAAGACTCCACTTCAAAACTACTAGAATATCTGACTTCAGCAAAGTTGCAGGATACAAAATTAACACACAGAAATCTGTTGCTTTCCTATACACTAACAATGAACTAACAGAAAGAGAAATCAGAAAAACAATTCCATTTACAACTGCATCAAAAAATAAAATACCTAGGAATAAAGCTAACAAAGGAAGCAAAAGACCTATACTCTGAAAACTACAAGACACTTCTAAGAGAAATTAAAGAGGACACTAACAAATGGAAATTCATCCCATGCCCTTGGCTAGGAAGAATAAATATTGTCAAAATGGCTATACTACCTAAAGCAATCTACAGGTTCATTGCAATCCCTATCAAAATACCAAAAGCTTTTTTCAATGAACTGGAACAAATAATTCTAAAATTTATATGGAACCACCAAAGCCCCCGAATAGCCAAAGCAATCCTGAGAAGGAGGAAGAAAACAGGGGGAATTATGCTCAGTGAAATAAGCCAAGCCGAAAAAGACAAGTATCAAATGATTTCACTCATATGTGGAGTATAAGAACAAAGAAAAAATACTGAAGGAACAAAACAGCAGCAGACTCACAGAACCCAAGAACGGACTAATAGTTACCAAAGGGAAAGGGACTGCAGAAGATGGGTGGGAAGGGAGGGACAAGGGGGAAAAAGGGGCATTATGATTAGCAGATGTAATTTTGTGGGGGCACGGGGAGGGCTGTACAACTCAGAGAAGACAAATAGTGATTCTACAGCATCTCACTACACTGATGGACAGTGACTGTAATGGGGTTGGTGGGGGGACCTGATGAAGGGGTAGTTTAATAAGCATAATATTGCACATGTAATTGTAGATTAATGATACCAAAATAAATTATTTTAAAAAAGAAGAAAAAAAAAGACTTATGCACCCCTATGTTTATTGCAGCAGTATTTACAATAGCCAAGATATAGATGCAACCAAAGTATCCATTAGTAGATGAATGTATAAAGAAGATGTGGTACATATACGCAATGGAATGTTATTCAGCCATAAGAAAGAAACAAATCCTACCATTTGCAACAACATGGATGGAGCTGGAAGATATTATGCTCAGTAAAATAAGCCAGGTGGAGAAAGACAAGTGCCAAATGATTTCCCTCATTTGTGAAGTATAACAGCAAAGCAAAACTGAAGGAACAAAACAGCAGCAGACTCACAGACTCCAAGAAGGCACTAGTGGTTACCAAAGGGGAGGTGTATGGGAGTGCGGGTGGGGAGGGAGGGAGAAGGGGATTGAGGGGTGTTATGATTAGTGCACATGGTTTGGGGGGGATCATGAGGAAGGCAGTGTAGTACAGAGAAGGCAAGTAATGACTCTGTGACATCTTACTACACTGATGGACAGTGACTACAATGGGATATGGGAGGGGGACTCAATAATATGGATGAATGTAGTAACCACATTGTTTTTCATGTGAAACCTTCATAAGAGTGTATATCAATAACACCCTAAGAAAAAAATTTTTTTAAAATCTGATGAGTTCTTTCAATGCTATTTTTAAATGACAGTTGAATATTTCAAGAGAAATTACATTAAGTCCTAATCTGTCTTAACATTTTATATGTAATATGTAAATATGATCATCTATGTGCATTAGGAATACACAAATATATAGAAATAGAAGGTCAGATGAAGATTAAACATTTTTAAGTGTTTTGCTAATCATGATGACTGCGTGCTATCATCAGTTAACAGATCAATATATCCTTAGGTCAAGGTTCATTGTACTGATAGTGGCTCTTCTTGATTTTTTTTTCGGGGGGTGGACTTTTTTCATGATTGGATCATTGTATTTACCTGGTAATGTTCCTGATGGAGTTCATTGCAGTGTTCTTTTCCTCTTTGCTTGTTTTTGCATTATCGATATTAGCTTCAATCAGCAGTTTCTCTGTAAAAATCTTTTAAAGCTACTCATGTACTTTATGAAGGTTAATTTAGTGAAACCTGGTGGATAATACATTTCATGAAGGGAGTGCATGTAAAGTAGAATTGTAGCAATTTGCTGAAAAGTCCCTTTGTTCTCCCTCTTGGGGAGTGAACTCCCTCTTTCCCCTGAGGAAACCTTACTTACCATAAATTCTCTGACCACGTGGTATTCATTGAGTGAGGGAAAACCCCACTGTCAATCCATTTTTAAATATTAGTGAAATGGAATTCCTTTTTATTAAATATGAAAACAAATATACTTTTAAATGTTTTCTCTTCTCACTCCAGTGAATGGTCTTGCACATTCTGTGTATCCCATTTAGAGGACCACCATGTTAGAAAATGAGTCTATTCTTTGATAACCAAATCTTTAAAAAGAAAAATGGCAAATATGACCAGTAATAGTGAAAAGAAAGAAGTATGAAGGAAAAGTAGTACTCAGTTTGTTTCTACTGAAGTATTTCTACATAGCCCCTAATCAAGTGGGTCTAGGCAATGTCCTCTCTCAAGTTAAACAGATATACATTAAAAGGCAGACTGTGCATTTCTTTTAAAACCCAGGATAAAGCATCTTCCTTTCCATGTGCTCACTAAGGTTTACATTTGATTGAAACAGTAAGTGGATGACTTTAAATACACCCAATTGTATACTAAATTTTGCTTGTCTCTACTGCTTCTATCATGTCAATATGCTGCAACCTCTTCTTCTCCCTTTTCATTTTCATCTGATTTGTTTCTTCAACCATATTATCCCTCTGCATGGATAAATTCCTGTTCTTTCCATGTTTTTGTCTTTGTATACATTTTTCTATGCAACTTGTCTCCTGAAGACCTCATGCTACTTTCAAAAAATGCCTGAATCTGTTTCACTAGGTAGATCAAAACAGATTCCCTTCAAAGTACAGGTATCCAGTAAAACTAATATACTTATTGTAACTCTATAGGGGAAAATATGTTCCTGCCCCAGAAAAAATAACCTTTGAAGCTGAAATCAGTCAAAGGGAGAAATAAAGTCAGGGAAACCTGTTTATACAAGCAGTTGTCTACTTCTCGCCCGTGTCCAAAGACCCCAAAAATCCCTCTCTGGTCTAGGTGCCAGATCATTCTCCACCCCCCTTCTAATCACATATTGATATGGAGATGGACTACTTATCTCCATCCCTTGGAAACACCTATTGATATGAAGATGCATTAAGGCCAGGCCAGAGATTCTAGAAATACTGCAAATTTACCCACAGCCCACTCCTTGAGAAATCTCGCCTCACAATCCACTCGCTCCCCATCTTCTGCAATGGCCTCTGTGTGAGAAAACTGGAGCATTGTAATGAGACTAATAACCTACAATAACAACAGCAATAAAAGCATGATAATCCTCAAGCCAGAGGATTCAGCTAGGTTCAAAGTGCTATGCAGATTAAGGCCATAGCTCCCCCATTCCACAGGAGGCTGGTAGCTGAACACGTGGGGAGTTCAGTGCACTCATCATGCGGCAGCTGCAGCCAGGGGGCAGGTCCAGGCCACAGGGACTGTACAAGAAAATAACCTGAAGGGTGGTAAGATGTATGTTTTAATGACACCAGCATAGGTAAATCTTGTCAGTCAGGTAGGATGCATGCAAGAGAGTGGTCCTGTGATAGGACAGTGGCAGGAATGGGATCTCTTCCTTGTCTAGTACACCAGACCTTCACTCCCCCTTCCTATGGGAGTTAAAGATGGGTCAATATATAGGCCTATGGGAGGTACATGCACTGGCCATAAAGATAAAACAAAACTTCCCTGTAAGATGCTCTTACCTCCTGGCTGTTTTAGTTATACTACCTTAATCTTTGGGGGCCATTCTGCTGTTACTCCAGGAACACACAGAGGCCAGCTTCCAGGCTTGTTCACCAAGGTACCAGAAGGGCCAGCCATTTCTGGTCCATGTGTCAGAATGTCAAGGGCCACATCCACTCAACAGTGTCTGCAGGGTTTAACACAGTTGGGGCTGGCAGCAGGATGTTGCTCTGCTGGCCATACCCTGGCTTCAATAACTCCTCTTTGGTTTGCACATACAATTATATAGGAGAGGGAGCATTATGTGTTAGTATGTTCACAGAGCTCAAGACTCCTTTTTGGGGCTTCTCATTCAAACACCGTAGCACTGTCCATAAGCGAACTGACCAGCTCTGCAGACTATTGGTGTACGACTTCAGGCCAGATTTCAACAAACCATTATACCTTTCTATCATGCCTGCCCCAGTAGGGTTATATGGTACATGAAACTTCCACTTTATCCCTAATTGCTGCACTCATTCTTGTAACACATGCCCGGTAAAGTGGGTGCCTTGATCATTCTAAATCATCTGCAGCCCACCATGGCTGCAAAGAGATGCTCTAGGCCCCTTTTGGTCATTTACTGATCTGTACAGTGTGCAGGAAAAGCAACCAATAGGCCAGTAGCTATGTCCACACAGTCATGGCATACCAATACCCTTCTTATATGGGCAGAGGTCTAAAACAGTCTATCTGCCACCTGACAAGGGGTATTGTCCCCCCTACTATTGTCCCATGTTGCTGTAGGTCTCGGTGTGAGTCCCTCTTAGAGCACCCAAGGCACTCCTTCTGGCTCTGCTGACTTCTTCCAAGGTCAACATCAAGCCCCACCAAGAGGCTATAGCCCACAGTATATTTCCCTCCTGTACAACAAATGCTATGATAACCATTGGGCTACGTGAGAGGCAGGCTTTCCTTCTAGCCAGCGCACCTGAGCCAATGTGTCTGCTTCATCATTCCCTGGGGATGCCAAACGCAAACAGCCAATCACATGACATACAGTAGCTGTCTTATTCTGACCAGAGGCCCATAGGTCTTGCCACAACTCTTGCCCCCAAAGAGGATGGTGACAAACCATACAGTTGGCATGGTACCATGTTGGTAGCCACAGGGTCAAGCCCCGATAGATGGCTCAGCTGTCAGTGCAGACAACTATAGGGCAGGGCTCCTGGGTGATCACGAGCCATACTGCCCACAACTCAGCCCACTAGCTGCTCTTACCCTCTCTGTTTTCCATCCATATTGTCTTAGCCCTATGGAAAGCCACAGCACCCCACTTCGGGGTCTGCCCACTACTGGAGCCATCTGTATACCAAGCATCTTCGGGTATAGGGGCTTTTCCCTCCTGATAAGGACTCTTGTCTACAAATGGCTCAAAAACAAGTTCCTACTGCTTTCCATCTGTATATGTCACTGGTCCCAATAGGCATAGAAGTTCTCCACCTAAGGAGCTAGTGGAGAGGGCACTACGCTGCTGTAAATATGCACCCCATTTGGCCAGTGTGGATGTCAGGTCCAGTCTCACACCCACCCTGTGATGGGATAGGTGGTTATTATCTTGATCAGAACTGTTCCAGTGATGGGCTCCGTAGCCAGCAAGGTGTGCTACACAGCAGCCAATTGCTTCTCTATCAAGGTGTACTGGACCTCTGCCTCTTTGCATAGTTGTGACCAGAATCCAATAGGTTGGAGGGTCCATTCAAGATTCTGCCAAAGGCCCTATCCATAACCATCTTTTGTTACATGAGCATCTAGCTCACAGGGCCTTGATGAGTCCATTACTCTCAAGGCTCATATGTCCTTGACTTCTCGCTTAGCAATAGTAAAAGCAGCTACACATGTTTCATCTCAGTCTCACCTGATGCCCTTTCACACCATTGGTGTATGGTCTCCAAAATTTATGCCAGCTGTGGGATAAACACTCTCCAGTAGCCAAAAATACCCCAAAACTCTTGTATTACTGCCACAGTGGTAAGGGTAAGGAAAGCCTGGACCTTGTCTATGACTGTTTCTGGGATAACTAGTTTTACCCGACCAGACAACCCCTAAGAATTTTACAGACAAACCAGGTCCCTGAACCTTGGTGCTGTTCACAGCCCATCCTTTCTCCTGTAGATGTTGCATCAGTCTAGGAACTGCCCCTTCTAAATTTGCAGGAGAATCAGACATGAGCATAATATCATCAATGTAATGATATAGCCACAACGTTTGTCGTTTCTTCCATATGGCCAAGTCCTGGGCAACAAGTCCATGACAGATGGTGGGACTGTGGAGGTATCCCTGTGGAAGGACAGTGAATGTCCACTGCCCACCTTCCCACATGAAGGCAAACTGTTTCTGACTTTCCTGTGCTATGTCAATAGAGAAGAAAGCATTAGCAAGATCTTCAACATAATGGTACGTCCCCAGTTCATGAATGAGTGTGCCCATAAGGGCTGCTATAGAGGGGACAGGTGCATGCAAAGGGGTGTGACTTTTTTCAATTCCCTGTAGTCTACAGTCATATGCCAGGAACTGTCTGGCTTTTTCACTGGCCACACTGGGGAATTAAAAGGCTATGAGTGTGCTCTATGATGCCCACCATCTCCAACTCCTGTAGAGTTTCTCCAATTTCCTTGTGCCACTCAGGCAATTTATACTGCTTAATATTTGTCACCCACCAAGGTACAGGCAGAGCTACAGGTGGGTGCTTGGCATGACCCTCAGAACTGCCTTTACCACATGTATCCTCAGTCTGAACTCACCTGCAGTGACCTATAACCACAGGCCCTGCAGAGTATCTACCCCCAAAATATATTCAGGGATGGGAGAAATGTACATGGTATACTCCTTTGGGTGTAAACACCCTATCTCCAATGGGATTTGGGCTTTCTTCACTCTAATTGCCTTACTGCCATAGCCATCTATCACAGCAGGGGTCCTGGGAAAACACTCATGGTTGCCATAAACCAGAGAACACTCAGCTCCTGTGTCCACCAGTGCCAGGACACGTTGTACATTCACAGGGTACCAATGAATTGCTTATTCTACATGTGGCCTCTGGTCCCCACCGCATCCCCCAAGGTGGGGACCTTGACACCTGCCCCCCCTCAGTGGAACCACGATGCCCAATCATCCTCCTGTGGGAATGAGGGCCAAGGTGTATCCTGAGTACTTTCCCTCAGAAGTTTTGCAGGGATGCAGGCCCGGCATGAGGATTTGTCTCCAGTTTCCGTATCCTGGGCCTCAGTGGCTGAAACTGCTGCTCTGGCTTTAATTGTTGCCACAGTCCTAACAAGATCCTATTGGGCTGCCCATCAAGTTTTCCTTTCACTACCCTGGCCTTTATCAAATCAACCCACATCTGGGTCCTCGAGACCTTCATGGGGCCTTTTGCACCTCTCCTATCAGTTGTCACCCATACTTCCCTCCATGCCCTTATTGTTTCAACCTCCCCCAGGTCTGCTAAAGTATGAGTAGCCTCACTTATGGGTTGCCCTATGTGGGGGGCAAGAGTAGTCACTAGGGACCCAAAGAGAGATGTGGGAGCTGTATGCAGCACCAGGTTTCTCATTCCTATGATGAACAACTCCTCATTGGAGCCCTGGGAGTCCATATTGTAGATGATATTTTTCATGCCCAATTCCCACAATACCTGTTGGAGCTCTACATACATTTTCCAGCTAGTGGGTAAATATGGTAAATCACCCTAATTAGGCTGAACTGCCCTGATAGCAGCTGTCAGCCATTCTAGAAATGTCTGATTCCCTGAGGCATGATGGGCACTTTGCAACCACTGCCAGAGGAAAGGGTGAGTCATCAGAGAAGCCAGTCTACTCATTTCAGGACCCGACATAACAATGTTTTCTACCCCTATATCCCAGAGACATAAAAGCCATGTAGGCAGAGATTCCAATGGCTTCTGCCTATACCAGAAGCTCATGTCCACCAGCTCATCCTGGGTATAAGGGCAGAGCATGGAGTGCTCCACAACCTGGGGAGGGGGTGGCTCCTTCCCCTAAGGATTCCACAGTTGTTTCATTTTTACTTTTTAAATTACAGATGGATGGGCATTTAATACTGGAGAGGCTGGTGCCTCGGGCGGTGGTCTCAGCAGTAGATTGGCCCTTGGCCCTGCCCCCTCATCTTCTCTCCTACCCTGGCTCCTCCACCATCTCCAGGGCTGAAGGCACTGCTCTTTCTTCCCCTCTCCTCCCCTGTGGCCTCCTGCAATGAGGATTCTCCTGCTGCCTCCTCCCTCCCTTGCTGCTAACATATCTTCCAGGAGTGCAACCTGTCTTCTCAATATCTGTCTGTCTTTCTTAAGGGCATCCCATAGGTCATCGTCCAGCTCATGCAAGCGATGCTGAAGTGTCTCTCTCTCCTCAATAACCAATTCCAATACCTCGAGAAACAAACATCCCACAGTCCTGGCTGTTACATGGCCACTCAGGGCCTCTAAACAGTCGTCTATATCACAGAGGGCTATTTCCACAGTTTCCAGTGTCTCCACCCTTCCTTATTTCTGGAGAAGGGCCCACCCATCTAGGAGGTACTTTACCCTAGACTAATTCCCTACTACAGGCTCCTGAAGTGGAATTCCCACAGATGGGGGGTTCCTGGGTGAAGCCACACCCTCCACGACTGCCGGAAGTAAGGGTGAGTTGTCACCCCCACCATAGCAGCCACTGGGTTCTCCCCACCATCCACATGGGGGGTTCCAGGTATCACCCAAGCACTGCACCCATGAAGACAGATTGAGGGTTCAGAGGTCCTGCCAACTACCACCAGGTGTAACTCTGGGGGAAAATATGTTCCCAGCCCGGGAAAATTACCTTTGAAGCTGAAATCAGTCAAAGGGAAAAATAAAGTGGGAGAAACCAGTGTATTGCTTACAAGCTGTTGTTTACTTCTGCTCCCCTAAGTCTCTTGCAACCTGGCTACAGAAGGAACTCACCAAGCCTCTTTGATCTCCATGCTCACTCGCTCTCCCCCACCTAGTATTCACCTATTGATATGGAGATGGACTGCTTCTCTCCACCACGTGGAAACACCTGTTAATATGGAGATGCACTAAGGTCAGGTGAGATATTCTAGAAATATTGCAATTTTACCCACACTCATTGTTTCCTGTTTTTCATGAAATATTACACACCATACTTTAGATCTTTAAGAATCCCTACTGTTTCCTTCAAGCATGATTAGGGAGAGTTCTGAGAAGAGATCCAAAAGGATAATTTTTATGGCACACTATAGTACCCATCACATATGACACAATAGGTAAGGTAATACAGTCGTTACTGTGGACCGTAGAGTCAGACCTGGATTCAAAATCTAACTGTGGAATTACTGGCTGTGCCATCTTAGATTTTGTTACTTCATTACGGACTTGCCCTACATACGAAATGGAGCTAATAATGCTTTTACATATAAATATCCACAGTGCTTATTTATGAGGCTAGAAAACACATAATTATGTAATTTGATCATGTATTTTAAGAATAAAAATCACACTTAATTGGCTCTAGTCCAAATAATGGCAATAGCTAAAATGAGAGTGGCTTGTATGCTTTACAGCTCCTAAGAAATTCAGCCAATAATTTTCAAATTAACAAAATGTAAGGAAAACTTCATGCCTTGCTTCCAGCAAAAATTAGGATGGATAAGAAAAACCTACTTTTCTTAATGTTTTTATGTTGTTGTTATGTAAGTAGGTTATAGTATGTTAATGTTGGAGTGGAGCCAACTTGGTTGTGTAGATTAACAGAAAACATTCTCCTTTGGGCTCAGAGTACTACAGTCTCCGCAGGCCACAGGAGATACAGAGACTGCTAAGCTGCAAAACACATAGGTAGAGCTGCAATTCCACAGAGCAACTGGTTGAAGTCCAGGCTAATTGATCAGAGAGTGAAACTACTGTTATTCTTTACTATAAATGTTATCAAGCACTGAACTTTCCATCTTTTCTCTAGCTAACCCAGCAAATGAGTCTACACATTGCTGTTCAGGTTATGTTTCTTGAGTGAGCTTTGGCAGTTTTTCTTTTTTATGGACATTGTCAATTCCATCAAGCATATTCACTGGCATAAAGTTATTTGTAAAATGCCCCTAATTATTTGCTTTAATGTCTCTGGGATCTGTAGTGATCTCTTCTTTCATCACTAATATTCCTAATTTATGTCCTTCTACTCTCATTAGTGTAGCTGGGGGGGTCAATCTTTTTAGCTGCATCCCACCAATTTTGATAATTTTAATTTTACTCAGTTAAAAATCTTTTCTAATTTCCTTAGACTTTCTTTTTGAGCAAGGGGTATTTAGAAGCATGCTATCCAATTTCCAAATATCTGTGGATTTTTCAGATGTTATTTTTAGTCTAATTTCTTTGTGGCCTGAGAATATACTTTGCATGAATTTAATCCTCTAAAGTATGGTTTATGGCCCCAAACATAGCCTGTCATGTTGCAAATGTTCCATGTGCACTTGAAAAGAATGTTCTACTGTTTTGGGGCAGAGTGGTCTGTAAGTATTACATCAAGATAGTAGATGGTGCTGCTCAAAGTCCTTTATAGCTTTGTTAATTTTCTCTGTTCTATCAATTGATGAGAAAAGTATTGAAATCTCCAACTATAATTGTGGATTTGCCTATTTCTCCTTTTGTTCTATTTGTTTTTGGTTCCTCTATTTCGAAGCTATGTGCATGTATATTTGATTTTTATGTCTTCTAAGTGAACTGGCTCTTCTATTATGAAGTGCCCCCTTATAATATCCTTTATCCTAAAACCTGTTTTTTCAATATTCTTTTCACTATTTTGCATTATTTATCTTTTCTATCCTTTTACTGTCAAAAAGGGATTTCCATGTGAATAGCTTATAGCTGAGTGTTGCTTTATTGCCCAAGGTGAAAGTCTATCAGTTGGAATTTTTTGGAGCTTAAATTTTAGATCATTTACAAATGGCTTCCTTATCTTCTTTTGCATAGTCTCTTTATGACTCCATTTTACAACATTCCATTTACCACTGCCAGCTTATTCGGCATCCCTCTGTCTTATTTATTCACTGATTTCTCAAGTTTATAAGCAAGAAAATTTACAAAGAAAAAAACTCTTTGGAGTTTTTTATTAGTTTTGTTATTCAAGCAAATATATTACCCCTCTTCAACAAGCTGAGTTTTCAGTTTTGACTTTGAGATTAATTAAAAATTTAAAAATTAAACGTTGTGAAGAGAATGTCTAGTTTGTTAGGAATCCAGAAAAAAATGTCAAACTTTTTCACAACATGGGAACAATGAAGCTAAGGCAAGAATAAAAAAATAACACAATTAAGAAAATGAACGTAATACATGGATATGTCAACAAGGCTGGACAGCAAGTATTTTATAGCATAATGTAGGTCCCTCAAAACCACTTGCAGAGGATGGTAAAAGCAGCAAGGCCAATTCCCATTTAAAAACCTCTCCTAGTACAACCATGTTCTTTGCAGCATTATTCACAAGAGCTAAAATGTGGAAGCAACCAAAGTGTCCACTGATGGATTAATGGATAAGCAAAATGTGTTATGCACATACAATGGAATATAGTTTTAAAAAGAAAGGAAATTCTGACACATGCTACATGGGTAACCTTGAGGACATTATGCTAAGTGAAACAAGCCAGTCAAAAAGAGGCAAATAGTGTATGATTCCACTTATTTGCAGTACATTTGAGTAGTCAAAATCATCAAGACAGGAACTAGAATAGTGGTTTCCAGGGGCTGGGAGAAAGAGGAGCTAAGGGAGTTGTTATTTAATGGGCATTGTTTCAGTTTTGGAAGATGAATGGTTAGAAGGTTGCATATAGTGAATGTATTTAATACCACTGATTGTACACTTGGAAACAGTTAAGATGGTAAACTTCTTTCACAATTAAGAAAGTTAAAAAAAAAACAACTAAAATCCAAAACCTGTTGGAAAAAATCCACTTGTTCATATATAGGCTGGCTATCTGCTGTATGTAAAATACACTACTGCTGGTAAGCAACTTTCCATGGATTCCAAACCAAATCTGATATGACTTAAGACATTTTTTTTAAAAGAATGACAAAAAACATACTGGCATATGTATTTTTACTTTATTAAATCCCACTAATATTCTTTAAAGGACAAACATGCAGGTAAGTAGGCTACAGTAAAGAAGTCTTATTTTTATAAGAGAGTTGGGAAGCCACTAACTCAGATAGTTCCAGGAATTATCTTCAGTGGTGCTTCTTATCTTTATTCTGGGACTCCAGGTAATATTCAACCCCTACAGCTACCACAAATGCAGCAAATCCCCATTTGAATCCTTTTAATAGTGCACCAACAAAGGAAACATTGTTTGAAAAGCCACCCATGTATCTCCAAGCTTCATTGCTAGAGGAAAAAAGGGAAAAAATCATAAAATTATAATCACACACAACTTTTATACATTCATTGAGTAAAATATAATTAATTTTCACCTTTATAACAAACTTAAAGTCTGTTAGATAAGATAATCAAAGTGGATCCAAATAGGAATCTTTATGTGACTAGATAATTAGGTCTATATGCCTACATTTCACATATACAATAGAAAACATTTGATGATTTCACATTTCACAGTCATAATACTTAGGATTTTATAAAATTCTCAAATGGAAGACTCATTTTGGCCTATGCCTATCCATCACGGGTCCGGGTGTGGCTTTGCCAACCCTAGTCATTACAGCATCATGGAAAGAGAAAGTTAGAGACTTGGGTATTAACATTTGCTCTGTCATTTGTACTAGATTCACAACCTTTTGGGATGGGCAAGCAATTTAACCTGTCAGGGCCTGATTCTCCTTCTACTCAATGGTTATTACTACCTACCTTTTAGTATTGTTATAAAGATAAACAGGAAAAAGATGGTGGTGTGAGAAGTCAGGCAGAAACCTCCTCCCAAAACCACATATAACACAAAAATACAGCAAAAAGAACTAATCTTGAAAGAGCAACCGGAAAGAAGATTGCAACAGACAGCCTACATCTGGGGAAAAAAGAAGACCTCACAGAAAAGAGTAAATTAGCAAAGCCATGATCCAGTGTCCTCCCACCCCAGGACCCAAGCCGTCCTCCCACCCCAGCTCACCAGCAGAAGGAAAAGAAATGGAGCGGGGAGTAGAAGCCCAGGACTGCTAAACAACCACCCCTGGATATCTGCTTCTGGAGCACGATCCCACATTACATGGTGCTCTGGGGATTGGAGAGGTTGGAAAGCAAAGATAGGCAGAATACTCAGAGAGACAAGAGATTCCAGCTCTGGTGGAGAACAGGTACCCATAACCAGTCGTTCTGGGACAAAAGAAAGGCAGGCACTTTGAAAGACTTCCCAACAGAGAGATGGGTACTAAAGGGGCAAGGACAGAGCTTACTGCTCAGAGAAAGGGCAGGAGAACAAAATCATCCCAGCACACTCAGCCCAGCACATTAGGAACTTTCAGGGGCTTCAGGTGATCCATCCCACTGGCTGGCAATGCAGCACCAAGGCCACCAACTGCAATATGCAGCCTGCCACTCCTTCCTCCCGCTGGCACCAGTTCGCAAAAACTGTTGTCCCTGACATCATGCCAGGCCAGCTGGTGAGTGCCCCACCTAGAGCAGCTACAAGGGCTTAACAGAGAAGCTCCTCCCTGTGCTCTCAGCCCATTGGCCCTGGCAGTGGAGGCAAGCACTGCAGCTGGGAAGCAGGAAAGAGCTCTTTCCTTCTGGCAAGCGCTGGAGCCACTGGCCTGTGAACCCCCTCATCGCTCCAGATGCTGGGCAGCTCAAGACAGTAGAGCTTCTGGGCACTAGAGGGCACTGCCTACACAAAGTTATTATTCCATAGTAATCATTAGAAATATGAAACAGCAAAAGAATCTTGTACAAACCAAAATCCCTCAAATACCAGAAAGAGGGCTAAGTGAAACTGAAATCACCAATCTTCTTGATAAAGATTCCAAAATAAAAATCATAAACATGCTCATGGAGCTACAGAAAAATATTCAAGACCTCAGGGAGGACTTCAAGAAAGAGACAGAAACTTTGAAAAATACAATACCTGAAATGAAACATACAATGGAGGATTTAAAAGCAGATTAGATAAGGTAGAGGAGACGGTAAATGAAATAGAAATTAGAGAACAGGAATACAAAGAAGCTGAGGCACAGAGAGAAAAAATGATTTCTAGGAATGAAAAAATGATAAGAGAACTGTATAACCAATCCAAATGGAACAATATTCGCAGTATAGCAGTACCAGAAGAAGAAGAAGAGAGAAAAAGGGTCAGAAAGTCTCTTTGAAGAAATAATTGCTGTAAGTTTGCCCAATCTGGGGAAGGAAAGTCTCTCAGGCCATGGACGTACACAGATCTCCCAGCACAAGGGACCCAAGGAAGACAACACCAGGACATATAATAATTAAAACGGCAAAGCTCAGGGTCAAGGACAGAGTATTAAAAGCAGCCAGAGAGAGAAAAAAGATCACCTACAAAGGAAAACCCATCAGGCTATTGTCAGATTTCTCAGCAGAAACCTTACAGGCCAAAAGGGAGTAGCATGATATATTTAATGCAATGAAACAGAGGGCATCAAACCAAGAATAATCTACCTGACAAGATTATCATTTAAATTTGAAGGAGGGATTAAACAATTTCCAGATAAGCTATATACAACAAACCCACAGCCAATATCAGACTTATTAATGAAAAGCTGAAAGCTTTTCCTCTAAGATCAGGAACAAGAAAAGGATGTCCACTCTCACCACTTTTATTCAACATAGTACTGGAGGTCCTAGCTACGGCAATCAAACAACAAAGAAAAGGCATCCAGATTGGTAAGGAAGAAGTTAAACTGTCACTGTTTGCAGATAACATGATATTATACATAAAAATCCCTAAGGAATCCACCCCCAAACTACTAGAACTAATAACTGAATTGAGCAAAGTTGCAGCATACAAAATCAATACACAGAGATCTGTTGCATTCCTATATACTAATGAGGAATTGGAAGAAAGAGAAATCAGGAAAAAAATTCCACTTACAATTGTATCAAAAAGAACAAAATACCTAAGAATAAACCTAACCAAGGAGGTGAAAGATATATACCCTGAAAACTATAAGACACTCATGAGAGAAATTAAAGACATCAATAAATGGAAATCTGAAGACACTTCTCCAAAGAAGAAATTCAGATGGCCAAAAGGCATATAAAAGATCCTCCACATCGCTAATTATCAGGGAAATGCAAATTAAAACCACAATGAGGTATCACCTCACACCAGTTAGGAGGGCCAACAACCAAAATACAAGGAACAACAAATGCTAGTGAGGATGCGGAGAAAGAGAACCCTCCTACACAGTTGGTGGGAATGTAAATTAGTTCAATCATTATGGAAAGCAATATGGAGGTTCCTCAGAAAACTAAAAATAGAAATGCCAGTTGACCCAGGAATTCCACTCCTAGGAATTTACCCAAAGAAAAAACAAGATCCTAGATTCAAAAGGACATATGCACCCCTACGTTATGAAAGAAACCTAAGTGTCCATCAGTAGGTGAATGGATAAAGAAGATGTGGTACATATAGACAATGGAATATTATTCAGCCATAAGAAGAAAAAAATCCTACCATTTGCAACAACATGAACAGAGCTAGAGGGTATTATGCTCAGTGATATAAGCCAGGTGGAGAAAGACAAGTACCAAATGATTTCACTCTTGTGGAGTATAACAACAAAGCAAAACTGAAGGAACAAAATAGCAGCAGCCTCACAGACTCCAAGAAGAGACTAGCAGTTACTGAAGGGAAGTGGATGGGGAGGGTGGGAGAAGGGTTAAGGGCATTATTTTTGGCACACATGGTGTTTGGGGTGTCATGCGGAGGACAGTGTAGCACAGAGAAGATAAATAGTGATTCTATAGCATCTTACTATGCTGACTACAGTGACTACAATGGGGTGGGGGTGAATATTTGATAATATGGGTGAATGTAGTAACCACAATGTTGCACCTGTGTAACCTTAGTAAGATTGTGTATCAATGATGCCTTAATTAAAAAAAAGATAAACAATAATGTATATATTGATGTAACGACATATTTTGATAAATAATGATATATTTTGGCATGGAGAGTATGTAATACTTAACATTATTATTACTATTCAATAGGGTCACAGCTTTTCCCATCAGTAGGCTGTACTTTAGAAAACCGCTTCATGCTCTGGTAATTATTCTTCCTAGCACACTGAATAGCGAAGTAAACAAAAGTCAGACAGCTCTCATGAAAAAAGTCTTCTCTCACAGGCAGGAATAAGTGAGAGGAAAAAGTCACATTATGAAAAACAAAAATCACTTAATTCTAAAAATCTGACTTACTAGAAAATAGGAGAACTAATCAAATCTAATTCGGCTATGAAAATCAGATCAAGACATTAGAAGAAAACTAGAGTAATATCTCTCATGAACACTGATGGAAATATTCTCAACAAAATTTTAGAAAATTGAATCAGAATACATAAAAAGGATAATATATCATAATGAATCCAGGTTTACTTCAGGAATGCAAGATGGGTTTAATATCTGAAAATCAGTAAGCGTAATTAGTCATATTAACAAAATAAAAAACTGTATCTCAAAAGACGCAGGAAATGCATTAAAATTCAATAACTATTTTTTCTTTTTTTTTAAGTAAGTTTATTTTGATATCATTAATCTACAATTAAATGAGTAATATTATGGTGATTACACTACCCCCTTCATCAGGTTCCCCCCCTGAACCCCATTACAGTCACTGTCCATCAACGTAGTGAGATGCCATAGAGTCACTACTTGTCCTCTCTGGGTTGTACAGCCCTCCCCGTGCCCCCCCAACATTACATCTGCTAATCGCAATGTCCCTTCTTCCCCCTTGCCCCTCCCTTCCCACCCATCCTCCCCAGTCCCTTTCCTTTTGGTAACTATTAGTCCGTTCTTGGGTTCTGTGAGTCTCCTGCTGTTTTGTTCCTTCAGTTTTTTTTTTTCCTTAGTTCTTATACTCCACATATGAGTGAAATCATTTCGTACTTGTCTTTTTCAGCTTGGCTTATTTCACTGAGCATAATACCCTCTAGCTCCATCCATGTTGTTGCAAATGGTAGGATTTGTTCTTATGGCTGAATAATATTCCATTGTGTATATCTACCACATCTTCTTTATCCATTCATCTACTGATGGACACTTAGGTTGCTTCCATTTCTTGGCTATTGTAAATAGTGCTGCAATAAACATAGGGGTGCATCTGTCTTTTTCAAACTGGGCTGCTGCATTCTTAGGGTAAATTCCTAGGAGTGAAATTCCTGGGTCAAATGGTATTTCTATTTTTGAGTTTTTTGAGGAACCTCCATACTGCTTTCCACAATGGTTGAACTAATTTGCATTCCCACCAGCAGTGTAGGAGGGTTCCCTTTTCTCCATATCCTCGCCAACATTTGTTGTTGTTTGTGTTTTGGATGTTGGCCATCCTCACTGGTGTGAGGTGATATCTCATTGTGGTTTTAATCTGCATTTCTCTGATGATTAGCGATGTGGAGCATCTTTTCATGTGCCTGTTGGCCATCTGAATTTCTTCTTTAGAGAAGTGTCTATTCATGTCCTCTGCCCATTTCTTAATTGGATTATTTGCTTTTTGCTTGTTGAGGTGCGTGTCAATAACTATTAATAACAATAATTTACAATAATTTAAGAATAAAAGAGAAATCCTTCAACTTAATACAGGGCATCTATGACCACCCTACAACTAACATTATACTTAATGGTAAAAGACTGAATGCTTTCCCGCCAATTAGGAACAAGGCAAGGATGTCTGCTTGCACTATTTTTATTCAACATTATACAAACAGTGTTAGCCAGTGTAATAATACAAAAAATAAAAAGTTTGTAGGTTGAAAAGGAAGAAGTAATAGTCTTTGTATACAAAATGATCATCTATTAAATAAATTACTAGGAATTTGTAAAAAAAAACCTGCTATAATTAAAAAGTGAATTTAGCAAGGTAACAGAATATGAGGTCAATATATAAAACTTGATTGTATTTTATGTATTAGCAACATACAACTGGAAATTGAAGTATAAAAATACCATTTACAGTGGCATAAAAAATATGGAATAATTTGGGATAAATTTAGCAAAATATGTACAAGCCCTGTATATAAAGCAGTAAAATACTGCTGAGAAAATTAAAGAGGGTTTAAATTTTCCATGGTCTGGAAGACTCAATATTTTTAAGACAATTATCCTTTAGTGTTCTATAGAATCAATGTAATCCCAATTAAAATCCAAGCAGAGATTTTGTAGAAACTGAAATGTTCATTTTAAAATTTAAATGTAAAATGCAAAGAACCTAGAACAGCTAAAACAATAAAAAAAAAAGGTTGGAGATCTTATACTACATGATTTGAAGTCAGTGGTATTGGCATAAGGTTAGACATATTCACCAAGGAAACAGAATAGAATCCAGAAATAGACTACACATACTGTCAGTTAATTTTTGACAACAGTCTCAAGATAAATCAATGGGGGAAAGGTAATTTTTTAGTAAGTGGTGCTAGAATAACTATATGTCCATATGCAAAAATATTAACTTTAATCCTTACCTCACATGACATAAAAACTAACTCCTAATGGACATATCCCTAAATTTAAGGCTACTATAAAAACTTCTAGAAAAAAGCATAGGAGAAAATGATAGTATTCAAAAAACACAAGCTATAGAAGAAAAAGATGCTAAATTGGGACTTCATCAAAATTTAAAATTCTTTGAAAGACATAAAAAAATAAAAAGATAAGTTATACTTTGAGAAAAAAATTTGCATTTACTTGTATCTGATAAAGGACCTATATTAAAAATATACAGAAAACTCTTATGTAATTCAATAAAAGAAGACAAAGATACTGATAAATAAAATAGTCAAAAGATCTGAATATACATTGCACCAAAGAAAATGTACACGACAAGCGCAAGAAAAGATTCTCATGATCAATCTTCATGGAAATTCAAATAAAAACCACAAAGAGGCACTACTACCACATTCACTAGAATGGCTGAAATTAAAGACTGATAATACCAAGTACTGATGAGGACACTGAACACCTAAAATACCCATACATTTTTGGTGGAAATGCAAAATGGTACAGCCACTTTGGAAAAACAGTTTTGCAGTTTTTTATAAAAATAATCATATACTTATCATATGATCCAGAAATCTTACTCTTAGGTATTGATTCAAAAGAAATGAAAACATATTCACACAGACTTGTACCTGAAGAGTCACTGCAGCTTTACTCATAATAACCAAAAACTGGAAACAACCCAAATGGCCAACTGATGAAAAGTAAACAAAATGAGGTGTATGTGCACAATGGACTATCATTCAGCAATAAAAAAGGAAGAAACAACAGATATAAGTTAATGTGCATAAGTCTCAAAAGCATGAAACTAAATGCAGGTGGCCAGAACAAAAGACTACACCCTGTATGATTCCAACTGCATAAAATTCTAGAAAAGGCAAAACTATAGAGACAGAAAGCAGATTAATGGTTGCCAGGAACCAGGGCTGGGATAGTACTAAGTATAAAAGGAGAGAGGTAACTTTTTGAGATGACTGAAGTATTCTGTATCATTACTGTGGTGGTGGTCATGTAATTGCATACACTTGCCAAAACTCATGGAATTATACTCTTAAAATGGGTGAATTTTTACTTTATGTAAATGATATTTCAACAAAGCTTATTTTAAAACCTTAGTGTAAAAACACATTTTCAATGGGCTTTTAAAGGAAAATACATTGAAAATGAACATAGATGTTGGTTCTCTAGGATAAATTCTACCTAAATTATTTAATTATTCTTACCGGCCCCATGGATCCCTTAGCCCTCGTGCAGCCAGCTTCTTCTGGACAGTTTCTAATGGTGTCCCTTCAATCTTCCATTGTTTATAATCTGGAAGTTCCATTTTACTGTGACCATGTTCATGTCCATGTTCACTGGCCATGTCTATAGGAAAAGATTAACATAAGGGAGTAATATGCAGACTGTAGATATTAAAGGCCTAAGTTTAGCATTTAAGTTTTAAGGTTAAAACATTTCATGTTTTAAAAAGAGAACCTATATAAATACTTGAAAATTCTAAGTGAGATTTTATATAAACAGCATTTTATTTACAAGAACTAATGAATGTTCAGTTAGAAAATACACATACATACACAAAATTAGAAAAAATCAGCAATCCCACCACTCAGATATCATCATTTACTATTTCATTCCTTTCTTCATTGTAACAGGAAACATTTACAGTGCCCTATATGCCAGTGCACTAAAGTGCTTTTACATGTATTGGCTCCATTATTCCTAAAACAACTCTTTGAACTTAAATGATGATCATTATCCCCATTTTACAGCTTAGAGAAGGTAACTTTCTGAAAGTAACAAAACAGTTAATGGTATAGTTGGGTTTTGAACTTTGCAGTTTGGTTTCTGAGCCCTTGCTCCTAACTTCTACTGAGAAGTCTGATGATAGCCTGGTGGGTTTTCCTTTGCAGGTGATCTTTTTTCTCTCTTTGGCTGCTTTTAATACTCTGTCCTTGTCTTTGATCTTTGCCATTTTAATTATTGGCAGATCTGTGTTGGGAGATCTGTGGACTTCTGTGGTCTAAGAGACTATTTCCTTTCCCAGATTTGGGAAGTTTTCAGCAATTATTTCTTCAAAGACACTTTCTATCCCTTTTTCTCTTCTTCTGGTACCCCTATAATGCGAATATTGTTCCGTTTGGATTGATCACACCGTTCTCTTAATATTCATTCATTCCTAGAGATCCTTTTATCTCTCTCTGCCTCAGCTTCTCTGTATTCCTGTTCTCTGATTTCTGTTCCAGTAACAGTCTCTTCCACCTCATCCAGTCTGCTCTTAAATCCTCCCATTGTTTGTTTTATTTCTGCTATCTCCCTCCTGAATTCATCCCTTAGCTCTTGAATATTTTTCTGTAGCTCCACCAGCATGCTTGACTTTTATTTTGAATTCTTTTTCAGGAAGACTGGTGATTTCAGTCTCACCAAGCCCTCTCTCTGGTGTCTGAGGGATTTTGGATTGAACAAGGTTCTTCTGCCTTTTTATGGTGATGGGAGTGGTTGCCGGTGGTGGCGAGAATGTCAGCTGGGAGAACAAAGTCCCTTCCTGCTTGCCAGTTGCCTTGCCTGTCTCTGCTGTCTTTGCCGGTTAACTGCACACAGGGAGCAGCCTCTGGGTTAATCCCTTAAGCTGCTGTGGGTGGGGTGGCCCTCGGGATGGCCTAGGGCACCGGTGGGGGTTTCAGGCAAGTGGCACGAGTTTTGTCATGAGAACAAAGCCCCTTTGTGCCTCCTGAACTCTGCACTGGTCTCCGCTGTCTGTGCCGGTCAACCATGCGCAGGGAGCTGCCTCTGGGTCTGGGCTGGTTAGCCACGCGCAGGGAGAAGCCTCTGTGCTAAGTTGTGTGGTTGCTGTAGGCAGGGCTGCTCCCTGGCTTTTCTGCAGCAATGGCAGGTCAGCCGGTTTGCTTGCAGTGCTGGTGGGGGGGAAGGAACAGCAGGCTGCTTATAGCTGTGAGGGGGTTTGGAGCTGCGTTGCCACCCACGGGGTTAGGGTGCCTGAAGTTCCTTAAAGTTCCCAGCCTGCTGGGCTGAGTGTGCCAGGATGATTTTGTCCACCTGTTAAACCCTTGTCCCTTTAAAACTTTTAAAGTGCCCGTTTTTCTTTTGTCCCAGGGCAGCCAGCTGTGGGAATCTGTTCGCAGTCTCAATCTCGGACCTTGCTTTTCCGCTCCTGCAATATCCAGTGCATCATGCAATCTGTGTCTGCGCTCCCAGGTTAGACCACCAGGGCTGGTTATTTAGAAGTCTTGTACTTCCACTCCCTCCCCACTCTGACTCCCTTCCTCCCGCTGGTGAGTTGGGGAGGGGGGAGTGCTCCAGTCCTGCCAGGTCATGGATTTGTATCCTACCCTTTTCCAAGAGATGTTGGGCTCTCACAGATGTAGCCTGGCTTGTGTACTGTATCTTCTGGTCACTCTTTTAAGAATAGTTGTATTTGCTGTATTTTCAAAATATATATGGTTTTGGAGGAGATTTCCACCGCCCTACTCATTCCACCATCTTGAGAATCCTCCCTTGCTCCTAACTTCTAAGCAATGCTGTTTCCTTCCTTTTAGTCTTTTTATAATGCATAAATATATGCAGAAGTGGTATATATACTTTCTTCAGATGATTCTTTTAAAATGCAGTATTATTGTTTGAATACATATGATCACATAAACTTCTATGAACTTTTTCTATAAAGATCCAGACAGTAAATATTTTAGGCTTTGCAGGCCAAGAGGTAAAATCAAGGATATTATGTAGGTACTTATACAACAAGAACAAAAACAAATTTCCACAAATATATTAGTGATAAAATTAAATATATAATAATAACTGAGTACAGTTTTTTGTAATATAGGCCCACTGATGAAAAAATGGGATCCCTCCCCGCTTTTTGGGGAATAACATTTTGTTTAACCAGGGCTCAAAGTTTAGTGTTCCTTAGTATCAAATTCATTGCAAATGTTTTGTCTGTAAAAACATACTGAGCTTGTGGCTGTATTTGGCCAGCTGCTAAACAAGACCAACAGAGACCTTAAGAGCCCCTTTTAATCGTACGTTTGCTTCCCTAGATAAAATGTCAATGGTTACACAGACTTCAGTTTTACTAGTGTTACTTTTATAGGTGATGTGAAAAATAAATTTCAGCTCAGTCCCCAGTAAATTGCTATGAATTTTAAATTAAGGGGATATGAATTAATAATGCTGTACTATAATTTATGTAAGGTTAGCAGTAGCAGTTTTATAATCACTCCTCTCTAGAAATAAAAACAAACTAAATAATTATTACCATTACGCCTGTATTTATAACTATGAACAAGCCCAATAATAAGGCAGAACACTTACACTGCATTTTAGAAAAGAGATATTAGGTAGTATATACTAAACATATGTGAAATGTTCATTCATTTATCAACAGTTTCCAGAATATGGGGGGGAAATTGTACATACTAATTCTGACAAATTAACCAATACTTAATAGTTATAGACATGTTAAAATATCACAAAACATTATGTTGAATATTTTCACATTTAAAAAATAAAATGAACACCAGCTGGAATGGCTAATATAAAAAGACAAGAAAAAACAAGTGTTGGCGAGGATATGGAGAAAAGCAAACTCTCATACACTCTGGTGGAATTGGAAATTGGTGAAGCCACTGTGGAAAGCAGTATGGATGTTTCTCAAAAAACTGAAAGAAGAAATACCACATGACCCAGCAATTCCATTTCTGGGAATTTACCTGAGGGAAACAAGATCGATAATCTGAAAAGAAACATGCATTTCTCTTTATTGCAGCATTATTTATAATAGACAAAATACCAAAACAGCCTAAATGTCCATCAATAGATGAATGGATAAGAAAAATATGATACATACATACAACAGAATATTACTCAGCCATAAAAAAGAATGGAATCTTGCCATTTGTGACAACATGGATGGACCTAGAGTATACTATGCTAAGTCAGACAGAGAAAGACAAATATTGCATGATTTCACTTTTATGTGGAATCTGAAAACAAAACAAACTAACAAGCAAAACTGAAATGCATTCATATATACAGAGAACAGACTGGTGGTTACCACAGACAGGGTAGTGGGGAGATGGGTGAAATTGGTAAAGTGGAAAAAAATTAGTGAAAATCTTTGGTATCTTGATCAGGGCAATAGTTCCAAGTGTACATATATGTCAAAATTCTTCAAGCTGTACACTAAGATTTGTGCATTTTACTGTATGTACCTCAATTAGAAAAATAAAAATAAAATGCGGAAGAATAGTGGGAGACTGCAGGAAAAAGAGAGAAGGAAAACCAATATCCACAAAACACAAGTTAAAACTGCAACAATCAAAACTTTGACTAAAACACTTCACCCATTTCATTATTATTTGGTGGATTCAGTTAAAGGAACAAAACTATGGTTTCAGATTTCAGAGTGACTTTTGAGATTCACTACATTATTACAAAAGAAAGGCTATTAGAAGTGTTTAATTAGAATGACAATGATAACCATATTTTCAAAAATAAATTTTTTAATAATGTTTCATTCCAAAATTGTTTAGAGACCCTTATTTTGGCAAATGTCTATTGTAGAATATTAACCCTAACTGAGTATCAATGTACTTGGGAAAGACTACAAAACATCAACATTTTTTGATAAAGTAGTTTGATTTTGAAAATAAAAACTGAAATATGACCACGGTATGAAGGCTATTTCAAAATTAAAATATTACTATTCCCAAAATATTAACTAATTTGGAAGATAAATTTTTGAAAGAAAACATGAAATTATACATACAATTTCTCCTAAACAAATTTCCTTTAATAAATTCAATGTGTTTTCTCTATTACCTAATTAAAATATTTCACAGAGGGCCCCTTCATAGGCATTTACTAAATAGAGTATTTCAATGACTTTTCAAAAAGAACAGAAAATTGAACACAATTTCAAAGGAAATTTTAATTTTCTTTTTAAAATTATTTCTACTTCAGAATACCCATATAAATCAAACAAACCTGGTCACTTGAATGAAGAGTTTGGAATTCTACTGAAGTGAAGACTTTGGTGCTGTACAGATCTGCCATCAAATCTTGGATGCACCATAAACAGCTGTTAATTCCTGGGCAAATCATTTAATTTCTCTGAACTTGAGTTTCTTCACATAACATAAGGATAAAACTTACCTTGCAAGACTATAAGAACTGGGGAAAACACATTGTGATGTGTGTTCCACTTTCACACCCAGGTGGTGAGAATGTGATTAAGCACAACCATTCTGAAAAACTGTTTGGCACGACCTAGAAAAGTTGAACATTGAGTATCTTGTGGTCTAGCGGTTCTACTCCTAGGTGTATATACTCTAGATATGCACTGTCCAATACAGTAGCCACTAGCACTTAAATTTGGCTACTGTAATGTGGGAACTAGGGTTTTTATTTCATTTTAATTATTTTAAATTTCAAAACAGATTCTCAAGTCAGTTACTGGGAACTTTTAAGTGTGTTTGGAACAATTTGGTTATATGGATCTACCTTAAGAAAAACTGTTGAGGGAGTTCCGGGAAGATGGCAGCGTGAGCAGGGCGACGGAAATATCCTCCCAAAACCATATATATCTATGAAAATACATCAAATACAACTATTCCTAAAAGAGAGACCAGAATATACAGGACAGCGCACAGCCTGCATCTGCACCTGAGAGGACTCGGCACCCTGCGAGGTGGGTAAGATACGGAGCCACGTCCCGGCGGGACATGACCACTCCCCCACCCCAGCGCACTGGCGGGAGGAGAGGACTCAGAGCCGGGAGGGAGTGGAAGCACAGGCCCGCGAAATAACCAGCCCTGGTGATCTGCGCCGGGAGCACTGACACACATCGTGCGGTGTATCGAATACTGGAGAGGCAGAAGGTGCAGGTTTTGAGCTGGGGACACGCCCGGGTCCTTGCAGCAGGCTCCCCGGGACAAAAGAAAAGCACACGCTTTTTTTTTGGTGGTCTGAAAGAGGCAAGGGCCAAGGATCGTCCCACCACACTTGGCCCAGCAGGCTGGGAGTCCTGAGCAATTTCGAACCGCATGGCTGGTGACTGGGAAAAAGTAGCCACACTGAAACTTCACACAGAGAACAACAGCCTTTCATTCGTTCCCGCCCTGGCCAGAGCTACAAATGGCCATGTGGAGCTGCGCGGCCATGGCTGCGGAATTGGGGAGCAACAGCGCCACCTACTGCATCCTTACAGAATCTACTCCCGGTGGGCTTTTTTTTTCCCTTTCTTTTCTTTTCTTTCCTTCTCGTTTTTCTCTTTTATTTCTCTTCCTTCTTTTTCTTTTAAAGCCTTAAAGAGCCCAGCTGACACACGTGGCACATACCAGTGACCACTTCTATCACCATGAAAAGACAGAGGAATATGGTACAGACAAAGCTCACCCAGACACAGACAACACAAGAGAGGGAGGCGGAAGGGATGAAAATGCACAATTTTCCTGAAAAAGAATTCAGAATAAAAGTCATAACCATGCTGATGGATCTACAGAGAAATATGCAAGAGCTGAGGGAGGAAGTGAGGGAAGACAGGAAAGACAATGCAGAAATGAGACAAGCCATCGATGAGCTGAGCAGCCAACTGGATGAGATGCAAGAGACTGTTAATGGAATAGAAATCAGAGAACAGGAATACAGAAAAGCTGAGGCAGAGACCGATAAAAGGATCTGCATGAATGAAAGAATATTAAGAGAACTGTGTGACCCATCCAAACGGAACAATATTCGCATTATGGGAGTACCAGAGGAAGAAGAGAGAGAAAAAGGGATAGAAAGTGTCTTTGAAGAAATAATTGCTGAAAACTTCCCCATGCAGGGGAAGGAAATAGTCTCGCAGTCCACAGAAGCCCACAGATATCCCAACACAAAGGACCCAAGAAAGACAACACCAAGACACATAATAATTAAAATGGCAAAGATCAAAGATAAGGACAGAGTATTAAAGGCAGACAGAGAGAGAAAAAAGATCACCTACAAAGGAAAACCCATCAGACTATCATCAGACTTCTCAAAAGAAACCTTACAGGCCAGAAGAGAATGGCATGATATATTTAAGGTAATGAAACAGAAGTGCCTCGAACCTAGAATATTGTACCCAGCACGATTATCATTTAAATATGACGGAGGGATTAAACAACTTCCCAACAAGTGAAAGCTGAGAGAATTTGCCTTGCATAAACCACCTCTACCGGACATCGTAAAGGAACTGCTCTAGAGGGAAGCACTCCTAAGGCTAAAAAGATGTCACCAGAGAAAATAAAATCATAGCAAAGAAAGCAGACCATTCAAATACTAACTAAAGGCAAAGAATAAAACACCTAGTATATAAAGAATGGAGGAGGAAGAAAAAGAAGGGAGGGAAATAAAGAAACATAAGACTGTGTTTACAATAACTTAACAAGAAGGTTAAGTTAGATTGTTAGATAGTAAAAAAGCAACCCTCGAACCTTTGGTAACCACGAACCTAAAGCCAGCAATGGCAATAAGTACGTATCTATCGATAATCACCCTAAATGTAAATGGACTGAATGCACCAATCAAAAGACGCAGAGTAACACAATGGATAAAAAAGGAATACAGATCTATACGCTGCCTACAAGAAACTCACCTCAAATCCAAAGATATACACAGACTAAAAGTGAAGGGATGGAAAAAGATATTTCATGCAAACAACAAGGAGAAAAAAGCAGGTGTTGCTGTACTTGTATCAGACAAAATAGACATCAAAACGAAGAAAGTAGCAAGAGATAAAGAAGGACATTACATAATGGTAAAGGGGTCTTTCCAACAAGAGGATATAACTATTATAAATATACATGCACCCAATATGGGAGCGCCGGCACACGTGAAACAAATACTAACAGAATTAAAGGAGGAAATAGAGAGCAATGCATTCATTTTAGGTGACTTCAACACACCACTCATTCCAAAGGACAGATCAACCAGACAGAAAATAAGTAAAGACACAGAGGCATTGAACAACACACTAGAACAGGTGGACCTAACAGACATCTACAGAACTCTACACCCAAAACCAACAGGGTACACGTTCTTCTCAAGTACACATGGAACATTTTCCAGAATAGGCCACATACTAGGCCAGAAAAAGAACCTCAGTAAAGTAAAAAATATTGAAATTCTACCAACCAACTTCTCAGATCACAAAGGTATAAAACTAGAAATAAAATTTAGAAATAAAACAAAAAGGCTCACAAATACATGGAGACTTAACAACATTTTCCTAATTAATCAATGGGTTAACGACCAACTCAAAACAGAAATGAAGGAATATATGGAGACTAATGACAACAACAACAAAGCCACAACTTCTGTGGGACGCAGCAAAGGCAGTTTTAAGAGGAAAGTATATTGCAATCCAGACCTATTTAAAGAAGGAAGAACATTCCCAAATGAATAGTCTAAAGACACAATTACTGAAATTGGAAAAAGAAGAACAAATGAGACCCAAAGTCACCAGAAGGAGGGATGTAATAAAGATCAGAGAAGAAATAAATAAAATTAAGAAGAATAAAACAATAGAAAAAATCAATGAAACCAAGAGCTGGTTCTTTGAAAAAATAAACAAAATAGATAAACCCCTAGCCAGACTTACTAAGAGAAAAAGAGAATCTACACACATAAACAGAATCAGAGATGAGAAACGAAAAATAACGAAAGACCCCACAGAAATACAAAGAATCATAAGAGAATATTATGAGAATCTATATGCTAACAAGCTGGAAAACCTAGAAGAAATGGACAACTTCTTAGAAATATACAACCTTCCAAGACTGACCAAGCAAGAAACAGAAAAACTAAACAGACCAATCACCAGCAATGAAATTGAATCGGTAATCAAAAAACTACCCAAGAACAAAACCCGCGGATCAGATGGCTTCACCTCTAAATTCCAGCAGACATACAGAGAAGAAATAACACCCATTCTCCTCAAAGTTCTCCAAAAAATAGAAGAGGAGGGAATACTTCCAAACTCATTCAATGAAGCCAGCATCACTCTTATACCAAAACTTGGCAAAGACCTCACCAAAAAAGAAAATTACAGACCAATATTCCTGATGAACGTAGATGCAAAAATACTCAACAAAATATTAGCAAACCGAATTCAAAAATACATCAGGAGGATCATACACCATGATCAAGTGGGATTCATCCCAGGGATGCAAAGATGGTACAACATTAGAAAATCCATCAACATCATCCACCACATCAACAAAAAGAAGAACAAAAACCACATGATCATCTCCATAGATGCTGAAAAAGCATTTGACAAAATGCAGCATCCATTCATGATTAAAACTCTCAACAAAATGGGTATAGAGGGCAAGTACCTCAACATCATAAAGGCCATGTATGACAAAACCACAGCTAACATCATACTTAACAGCGAGAAGCTGAAAGCTTTTCATCTAAGATCGGGAACAAGACAGGGATGCCCACTCTCCCCACTGTTATTCAACACAGTAGTGGAGGTCTTAGCCACGGCAATCAGACAAAACAAAGACATACAAGGCATCCAGATTGGTAAAGAAGAAGTCAAATTGTCACTATTTTCAGATGGCATGATATTGTACATAAAAACCCTAAAGACTCCACTCCAAAACTACTAGAACTAATATCTGACTTCAGCAAAGTTGCAGTATACAAAATTAACACACAGAAATCTGTTGCTTTCCTATACACTAACGATGTATAGAAATCAGAAAAACAATTCCATTCACAATTGCATCAAAAAGAATAAAATACCTAGGATTAAACTTAACGGTGGAAGTGAAAGACCTATACTCTGAAAACAAAAAGACACTCCTAAGAGAAATTAAAGAGAGCACTAACAAATGGAAATTCATCCCATGCTCTTGGCTAGGAAGAATAAATATTGTCAAAATGGCTATACTACCTAAAGCAATCTACAGATTCAACGCAATCCCTATCAAAGTACCAACAGCTTTCTTCAATGAACTCGAACAAATAATTCTAAAATTCATATGGAACCACAAAAGAGCCCGAATAGTCAAAGCAATCCTCAGAAGGAGGAATAAAACAGGGGGAATTACGCTCCCTGACTTCAAGCTCTACTACAAAGCCACAGTAATCAAGACAATTTGGTATTGGCACAAAAACAGACCCACAGACCAGTGGAACAGAATAGAAAATCCAAACATTAACCCAAATATATACAGTCGATTAATATATGATAAAGGAGCCTTGGATGTACAATGAGGAGATGACCGCCTCTGCAGCAGCTGGTGTTGGAAAAACTGGACAGCTACATGTAAGAGAATGAAACTGGACTACTGTCCAACCCCACACACAAAAGTTAACTCAAAATGGATCAAAGACCTGAATGTAAGTAATGAAAGCATAAAACTCTTAGAAAAAAACATAGGCAAAAATCTCTTGGACATAAACATGAACGAGGTCTTCATGAACATATCTCCCCGGGCAAGGGAAACAAAAGCAAAAATGAACAAGTGGGATATCAAGCTGAAAAGCTTCTGTATAGCAAAGGACACCATCAGTAGAACAAAAAGACATCCTACAGTATGGGAGAATATATTCATAAATGACGTATCCGATAAGGGGTTGACATCCACAATATATAAAGAACTCATGCGCCTCAACAAACAAAAAAGCAAGTAATCCCATTAAAAAATGAGCAGAGGACATGAATAGACACTTCTCCAAAGAAGAAACGCAGGTGGCCAACAGGCACATGAAAAGATGCTCCACATCACTAATCATCAGAGAAATGCAGATTAAAACCACAATGAGTCATCACCTCACACCAGTGAGGATGGTCAACATCCAAAACACAAACAACAACAAATGTTGGCGAGGATGTGGAGAAAAGGGAACCCTCCTACACTGCTGGTGGGAACGCAAATTAGTTCAACCCTTGTGGAAAGCAGTATGGAGGTTCCTCAAAAAACTCAAAATAGAAATACCATTTGACCCAGGAATTCCACTCCTAGGAATTTACCCTAAGAATGCAACAGCGCAGTTTGAAAAAGACATATGCACCCCTATGTTTATCGCAGCACTGTCTACAATAGCCAAGAAATGGTAGCAACCTAAGTGTCCATCAGTAGATGAATGGATAAAGAAGATGAGGTACATATACAGAATGGAATATTATACAGCCATAAGAAGAAAACAAATCCTACCATTTGCAACAACATGGATGGAGCTAGAGAGTATTGTGCTCAGTGAAATAAGCCAAGCCAAAAAAGACAAGTATCAAATGATTTCACTCATATGTGGAGAATAAGAACAAAGATAAAAACTGAAGGAACAAAACAGCAGACTCACAGAACCCAAGAACTGACTAATAGTTACCATAGGGAAAGGGACTGGGAGGATGGGTGGGAAGGGAGGGACAAGGGGCGAAAGGGGGCATTATGATTAGCAGATGTAATGTTGGGGGGGCATGGGGAGGGCTGTACAACTCAGAGAAGACAAGTAGTGACTCTATAGCAGCTCACTACGCTGATGGACAGTGACTGTAATGGGGTTGGGGGGGGAACCTGAAGAAGGGGGTTTTTAATCACCATAATATTGCACATGTAATTGTAGATTAATGATACCAAAATAAAGTATAAAAAAACTCTTGAAGTATTATTGAAATATTATATTGATTTCAGATGTACAGCATGGCTTGATATTTGTATTTGTAGCAAAGTGATCACCATGATAAATCTAGTTACCATCTGTCTCCAAAGTCAACTTTTAGGATTTAGTCTCCTGATGACTTTCAAGTATGTACTACAGTATTATTGGACTACAGTCACCATGCTGTACATTACATCCTAATGACTTACTTTAAAACTCTTACTTTGTACTTCTTCATGCCTTCACCTGTTTCACCCACCCCCTCAACCTCCCTCTCCTCTGGCAACCAACATTCTGTTCTCTGTATCTGTAAGTTTGGTGGGATCTACTTTTTCAATGGTAAATTTATGATATAGATAAATGCAGATTAAGTGTTTGTATTTATGAAAACTTGGCGTATAAACACATTAGGTGTAAAATACATAGATTCTGAAGATATGAAGAAAATGTGAAATACTTCATTAATAATTTTTAATATTGATTACATCTTAAAACATTTTGAATATACTGGGTTTTATCTGCTGCTTTTCACTTTTTATATGACTACTAGAAAATTTTAAATTACATGTGTAACTTGTACTGTATTTCTATTGGAGCGCACTGCTTCAAAAAAGCTCTTTTATGTGTACAGCGATAGATGTTTCCTTAGAATCTTTTTAGCCACATTGTTTATTCCAGCCCCAAACTGTAAATAACACAAATATTCAACAATAATGGATTAATTATGGAAGTCACACAATGGAATATTACACAATGTAAAACTACAAATATGAATGAATCTCACAAATATAAAAATGAGCAAGGGGTGGGTCAGAAAAAATACATACACTTTGATCCCATTTATATGAACTGAAAAACCTACCAATTCAGTTTTTAGGAATGAATAGTAAATGGAAAAGTTAAAGTAAAACAAATGAAAGCTTATCAAAAGTCAGGATAGTGGTTACCTCTTGGTGGCGAAGCTAGAATCAGAGCTCATACGGTGCACTTGTAAGAGTGTTTTGCAATCTATTTTTAATTCTTGTACACCAATGATGCTTTTCAGACAGTTTTTTTCCTTATCACATTCTCATCACCCCTTCCCTGATGAAATTTTAATACCACAGATAAACTATATACCTGTTTATGTACTGTGGCTCTGGGGGCAGGAGCACAAACTATTGTAGTATCTAAAGCTTTTTTCACTCCCTTAAGCCCCCAAGAACCTATTTCACCAACTTGAAAGGCAATCACCTGTTGAGAATGCATGTTCTAAGTTACTGGAAGTTATTGGCAATGTTTTTTCCCTTAACCAGAGGGGTGGTAACACAAATGTTTGCTTAATTCTTTAAAATGTACTTATGTTTAAATATACCTTTGTATACTTATCAATAAAAATTAAAATTAGATAAAGTGACAAATTATGCCAAGGACTCAAAATGGGTTATTATTTCAAAACAGTTTCAGAGCTGTTCAAAAACAGCAAGGAAATTAGTTCAGTAAAGAAAAAACATGTAACCATGACATTTTAAAAAGCTATCTACTTATGTTAAAGTGAAACTATACGTTTGGCGGAGATCAACTTCCACTAAAGGGAGCTGGCATACCTTTCCTAAGAAGGAAGTGTAGTTGAATGGCTTATCAAAGACTTTTCAAGTATGTATCTCAACTTTCCCGCATTTTTAAAATTGAGAATACTATAAGAACATTAGAAATAAAAGGCAAATTAATTTTTAGTGTCCCTTCCACTTTCTGCACCTAGGTCTGTGCAATTTAAAAATAGTAATCTGTCTAAAAATGCATGTAATTTTGTTCCTTGCTTTTTTCACTTTAATATTGCGTCATAAACATTCACACCAGAAAAATCTTACTTAAAATTATACATGCTTGTGATACAGGCATTATAATTATTCGTATTTTTACAAATTTTCGATTTGAGGCCTGTTCTGCCTATACTTAATTCAAAGGTAAACCAAAAGACACGGGGCGGGGGTGGGGAGTGTTGGGGTTGGCAGAGGAGGAAAAAGGAATGCTAACTTAATTAACAACCACAGCGATTCTCACTGCACCCTTCTATAACTACCCCCTCACTATCCCAGAATTTCAGTTCTCTCCGGCTAGTTCTGCTATTCTCCTTCTCTCTTGAGGTACACACTCTCATCATCCTTCTCCATTTAGTCTCGCCCTTTCTACAATCCCCAGAATAGAGTCTCATTCGTATTCCCATTCAAGAGGACACAACACCAACTCTTCTGATTTACCTGACAGCAATCTGACCTCTTTGGACATTCAATAGTCAATGCGCCAGCAGGAGCTAACCGGAAACGGAAATCGTCCCCTCGTGTACCTTACGGCAGGAAAGTAGAGAAGCCATTTAACGTTCCGGAACTGGGTCATGGATTCCTGGACCAGGCAGACATGACATGAAGTAGGCTGGAAGCCGACATTTTCCCCGCACATCTATGCATCGATAGCCTGGCTGAGGTAAGAGAAATTGTGGAGAACCGAAGGGCGGAGAAAAGTGGTGTTTTCCTTGCTTGGAGACCGGAATCCTCAGACACTGCACAGAAGGGAGGGCCGTAAACATCAGGCAGCCAATGAGGGAGGCTGTTGTTAGATCTTGGGATCAGCCAATGGGAGGGCTGGTTGTTGCCCTGCAGCTGGCAGGCTGCTGCGGGAGGCGGCGGCGGTAAGAAGCCCGAGGCAGCGGGGTGACAGGTAGGCGGCGGCGCTGTCTTTGGGGTACGCAGAGTGCTAGATCAGGAGGAATTTTCTTCTTCCCTGGCTTCAGGAACTATAGAGGGGATCTGACGAGGGTGGTCTGAGAAGGTGGTAGCTCGTGTTGATGGTTCCGGAATTTCTCCTAGACCAGGTGGCAGCTTGGGAGGATCGTGAGGAGAAGGCAGCAGAGGCGGGTGGAGGCTGAGCCCTGTGGGGCGACGTGGGGGCCTAGGGCGTGGGGGGCTGCGGTGGCGCCAGCAGAGAGAGGAGAGAGGCGGCTCCCTCAAGACAGTGTCGTGAGGGCTGGGGGAATTCCCTGCACAAAGCTCGGAGAGAGAAAAGGACGCGGCATTGTAGGCACCTGAGAGGAATCCTGGGGATTGCTTCTTAGGGCCATTTCTCGGGGTGAGTAAGGAGAGCGGAGAAGGAAGATATTTACTGGAGGTCAGATCCTTGAAACTCCTTATAGCTTACATACATTATGTAATCCTCGGCTGTTATTTGTCCAAGCAACTAGGTCGAATCTCTTGGAAGAGTAGTTCCTGCAGTCAGTTGGTGTGTCAGAATAGCTCTTTTCGTTGGTTTGAGTGCTTTCTACCCCGGCAGGCTCTGTAGGCGAAAAAGCATGGAGAATAGAGTAGTCACGAAGACCTTAACTCATACATGAACTTGGATTGAGAGATATGTTAGTTTGAGATGAGCGTGGGCAGGTTCACGTTTTGTAGTTCATGAATTTGTTTTGCAGTTCATGAATTTGTTTTGCGTGTTAAAATTGATTACAGATCCTTTTTTTAATCTTCAGGAAAGCGGACAGCCTTGAAAAATCGATAGTAGGAGGTAAGTGCAAGTTGGAAAATGAGTAGAAAATTAGTTGGTAGATACACCGCCTCCCCCAACCCCTCCACCCCATGCCCATAGATATTGTAGATGTTAGGGACAATGAAAATAAGGTGATGGCAGAACGGGGGTGGGGGGAGTCATCTTTTAAGTAATTTGCTCTGTAAGTCAGAGTAACTAGTCATGAATTATTTCTTAGGTTTAAAAAGTATGTTCTTTGAACCTCTTTGAGGTAGAATGTATTTACAGACATAATTAACTGTAAAATATGTTTTTCTGAGTTTTTATAATTCATTGCACAATTAAATGTAGAATTACAATAGGAATTCCATTCATTGTGTGTTATGGAAGGATAAACTACATTAAAAACTTGATTTTATAGCTCACCGGCAAAGTTTTAAAAGAAGCATTGTAAATTGCCAAAAATGTAAGCTGATTGAAATGTTGCTGTTAGCATAGACGATGAGGACTAATGTAGTATTAGCAAGTATTTTTTTTGTTAATGATTATTATATTAGTATAGCCGAGAACCTAAATTAGAAATTCATTTTTTACTCTAAACAGCATTTGGTAAAGAGGTGGATCATTGGAGTTAGTTCTGAAATGTTTATAGAGTATTGAAATATTTATCAATGCTTCAGATAAAAAATTTGATACTTGATGTTATATTCTTTGTCCTTTTATATTTTTGCAAGAATAATACTTTCTCAGCCACAAAGAATACTTCTGCTTCTATTTTAGTTGTAGTTCTGTAGTGTGAGCACCTGTGAACAAATCTCAGCTTTTATGCAGGGTGGTGTGTGTGTGTGTATGTGTGTTTCTTCTTATTACATAACCAGTCTCCTAGAACTGTCTTAGAGAACTAATGACTGATTTTGAATGGCCAGTAGGTGTCACAGTAGAATGCAATAAAGTTGAACATTGAGTAGGAAATCAGCAAGTGATTTAAGGAACACCAGTCCAAATTAGAATATAATAGTAATTGGCTGATACATCATTAGAAGTCCACTATTTTTTGCCACATTTCAATATTGGAGCTGTTTATAAGGAATTTGAAACAATGACTGTAAAAAAGTATAATTGCTCTAAAAAAGACTTTTGAGAGTTTGTTTTTTAATCCAACTCTTAAGCCATTTTGACATGCAATCCAGATTAAATTTGATTGTTGTTAATACACAGTTTTGGCATCCTGTAGTAGTTTATTAAATTCTAGAATGATAAAATTTTCAGCTTGACTGAGCTTTATAGTGGAAAACCAATGCTATGTAATGAAAAACTAAATGAAAAAACATGGACAGAAAGTCTCCAAACAAGTTATCAATTGCACAGAATAGTACTTTGGTATTGTTCTTTGAATGCAAGAACAGAGGAATTTTTGTCTTTGATTAACTGTGGCTTCTTAGAGTTTTTTTTTCATGTCCCAAATAGCTTCTTTTTACATTTTTATCTGGCTAGTATATTATGTACTTTTCTTAGGATGATGAACTGAACATTTGTCATTGTCTAAAATACAGTTTTCTGGAGGGAGCGGGCACAGAAAACTCTGAAAATGGCTTGTAGCTGGTGTGAGTACAGCCTCTTACCTGCAGAGCCTTCTAAGCTCATGTAACTTTGTAGCTCCAGCTCCTTTTGCCTGCTGTTAATACAATGTTAAAAACAGAGTTGGACCTAATTCAGAAATTCTCCATGAAAGTGGAGTTACATATATATCAGGATAATCTAGGCACTTAAAAATAGGAACACACACACATAACCATTATATTATCTTCACTTCCCTTGAGAATCTTTGTGGTAGGGGCAATGTGAAAGGAGGTAGATATATTTTGAAGAAAAAAAAAGTCCTGTAGATGATATGGTTCACCACTGTCTTCCACTTTGGAATCATTGATGTAATTCAAGGCTGTCATACTTGTCGTATGAAAGAATAACAGTAGTTTCAGTTGGAAAGGGCTGTCAAATCTACCAATATTTGTATAGCTCAATAAATTCTTACCATTTAATGTCATAGATGAGATAGATTTTTCAAGCCAGGAGCTAAAGTTGCCAGAAATAAAAATTGTGCTGAATGTTTTGGTTTGGATGAGTTTTTACTTGGCACTTAGATGCTTTCCGTAAACGAAGTTAATTTCTTTGATGATTCAGATCTGTGCTAATGTTCACAGATATTTACTCACATCTTGTTCTCTTTATGTCTCTGAAAGCTATCTAGTTCTAGAATTAAACTAGAATTGAAAATAAGTGGAAGTTTTCTTGATTAAAGGTCTTTTTGAGGTACTGCTGATATGAAGAAATACATTTATCTTTTCCATAAATATTCACTCAATAGTTTAAAACTTGAAATTGTGAATGTGTTGATTTTAGAATTTCTAGAAATTCATGGTTCATCTTTATGAACTCTGGACTTTCTGTTTGGGTGTCTGTCTGCCACAGAGTCTAGTATGAGAAAAAGTAAATGAGTAGACTTTAATTTTGGAGAGAAAAGAGTAAGAATTCTGTAATATGTTAAGAGGTGTGACTTTGATTATTTATAGAATTATAGTTCTTTCTAAATTTGAAATTTGATTACTCATAGGTAGTCATAAAATATGGTAAGTGGCACCAATTTACTGAATGGCAAAGCATGATTACAAAATGACTATTGTAAAACACTGAACTCCAAGAAATGTTAAAATCAAATTTACTTATCACCTTTGTCTTTATGGATCCTTGACTTTTTTTTATTGAGATATAATTGACATAACCCTTGATTCTTGATAGTACTTCATTCTTAGTCAATATAGACTTTTGTTGGCTACTAAGATTTGTCAATTTACTCTTTAAATTACTTTCCCCATGTATTTCTTGAAAACTTGGTTGAGGGAGTTGGTGCAGGGAGTGAAACTTTTGCTTTTTACGTATTCTTTTGTAAAAAGAGGCTTTTCTTTGAGGCTCAATTTTTTTTCTCCCTAGACTATTTTTTAGAGCAGTTTTAGGTTCTCAGTAAAATTGAGTGGAAGGTACAGAAATTTCCCATATATTCATGCATAATCTCCCGCATTATCAGTAGCCTCTACAGAGAGGTACATTTGTTACAGTTGATGATCCTACATTAACACATTATTATCATCTAAAGTCCATAGTTTACATTAGGGTTCAGCCTTAGTATTATACATTCTGCAGGTCTGGACAAAGTCTAATGTCGTGTATCCACCATTATAGTATCATGAAGAGTAGTACTGAGGTTTCAGTGTATATTCCTTTTGTAGTTCTTTCTTTTTTAAATATCAAAGGGAGCAGGGAGGGGAGAGTATACTGCTGTTCTTTCTACTTTATAAGATGTTCATAAAACATAGTAGACATATACTGCTTGTAAGATCTGAAGTTAATAATTTTCAGTCTATCACAGTACCTACTGTTTTATTGTTTATGGGGAAAAAAACAGAAGAAATGAATGTTTCTGTTCAAGGTTCTGTTGTCAAAGGTCTCCTCATTCCATACCCTGTGCCTCTGATCTTATTTACTCAATTAGCATCTAAATGTGATGATTCTCAAATCTTTATGATACAGAGCTGCTGTTTGATCTCTAGTTGCTATTCTGTAAATCTTATTACCTGTTAGATGAGGATGCCCTGCAGGTTTCTCAAATACAATATGTCTAAAAGTGAATTCATGTTTTATCTTTTATCATCTATCTAATGTACTGAAGCTGGAACCTAGTGTTATCTCTGACACTTTATCTGTAAACTCCTCATCTGAGCAATGGTAGGTTCTGTTGACTTTACCCTTCTTAACTATTTCTTTAATTCTATTTACTTGTCTCACTTTTTACAACTACTAGAAATAGTACGAGGAATTGGGACCTAGAGGCAGACTATCTAGTTTAGAATCCCAGCTCCACCATTTATAGCCTGCATTTCTTTATCTTTAAAAACAGGGTTGTACAACCCAGCATCTGTATTCTTGGGCATTTATTCCAGAGAAATTGGAACTTGTATTCACACAAAAACCTGTATATGAATGTTCATAGAAGCTTTATTCCTAATAGCCAAACACTGGAAATAACCCAGGTGTTTGTCAAAGGGTGAATGTTTAAACAAACTGGCACTTTTATACCATGGACTGCTGTGCAGCAATAAAAAAGAATGAGATATTGATACATGAAACAACTTTGGATCTCAAGTGAAAAAAGCCACTCTCAAAAAGTTATGTACTTTATAATTCCATTTATATAACATTCTTGAAATAAATCAGTTATAAAGATGAAGAACAGGTTAGCAGTTGCCAGGGATCAGGGAGAGGAGAGTAGGTGACTACAAGGGACCCTCTTGGTGATAGAGCAGTTCTGTGCCTTGATTGTGGTGGTAGTTATACAAATCTACATGTTATTAAAATTGTGTACAACTACACACAAAAATGAATGCTTGTAAAGCTAGTAATATTGGAATAATCTCAGTGGATTGTATCAAGGTCAGTTTCCTGGTTTTGCTAGTTTACTGCAGTTATGCAAGATGTTACCATTGTGGGGAACTGGACAAAAAGTACCTGGGACCTCCTGGCATATATTTTGGAAACTTCTGTGAGTCTGCAGTTATTTCAAAATAAAAAGTTTTTCAAAACAGTTGTTTTAGAGATTAAATTAGCAAATGTAAGGTTCTTATTACAGTATTTGGTGCAGTAAGTGTAACAGCAGCAGCAGCCTTGCACCCTACGAGGCTCTCACCCTATGAGGCGCCTCAGCCCGCAGGGCCTGTCACCCTGCGAGGCTCTCTCTCACCAGGACCATTCCAGCAGTCATCTGGCCTCAATCTTTCCTCCCTCCATTCCCTTCTGCAGTACAACCAGAGTGCTCTTTCTAAAGTGCCTGTCACATATTTGTTCACACAAAGTCCATTGTACTTTCATCTATTAATTTTTTTTTAATCATAGTGGAATGAATCAGTGTGACCTCCAGGATACTGTAGTAGATGAATTAAAGATAAAAACAGAAAAATCTCAAGTGATTTTTCTCTCAAGAAACTGTTAAGTACTGTTATTTTAAAGTTTGTTTGGTATTTGCTGCCTAGCACACCACCCCAAAACTTAATGACTTGGGATAAAAGATATATTATTTTTCAGTATTCTCTAGGTTGGTCTGAGCAGTTCCTCTGTTGGTTTCACCTGTCTCATGAAGTCAAATCTACTGAACAATTGACTGAGTTGGAAGGTCCAAGATGTCCTCACTCACATGTTGTGGTTGGTGCTGGCTGTCAGAGTGCTTCAGTCTTCTCTGCATGGTTTTTCATCCTCTAGTAGACTAGTCTTGCAAACTTCCGTGGCATTGTCCTGGTAGTCTTCTAAAGGTGAAGGTAGAAGCTGCAAGGCTGCAAGGCTTCTTTGGGGCTGAGGCTTTGAAACTTAAATTATGGCCCTTTCACCACATTCTGTTGGTCAAAGCAACTCACCAAGCTAGAAAATGACCTGTGTCTCAGTCAGTTCAGGCTGCTGTAACAAAGTACTATAGACTGGGTGGCTTAAACGACAAACATTTCTTTCTCACGGTTCAGGAGGCTGGAAAGTCCAAGATCAAGGTGCCAGCAAACTGTTTGTTTGCTGAGGGCCTGCTTCCTGGTTCAGAGACAGCTGTCTTCTTACTGTGTGAGAAACGGTGAGAGAGCTCCCTGGGGTCTTTCTATAAAGGCACCAATCCCATTCATGAGAGCTCTACTCTCATGACCTAATCACCCCCAAGTGCTTCCTTCTAATACCATCACATTGGAGGTTTACTTCAATGTATGAATTTTAGGGAGACACAAAAATTGAGTCCAAAACAATAGTCCACAGAGAGATCAGATTATTTCCCATTTTCTTGATGTAAGGATGAAAAACAATCCAAAAAAAAAATGACACAATCACTGTACAAGTTTGTGAAAAGTTTTGCTGAGACACCAAGTAAAATAAAAACACAAGTACAGAAAACATTAAATAGCAATCCAGGCAGGACAGGCTCAAAATCTTTATGAAATAGAATAGTCTATATCGTATGTGGAAGAATCAGCCTTGTTTGTTGTGGTACATCCGTGTTTCCTGAAAACTTGAACGAGGTTAATCTGTAAAGAGGTCACTGTTTTTTTTATTTGAACAGGTTTTAAACAGCTGATTTAACTTCTTCCATTAAAATTATATTTTTCCTAACCTCTTATTTTCATATAATTTTGTCTTGCCAGTCAGTTTTATAGGCCACATTACTTTTCTACAGTGTAACTCAAGTGTTGGTAGAAGTTACAGTACTGTATTAGGAAATCTTGTCAGTGTACTAAACTACTGTATGTCCCCTCCACTTGAACTATAATATAATGGTGGTGTACCTTCACAGGGTACAAGCTCTGTGTTCAGTCCTGCCTCCTACTATAGCTCCTATTTCAGTGGAAATATATTTTGTTCACATTAAACTGAAGCATAGCTGAAATGACGGTTGGTGTCTTAGACCACAGATTTGCTTGTGGTGTCTCTTATCAGTTAGGAATTGTGTTTGGTTGCTAGGAAAAGAGAAGAAATAACCATTGCTTAAACAAGAGCATAGTTCATTTCTTTGTCTTGTGAAAAAAAAATTCAGAAACTGGCAATCTAGGACTGATATGGCAAACCCATGGGACTGAATGATCTAAGCTGCTTCTGCCTTTTTCCTTTGCCATCCTTAGCATGTGGCTTCCCTTCTCAAGGTCACAGAATGGATGTTGGATATCCAACCATTACATTCATATTCTAGGCAGAAGGAAGGAGGAAGAAAGGCAGAGGACAGAATGGTCACACCTCTCATCTTTTAAGAAACCTTTCTAGAATTCCCTGCACAATATTTCTCTGTGATCTCATTGACCAGAACTTAGTCATTTGGCTGTACTTAGTTATAAGTAAGGTTTAGAAATGGCTTTTAGCTGAGCATATAGATTAAATTAGTGGGAGTAGGAGTGTGGGTCTGTACTGGATGGGAACTAGTGGTCTCTGCCATATTTACTCCCTGTCATCTTTGTTGAGTTTGCTGCTGACTGCTTAGTTATTGCTGTTTTCACTTGATAGACATGAATTAATGGCTGTCTGCTAGGCCCTGTTAGGAACTGGAAATACAAACATAACTGAGAAATAATCCCTGCCCTAGACAAGTTATGGTTTAATAATAGGACTCACAAAGCTATACATAGGTTTCTGAGAACCGAAGGTATTAAGTACTGTGGACTGTTTGGACTAGTTACTACTATGATTCTGCTTACCCTATCAGTTTATAAGAGGCTTAAAATGTAGAGAGGGAGGTGACTAATTTGGAAGAGCAATATTAGTGGAAAGAAATCAGCCATTCTCTGCTTCCTAAGAGGAAGGGATAAGTGCTGTTTCCTTTCCTGAAAGCCAGGAAAAAGATGTCCTAAAAGAACTCCTCTTGATGTTTTTTGTGCCTTTAAGAGAGACTGTTGTTGGAAACATTTTTATTCCAGGTGGGGTAGGAGCTCTTTAGCCAGAGAAATCTGACATGAAGTAGTGATAAGTGTAAATGATATTTTGATGTCTGCTGTAACTTGATATGAAAATACCTGTAATATCTATTAGTGACCAAGATGTAGAAAATACTGTAGGGTTTTTTGTTTTGCCTACATTCATAATTCCAATGAAATGATACATTTAGTTGGAGATTAGTTAAAGTAATTATGTAATTTTCTTCCCAACAAAATTTACGAATTTTATTCACAGATCCCTGAGGGTCTGTTGATTCTAGATTGAGAATTTTTGAGTGAGGAGAAAGAAAGGGCTTTGAGTGGATATAGGATGGTATGCTAAGAAAAGACTTTATAGAGGAAATGACAGTTGATATGAGTCTTGAGAGAAGAGTAGGGTAGTTATGCTAGAAGTATTCCAGAGAGGCGAGTCATTTAAGAAAATGAGTAGAGGTATGAAACATGTTGTGGAACTGTAGATGCACATTAGTGAGGGGAAGTCTGTGTTGAGCCAAGGTATAATGTCTGTTCTTGCAGAAAGGGCCATTTGGTTCATGAGCATATTGCACAAGTACTGGTGACGCAGGCTATTTGCCAAACCATGTGTGTGTACCTCTGGTCATCGGTCTTTTCAGGCATGGTGAGCAACCAGATACAACTGCCTGAAAATCTGCCCTCTATGAGGATTTTCTCCTTTTCTCCTGTCCTGCAGGGCTACCTCTGTGTAGGAGTAATGTCAGCATGTCATGTGGAACCAGGTGTGAACTAGGTTTGAAGTTTTCTTTTTTCTTTCTTTGATTATAGGGAACTGTAGGAGGCCATAAACTAAGGGAGTGTTGACATTTAGTAGAAGTGTGTGACATGGATGTCTGAACCATTTGTTTTTAAGGCTTAATTATGCTTTTATGGGCTGCTCTAACTTCATCACATATATAACTATTGGAATAGGATAGCTGCTTATGTAATGCTAATTACTAGGCTTCAAATCATGACTTAAAAAAAAAAAGATTTGTTTTTTTCTCCTGTAAAATCTGCTGCAAGTCTGGATGACCCCAGGCTGTCCTTCATATGCTGGATCAGCAGTGCATCTCTATATTTATTTCTGCTTCTTTTATCATAGTGGCAAGGGAAGAACAGGCTGGTTAGTACATACTGGCATTTAAATGCTTCTGCAGAAATCATTTCTGCTTATTGGTCAAGCAAGGCATGAGGTCACATTTGACTTAAAGAAGGAAGAGAAGTATAGTTCTCTCCTATATCATGAAGGAGAGGAAATCTAATGTCTGACACACAGTATCACTTTCACTTAATGATGGAATGCTTTATGTTGAAAGCACATTCAACTTTATGGCTTGATGGGTCGGAACACCTGGCTCTTAAGGGTAGACAAAAAGTCTCTACCAGGGAGAAAAAGTCAAGTAGGAAACGATTTCTCAAAAGTAGAATAATCATCTGCAGAAGAGGGCTTAGCTTTATTCTAAAGCAGAAGTTCTCAACCAGGGAGAATACTGCTCTCCAGAGTATACCTAGCAATGTTTGAAGACATTTTGTCACAACTTGGGGGAGGGGCTACTGACATCTGGTGGGTTGAGGCCAGGGGTGCTGCTAAACTTCCTACCGTGCCCTGGACAGCCCCTTACAATGTCAGGAGTGACCAGAATGCTAATATGTTGAGGTTGGGAAACCCTGAGCTCTGTGGGGCTACATGCCTAGGGGTCTATGCTTTGATTCTCCTAGTAGGGCCTACTGGTAGCTTTATGTAGCTACTTCATCATCTACCATAGACACTTCAAACACTGCTGAGTTGGTTGGATCTAAAGCCCAAATGGCAGAGTATCTTGCATTACCTCATTGATCTCCTACACTGCCTTATGTCCTGGGCCCCATTTTAAACTGGCAGCTTTATGGATTATTCAGAAAATGGGCAAAGTGCACTTTAAAATACAGTTATTTCCAAAATTTTAAGAGACCCACCAACCATGCTTGAATCTTTCCAAGGTATCCTACTGACCAGGTAAAATAAACCTGATGTTCTTAGTATAATAAACAAGTATAATATCCTGTGGAATTGGTGATATATTTAGAGTTTTTGTAGTCTAGATTGACAAAGACCTGGTTTTACCATTTAATAACCATGTGACTTTGGGCAAGTGATGTAACCAATCAGTGCCTGTTTGTTTCTTCATCTATAAAATGGGATGATAACAGTACTGTTAAATAGTAGGTGAATTATGTAAAATGTTTAGAACAATGCCTGATATATAATAAGTGCTATACAAGTATTGGCTAATAATATAGTGCCTATAATAATACAAAAATCTTTAAGGAGAAAATAGAGATGAGAAAATAGAAATTATAACCTCAGTATAGGGAAGTTCATTAAAAAACAAAAAGCACAATAGTATAAAGAAAAAAAGATTGACAGATTCAACTAGCTGTTTTCTTAATTTGTAAATCTAAATTTTAAGAATAATCTCCTTTATATACATTTAATTGTATTTAAAATTAGAAAGAGTACATCAGGACTTCACTAGTACTATTCAAAAAGTGGTAATACTCACAGTAAGAAAAAAGGAAGAAATATATAGGCATGTAGATACCTGTGCCTGCTTCATCCCTTTCAATTCAATTTGCTGATTCCTCTTTTTTTGATTGCAGCTCTGGATTACCTTTAAAAATGTAACTCAAATATTTTTGCCTTCAGGAAGAGCTTTTTCTGAACTTTATCAGTTAACTAGGTAAGGAAGACTTTTTTTAAAGGTAAAAATGTCACTAGACCTGGACACCAATTCCTTCTTTGATTCCGAATACCAGCTACTTTAAACAATTATTCAGTATTTGAAAGATTTACTCTAAAATTCAGCATATTTTCCTGAAATAAGGTGTATTTAAGACATGCTCATTCTTTAGCATCCAGAATACAGTCTCTAAATATTATTTACCAATGAAAGGAACCAGGGTTCCTTAGAGAAATGTTTGATCCTAGGTCTAGGACAGGAATTGTACAAGATGAGCCTGGAACTTCTTGTTCTAGCAGGAAGCTAGGAGACTATTATCATTTACTAGATTTATGTCACAAGGGCTTATGAGCTATGTTTAGGGGTCCCCAAGACAACCCCCAGGTTTCGTGACTTGTTAGAATGACTCATAAGTCATTATATTCATAGTTACACTTTTTTTTTTTTTTACAATTAAATGATGTGGATCAGTGTAAGTCCGGGGAGAGGAAATCCCGGCGCAAAATACCTCTAAAAACTGCAGTCAGTCAAAGGGAGAAATAAAGTTTAAAACCCGTTTATTGCTTACAAACTGCAGTCCAGGGCCGTCTTTCTACTCTTTGGTGCTCCAGCAGAAGCAAAACCAGCCCTTCCCTCACCTCTTGGGTATGGATAAACCCTCCTTGCCCAGGTAATTACCCATTGATATGGAGATGAACTTCCCTCCACCCCTGAGGAATGATGCAAATGCACTAAAGCCATACTACTCTGCACCTCTGAACGCCTATTGATATGCAGATATACTAAAGCTAGGCAAGATATTCTGGAAATATTACAATTATACTCACAATCAGCAAAACAAAAGGTGCATGGGTAAAGTCTAGAGGAAGTGAGCTACAAGCCTGCAAGAGTGCCCTCCCAGTGGAGTCGAACAGAATACGCTTAATCCCTCCAGTAATAACATATGTAAAATGTTGTCTACTAAGGAAGATCACTTGAACCTAACTGTCCAGGATTTTTTATTGGTGTCAGTCACACAGGCCACAGTTACTAAAGTATTAGACCTCCAAAAGGAAAATGGTTTACCATAATCATATTGTTTGCAGAGACTACCCAAATTGGTATAGTGTGATTCAAGGCCCCAAACATGCAAAACACTTTTATGAGACTATTTCAAGGGTTTAGTTCCCAGGAACCAGCTGTTATGAATTGAATTGTGTCCCCCAAAAAGGTAGTGTTGAAGTCCTAACCCTCCAGTACCTCAGAATGTGACCTTATTTGGAAATAGGTCATTGCAAATGTAATTAGTTAAGATGAAGCTATACTGGAGTAGGTGGGTCTTTAACCTACTGGTATCCTGTCACTATCGAAGAGGAGAACAGACACAGACATAGTAAAAAAATACCATGTGACAATTGAGGCAGAGATTGGAGTGATGCATCTACAAGCAAAGGGATAACAAGGATTGATAGCAACTCCAGAAGCTAGAAAAGGAAAGGAAGGAGAAAAAAAGATGGTGGAGTAGGAAGGCAAGGCAGAAACCTCCTTCCACACACACCAAGGAAGCAACTACAGCAAATAAAACTAACCCTGAAAACTACCTGAGGACTGCAGAACAGACCGCCTACACCTGGCGAAGAAGAGAAGACCACACAGAGAAGGGTAAAGTGGCAGAGCCATGAACAATCAGAACCCCAGCCCTTCCACCATCCCAGCCCCAAATGCACCATCTCCTGTGCTGGTGGCTCAGCCTCAAGGTACTTCTCTGTACATATGCCCACCAGCCCAGCCTACCTGGCCCAGCAGTGGTCAGACTTTGCTGCCTGGCAGGCAAGAGGGAGGCTTTCCCAGATATCTCAGCCCTTTTTCAGCCCAACTGGGGAGGCACCTTTCAGAGCCAGCTCAGAGTGCTGCTTTCTCCTTGCTGATGGCCCACCTGATGCTCTGCAGCCCAGCACCATGCATCTGCCTCACCCACCCCTTTAGCCCAGCAGCACTGCCATTGCTGCAAGGCAGCAGAGGGTGGACTGCCCAAAACTATCCAGACAGAAGCACTGCTGTGCTCAGTTCACGAAGGGCTGGCTGAGATGAGGTATAACTTGCATCAAACTGAGATCAGCTTCTGTGGGCAGACAGGCAGAAAGGCGGTGCCACCTATGGCACACCAGCAACAATTGGGGCTCCACAGTAAAGGAGAACCAGTCACTGGAGAGTAAAGAGTCTTGAGCTTCTGGGTACCACAGGACACATTCTTCATAAAGCTATTACTCTCTAGACCAAGAAGCATAGCAGGTCTATCTACTAGGAAGAAACACAGAAACCCTGACAAAATAAGGAGGCAGAGCAATATGTTCCAAACAACTGCAGGATAAGACACCAGAAAGAGGACTAAACAAAGTGGAGGTCACCAATCACCCTGATAGAAACTTCAAAGTAACAGTCATAAATATGGTTACTGATCTGCAGAAAAGTATTGACGATCTCAGGGAGGACTTCAACAAAGAGGTAAAAGAGTTGAAAAAGAGCCACTCAGAGCTGAAGAATACAATAACTGAAATTAAATATACAATAGAAGGAATAAATAATAGATTGCTGCAAGTAGAGGAGACAGTCAATGAGATGGAAAACAATGAAGCTGAGGAACAGAGAGAAAAAAGAGTCTCTAGAAATGAGAGGATGGTAAGAGAGCTGTGTGACAACTCCAAATGAAATAATATTCACATAATAGGGGTACCAGAAGAAGAAGAAGAGAGAGACAAAGGAGTAGAAAGTATCTTTGATGAGATAATTGATAAAGACTTTCTGAACTGGGGAAGGAAATAGACATTCAGGCCCTAGAATCATAGAGAACCCCTAAAAAAAGGAACCCCAGGAAGAAAACACCAAAACATATAATAATTAGAATGACAATTATTAAGGATAAAGAGACGGTTTTGAAAGGAGCCAGGGAGAGAAAAAAAATTATTTATATGATAACCCCATGAGCCTATCAGCAGATTTCTCAGCAGAAAGTTTACAGGCCAGAAAGGAGTGGCATTAAATATTTAATATACTGAAACAAAAGGACCTTAAACCAAGAATCCTGTATCCAAAAAGGGCACAATAATTCATAGTTACAATATAAGTTAGTCACAGGGATGGTAGTACAGCATAGAGAATATAGTCAATGATTCTGTAACATCTTTCTACATTGGTAGATAGTAACTGCACTAGAGGGAGTCAGGATTTAATATATGAGAAACTGTTGAACCACTGTTGTATATTTGAAACCAATATAAGATTGTATATCAAAGATACTTCAGTTAAAAAAAAGAGCCTCAATAAATTAAAAAAGACTGGAATTATATCTAGCTTCTCAGACCACAATGGTATGAAACTAGAAATAGATTACATGAAGAAAACAAACCCAACAAACACATGGAGGGTAAACAACATGCTTCTAAATAATTATTGGATCAGTGAACAAATCAAAGTAGAAATAAAGCAATCTATGGAGACAAATGAAAACAAAAATGCAACAGTGTAAAATTTGTGAGATGCTGCAAAAGTGGCTCTAAGAGGGCAGTACATAGCAGCACAGGCCTACCTCAGGAAGCAAGAACAATACCAAATGAACAATCTAAACTCATAACTAAAGAAACTAGAAAAAGAACAAATGAAACAGAAAGTTAGTAGAAGGAGGAAAATACTAAATCAGATCAGAAATAAAATAGAGAAGGAAGAAAACAACAGAAAAAAAATAAATGAAACCAGAAGATGGTTCTTTGAGAAAATAAAAAAACTAGATAAACCCCTAGCCAGACTTATCAAGAAAAAAACCGAGTGTACACATCTAAGTAATTTCAGAAACGAAGAAAGAATAATTACAACAGATACTTCAGAAATAAAAAGAATTATTAGAAAATTCTATGAAAAAGTGCATGCCAATAAATTGGAAACCTGGAAGAAATGGACAAATTTCTAGAAAAGTATACAGCCTTCCAAGACGGACCCAGGAAGAAACAGAACAATCTGAACAGACCAATTTCCAGAAATGAAATTGAATGCATATTCAAAAAACTAACAAACAAAAATCCAGGACCAGATGGCTTCACAACAGCATCCCACCAAACATTTACAGACAAGCTAATTCCCATCCTTCTTTAAGTATTCCAAAAAGTAGAAAAGGAGGGAACACTTCCAAATTCATTCTATGGGGCCAGCATCACTCTAAGACCAAAACCAAAGATAACTACAAAAAAATTAAATCATAGACCTATATCCCTGATGAACATAGATGCAAAAATTCTCAGCAAAATATTAGAAAACTGAACTTAAAAATATATTAAAAGGATCATCCATCATGACCAAATGGGATTTATTCCAGGGATGCAAGGATGGTACAGTATTCATAAATCAACATCTAACACCACATAAACAAACAAAAAGAGGTTAAAAACCACATGATCATCTCAGTAGATGCTGTAAAAGCATTTGACAAATTCAACATCCATTCATGATAAAAACTCTCCCAACAAAATGGGCATAGAGGAAATGTACCTCAATGTAATAAAGGCCATATAATGACAAACCCACAGGTAGCATCATACTCAATGGAAAAAATCTCAAAGCTTTTCCTCTAAGATCAGGAACAAGACAAGGATGTCCACTCTCACCACTTTATTCAATATAATGATGGAGTTCCCAGCCACCCCAATCACACAAAAAGATAAAAGTTATCCAAATTGCTAAGGAAGAAGTAAAACTGCCACTGTTTGCAGATGACATGATACTATACAGAGAAAACATAAAGCCACCACCAAAAAACTATTAGAACTAATAACTGGATTCAGCCAGCTGCAGGATCCAAAATTATTGCACAGAAGTCTGTTGCATTCCTGTATGCTAGCAACAAACTAGCAGAAAGAGAAATAAGGAAAACAATTCCATTTACAATTGCATAAAAAAGAATAGGATATCTAGGAATAAAGCTAACCAAGGATGTGAAAGACTTGTACTCTGAAAACTGTAAAATACTCATGAGAGAAGTTAAAAGAAGACACAAATAAATGGAAATATATTCCATGCTCATGGATAGGAAGAATTAATGTCAAAATGGCCATCCTGCCCAAAGCAATTTACAGGTTCAGTGCAATCCCTACCAAAATACCAATGGCATTTTTCAATGAACTAGAGCAAATAATCCTAAAATTCATATGGAATCACAAAAGACCCTGAATAGCCAAAGCAATCCTGAGAAAGAAGAACAAAGCTAGGGGCATTATACTCCCTGACCTCGAGTTATACTGTAAAGCTACAGTAGTCAGAACAGTATGGTACTGACACAAGAACAGACCTGTAGATCAATGGAACAGAATAGATAGCCTGGATATAAACTCACACATATATGGTAAATTAGTATATGATAAAGGAGTCATGACTATACAATGGGGAAAGGACAGCCTCTTCAGTAACTGGTGTTGGGAAAACCGGACATCTACATGCAAGAGAATGAAACTAGTTATTGTCTAACTCCATACACAGAAGTAAACTTGAAATGGATCAAAGACCTGAATGTTAGACATGAAGTCATAAAACTTAGAAGAAAACATAGGCAAAAATCTCTTGAACATAGAATGAGCAGTTTTTTCCTGGACACATCTTGAGCAAGGGAAACAATATAAAAAATGAACAAGTGGGACTACATCAAACTAAAAAGGTTCTGTAAAGCAAAGGACACCATCAGCAGAAGAAAAAGCAACCTACTAGTATGGGAGAATACATTCCTAAATGATTTATCTAATAAGGGGTTAACATCCAAAATATATAAAGAACTACTCAACACCTAGAAAAATAACCTGATTAAAAAATGGGTAGGGGACTTGAATAGGTATTTTTCCAAAGACTAAATACAGATGATAAACAGGTGCATGAAAAGATGCTGCACATCGCCAATCATCAGGGAAATGCAAATCAAAACCACCATGAGAAATCACCTAACACCAGTCAGAATGGCCACTATCCAAAAGACAAGAAAAAACAAGTGTTGGCAAGGATGTGGAGAAATGGGAACTTTCCTACACTGTTGGTGGGAATGTCAACTGGTAAGCTGCTGTGGAAAGCAGTATGGAGATTTCTCACAAACTAAAAATACAAATATCATTCAATCCAGTAATTCCACTTCTAGGAATTTATGCAAAAAAAAACCAAAATCCAAGATTCAAAAAGATACATGCACCCCTATGTTTATCACATTATTTACAGTAGCCAAGGTAGGGAAGCAACCAAAGTGCCCATCAGTAAATGAAGGGGTAAAGAGTGATACATATACACAATGGAGTATTATTCAGCCACAGAAAGAAAAGAAATCCTGCCATTTGTAACAACATGGATGGACCTACGGGTTATTATGTTCAGTGAAATGCCAGGCAGAGAAAGACAAATACCAGATGATTTCACTTACTTGGGGAATATAAAAAAACAAAATAAAGCAAAATGAACAAAGTAGCAGTGGACTCATAGACACTGAGAAGTGACTGGTAGTTACCTGGTAGTTACCATGGGGGAGGAGTTGATGTGGGTGGTTGGAGTGGGTGAGGAGGGTAAAGGGGTGCAAAAATTCTCAGTCATAATATACGATAGTCATGGAGATGGTAATACAGCATGGAGAATATAGCCATTGATTCTGTATCAGCTTCCTATGTTGACATATAGTAACCTCACTAGTGGGGGTGAGGATTCAATAATATGTGTAACTGTTGAACCACTGTGCTGTATACTTGAAACCAATAAAAATTGTATATCAACCTTACTTCAATTAAAAAAAAAACTAAGGAAAGGAAAGGAAGGATTCTCCCCAGGTTTCAGAGGACGTATTGCCCTGCTGATACCTTGATTTCAGACTTCTTTCCTCCATCAGAATTGTGAGACAAAAGTTTTCCATCCTTATTCAGATGGCCAACAGGCACATGAAAAGATGCTCCCCATCACTAGTCATCAGAGAAGTGCAAATTAAAACCACAATGAGATATCACCTCACACCAGTTAGGATGGCCACCATCCAAAAGACAAACAACAACAAATGTTGGCAAGGATGCGGAGAAAGGGGAACCCTCCTACACTGTTGGTAGGAATGCAAATTAGTACAACCATTGTGGAAAGCAGTATGGAGGTTCCTCAAAAAACTCAAAATGGAAATACCATTTGACCCAAGAATTCCACTCCTAGGAATTTACCCTAAGAACGCAGCAGCTCAGTTTGAAAAAGACAGATGCACCCCTATGTTTATCGCAGCGCTATTTACCATAGCCAAGAAATGGAAGCAACCTAAGTGTTCATCAGTAGATGAATGGATAAAGAAGATGTGGTATATATACACAATGGAATATTATTCAGCCATAAGAAGAAATCAAATCCTACCATTTGCAGCAACATGGATGGAGCTAGAGGGTATTATGCTCAGTGAAATAGCCAGGTGGAAAAAGACAAGTATCAAATGATTTCACTCATCTGTGCAGTATAAGAACAAAGAAAAAACTGAAGGAACAAAACAGCAGCAGACTCACAGAACCCAAGAGTGGACTAACAGTTACCAAAGGGAAAGGGACTGGGGAAGATGGGTGGGAAGGGAGGGTAAGGGGGAAAAAGGGCTATTACAATTAGCACACATAATGTAGTGGGGGTGGGGGTGGGGTGGGGGGATACGGGGAAGGCAGTATAACACAGAGAAGATAAATAGTTACTATAACATCTTTCTACGCTGATGGACAGTGACTGCAGTGAGGTATGTGGTGGGGACTTGATAATAAGGGAAGTCTAGTAATCATAGTGTTACTCATGTAATTGTATATTAATAATAGCAAAATAAAAATAAATTAATTAATTTAAAAAAAAGAATAGAGCACCCCCCCAAAAAAGTTTTCCATTCTTTTAAGTCATGCAGTTTGTGGTACTCTGTTACTGGGAAAGCAGTACACTTGCCAGTGGCCACAAAAACGGGCCCTTTATGGGAATGTGCAAAATTTGAATAAGCCAGGCCTGCACAGGGGCCAGGCATGAAAAAGCTGTCACTGGCAAAGATGGCAGAATTTGAGTATTACTAGGAATCCAACTATAGTGGGTTGAAACTTATCAGGGATGTGTAGCCCATGAGGTTATAATGATACTTACAGCAAAATTAGTTGGTTACCTATAGAGGATGTCATTACCCAGTTCATTTGAAAACTGGTAAATAAAGGGAAGAAATTAAACATCTTACCTTTTCTGTTGGCTCCTCTTTGCTACTGACCCGCAGGGAAGGATGAGATTTCGAAGACTTGAAAGGACTAGCCAGGGGACTCAAGGCTTAACAGCTTAAGAGTGATGCTGAGAGAGCAACTCTTTTATTTATTGATCAGTAAACACAATAGAGGTCTAGGGAAAATCATACTATATAATAATTAACAAAGGTCCAGGAAATACCATATTACATAATGATTGATGATCTACTTCTTCTTACAGGAAGCAGTGTAAGTACAGTCATGTCATGAAAACAAGCATAACTGTCATATACTGTTTTCTTAGCATAACTGTAATATACTGTTTTCCTTTATGCATCAAGAGTCTTAGGTACGGGAACTAGTGCAGCTGGGAAGCAATTAACTTGTAAGTGATTAATGTGATTTCCCACACTTTTCCTTTAAAAATGCTACTACTATGTAACCAAATACTAGATAAAGAGAAATTTTTCTTTACAGGCATATTCCAACTAATTAAATGATGAAGGAATAATGTAATTTGATAATTATAACTATTTGTTATCCCTAAAGATTCCTACGCATTGATTACCAGCAGCTGCTAATATCACAAAGTGACAACCAGACATGAGCTTTCTGATTGAAGAACACCCCAAAATGGACTTTTGGTGTGGTCTTACACCTGAAAAGGAACCTAATCTGCTCAAACTGCTATGTACAACCATAATTTTATAAGAATACTGCAGAGGATAGAAGAATATATTAAATCATATGCAGTTAACAAAATCCAGACATGTGGAAAATGTTAATAACTTTTCATAAAGCAGAGTTTATTTCAGACTAATGTAAATACCTTTGTTTCTTCAACAAATGAAAGACAAATACACACACACACACACACCTACAGATTTAAAAAGATTTCAGGGACATACAACCTAAGCCTGACATGTATCCTCATTTGAATCCTGATTTAGTGTTTTTAAAAATTGGCATAATTGTAAATTTGAACACTAAAGGGATGTTTGGTTATATTAAGGACTTAATGTTAAATATCCTTAGATGTGATGATATTGTGGTTATCTCTTTTTAAAAGTTCTTTTAGCAGTACATACTAAAATATTTATAGTTAAAATTATATCCTGGATTTTCTTCAGAATACTTGAGTGGGTAGAGGGAGTGAGGATATATGCTGAAAAGAATTTGGCCATGATTTCGTAAGTACTGAAACTTATTGGGTACATGGGGGTCATTATACTATTTTCTCTACTTATGCATATGCATAATGTTTTTTGCACTTTTGCTTCTCATTCTTGAGACTGGATCTCATATCATTAACCTCAGGAAAAAAGCATACCTCCTTCCATGAAATTAGGAATTAGTTCTTGGAGCCATCCTGTAGGATTTAATTTTTTTAAATCCTAAACTAGCCAGATATTCAAATTATATAGCACACGCTTAAATGGCTTTCAGCAGTTTGATGATTATATGTCTAGCTATGGATCTATTTGGATTTATCTAAGCTTGACTTCCTGTAGCTTCTTGGATGTGTAATGTTTTTCATCAAATTTGGGAAGTTTTAGGCCATTATTTCTTTAAGAATTATTTCTGCCCTTTTCTTTCTTTCCTTCTTGGACCCCCGTTATGATTATATTGCTGGTTTAATGGTATCCTACAAGTCTGTGAGGCTCTGTTCATTTTTCTCCATTCTTCTTTTGTTCTGTTCCTCAGACAAAATAATCTCAATTGAACTATTTTCAAGTTTACTGATTCTTTCTTCTGACAGTTCAAATCTGCTGAATTTTTCTTCCCAGTTATTGTACTTTTCAGCTGTAGGTTTCTGTTTGGTCCATTTTGTTTTTTAAATAATCTATTTTTATCTCTGTGTTCTTTAAATGAAAACACGTCATTCTTATACCTACCTTTAGTTCTCTAGACATGGTTCGTTTATCTTGGAACATATTTAAAGGAGCTGATTTAAAGTCTTTGCCTAGTAAGTCCAGCATATGGTCTTCAGGGACAGTTTCTATTTATTGCTTTTTTTCCACATGGCTCTCCATTTCTCATGTAAGTTTTCATGATACTTTAGAAATTCTTCCTTATAGCTAGAGATTTCTCCTTTGTAGCTTCCTTGTTGAAGGCAAATCCATTTCTACTCCAGTTGCTGGTTGGTTACTCTTTTCTTGGCTCCTGTATATTTAGAGGAGCCTCTAGCTTTTTCTGTGGTCAGCCTGTCCTGACATATTATCTCTGTCTTCCACATGGCCCACATCTCATCCATGGTAAGCATTTGTGCAGTCTTCCTGATGTACTCTGGGAGTGCTCATTTCAACATATGAGCTCTTTTAATTCTAACATCATGGAGTAGCTAGCAGTTTAGACCCTTGCCTTTTAGGTTTCTGAAATGTCAGTCACACCAGTCTAATATATCCTTCAAGCTGTTGGTAAAATATATCAAGGTCTCTGAGTAATATCCCTGAAGTCCTTTCTTATTAGACATGACATCAGGAGGCAGTGCCATCTATATCTACTCCTTTTGGAAGAATGGGAAATGTGGCATTTCAGTGACCATTTCCAAAAAATCTTCTGTTCTCCAGTAACTTCTGACACTTTTATCCTTTGGCTGAAGGATTAAGATTTTTGGAAATAGATGGAAACCAACTCCTTTGCAAATAATGCATTGTGTCTCTCCTCTCATTATCTTTAGTTTTTTAAAGTTTCGTTATAATACATCTAGGTGGTGTTTTGTTTTGATGAGAAGGTATTTATCCTGCTCAAAGTTTTTTTAAGTCTATTAAATCTTTCCTAAACTGTGTTGGAATCTTCTGATAAGTCTGGAGAAGGAATTACTTATCTTTGACTCTGTTTTGTTTTGTTTTTCTTTCTTTCCTAGCATTTCCATTTGATTGTTTCTGAAAGTTTACATCTCTGTTGTAATTACCTATCTTTTCATGAATGTTTTCCCAACTTTTTCACTAGATCCTGTATATATTATAGTTATTCAAAAGTCCCTGTCTGGTAGTTCTAGGTCCTGTTGATTTATCTCTTGACTGTAGCTGGCTGTTTTGTGTCTTGAAATTTTTTATTGAGTGGCTGACATTGTAGAACAGTAGAGACTGATGTAAATTGTATCTATGCCTTAAAATGAGCACACATCTATCTGGCATTAGTGTATGTGGGTTGAGTCAGTCTACTCAGGAGCTGAGATGTGTTTGGGTCTGTTGCTATTATCATTATCCTCAGTATGCTTCAGATGTTTCTCTAATGGTAGCTTGCTATTATTTTGTGTTAGAGTGAGGATTTATTTCTCATAAAGGGTTTCCTCAGTGTTCATGCTTCATCCTCAACTTTCAGCCATCCCTGTCTACCTAGGACATGGAAAGGGTCTTCGACACAGTCTCTCCACACTTTTTGTTGTTCTGTGAAAAGATTTTTAAACTGTAAATTCTATTTTTAAGATAGATACAGGACTATTTGCATTATTTCTTCTTGAATGAGGTTTGGTAATGTGTTTCTTTGAAGAAATTTGTCCATGTTAAATAAATTGTTGAATATATTTTCATAAGATATTTATAAGGTTCCCTTATTGCCTCTTGATATCTGTAGAAAATAATGTGAGAAAAAAATCATGTATTGATCCTTGTAATTGCTATTTCTGATTCTCTTCAGTCCTTTGAGTGAATTCATGTTTCTATCTGGTATCCTTTTCTTCTCCCCAAAGGGCTTTCTTTAACATTTCTTGTAGTGCAAGGCAGCTTTTGTATATCTGGAAAAGTCTTCATTTACCTTTCTTTCTAGAGATAGTTTGCTTTATAGAATTCTAGGTTGACAGGTTTTTCTCTTTTAGTACTTTAAGGATGTTGCTTCATTGTCTTCTCTTATATCATTTCTTTCATCCTTATCTTTGTTCCTCTGTACATTTTTTCCCCATACTCTGAGTTTTTAATATGTTCTCTTTATCACTAGTTTTGAGCAATTATTATGTGCTTTGGTGTAGTTTTCTTCATGTTTTTTTGTGGTTGGGGTTCAGGGAATTCTTAGAACTGTAGGTTAATAGTTTTCATCCAGTCAGGAAGTGTTTTGCACCATTGCTTCTTCAATTTTTTTCCCCTTCATCTCTCTCCTCTACATTGGAGAATCCAATAACATATATGTTAGGCTGCTTGTCTCTCTTTTGCATTTTTCTGTCCTGTGAAATCTAACACCTTGGTTTACCTGGACTCTCCGCTGTAATTCCTTAACTTGGGGAGTTGGCTGGACTTCGCCTGCTTTTTTCTTCCTTATACTGCAGCCTGGAAACTCTCTCAAGGAAGGAAGTTGGGCAACTTCATTGTTCTTTGTGCACAGTGTCTTACAAACCTGTTTTTCATATTTTCTCCCATTTTTTTATTATTTCAGGCAAGAGAGTAAGTTCAGTTCCTATCACTCTGTCTTGTCCAGAAGTAGAAGGCTTTCTCTTTTCACACTTTTCCTCTTTAACTAGTACGAAAGTTCATGGCTGATGGTAAGGATGTTGTCTGTGATCCTGTGATCCTGGTTCAGCCTCAGTCTTAGGTTGACTTGTTGTGCCAGTGCTTCATGGTTTTCCTGCCCCACCCCACAACCCAAGCAATCACAGACCTCTCTCTAGGTCTTGGACATATTGCCGATATCTTCTGCTAGTCTTTGGCTTGCCTTTTCACATTCTTAGTTTGTATTTTGATGACAAATTTAATACAGTCTTATTTATCTTTGTCGTTATGTTTAGGGCTTTTTGTTTTGGCTTAGCAAATTTGCTGCTTCAGGGACACAAAGATGTTTTGCTGGGTTTTTTTTGTACTTTCATAATTAGATCTGCATTCTATTTGGAATTTACTTTTGTGAATTGTATAAGGTTGGAGATCATGATACATTTTTTCTATAGGGATATCCAGTTGACCCAGCGCCTTTTATTTAAAAGACTGTCTTTTCAGGTAGACTATCTGGATAGACATTTTCCCTAAAGAAGACATACAGATAGCCAACAGGTACATGAAATGTTGCTTAACATCACTAATCCGTAGGGAAATGGCAATCAAAATCACAACGAGATATCACCTCACACCTGTTAGAATGATTATTATTAAAAGCAAGAAATAAGTGTTGGCAAGGCAGTGGAAAAATGGGGACCTCTGCGCACTGTTGGTGGGAATGGCTATTAGTAGAGCCACTATGGAAAATGGTATGGAGCTCCTCAAAATACTTAAAAATAACTACCATATGATTCAGCAATTCCACATCTGGTTATTTATCCAGGTAAAACAAAAACACTAACTTGAAAAAATATATGCACCCTTATGTTCATTGCAGCATTATTTACGATAGCCAAGATATGGAAACAACCTAAGTATCCATCAGTGGATAAATGGATAGATGGGGAGAAAATGGGTACAGGCTCTTTAAATTCCCTGGAGGTCACTTCAGTGAGTGGCCTGGGGCTTGCAACAATAAGGGGAGATGGAACAACACTGGCTGACCACCTCTTTGGCCCTCTATGATCAGAAGCAGCAATCAGTGATTAGAGCACAGATCTTCAATAATTTTTTCACAGGGTCCTTTTTGCCCACCTTGGCTCCTGCAGTGTGCTCCAGGAACATGTGAACTGCTGCCTGCCATATGGCTGGGGGTAGAGGATGGGTAGCTGTTAGTGTGCTAAGAGCGGACACTGACTAAAATTAATTACAATTAAAATTAAAAACCAAAAGGTCTTCCATGAAAGTTATATTTCAATAGACGCCAGAGTTCCAAAATGCATCAGACAGATTCTGCTACTATACTTACTGTCTAAAGTGACAAGATTCCTGCTGCTTTCTACCATTTCCCAGAATCTTCTCCTCTACCTTAATTTTTTTTTTTGGTATCATTAGTCTGCAATTACATGTGCAACATTATGGTTACTAGACTCCCCAAATCATCAAGTCCCGCCCATGTACCCCACTACAGTCACTGTCCATCAGCGTAGTGAGATGCTATAGAAAGTTTTTTTTGTTTTGGTATCATTAATCTACAATTTCATGTGCAACATTATGGTTACTAAACTCCCCACTTCATCAGGTCCCCAACACCTACCCCATTACACTCACTGTCCGTCAGCATAGTGAGAAGCTATAGAATCACTACTAGTTTTCTCTGAGTTGTACAGCCCTCCCCATGCCCCACAACATTATGTCTGCTAATTGTAATGCCCCTTTTTCCCATTATCCCTCCCTTCCCACCCATCCTCCCCAGTCCCTTTCCCTTTGGTAACTGTTAGTCCATTCTTGGATTCTGTGAGTCGGCTACTGTTTTTTACTTTCAGTTTTTTTCTTTGCTCTTATGCTCCACATATGAGTGAAATCATTTGGCACTTGTATTTTTCCACCTGGCTTATTTCACTGAGCATAATATGCTCTAGCTCCATCCATGTTGTTGCAAATGGTAGGATTTGTTTTCTTCTTATAGCTGAATTATATTCCATTGTGTATATATACTACATCTTCTTTATCCATTTATCTACTGATGGACACTTAGGGTGCTTCCATTTCTTGGCTATTGTAAATAGTGCTGCAATAAACATAGGGGTGCATATGTCTTTTTCAAACTGGGCTGCTGCATTCTTAGGGTAAATTCCTAGGCGTGGGATTCCTGGGTCAAATGGTATTTCTTTTCTTTTTTATTTTTATATTCCATTTTATTTTGTTTATTCATTTTTTTTCTGCTTGGAAATTTTACTTATTTATTTATTTGTTTTTATAATTTATTTTGGTATCATTAATCTACAATTACATGTGCAATATTATGGTTATTAAGCTACCTCTTCATCAGGTCCCCACCACCAACCCCATTACATTCACTGTCTATCAGCGTAGTGAGATGCTATAGAATCACTACTTGTCTTCTCTGAGTTGCACAGCCCTCCCCGTGCCCCACCAACATTACATCTGCTAATCATAATGCCCCCTTTTCCCCCTTGGCCCTCCCTTCCTGCCCATCTTCCGCAGTCCCTTTCCCTTTGGTAACTATTAGTCCGTTCTTGGGTTCTGTGAGTCTGCTGTTTTGTTCCTTCAGTTTTTTTCTTTGTTCTAAAACTCCACATATGAGTGAAATCATTTGACACTTGTCTTTTTCGGCTTGGCTTATTTCACTGAGCATAATACCCTCTAGCTCCATCCATGTTGTTGCAAATGGTAGGATTTGTTTTCTTCTTATGGCTGAATAATATTCCATTGTGTATATGTACCACATCTTCTTTATCCATTCATCTACTGATGGGCACTTAGGTTGCTTCCATTTCTTGGCTATTGTAATAGTGCTGCAATAAACACAGGGGTGCATCTATCTTTTTCAAATTGGGCTGCTGCATTCTTAGTGTAAATTCCTAGGAGTGGGATTCCTGGGTCAAATGGTATTTCTATTTTGAGTTTTTTGAGGAACCTCCATACTGCTTTCCACAATGGTTGAACTAATTTGCAGTCCCACCAGCAGTGTAGGAGGGTTCCCTTTTCTCCACATCCTCGCCAACATTTGTTGTGGTTTGTGTTTTGGATGTTGGCCATCCTCACTGGTGTGAGGTGATATCTCATTGTGGTTTTAATCTGCATTTCTCTGATGATTAGTGATGTGGAGCATCTTTTCATCTGCCTGTTGGCCATCTGAATTTCTTCTTTGGAGAAGTGTCTATTCATGTCCTCTGCCCATTTCTTAATTGGATTATTTGCTTTTTGTTTGTTGAGGTGCGTGAGTTCTTTATATATTTTGGATGTCAACCCCTTATTGGATACATCATTTATGAATATGTTCTCCCATACTGTAGGATGTCTTTTTGTTCCACTGATGGTGTCCTTTGCTGTACTGAAGATTTTCAGCTTGATATAGTCCCACTTGTTCATTTTTGCTTTTGTTTCCCTTGCACGGGGAGATATGTTCATGAAGAAGTCACTCATGTTTATGTCCAAGAGATTTTTGCCTATGTTTTTTTCTAAGAGTTTTATGGTTTCATGACTTACATTCAGGTCTTTGATCCACCGTGAGTTTACCTTTGTGTATGGGGCTAGACAATAGTCCAGTTTCGTTCTCATACATGTAGCTGTCCAGTTTTTCCAACACCAGTTGCTAAGGAGGCTGTCATCTCCCCATTGTATATCCAAGGCTCCTTTATCAAATATTCATTGATTGTATATGTTTTGGTTAATGTTTGGATTTTCTATTCTGTTCCACTGGTCTGTGGGTCTGTTTTTGTGCCAATACCATGTGGTCTTGATTACTGTGGCTTTGTAGTAGAGCTTGAAGTCAAGGAGCGTAATTGCCCCTGTTTTATTCCTCCTTCTCAGGATTGCTTTGTCTATTCGGGGTCTTTTGTGGTTCCATATGAATTTTAGAATTATTTGTTCCTGTTCATTGAAAAAAGCGGGGGGTATTTTGATAGGGATTGCATTGAATCTGTAGATTGCTTTAGGTAGTATAGCCATTTTGACAATATTTATTCTTCCTAGCCAAGAGCATGGGATGAATTTCCATTTGTTAGTGTCCTCTTTAATTTCTCTTAGGAGTTTCTTGTTGTTTTCAGAGTATAGGTCTTTCACTTCCTTTATTAGGTTTATTCCTAGGTATTTTATTCTTTTTGATGCAATTGTGAAGTTTCTGATTTCTCTCTCTGTTAGTTCATCGTTAGTGTATAGGAAAGCAACAGATTTCTGTGTGTTAATTTTGTATCCTGCAACTTTGCTGAATTCAGATATTAGTTCTAGTAGTTTTGGAGTGGAGTCTTTAGGGTGTTTTATGTACACTATCATGTCATCTGCAAGTAGTGACCATTTGACTTCTTCTTTACCAATCTGGATGCCTTGTGTTTCTTTGTTTTGTCTGATTGCCGTGGCTAAGACCTCCAGTACTATGTTGAATAACAGCGGAGAGAGTGGGCATCCCTGTCTTGTTCCCGATCTTAGATGAAAAGCTTTCAGCTTCTCGCTGTTAAGTATGATGTTAGCTGTGGGTTTGTCATACATGGCCTTTATGATGTTGAGGTACTTGCCCTCTATACCCATTTTGTTGAGAGTTTTAATCGTGAATGGATGCTGAATTTTGTCAAATGCTTTTTCAGCATCTATGGAGATGATCATGTGGTTTTTGTTCTTCTTTTTGTTGATGTGGTGGATGATGTTGATGGATTTTCGAATGTTGTACCATCCTTGCATCCCTGGGATGAATCCCACTTGATCATGGTGTATGATCCTCTTGATGTATTTTTGAATTCGGTTTGCTAATATTTTGTTGAGTATTTTTGCATCTACGTTCATCAGGGATATTGGTCTGTAATTTTCTTTTTTGGTGAGGTCTTTGCCCGGTTTTGGTATTAGAGTGATGCTGGCTTCATAGAATGAGTTTGGAAGTATTCCCTCCTCTTCTATTTTTTGGAAAACTTTAAGGAGAATGGGTGTTATTTCTTCTCTATATGTCTGGTAGAATTCAGAGGTGAATCCATCAGGTCCAGGGGTTTTGTTCTTGGGTAGTTTTTTGATTACCAATTCGATTTCATCGCTGGTGATTGGTCTGTTTAGTTTTTCTGTTTCTTGCTTGGTCAGTCTTGGAAGGTTGTATTTTTCTAAGAAGTTGTCCATTTCTTCTATGTTTTCCAGCTTGTTGGCATATAGATTCTTATAATATTCTCTTATGATGCTTTGTATTTCTGTGGGGTCTGTCGTGACTTATCCTTTCTCATTTCTAATTGTGTTTATGTGTGTAGATTCTTTTTTTCTCTTAATAAGTTTGACTTGGGGTTTATCTATTTTGTTTGTTTTCAAAGAACCAGCTCTTGGTTTCATTGATTTTTTCTGCTGTTTTATTCTTCTCAATTTTATTTATTTCTTCTCTGATCTTTATTATGTCCCTCCTTCTCGTGACTTTGGGCCTCATTTGTTCTTTTTCCGGTTTCAGTGATTGTGTCTTTAGACTATTCATTTGGGAATGTTCTTCCTTCTTTAAATAGGCCTGGATTGCAATATACTTTCCTCTTAGAACTGCCTTTGTTGTGTCCTCCTGAATTTGAGCCTTACTGCTGTTGTTTTCATTTGTCTCCATATATTGTTTCATCTCTGTTTTAATTTGGTCATTGATCCATTGATTATTTAGGAGCATGTTGTTGAGCCTACATGTGTTTGTGAGCCTTTTTGTTTTCTTTATACAATTTATTTCTAGTTTTATACCTTTGTGATGTGCGAAGTTGGTTTGTAGAATTTCAGTATTTTTAAATTTACTGAGGTTCTTTTTGTGGCCTAGTATGTGGTCTATTATGGACAATGTTCCATGTGCACTTGAGAAGAATGTGTATCCTGCTGCTTTTGAGTGTAGAGTTCTGTAGATGTCTTAGGTCCATCTGTTCTAGTGTGTTGGTCAGTGCCTCTGTGTCTGAACCACATATGTCGGTGCCCCTGTGTTGGGTGCTTATATTATATTTATAATGGTTATATCCTCTTGTTGGACGGACCCCTTTATCATTATGTAATGTCCTTCTTTATCTCTTGCACTTTCTTTGTTATGAAGTCTATTTTGTCTGATACAAGTAGTGCAACACCTGCTTTTTTCTCCCTATTAGTAGCATGAAATATCTTTTTCCATCCCTTCACTTTTAGTCTTTGTATATCTTTGGGTTTGAGGTGAGTCTCTTGTAAGCAGCATATGGATGGATCTTTCTTTTTTATCCATTCTATTACTCTATGTCTTTTGATTGGTGCATTCAGTCCATTTACTTTTGGGTGATTATCGATAGATATGTACTTATTGCCATTGCCGGCTTTAGATTCGGGGTTAACAAAGGTTCAAGGGTAGCTTCTTTACTATCTAATAGTCTAACTTAACTGTCTTGTTAAGCTATTACAAACACAGTCTGGTGATTCTTTATTTCTCTCCCTTCTTATTCTTCCTCCTCCATTCTTTATATATTAGGTGTTTCATTTTCTACACTTTTGTGTTTCCTTTGACTGTTTCTGTTTATAGTTGTTTTTGTTTTTTGCCTTTAGTTGGTATTTGGGTGGTCTGCTTTCTTTTTTTTTAATATAATTTATTTTATTGTCATTAATCTACAATTACATGTGCAATATTACGGTTATTAAACTACCCCTTCATCAGGTCCCCCCCACCAACCCCATTACAGTCACTGTTGGTCTGCTTTCTTTGCTATGATTTTATTTTCTCTGGTTACATTGTTTTAGCCTTAGGAGTGCTTCCATCTAGAGCACTCCCTTTAAAATATCCTGTAGAGGTTGTTTGTGGGAGGCAAATTCCATCAACTTTTGCTTGTCTGGGAATTGTTTAATCCCTCCCTCAAATTTAAATGATAATCGTGCTGGATACAGTACTGTTGGTTCAGGACCCTTCTGATTCATTGCGTTAAATATATCATGCCATTCTCTTCTGGCCTGTAAGGTTTCTGTTGAGAAGTCTGGTGATAGCTTGATGGGGTTTCCTTTGTAGGTGATCTTTTTTTCTCTCTCTGGCTGCCTTTAATACTCTGTCCTTATCTTTGAATTTTGTCATTTTAATTATTATGTGTCTTGGTGTTGTCTTCCTTGCGTCCCTTGTGTTGGGAGATCTGTTGGCTTCCATGGTCTGAGAAACTGTTTCCTTTCCCAGCTTGTGGAAGTTTTCGGCAATTATTTCTTCAAAGACACTTTCTATCTCTTTTTCTCTGTTCTTCTTCTGGTACTCCTATAATGCGAATATTGTTCCATTTGGATTGGTCACACAGTTCTCTTAATATTCTTTCATTCCTAGAGATCCTTTTATCTCTCTCTACCTCAGCTTCTCTGTACTCCTGTTCTCTTATTTCTATTCCATTAAGTCTCTTGCAACTCGTCCAGTCCGCTCTTAAGCTGGTCAGTCGATTGTTTCATTTCTGTAATGTCCCTCCTGACTTCATCCCTTAGCTCTTGCATATTTCTCTGTAGGTCCATCAGCATGGTTATGACTTTTATTCTTAATTCTTTTTCAAGAAGATTGTTTAAATCTGTCCCCCCAGGTCCTCTCTCTGGTGTTGTCTGGGTGATTTTTGACTGGGCCAGATACTTCTGTCTTTCCATAGTGATAGAAGTGGTCGCCGGCAGGGGACATGTGTGTCAGGTGGGAGAACAAAGTCCCTTCCTGCTTGTTGTTCTCCTTGCCCTTCTCCACAGCCTGTTCTGGTTACCCACACACCGGGAGGTAGTCTCTGGGATAATTCCCTGAGCTGCTGTGGGCAGTACCGCTCTCAGGCTAGCCCAGCGCACTGCGGAGGTTTGCAGGCACACCAGTTGCTTTCTGCAGCAAATCTGGCACCTTTTTGCACCTTCCCGACCTGCTCTGGCTTCCGCGGCCCTTCCTGGTTAGTTGCGTGCCCACCGGGAAGAGATTCTGTGTGGTTGCTGTGGGTGGGGCCCCTCTCCCACTGTTCCTCAGCTGTGGCGGATCCACCTGTCCGTGTGCAGTGCTGGCCAGGGGGAACAAATGGCAGGCTGCTTATCACCGTTTAAGGGCTTCGGTGGGACTGCTTTACCTGGTAGCTGGTTAGGGGGCCCGAAATTCGTCAAGATTCCCAGCCTGCTGGTCTGAGTGTGCTGGGATGATTTTCTTCAGCTGTTGGTCCCCTGTCTCTTTAAGACTTTTAAAAAAGCGCCCACTTTTCTTTATCCCAAAGGAGCCGGCTGTGGGGACCCGCTTGCTGTCCCTGTCTCGGATCCTGCCCTTCCATTTCTCTAATCTCCAATACACCATGCGATGTGTGTCTGTGCTCCCGATGCAGATCACCAGGCCTGGTTATTTAGCAGTCCTGTGCTTCCACTCCCAACCCACTCTGATTCTTTTCCTCCCACCCATGAGCTGGGGTGGGGGAGTGCTTGCGTCCCGCTGGGTTATGGCTTTGATCTTACCCACTTCGTGAGGTGCTGAGTGCTTGCGGATGTAGATGTAACCTGGCTGTTGTACTGTATCTTCTAGTGTCTCTTTTAGGAATAGTTGTATTTGTCATATTTTCACAAATATGTATGATTTTGGGAGGAGATTTCTGCCGCCCTGCTCACGCTGCCATCTTGGGCCCCCTCCCCTCCACCTTAATTTTTGAAGGTTTTTTCTGCTGGATATTGTATTCTAGGTTTTCAGTTATTTTCTCTTTTCCTTTTAACGGTTCCATTCTGGTATATTCTGGCTTCTGTTCTTTCTGTTGAGAAATTTTTTTTTAGTCTTACTGTTTCTTTGAAAGTCAACTATATGTTTTTAAGTATTTTTTTTACGAATTGTCTCTTCCTTCCTTTCATAATTTGATTATGATATCCTAAGAATAGTATTGTTTGAACATATTCTACTTGGAGTTGACTTTGTGTCTTAAATCTCTGAATTCATTTCATCAGTTTCCCCAAAGTCAGTTATTCTGTCTTTGAATATTGCTTATATCTCCTATTCTCATCTGGGACCTCAATTATATATATATTAGAAATTTTGAACATATCCTATATTCTTTCTTAAACCTCTCCTTCTCTGCCTTTCTACTTCACTCTGCCTTTCCTTTCCCCTCTCTTCTCTTCTTTCTCTACTCTTTCTCAAGCTACAGTTTTGGTATTTTTTTTTTTTTACTTAGGTTTTAATTCTATGGTCTGCTCTATCCAGTTCATTATAAGACCAATATATTGAGTTCTTAATTTTTTGTATTGTGTTTTTCAGTTTTTGAATATCCATTTAATTATTTTTATAAATCTTAATTCACTGGTGAAATTCTCCATTCTTCATTAATTCTATTTTTCCTCTATTTTCTTTAATATGAAAGAACCATACAGGCTCTGGACAGTGTTATCTTCCTGACAGGATCCCCATTTTTTTCTGTTGCTAATATGATTCCCATTTTTTTCTGTGGCTCATTACCTCCAGTTAATCAGGCATTGAGATTTTTTAAAAAGCTGTGTTCAAGCTTAGTGAACCTTAGTTTTCCTATCATTTGTCCTGTTGGGTCTTTTGTTGTAAATTGAGAGCCTAGTGACTATCTGTATCCTTAGCACTAAAAGACTGTTGGAGGCTCATCTTTAATAGAGGTTCTGAACTCAGCTCTCAAGACTACTTATCTGCACTGCTTCAAAATCTAATGATTGTCTTGGTGGTTGAAAATTCTCAAGGTACAAAAAGAAAGTCAGTCCCCTTGGCATCAAGTGCCCCTACCCAAAGTAGAACCAGCTTCTTGTGTGTCTTTCCATAGGTACTCTGCTAGTCCTTTTCAAGTTTTTTCCTTCAGTTCAGAACTTCTCATGAAATAAAAATCTCATGTAATAGCCCAATATATGAGATAAAACGTCAGCTGCCATGGTTGGAGTAGGAGGTCCTGACACATCTTTAGTTGGAAAACACTGGAGACTTTACCATAATAATGTAATTTAACTCCAAGAGAATTGTAGTTCAGTATTCTTTGTATTTTTAAAGAGTATTTTGTTAATGAACACAGTTTAAAATGTTTATTTTCTTTTGGTTTTAGATCTTAAAGTTGTGGTACAATTTTTAAACAAAGAGGTACAGCATAATGTGGTCAGCAACTATGTGAAAATAATTACTACTTTATGAGGAAATCATACTCTTAGCAATTTGAAAATAATTCTGATCAAAAAACTTTGAATATGTTTTTGTATTAAAAATTCAAGTAGTAGCATTTTGTGTTCTTTAAAAAAATTTTAGAACTTCCAGTTCTTTGAAACTCATCTGCAATGATTTTATAGCCATTGGTACTTATTATTTAAGCTTGGTTTTATACTGCATATTACAATTGTAATGGTGTTTTTTTTGCAAGTGTATATTTGTATGTGGTATCACTGTAACATGTTTCAAAAGTTAGAGGCATAGAATTTTTTACCAGAAGGGACTTAATTTTATAGGATTTTCAAATGAGGCTCCGGAAAATTTAAGTAACTGCTCAAGATCTTACAGAAAATTATTGATAAATTCAGATTTCCTTTCTCTGAATCGAATGATTTTTAAATTAAGCTTGATAATGGTACATAAGTATATGCTAGCTATTATAAAATTTTTTTGAATCCCTGATTATTTAAGTTAGATAAACTATATTATAAATGTCTTAATCAAAATGTTTTTTTCTTTGTGTTATTTACATTCTTGAGAATATTTTCTCAATATTACACAATTTTTCATTTCCATCTTTTATAGAATTGGAAAATATTTAAATCTCAACAAATGAATTCCACACTTGAACTCTGCTGCATTCCTGTGCCACCTCCTCCTTTAGAAAACTGATCTTAGAACGGAGGTAAAATTATAGAATTTCACTTTTTAAAAGGGTAAAGAATGAATTTCCAATATAGTAGACATGTTGAAATTTGAGGTAATCTTTGATGGGTAGCTTCTGTTATTAAGTGATTTTACCTAGAAGATTTGAAATAACACATCTTAATTACTGCCTTTCAGTTTTACTTTTGAAAAAAGTATTTCCTTTTTAATAGTTGTTTCTCCTAACCTTTTTATTGCTCAAACTTTACAATTATTGAATTATTAAGTTACTCAGCATAATTATATTATGTAGCTACATCTAGATCAGAGCTGTGCAATAGAATTTCTGTGATGATGTCTATGTTGGATATCTGTGCTGTCCAATATAGGAGACCCTAACCATGTATAGCTATTGAGCATTTGAATGTGGCTAGTGTGACTAAGGAATTGAATCTTTAAATTTTATTTCATTTAATTAAATTTAAATAGTGACATGTAACTCATGGCTACTGTATTTGGACAGTGCAGCTTTAGGTTTTTCCTTAGGAAATTTAGTATTCACAATAACAGCACATCTAAAGTGCTTAAGTTTCAGACTTATACTTGAAATATCTTCAGAGTTGTTGACCTAGTTTTAAAATGTTCAGTAGCAAAACCATTTTTTGCTATCTTGTATGTTGCTTTGATAATTGTACAGCTTTGTTTATCCAGTATTTTTGGTACAGTAGAAATCCTTGAGAGCAGTTACCATAGTTTTATTCACTTATGTGTTAACTTATTTAATCTTAAAAAAAAAGCCTTTGATATAGGTACTTATATATTATACCACTTTATAAATGAAGACTTTGAGGCCACAGGTGAGTTAAATAACTTTTCCAAGGATGCATAGCTTATAGGTTATGGAACTGGAATTTGAACTCAGGCAATCTAGAGCCAGAGCCCATACTTAACCATTAGGCTGTACTGCCTCTTATATTCTGATTCTCTATAAATTGGCAAAATTCCTGAAAAATATTTTTGATGACTGTCAGCTAAGACACAATTTCTGCCCATGTAGATAATGGAGAACTTACTGTACTTGTGTAAATACTGTGAGTTTGCTTCCTAGCAAGGATTTATTGACCTCCTTTAGATCATATTCCAGCAATTACTATTTTGTTCATTATGTTGTATTCAGGGCTTGCTAATAAAGGTTGCCATTACTATGGTCACCAAAAAGTTTATCATTTTCTGTGATATTCTCTTTACTTTGTTTTACACTCTGAAAATGAGGCAGTATGGGCCTGAATTAAGCTGCATGATGAAATACCAGCTTGATTTTTGCTTTCAAATACAGTTTTTATATAGCAGGTAATAATGAGATGGGTGTAAGAGACAGTAGAAATACTGATCTTCAGAATTCTGTATTGTCTGATTAAATAAAAAGAACACTTGCAGTATAACTCTTCATAGCTACCTCTAGATACTACAAGATACTGAGTCTCTTTAGGAAGTGTATATTGACAAAGTTTCTCTGTAACCAGTGCTATTCTATTTTTAAAATGAAAGTACTAAAATATATCTGTAGAATTTTAGACGTAGTAATGTATTGTAGAAAACTGAAGCCCAAAGGGTTTAAGTGGTTTATCCAAGGTCATATAAGCAGTGTGATTCATTGATTCAACAAATATACATTAAATACCTGCCATACGTCCCGATAAGATATTATGCTTATTAGCTTTGAGTACATAGTGAGCACTCAGATGTAAGCAAAATAGAAGTGGACCCTGTTCTCCTAGAACTTACAATCTGATGAGGAAGATTAAGTAATCAATAAGTTATGAAGTCTAATGAACAAGGTACAAAATCCAAAACTGTAGAAAGGAAATGAACCATATTTGTTCGAATGGAAAATAGTGGAAAATGGAGAAAGGGCTGTTCTTTAGATAATGTGACCAAGAAAGACCTGCTGAAACTAACAGGATTAGAAGGAGCCAGCTATTTCAAATAGCAGGAGTAGGACAGCTGGAACATTCCAGACTGGAACAGCCTAAAAGAATCCCTGGGGTAAAGATGTGCATGAAGCTATAGAAAACTAAAAGGGAGAGTATGGCTAGAACATAGGAAGCTGTGTGGGGGGGTGGGGGTGTAGTAAGAGCTAAGAAAGGGGCCAGGTTACATTTTTCAACCGTAGGTTTTAGAGTAGGTGTTAAATTCAAATCCAAGTTCACCCACTTAAACTATGTTACCTTGTGTGGGTTGCTCAACCTCTTCACACTTTAATTTTCTTACCTGTGAGATGGGAATAACAGAAACTATTTTACCATACATCGTATTGTGAAGGTCAACTAGTACTTCTAGCAAACACTTATATAGTGTTTAGCTTATGAAAGGAACTGTTGTAAGTACATAAGAACTATATGAAGTAATTGTATTATCCCTCTTTTTGAAATGAGACAATGAAGTACAGAGGGTTAAAGTATAGCTGGTAAGGGGATAAGAAGGCTTAAACATAGCTGGAATAAGTGATCTTAAATTTAGATAATAGGGCTTCAGAGTCTGAACTCCAAGTGTGTCCTGGGAATCCTTTAAGTGAATCTCTGTGGTCAAAATGATTTTTGATACTGATACTAAGACAGTATTTGCCTCCTTTACTAATGTCTCTGATGAATATACATAACTCATAAAATAATAGAAAACAGTTGATACAGTGTTTGTACTTGATAGGCTCACTAATAACATATTTTTCCTCACTTTTAAGATATTTTTTTTGCATTTTAGCATTTTTAGCATTTAGCATTCTTGTCTGAATGAACTTTTCAGCAACCAGGCAAGGAAATTCTAAGGTAGCAGTAGTAATCTATATTTGGTATTCTGAGATTTTAACTTTGTATATTCATTTATTCAGTTGTCATTTTAGTTGATAGTAGTAACCACATGGGGTTGAATTGCATCACTAATTGTTACTTAAAATGTCTGTAAAATGAACAATCATCTAAGCAGAAAATTGCCTGGTGCATGCCAGTTAATTCAAAGACAGCAAAATTGCCAAATCTCTCAGTCTCTGATTTCAAACCTGGGCAAGCTTAGTATGACTGATCCATGCATCTGGGAGAATATCTACCTGTCAGATTTTCAGGGTGATGTTTAAAAAAGCTATTAACTTTCATGTATATTTAATTTGGAAAAATTAAATTATTAAAATTAATTAAGTAGAAAATGCAGACAGAAATCTCAGGTTTTGCTTTGACCAGAAATAAAACTGCCATTCCTAAAGGTGCTAAATAAACTGAATCCTTAAGGCTAAGTAACTAAGTTGAGATATTTGAGTGCCTGCTATCTTCCCAACATGTAGGATACAGTGCCTGTTACTGTGAAGTACAGATGGACAATAATAAATAAACAAATAAGATAATTACAGATTTTTCTAAATGCTATGAAGGAAGTGGACATATCAATAGGTGCTGCAGGGAGGACAAACTGGGGACAGAAGGAAAGGCTTATCAGGGGAGGTGACATTTGAACTGAGTCTAATACAGCCATATACGGAGAGCTGGGAGAACCTGCAAAGTGGCTAGTGTAAAGACCAAAGGTAGCCAGAAACATAAAGGATAATTATTAAAAAGTCATGTGTGTATGGATAAGCTTAGGCTCTTGTCCTTTAGTTAAATTTTTTTTCCTTTTAATAAATGATTTCTTATTTTCTACTTTAATTTGTTAATGAATTACTGTCCTAAAGTTAGTACTATTATCAGAGGATTAAAGATGGCAGCATGAGAGGTGAGACACAGGCTTCCTCCTAAAACCGCATACAACACGAAAATATAATTAATACAACTAATCCTGAAAGAGCAACAGGAAAAAGGACTGCGCCAGACTGCATACACCTGGAGAAAAGAGCAGACCTCACAGAACAGGGTAACATACCAAAGCTGTGGCCCGGTGGAACCCAAGCCCTTCTCCACCCCAGCTCACTGGTGGGAGGAAGAGAAACCGAGCAGGGAGGGAGTGGAGGCCTGGGTCTGCTGAATACCTAACTCTGGAGATCTGCTCTGGGAGCACAAACCTACAGTTTGTGCTGTTTACATGATACTCTCATGATTACGGGGTTGGAAAGCTAAGACAGGCAGAATTCCAGGAGAGACTGAGATTCCAGCCACTTGTAGAAAGCAGGGATCCATATCCAGCTGCTCTGGGACAAAAGAAAGGCAGACACTCTGAGAGACCTCCTAACAAGGAAGCCCTTAGCAAGAACGCTGCTAAAGGGGCAAGGATTGCACAAAGCTTACTGCTCAGGAGAGATGACAGGTAGACAAAATTGTCCAGGTGCATTCTGCCCAGCAGGTTTGGAGCTTTGCCATATAGACTCTCATATTTAAGGAAGAAAAAGAAATCTTCCTTCTTAGATGATCTTTAGGTGCTCCAGCTCGCTGGGTGCCTACACAGCTCCAAGGACCCCCTCCCTGATACGCAGCCTACTGCGCCTTTCTTCTGGCCAACCCCACCAGACTGGCAAACCGGCAAACCCTACCCTGGTGTTAGCCCAGCCAGAGGGAAGATCTGTCTACAGCAACTACAAGCACAAAGCATAGAGGCTTATACCTGTGTGGTCAGCCCATTGATTCAGGCAGTGGAGACAGGCATAGCAGCCTGGTAGCAGGAAACAGCTCTTTCCTCCTGCTGGGCACCCATACCACTCACCTGCGACACCTGACATTGCTTCAGGGGTTGAGCAGCTCCAGGGAGTAGAGCTTCTGGGCACTAGATGGCACGATATACAAATATGAAACACCAAAGGAATCTGGTAAGGAGTAAAATTATTAATACCACTCGTGAGAAAGACTTAAATGACATTGACCTCATGACTCTTCCTGAAAGGGAGTTCAAAATAAAAATCATTAACATGCTCATGGAGGTACAGAAAAGATATTCAAGAACTCAGGAATGAACTCCAGTCGCAGATCCAATTGTTAAAGAGCACAGTGGACGATGGTATTAAAAGCAGACTGGATATGGTGCAGGCGACGATAAATGAAATACAAACTAGAGAACAGGAATACAAAGAAGCTGAGGCACAGAGAGAAGAAAGGATTTCTAAAAATGAAAGAATATTGAGAGAACTGTGTCACCAATCCAAACTGAACAATATTCACATTATAGGGGTACCAGAAGAAGAAGAGAGAGAAAAAGGGACAGAAAGTGTCTTTGAGGAGGTAATTGCTGAAAACTTCCCCAATCTGGGGAAGGAGATAGTCTCTCAGGCCATGGAAGTGCACAGATCTCCCAACACAAGGGACCCAAAGAAGCAACACCAAGACATATAGTAATTAAAATGGCAAAGATCAAAGATAAGGATGGACTATTAAAAGCAGCCAGAGAGAGAAATAAGATCATATACAAAGGAAAGCCCATCAGGCTGTCATCAGAATTCTCAACAGAAACCTTAGAGGCCAGAAGGGAGTGGTGTGATGTATTTAATGCAATGAAGCAGAACGGCCTGGAACCAAGAATACTTTATCTGGCAAGATTAACATTTAAATTTGAAGGAGGGATTAAAAAATTCCGAGATTCCCAGATAAGCAAAAGCTGAATTTACCTCCCTCTAATCATCTCTACAGTGTATTTTGGAGGGACTGCTATAGATGGAAGTGTTCCTAAGGTTTAATAGCTGTCACCAGAGGTAATAAAACCACAGTAAAGAAAGTAAAACAACTAATTACTAAGCAATGGCAAAAATTAAATTAACAATCTCCAAAGTCAATCAATGGATAAAGAGTACAGAATATGATACCTTATATATAAAGAAAAAATAGAAGACACAAAAAAAGAACCTTTAGATTGTGTTTGTAATACCATATTAAGTGAGTTAAATTAGACTCTTAGATAGTAAAGAAGTTAACCTTGAACCTTTGGTAACCACAAATCTAAAGCATTCAATGCCAAAAAGTACATACCTATCAATAATCACCCTAAATGTAAATGGACTGAATGCACCAATCAAAAGACATAGAGTCACTGAATGGATAAAAAAAACAAGACCCATCTATATGCTGCCCACAAGAGAGTCACTTAAAGCCAAAGACACACACAGGCTAAAAGTGGAGGGATGGAAAAAGGTATTTCATGCAACTAATGGGGAGAAAAAAGCAGGAGTTGCAGTACTTGTATCAGACAAAATAGACTTCAAAACAAAGAAGTACACAAGAGACAAAGAAGGACATTACATAATGATAAAACGGTCAATCCAACAAGAAGATATAACCATTATAAATATCTATGTGCCCAACAAAGGAGCACCTGCATATGTGAAACAAATACTAACAGAATTAAAAGGAGAAATAGAATGCAGTGCATTCATTCTAGGAGACTTCAACACTCCACTCACTCTGAAAGACAGATCAGACAGAAAATAAGTAAAGAGACAGAGGCACTGAACAAAACAATAGAACAGATGGACCTAACAGACATCTACAGAACTCTCCACCCTAAACCAGCAGAATACACATTCCTCTTAAGTGCACATGGAACATTTTCAAGAATAGATCATATACAAGGACACAAAAAGAGCCTCAGTAAATTCAAATAGATTGAAATTGTACCGAGTTTCTCAGACCACAATGGTATGAAACTAGAAATAAATTACGTAAAGAAAATGAAAAATCCCACAAACATATGGAGGCTCCACAACATGTTCCTAAATACCAATGGATCAATGACCAAAAAACAGAGATCAAGCAATATATGGAGACAAATGACAACAATAATTCCACATCGCAAAATCTGTGAGACGCAGCAAAGGCCGTGCTAAGAGTAAAGTATATTGCAATACAGGCCTACCAGAGGAAAGAAGAACCATCCCATATGAGAAGTCTAAACTCACAGTTAATGAAACTAGAGAAAGAAGAACAAATGAGGCCAAAAGCCAGTAGAAGGAGGGACATAATAAAGATTAGAGCAGAAATAAATAAAATTGAGAAGAATAAAACAATAGAACCAATGAAAGCAGGAGCTGGTTCGTCGAGAAAATAAACAAAATAGATAAACGCCTAGCCACACCTATCAAGAAACAAAGAGAGTCTACTCACATAAACAGAATCAGAAATGAGAAAGGAAAAATCACTATGGAAACCACAGAAATACAAAGAATTATTAGAGAATACTATGAAAAAATATATGCTAACAAACTGGATAACCTAGTAGAAATGGACAACTTTCTAGAAAAATACAACCTTCCACGGCTGACTCAGAAAGAAACAGAAAATCTGAACAGACCAATTACCAGGAACAAAACTGAACTTGTAATCAAAAAGCTACCTAAGAACAAAATGCCTGGACCAGATGGTTTCACTGCTGAATTTTACCAAACATATAGTGAAGACCTAATACCCATCCTACTTAAAGATTTCCAAACAGTAGAAGAAGAGGGAATACTTCCAAACTCATTCTATGAAGCCAGCATCACTCTAATACCAAAACAGGGCAAGGACACCACAAAAAAAGAAAATTACAGACCAATATCCCTGATGAACACAGATGCAAGAATATTCAACAAAGTATTAGCAAACCGAATTCAAAAATACATGAGAAGGATCATCTATCATGATCAAGTAGGATTTATTCCAGAGATGCCAGGATGATACGACATTCTAAAATCCATCAGCATCATCCACCACATCAACAAAAGGAAGGACAAAAACCACATCATCATCTCTGTAGAGCTGAAAAAGTAATTGACAAAATTCAACATCCATTCATGAAAAAAAAACTCTCAACAAAATGAGTATAGAGGGCAAGTACCTCAACAAAATAAAAGCCATATATGACAAACCCACAGCCAACATTATACTTTACAGCGAGAAGCTGAAAACTTTTCTGTTAAGATTGGGAACAAGACAAGGATGCCCACTCTCCCCACTTCTATTCAACATAGTACTGGAGGGCCTAGCCATGGCAATCAGACAACACAAAGAAATAAAAGGCATCCAGATTGGCAAGGAAGAAGTTAAACTGTCCCTGTCTGCAGATGACATGATATTGTACATAAAAAACCCTAAAGACTCCACTCCCAAATTACTAGATCTAATATCAGAATTCAGGAACATTGTGGGATACAAAATTAATACACAGAAATCAGTGGAATTCCTATACACTAACAATGAAATAGCAGAGAGAGAACTCAGGAAAACAATTCCATTCACAGTTGCATCAAAAATAATAAAATACCTAGGAATAAACCTAACCAAAGAAGTGAAAGAACTATACTCTGAAAACTACAAGACACTTTTGAGAGAAATTTAAGAAGATACCAATAGATGGAAACACATTCTGTGCTCATGTATAGGAAGAATATTGTCAAAAATGGCCATCCTGCCTAAAGCAATCCACAGATTCAATGCAATTCCTATCAAAATACCAACAGCATTCTTCAATGAACTAGAGCAAATCGTTCTAAAATTCATATGGAACCACAAAAGACCCCGAATAGCCAAAGCAATCCTGAGAAGGAAGAATAAAGCTGGGGGGATTATGCTCCCCAACTTCAAGCTCTACTACAAAGCCACAGTAATCAAGACAATTTGGTACTGTCACAAGAACACACCAATAAACCAATACAACACACTAGAGAGCCCTGATATAACCCAACCACATATGGTCAATTAATTTATGATAAAGGAGCCATGGACATAAAATGGGAAATGACAGCCTCTTCAACAGCTAGTGTTGGAAAAACTGGACAGCTACATGCAAGAGAATGAAACTGGATTATTGTTTAACCCCATGCACAAAAGTAAACTCGAAATGGATCAAGAACCTGAATGTAAGTCAAGAAACCATAAAACTCTTGGAAGACAACATAGGCAAAAACCTCCTGAATATAAGCATGAGCAACTTCTTCCTGAACGCATCTCCTCGAGCAACGGAAACAAAAGCAAAAATGAACTCATGGGACTACATCAAACTAAAATGTTTCTGTATTGCAAAGGACACCATCAACAAAACAAAAAGGGATACTACAATATGGGACAATATATTCGTAAATGACATCCGACAAGGGGTTAACATCAAAAATAAATAAAGAACTTATATTCCTCAACACCCAAAAAGCGAGTAACCTGACTAAAAAATGGGCAAAGGATGTGAACAGACCGTTCTCCAAAGAAGAAATTCAGATGGCCAACAGACACATGAAAAGATGCTCCACATCACTAATCATCAGGGAAATGCAAAATAAAACCACAATGAGATATCACCTCACACCAGTAAGATTTGCCAGCATCCAAAAACTAAGAACAACAAATGCTGGCGAGGATGCGGAGAAAGGGGAACCCTCCTACACTGCTGGTGGGAATGTAAGCTAGTTCAACCTTTGTGGAAAGCAATATGGAGGTTCCTCAAAAAGCTAAGAAAAGGAAATACAATTTGACCCGGGAATCCCACTCCTTGAAATTTACCCAAAGAATACAACTTCTCAGATTCAAAAAGACATATGCACCTCAATGTTTATTTCAGCACTATTTACAATAGCCAAGATATGGAATCAATGTAAGTGTCCATTAGTAGAGGAATGGATAAAGAAGAAGTGGTACATATACACAATGGAATACTATTCAGCCATAAGAAGGAAACAAATCCTGCCATTTGCAAAAACATGGATGAAGCTGGGGGATATTATGCTCAGTGAAATAACCCAGGCATAGAAATACAAGTGCCAAATGATTTCTCTCATTTGTGCAGTATAACGGTGAAGCAAAAGTGAAGGAACAAAAAAATCAGGAGACTCAGAGACTCCAAGAAGGAACTAGGACTTCTGGGAAGATGACAGTGTGAGCAGGGTGGCGGAAATCTCCTCCCCAAACCATATATATTAATGAAAATACAGCAAATACAACTATTCCTGAAAGAGAGACCAGAAGATGCAGCCCAACATCCAGGCTGTAACTACACCTGCAAGAACTCAGTACCCGATGAAGCGGGTAAGATACAAAGCCACAACTCAGCGGACCCGAGTACTCCCCCACCCCAGCGCACCGGCGGGAAGAAAAGATTCAGAGCAGGGAGCGAGTGGAAGCACAGGCCCGCCAAATATCCAGCCCAGGTGATCTGCACCGGGAGCACTGACACATTGTGCAGTGTATTGGAGATTAGAGAAACAGAAGTGCAGGATCTGACAAGGACGGCGCAGCCAGGTCCTCTCAGCCAGCTCCCTGGGACAAAAGAATAGCGCACACTTTTTAAAAAGTCTTAAAGAGGCAAGGGCCCAACAGCAGAACAAAATCGTCCCAGCACACTCACCAAGCAGGCTGGGAGTCCAGAGGAATTTCAGACCCCTTGGCTGGTGACTATGCAAAGCAGCAGCCGAGACTAGGCTTCCCACAGAGATCAGCAGCCTCCCATTCGTTCACTCCCCAGCTAGAGCCACAAAGGGTGCGCTGGAGCTGCCACAGCTGTGGAATAGTGGAGCAGCACCTCCACCTACAGCATCCTCACAGAATCTATTCCCAGCGGGCGTTTTTTTTTTCTTTTTAAAAGACTTAAAGTTCCCAGCTGACACACGTGGCACCTACCAGCGACCACTTCTATCGCCGTGAAAAAAACAGAGGAATATGGTACAAACAAAGCTTAGCCAGACAACCCCAGAGAGGGAGCATAATGGGATGGACATGCAAAATCTTCCTCAAAAAGAATTCAGAATAAAAGTCATACCATACTGATGGATCTACAGAGAAATATGCAAGAGCTGAGGGAGGAAGTGAGGAAAGACAATGCAGAAATGAGACAAGTGATCTACGGACTTAGCAGCAGACTGGATGAGATGCAAGACAGTTAATGGAATAGAAATCAGAGAACAGGAATACAGAGAAGCTGAGGCAGAGAGAGATTAAAGGATCTCTAGGAATGAAAGAATATAAAGAGAACTGTGTCACCAGTCCAAATGGAACAATATTCACATTATAGGAGTACCAGAAAAAGAAGAGAGAGAAAAAGATATGGAAAGTGTCTTTGAAGAAATAATTACTGAAAACTTCCCCAAGCTGGGGAAGGAAATAGTCTCTCAGACTATGGAAGCCAACAGATTTCCCAACACAAGGGACCCAAGGAAGACAACACCAAGACACATAATAATTAAAATGGCAAAGATCAAAGATAAGGACAGAGTATTAAAGGCAGCTAGAGAGAGGAAAAAGATCACCTACAAAGGAAAACCCATCAGACTACCATCAGACTTCTCAACAGAAACCTTACAGGCCAGAAGAGAATGGCATGATATATTTAACATAATGAAACACAAGGGCCTCGAACCAAGAATATTGTATCCAGCATGATTATCATTTAAATATGACAGAGAGATTAAACAATTTCCAGAGAAGCCAAAGCTGAGAGAGTTTGCCTCCCATAAACAACCTCTACAGGATATCTTAAATGGACTGCTCTAGAGGGAAGCACCCCTAAGCCTAAAAAGATGTCACCAGAGAAAATAAAATCATAACAAAGAAAGCAGACCATCCAAATACTAACTAAAGGCAAAGAGTAAAACACCTAGTATATAAAGAATGTAGGAGGAAGGATAAGATGGGAGAGAAATAGAGAAACATCAGACTGTGTTTACAATAACTTAAAAGAGTTAAGTTAGATTGTTAAATAGTAAAGAAGCAACCCTTGAACCTTTGGAAACCACGAATCTAAAGCTAGCAATGGCAATAAGTACATATCTATCAATAATCACTCTAAATGTAAATGGACTGAATGCACCAATCAAAAGACGCAGAGTAATAGAATGGATAAAAAAGCAAGACCCATCTATATGCTGCTTACAAGAGACTCACCTGAAACCCAAAGATATACACAGACTAAAAGTGAAGGGATGGAAAAAGATATTTCATGCAAACAACAAGCAGAGAAAAACAGGTGTTGCAGTACTTGTATCAGACAAAATAGACTTCAAAACGAAGAAAGTAGCAAGAGATAAAGAAGGACATTACATAATGATAAAGGGGTCAGTCCAACAAGAGGATATAACCATTATAAATATATACACACCCAACACAGGAGTGCGAGCATATGTGAAACAAATACTAACAGAATTAAAGGAGGAAATAGAAAGCAATGCATTCATTTAAGGAGACTTCAACACACCACTCACTCCAAAGGACAGATCAACCAGACAGAAAAGAAGTAAAGACACAGAGGCACTGACCAACACACTAGAACAGATGGACCTAACAGATATCTACAGAACTCTACACCCAAAAGCTACAGGATACACATTCTTCTCAAGTGCACATGGAACATTTTCCAGAATAGACCACATACTAGGCCACAAAAAAAGCCTCAGTAAATTCAAAAATACTGATATTCTACCAACCAACTTCTCAGATCACAAAGGTATAAAACTAGAAATAAATTTTAGAAACAAATCAAAAAGGCTCACAAATACATGGAGACTTAAGAGCATTCTCCTAATTGATCAGTGGGTTAATGACCAAATCAAAACAAATCAAAGAATATATGGAGACTAATGACACCACCACCACAAAGCCACAACTTCTGTGGGACGCAGCAAAGGCAGTTCTAAGAGGAAAGTATATTGCAATCCAGGCCTATGTAAAGAAGGAAGAACATTCCCAAATGAATAGTCTAAAGACACAATTACTGAAATTGGAAAAAGAAGAACAAATGAGGCCAAAGTCACCAGAAGGAGGGACATAATAAAGATCAGAGAATAAATCAATAAAATTGAGAAGAATAAAACAATAGAAAAAATCAATGAAACCAAGAGCTGGTTCTTTGAAAAAATAAACAAAATAGATAAACCCCTAGCCAGACTCATTAAGAGAAAAAGAGAATCTACACACATAAACAGAATCAGAAATGAGAAAGGAAAAATAATGACGGACCCCACAGAAACACAAAGAATTATTATTAACACCATTGTATTTCTCTATTTTAAGACATTTAGCTTGCAGTGATTTTTGAATGGTATTGATAGACACTGAAGTGGTTTGATGTGCCAAATTCATGATTACAGGAGAGATCAGATAGGAATTTAAAATAACAAATTTTACCTGGATATGATACTTTTTTTTTAACTGAAGGTTGGTAATCAGGATTACTTAGGAGACCTTATCACATAGAGATTTTGATGCGCTATATATCAGATTAAATGATTTTTTTGGGTTTCCTTTTGATTTGTAAAGCACTTTTTCTTTGTAGAGAATTTGAACAAAACATAACTGTAGTTTCTTTTTCTTGACTTTTTCTATAAAGTGGTAGTATTCATTTAAAAATCTTCCAATCCCAGGGACTGCTGTAGATGGAAGTTTTCCTAAGGCTAAATAGCTGTCACCAGAGGAAATAAAACCACAGTAAGGAAAGTAGAACAGCTAATTACAAATCAGCTGCAATATTAAATCCACTGCACACAAAGTCAGTCAAGTAATAGACAAAGAGTACAGAATATGATACCTTATATATAAAGAATGGAGGAGGAAGAGAAAGGGAAAAAAGGAACCTTTAGATTGTGTTTGTAATAGAATACTAAGTGAGTTAAGTTAGACTGTTAGATAATAAGGATGTTTGCTCTTGAACCTTTGGTAACGATGAATCTAAAGCCTGCCAAGGCAATAAGTACATACCTATTGATAATCACCCTAAATGTAAATGTTCTGAATGAATTGATCAAAAGACATAGAGTTACTAAATGGATAAAAAAATAAGACCTGTTTATATGCTGCCTACAGTAGACTCACTTCAAACCCAAAGATATACACTGACCGAAAGGGAAGGGATGGAAAAAGATATTTCCTGCAACTAATAGGGAGAAAAGAGCAGGAGTTGCAGTACTTGTATCAGACAAAATAGACTTCAAAACAAAAAAAGTCTGAAGAAACAAAGGACATTACATAATGATAAAGGGGTCAGTCCAGCAAGAGGATATAACCATTATAAATATCTATGCACCGAACACAGGAGCACATACATATGTGGAACAAGTACTAACAGAACTGAATGGGGAAAAAGAATGTAATGCACTCATTTTAGGAGGCTTCAACACACTACTCACTGCAAAGGACAGATCAACCAGGCAGAAAATAAGTAAGGAGTCAGAGGCATTGAAAAACACATTAGAAGAGATGGACCTAACAGACATTTACAGAACTCTACACCCAAAAGCAGTAGAATACACATTCTTCTCAAGTGCACATGGAACATTTTCAAGAATAGATCATATGCAAGGCCACAAAAAGAGCCTCGGTAAATTAAAAAAGATTGAAATTGTACCAACCAGTTTCTCCGACCACAAAGGTAAATTATGCAAAGAAAATGAAAAAGCCCACAAACACATGCAGGCTTCAAAACATGCTCCTGAATAACGAATAGATCAATGACCAAATAAAAACAGAGATCATGCAATATATGGAGACAAGTGACAACAATAATTCAACACAACAAAATTTGTGGAACGCAGTGAAGGCAGTACTAAGAGGGAAGTATATTGAAATACAGGCCTACCTCAGGAAAGAAGAACAATCCCAAATAAACAGTCTAAACTCACAATTAATGAAACTTGAAAAAGAAGAACAAATGAGGCCCAAAGTCAGTAGAAGGAGTGACATAATAAAGATAGAGCAGAAATAAATAAAATTCAGAAGAATAAAACAATAGAAAGAATCAATGAAAGCGGGAGCTGGTTCTTCGAAAAAATAAACAAAATAGATAAAACCCTAGGCAGACTTATCAAGAAATAAAGAGTGTCTACACACAAAAACAGAACCAAAAATAAGAAAGGAAAAATCACTACGGACACCACAGAAACACAAAGAATTATGAGAATATACTGTGAAAAATTATATGGTAACAAACTGGATAACTTAGAAGAAATGGACCACTTTCTAGAAATATACAACCTTCCAAGGCTGTCCCAGAAAGAAACAGAAAATCTGAACAGACCAATTACCAGCAATGATATTGAATTGATAATCAAAAAACTACCTAAAAACAAAATGCCTGAACCAGATGGCTTTACCGCTGAATTTTATCAAACATTTAGTAAAGAACTAATACCCATCTTCCTTAAAGTTTTCCAAAGAGTAGAGGAAGAGGGAATACTTCCAAACTCATTCTATGAGGCCAGCATCACTCTAATACCAAAACCAGGCAAAGACACCACAAAACAAGAAAATTATACATCAAAATCCCTGATGAACATAGATGCAAAAATACTCAACAAAATATTAGCAAACTGAATTCGAAAATACATCAAAAAGATCATTCATCATGATCAAGTAGGATTTATTCCAGGATTGCAAGGATAGTACAGTATTAGAAAAATCTATCATCCACCACATCAACAAAAAGAAGGACAAAAATCACATGACCATCTCCATAGTTCCCAAAAAGTATTCAAAAAAATTCAACATCCATTAATGATAAAAACACTTAACAAAATGGGTATAGAGGGTAAGAACCTTAACATAATTAAGGCATAGATGACCAACCCACAATAAACATGATACTTTTTTTGAATTTTTTATTAAGGTATTAGTGATATACACTCTTATGAAATTTTAACATGAAAAAACAATGTGGTTACTACATATACCCATGTTATCAAGACCCCACTCATACCCTAATGCTGTCTGTTCTTCAGTGTAGTAAGATGCCACAGATTCACTATTTCCCTTCTCTGTGCTACACTGTTTTCCTGGTGACCCCCGGCACATGTATACTAAACATAATACCCCTCAATCCCCTTCTACCTACCTCCCCACGTGCCTCCCACACCCCTTCCCGTTGGTAACTCCAAGATTCCTTATTGGAGTCTCCGAGACTCCTGCTATTTTGTTCCTTCAGTTTTGCTTCATTGTTACACTCTAGAAATGAGGGAAATCATTTGGCACTTCTCTTTCTCCACCTGACTTATTTCACTGAGCAAAATGTCCTCCAGCTCCATCCATGTTGTTGCAAATGGTAGAATTTGTTTCTTTCTTATGGCTGAATAGTATTCCATTGTGTATATGAACCGCATCTTCTTTATCTATTCCTCTACTGATGGACACTTACATTGCTTCCATATTTTGGCTATTGTAAATAATGCTGCAATAAACATAGGGGTGCATATGTCTTTTTGAATCTGAGAAGTTGTATTCTTTGGGTAAATTTCAAGGAGTGGGATTCCTGGGTCAAATTGTATTTCTATTTTTAGTTTTTTGAGGAACCTCCATTTTGCTTTCCACCATGGTTGAACTAGCTTACATTCCCACCAGCAGTGTAGGAGGATTCCCCTTTCTCCGCATCCTCTCCAGCATTTGTTGTTCCTAGTTTTTGGATGCTGGATAGTCTTACTGGTGTGAGGTGATATCTCACTGTGGTTTTAATTTGCATTTTCCTGATGATTAGTGATGAGCATCTTTTTATGTGTCTGTTGGCCATCTGAATTTCTTCTTCGGAGAATTGTCTCTTCATATCCTCTGCCCATTTTTTTCTCCTTTATTTTGGTATCATTAACCTACAATTACATGTGCAACATTATGGTTACTAAACTCCCCACTTCATCACGTCCTCCCCACCAACCCCATTACAGTCACTGTCCTTCAGCGTAGTGAGATGCTATAGAATCACTACTTGTCTTCTCTGAGTTGTACAGCCCTCCCCGTGCCCTCCCCAACATTATGTTTGCTAATTGTAATGCCCCATTTCCCCCCTTGTTCCTCCCTTCCCACCCATCCGCCCCCGTCCCTTTCCCTTTGGTAACTGTTAGTCCATTCTTGGCTTCTGTGAGTCTGCTGTTGTTTTGTTCTTTCAGTTTTTTTCCTTGCTCTTACGCACCACGTATGAGTGAAGTCATTGGATACTTGTCTTTTTGGCTTGGCTTATTTCACTGATCATAATACCGTGTAGTTCCATCCATGTTGTTGCAAATTGTAGGATTTCCTTCTTCTTATCCTCTGCCCATTTTTGTTAATGTGGTGGATGATGTTGATGGATTTTAGAATGTTGTATCATCCTGGCATCCCTGGAATAAATCCTACTTGATCATGATAGATGATCCTTTTGATGTATTTTTGAATTCGGTTTGCTAATACTTTGTTGAGTATTCTTGCATCTATGTTCATCAGGGATATTGGTCTGTAATTTTCTTTTTTTGTGGTGTTTTTGCCCCGTTTTGGTATTAGAATGATGCTGGCCTCATAGAATGAGTTTGGAAGTATTCCATCTTCTTCTACTCTTTGGAAAACTTTAAGTAGGATGGGTATTAGGTCTTCACTAAATGTTTGGTAAAATTCTGTTATGAAGCCATCTGGTCCAGGTATTTTGTTCTTAGGTGGGTTTTTGGTTACCAGTTCAATTTTGTTCCTGGTAATTGGTCTGTTCAGATTTTCTGTTTCTTTCTGAGTCAGCCTTGGAAGGTTGTATTTTTCTAGAATGTTGTCCATTTATTGTAGGTTATCCAGTGTGTTACCATATAATTTTTCATAGTATTTTCTAATAGTTCTTTGTATTTCCATTGTGTCCATAGTGATTTTTCCTTTCTCATTGCTGATTCTGTTTATGTGAGTAGACTCTTTTTTTCTTGGTAAGTCTGGCTACTGGTTTATCTATTTTGTTTATTTTCTCGAAGAACAAGGTCTTGCTTTCATTGATCCTTTCTATTGTTTGATTTTTCTCAATTTTATTTATTTCTGCTCTTATCTTTATTATGTCCCTCCTACTGACTTTGGGTCTCATTTGTTCTCCTTTTTCTAGTTTCGTTAATTGTGAGTTTAGACTGTTCATTTGGGATTGTTCTTCTTTCCTGAGGTAGGCCTGTATTGCAGTATACTTTCCTCTTAGCATGGCCTTCGCTTCATCCGATAGATTTTGCGGTGTTGAATTAGTGTTGTCATTTGTCTCCATATATTGCTTGATCTCTGATTTTATTTGGTCATTGATCCATTGATTATTTAGGAGTATGTTTTGAAGCCTCCATGTGTTTGTGGACTTTTTGATTTTCTTTGCATAATTTATTTCTAGTATCATTCGATTGTGGTCTGAGAAACTTGTTGGTACCATTTCAATCTTTCTGAATTTACTGAGGCTTTTTTTCTGTCCTAGTATATGATCTATTCTTGAAAATATTCCATGTGCACTTGAGGAGAATGTGTATTCTACTGCTTTCGGGTCTAGCGTTATGTAGATGTCTGTTAGGTCCATCTGTTCTAATGTGTTGTTCAGTGCCTCTGTCTCCTTACTTATTTTCTGTCTGGTTGATCTGTCCTTCAGAATGAGTGGTGTTTTCAAGTCTAGAATGAATGCATTACATTATATTTCCCCTTTTAATTCTGTTAGTATTTGTTTCACATATGTAGGTGCTTTGTTGGGCACATAGATATTTATAATGCTTATATCTTCTTGTTGAATTGACCCTTTTATCATTATGTAATGTCCTTCTTTGTCTCTAGTGACTTTCTTTGTTTTGAAGTCTATTTTGTCTGATACAAGTACTGCAACTTCTGCTTTTTGTCCCCATTAGTTGCATCAAATGTCTTTTTCCAACCCTTCACTTTTAGTCTGTGTATGTGTTTGGGTTTAAAGTGATACTCTTGTAGGCAGCATATAGATGGGTTTTGTTTTTCGATCCATTCAGTGACTCTATGTCTTTTTACTGGTGCATTCAGTCCATTTACATTTAGAGTGATTATGGATAGGTTTGTACTTACTGGCATTGCAGGCTTTAGATTCATGGTTACCAAAGATTCAAGGTTAACTTCCTTTATATGTAAGCGTGTAACTTAACTCACTTAATATGCTATTACAAACAAAATCTAAAGGTTCTTTTTTTTATCCTCCTCCTTTTTCTTCCTCCTCCATTCTTTATATATAAGGTATCATATTCTGTACTCTTTGTCTATCCCTTGATTGACCTTGGGGATGAATTATTTAATTTTGCATTTCTTTAGGAATTAGCTGTTCTACTTTCTTTACTGTGGTTTTATTACCTCTGGTGACAGCTACTGAACCATAGGAACACTTTCATCTATAGCAGTCCCTCCAAAATACAGTGTAGAGATGGTTTGTGGGAGGTAAATTCTCTCAGCTTTTGCTTATCTGGGAATTGTTTAATCCCTCCTTCAAGTTTAAATGATAATCTTGCAGGATAAAGTAATCTTGGTTCAAGTCCCTTCTGCTTCATTGCATTAAATAAATCATGCTACTCCCTTCTGGCCTGTAAGGTTTCTGTTGAGAAGTCTAATGATAGCCTGATGGGCTTTCCTTTGTATGTGATCATATTTCTCTCTCTCTGGCTGCTTTTAAAAGTCTGTCCTTATCCTTGATCTTTGTCATTTTAATTACTATATATGTCGTGGTGTTGTCTTCCTTGAGTCCCTTGTGTTGGGAGATCTGTGCCTCCATGGCCTGAGAGACTATCTCCTTCCCCAGATTGGGGAAGTTTTCAGCAATTTCCTCCTCAAAGACACGTTCTATCCCTTTTTCTCTCTCTTTTTCTTCTGGCATCCCTATAATGTGAATATTGTTCAGTTTGGATTGGTCACACAATTCTCTCAATATTCTTTCATTCTTAGAGATCCCTTTTTCTCTCTGTGCCTTAGGTTCTTTGTGTTCCTCTTCTGTTGTTTGTGTTTCATTTATCATCTCCTGCACCATATCCAGTCTGCTTTTAATAACCCTCCATTGTGCTCTTCAATGATTGGATCTGTGACTGGAGTACATTCCTGAGTTCTTGAATATCTTTCCTTACCTCCATGATTATGTTAATGATTTTTATTTTGTACACCCTTTCAGAGAGAGTCATGAGGTTGATATCATTTAAATCTTCGTCAGGAGTTGTATTAATAATTTTACTCTTAACCAGGTTCCTTTGGCATTTCATATTTGCTTATGGCGCCCACTAGTGCCCAGAAGCTCTACTCTCTGGAGCTGCTCAGACCCTGAAGCAATGTTGGGGGTCACAGGGGAGTGCTATTGGTGACTCCGGGGAGGAAAGAGCTGTTTCCCGCTTCCCGGCTTCTATACCTGTCTCCACTGCCTTAACCAGTGGGCTGAGCACACAGATATAAGCCTCTGCTCTTTGCGTTTGTAGTTGATATAGACAGATCTTCCTTCTGGTTGGCCTAACGCCAGCGTAGGGTTTGCTGGTTTGTGAGCCAGGTGGGGTTGTGCAGGAGAAAGGCACAATAGGCTGCCACCATGGAGGGGGTTCTTGGAGCTGTGTAGGCAGCTGGGGAGATGGAGCACCTCAAGATCGTGAAAGCTCCCAACCTGCTGGACAGAGTGCACCCAGACAATTTTGTCTACCTGTCCTTTCTTCTGAGCAATGAGCTCTGTGCAATCCTTGCCCCTTTATCTGCCCTCTTGCTTGGGGCTTGCTTGTTAGGAAGTCTCTCAGACTGCCCGCCATTCTTTTGTCCTATTGCAGCCAGATATGGATCCCTGCTTTCCACACGCAGCTGGAATCTCAGTCTCTCCTGGAATTCTGCCGGTCTTATCTTTCCAACCCTCTAATTACAAGAGTATCATGCAAGCACCGTGAAATGTAGGTTTGTGCTCCAGGGAGAAGATCTCCACAGTTAGGTATTCAGCAGTCCCAGGTCTCCACTCCATCCTTACTCTGTTTCTCTTCCTCCCGTCGGTGAGCTGGGGTGAGGGAAGGGCTTGGGTCCTCCCGGGCCACAGCTTTAGTATGTTACCCTATTCTTTTGAGGTCTGCTCTTGTTTCCAGGTTATGCAGTTTGGCATAGTCCTCTTTCCTGTTGCTCTTTCAGGATTAGTTCTATCAGTTATGTTTTCGTATTATATGCGGTTTTCGTAGGAAGCCTATGTCTCTCCTCTCATGCCACCATCTTTAATCTCACAAACATCATACTTAAAAGCGAGAAGCTGAAAGCTTTTTCTTTAAGATTGGAAACAACATAAGGAAACCCACTCACCCCACTTTTATTCACCATAGTTCTGGAGCTCCTAACCACGGCATTCAGACAACACAAAGAAATAAAGGGCATCCAGATTTGTAAAGAAGAAATTAAACTGTCACTGTTTGCAGATGACATGATATGGTACATTAAAAACCCTACAGAATACACTCCAAAACTACTAGATCTAATATCTGAATTCAGCAAAGTTGCACGATACAAATTGAAACACAGAAATCTGTTGCATTCCTATACAGTAATGATGAACTAGCAGAAAGAGAAATCAGAAAAACAATTCCATTCACAATGGCATCAAAAAGAATAAAATTTCTAAAATAAATCTAACAAAGGAAATGAAAGACCTATACCCTGAAAACTACGAGACACTCATAAGAGAAATTAAAGAAGATACCAATGAATGGAAACACATCCCATGCTCACGGATAGGAAAAATTAATATTGTCAAAATGGCCATCTTGCCTTAGGCAATGTACAGATTCAATGCAGTCCCTATCAAAATACCAACAGCATTCTTCAATGAACTGGAACAAATAATTCTAAAATTCATATGGAACCACAAAAGACCCCGAATAGCCAAAGCAATCCTGAGAAGGAGGAATAAAGCAGGGGGAATTATGCTCCCGGACTTCAAGCTCTACTACAAAGCTACAGTAATCAAGACAATTTGGTATTGGCACAAAAACAGACCCACAGACCAGTGGAACAGACTAGAAAATACCGACTTTAACCCAAACATATACAGTCAATTAATATTTGATAAAAGAGCCTTGGATATACAATGGGGAGGGAACAGCCTCTTCAGCAGCTGGTGTTGGAAAAACTGGACAGCTACATTTAAGAGAATGAAACTGGACTATAGTCTAACCCCATGCACAAAGGTAAACTCAAGGTGGATCAAAGACCTGAATGTAAGTCATGAAACCATAAAACTCTTAGAAAAAAACATAGGTAAAAATCTCTTGGACATAAACATGAGCGACTTCTTCATGAACATAACTCCTCGGGCAAGGGAAACAAAAGCAAAAATGAACAAGTGGGACTATATGAAGCTGAAAAGCTTCTGTACAGCAAAGGACACTATCAGTAGAACAAAAAAGACATCCTACAGTATGGGAGAATATATTCATAAATGACGTATCCGATAAGGGGTTGACATCCAAAATATATAAAGAACTCATGCACCTTAACAAACAAAAAGCAAATAATCCAATTAAGAAATGGGCAGAGAACATGAATAGACACTTCTCTAAAGAAGAAATTCAGATGGCCAACAGGCACATGAAAAGATGCTCCACATCGCTAATCATCAGAGAAATGCAGATTAAAACCACAATGAGATATCACCTCACACCAGTGAGGATGGCCAACATCCAAAACACAAACAACAACAAATGTTGGCGAGGATGTGGAAAAAAGGGAACCCTCCTACACTGCTGGTGGGACTGCAAATTAGTTCAACCATTGTGGAAAGCAGTATGGAGGTTCCTCAAAAAACTCAAAATAGAAATACCATTTGACCCAGGAATTCCACTCCTAGGAATTTACCCTAAGAATGCAGCAGCCCAGTTTGAAAAAGACAGATGCACCCCTATGTTTATCGCAGCACTATTTACAATAGCCAAGAAATGGAAGCAACCTAAGTGTCCATCAGTAGATGAATGGATAAAGAAGATGTGGTACATATACACAATGGAATATTATTCAGCCATAAGAAGAAAACAAATCCTACCATTTGCAACAACATGGATGGAGCTAGAGGGTATTATGCTCAGTGAAATAAGCCAAGCCGAAAAAGACAAGTATCAAATGATTTCACTCATATGTGGAGTATAAGAACAAAGAAAAAAACTGAAGGAACAAAACAGCAGCAGACTCACAGAACCCAAGAATGGACTAAGAGTTACCAAAGGGAAAGGGACTGGCGAAGATGGGTGGGAAGGGAGGGATAAGAGGGAAAAAGGGGCATTATGATTGCAGATGTAATGTTGGGGGGGCATGGAGAGGGCTGTACAACTCAGAGAAGACAAGTAGTGACTCTATAGCATCTCACTATGCTGATGTACAGTGACTGTAATGGGGTTGGTGGGGGGGTTTGATGAAGGGGTAGTTTAATAATCATAATATTGCACATGTAATTGTAGATTAATGATCCAAAATAAATTATAAAAAAAAGAATACTTAGGAGAAGCTAATAAAAGAATAAGTGTTTAAAAAAAAAAGAACATATCAGATGTGAACAATTTCCAGGGATGTGTTGTTTTAATTTGTCTGATTTTTCACATACTATTCAAGATCAAATAGACAACATTCACCATGTTATTGATAAGTTTTCACAAATGCCTGGATTGTTAAATGGGTTTTCTTTGTTTCATTGGATATGGCCTATAATTGTAGGTCTAATACTGTTATGCATTTGTATTTCTGTTCTAGTGTGTGTGCGGAAGGCAGTTGTTGGTCTTTTAAAAGCCAATACAAGCATATGCTACTTTTCAAGAATTAACTTCAAGTAATAAGTGATTCCTTTTAAACAACTTTGTGAAATCATATACTGATTCCCCACCTGCATTTGCTGCAAGAAAATAATCATGTATATTGTGATTTTATCCAGAATTATAGCTGCTGGCTGTCCTCTCTTTCGTATTTTATCTCCCTGTTTGGTCCCAGGAGATGGCTGGTTAGCCAGAGACGGGTAAGATTCCTCATGGGAGGAACAACCTAAGACAGGCACAGTCGCAAGGGACCTCAGGTGAGCAACGTGGGGGCCAACTGAGGTGAGGCATAGAACCTCACCCCTCCAGACGAGAGAGACATTGCCTGTGACAAGCTATGTCACAGGCCGAGCCCAGCTAATCATTATTCTGGTATCTTCCACAAATATATGCATATGCATTTGCGTCAGTTAAAACAAAAAAGGGGGAAATGTGGGATTCAGATATAATTTAAGTATAAAAATCATATGAATAATCATAGTTGACTTGATTGTTTATAGTAACTGAATTAGTTTCTCTGATATGACTGCCTTTGCATTGTTCACCTTGTGAGAACTTGTTCACTATGTTCCTTGCATTGTTCACCTTGTGGGAGCTTGTTCACTGTATTGGAACTTGTTCGTTGCATTGTGAGCAATAATGTCTGTGTACTGAAAAGTTGTTAAGAGAAAAAACCTCAAAAGTTCACATCGCAAGAAAAAATAATTTGTAACTATGTATGTTGAAGGATGTTAACTAAACTTACTGTGATAATCATTTCACAATAAAAAAAATAAATGTAAATAAATAGTAAGAATAAAAAAAAATACATCAAGAGGATCATACACCATGATCAAGTGGGATTCATCCCAGGGATGCAAGGATGGTACAACATTCAAAAATCCATCAACATCATCCACGACATCAACAAAAAGAAGAACAAAAACCGCATGATCATCTCCATAGATGCTGAAAAAGCATTTGACAAAATTCAGCATCCATTCCTGATTAAAACTCTCAACAAAATGGGTATAGAGGGCAAGTACCTCAACATCATAAAGGCTATATATGACAAACCCACAGCTAACATCATACTTATTGGCGAGACGCTGAAAGCTTTTCATCTAAGATCGGGAACAAGGCAGGGATGCCCACTCTCTCCACTGTTATTCAACATAGTACTGGAGGTCCTAGGCACAGCAATCAGACAAAACAAAGACATACAAGGCATCCAGATTGGTAAAGAAGAAGTCAAATTGTCATTATTTGCAGATGACATGATACTGTACATAAAAAACCTAAAGACTCCACTCCAAAACTACTAGAACTAATATCTGACTTCAGCAAAGTTGCAGGATACAAAATTAACACACAGAAATCTGTTGCTTTCCTATACACTAACGATGAACTATCAGAAAGAGAAATCAGAAAAACAATTGCTTTCACAATTGCATCAAAGAGAATAAAATACCTAGGAATAAACCTAAGGAAGGAAGTGAAAGACCTGTACTCCGAAAACTACAAGACACTCCTAAGAGAAATTAAAGAGGACACTAACAAATGGAAATGCACCCCATGCTCTTGGCTAGGAAGAATAAATATTGTCAAATTGGCTATACTACCTAAAGCAATCTACAGATTCAATGCAATCCCTATCAAACTACCAACAGCTTTCTTCAATGAACTGGAACAAATAATTCTAAAATTCAGATGGAACCACAAAAGACCCCAAATAGCCAAAGCAATCCTGAGAAGGAGGAATAAAACGGGAAATTACACTCCCTGACTTCAAGCTCTACTACATAGCCACAGTAATCAAGACAATTTGGTATTGGCACAAAAACAGACCCACAGACCAGTGGAACAGACTAGAAAATCCAAACATTACCCCAAACATATGCAGTCAATTAGTATTTGATAAAGGAGCCTTGGATATACAATGAGGAGATGACAGCCTCTTCAGCAGCTGGGGTTGGCAAAACTGGACAGCTACATGTAAGAGAATGAACTGGACTAGTGTCTAACCCCATACACAAAAGTAATCTCAAATTGAATCAGGGACCTGAATGTAAGTCATGAAACAATCAAACACTTAGAAAAAAACATAGGCATAAATCTCTTGGACATAAACATGAGCGACTTCTTCATGAACATATCTCCCCAGGCAAGGGAAACAAAAGCAAAAATGAACAAGTGGGACTATATGAAGCTGAAAAGCTTCTGTACAGCAAAGGACACCATCAGTAGAACAAAAAGACATCCTACAGTATGGGAGAATATATTCATAAATAACATCTGATAAGGGATTGACATCCAAAATATATAAAGATCTCACTCACCTTAACAAACAAAAAGCAAATAATCCAATTAAGAAATGGGCAGAGGACATGAATAGACACTTCTCTAAAGAAGAAATTCAGATGACCAACAGGCACATGAAAAGATGCTCCACATCTCTAATCATCAGAGAAATGCAGATTAAAACCACAGTGAGATATCACCTCACACCAGTGAGGGTGTCCAACATCCAAAACACAAACAAGAACAAATGTTGGTGAGGATGTGGAGAAAAGGGAACCCTCCTACACTGCTGGTGGGACTGCAAATTAGTTCAACCATTGTGGAAAGCAGTATGGAGGTCCCTCAAAAAACTCAAAATAGAAGTACCATTTGACCCAGGAATTCCACTCCTAGGAATTTACCCTAAGAATGCAGCAGCCCAATTTGAAAAAGACAGATGCACTCCTATGTTTATTGCAGCACTATTTACAATAGCCAAGAAATGGAAGCAACCTAAGTGTCCATCAGTAGATGAATGGATAAAGAAGATGTGGTACATGTACACAATGGAATATTATTCAGCCATAAGAAGAAAACAAATCCTACCTTTTGCAACAACATGGATGGAGCTAGAAGGTATTATGCTCAGTGAAATAAGCCAAGCTGAAAAAGACAAGTATCAAATGATTTCACTGATATGTGGAGTATAAGAACAAAGAAAAAAAACTGAAGGAACAAAACAGCAGCAGACTCACAGAACCCAAGAACGGACTAATAGTTACCAAAGGGAAAGGTACTGGGGAAAATGGGGGGGAAGGGAGGGATAAGAGGGAAAAAGCGGCATTACGATTAGCAGACGTAATGTTGGGGGGCACGGGGAGGGCTGTACAACTCAGAGAAGTCAAGTAGTGATTCTATAGCATCTCACTATGCTGATGGACAGTGAATGTAATGGGGTTGGTGGAGTGGACCTGATGAAGGGGGTAGTTTAATAAGCATAATATTGCACATGTAACTGTAGATTAATGATACCAAAATAAATTATATTAAAAAATTTTGAAACCAAATACCTATTTAAAAATTTTAATTTGAATCATATAAGGTTACCACTTAGGTAGTTTCACCTTTTTTCACTGAAATATATGCCCCATCTATAAACATACTGAGAGCACTGCTTGGGCAGACGGTATTACAGTACAGGCAAGTTCAGAAAAATATTAACATATGAAGGTGTTTGGCCATCTTATATAAGAAATCTTTAATCCGTACAGATATGGCATTATTTAAATAAACTCTCCACAGACGACAGGAATGACACCTCAAACTCCTGGTTGGAGAACCTGCTTACAGACACCCGGGCATTATTCCTGATTTGGAGTCTCTTCTCCGCAGACATGGAAAGAATACGGGCCATAGTCTCAGCGTAGCCTTCCTCAGCGTCAGCCAGAAACCCCATTACCGCCCCAGCATGTGGAACGACAGTGTCAAGCTTCGGTCCCCCTGAATCATGTGCCAGAATAACTGTGCCAGTGGCCATACACTCAACCACTCCTGAGAAAGAAAGAAAACCATGGAGGCTTTTAAGCTTCATAAGAACAACGATGAGCAGAAACCATTACAGATTTTAAGAAACTCATGAGAAATTTAATTAAATGTTTGTTGTATCTGTAAATTTGCTCATTTAACTTCCCATGGTGCAAAATAAAAATAATTTTCAGTTTTCAAAAAAAGGAACAAGTGGAACTATCTGAAACTAAAAAGCTTCTGTACAGCAAAGGACACCGTGAGTAGAACAAAAAAAACACCATACAGTATGGGAGAATATGTTCATAAATGACATACCCAATAAGGGGTTGACATCGAAAATATACAAAGAGCTCAGGCACCTCAACAAACAAAAAGCAAATAATTCAATTAAAAAATGGGCAGAGGATCTGAAAAGACACTTCTCCAAAGTGGAAATTCAGATGGCCAACAGGCACATGAGACGATGCTCCACATCACTAATCATCAGAGAAATGCAATTGAAACCACAGTGAGATATCACCTCACACCAGTTAGGATGGCCATCATCCAACAAAGGACAACATATGTTGGCGAGAATGTGGAGAAAGAGGAACCCTCCTACACTGCTGGTGGGACTGCAAATTAGTTTAACCATCATGGAAATCAGCATGGAGGTTTCTCAAAAAACTCAAAATAGAAATACCATTTGACCCAGGAATTCCACTCCTAGGAATTTACCCTAAGAATGCAGGAGCCCGTTTTGTTTTTTTGTTTTGTCTATATAATTTTTTTATTAAGGTGTCATTGATATACACTCTAATGAAGGTTTCACGTGGAAAAACAATGTGGTCACTAAGTTTACTCATGTTATCAAGTCCCCACACACACCCCAATGCAGTCACTGTCCATCAGTGTAGTAAGATGCCACAGATTTACTGTTTGCCTTCTCTGTGCTACATTGTTTTCTCCATGATCCCCCACACCATGTGTACTAAACAAAATACCCCTCAACAGGAGCCTAGTTTGAAAACGACATATGCATCCCTATGTTTATCACAGCACTATTTACAATAGCCGTGAAATGGAAGCAACCTAAGGTCCATCAGTAGATGAATGGATAAAGCTGAGGTGGTACACGTACACAATGGAATATTAATCAGCCATAAGAAGAAAACAAATCGTACCATATGTATGAAGCTAGAGTGTATTATGCTCAGTGAAATAAGCCAGTCAGAGAAAGAGAAGTACCAAATGATTTCACTCATCTGTGGAGTATAAGAACAAAGAAAAAACTGAAGGAACAAAGGAGCAGACTCACAGAACCCAAGAATGAACTAATAGTTACCAAAGCGAAAGGGACTGGGGATGATGGGTGAAAAGGGAGGCATAAGGGGAATAAGGGGCATTATGATTAGCACACATAATGTAGGGGGGCACACGGGGAAGACAGTACAGCACAGAGAAGACAAGTAGTGACTCTACAGCATCTTACTACGCTGATGTTCAGTGACTGTAATGGGGTATGTGGTGGGCACTTGATAAAGGGGGGAATCTAGTAACTACAATGTTGCTCATGTGACTGTATATTAATGTTACCAAAATCAAAAAAATTAAAACATAATACCGTGATCACATCTACCACAATTAAGGATAATTTGTATGATGTAAAAAAAAAAGAACTCACATGCCTCAACAACCAAAAAGCAAATAACCCGATTAAAAAATGGGCACAGAATATGAACAGACAATTCTCCAAAGAACAAATTCAGATGGCCACAAGGCACATGAAAAGATGCTCCACATCACTAATTATCAGGGAAATGCAAATTAAAACCCCAATGAGATATCACCTCACACCAGTTAGGATGGCCAGCATCAAAAAGCTAAGAACAACAAATCCTGGCCTGGAATGCGGGAAAGGGGAACCCTCCAATGCTGGTGTGAATGTAAGCTTGTTCAACCATTGTGGAAAGGAATATGGAGGTTCCTCAAAAAACGAAAAATACAAATACCATTTGACCCAGGAATTACACTCCAGGAATTTACCCTAAGAATGGAGCAGTGCAGTGTGAAAAAGACATATGTACCCCTATGTTTATTGCAGCACTATTTACAATAGGCAAGATATGGAAGCAGCCTAAGTGTCCATCAGTAGATGAATGGATAAAGAATATGTGGTACGTATACACAATGGAGCCCAATTCAGCCATAAGAAAGAAACAAATCCTACCATTTGCAACAACATGGGTGGAGCTGGAGGGTATTACACTCAGTGAAATAAGCCAGGCAGAGAAAGACAAGTACCAAATGATTTGCCTCATTTATGGAATATAATAATGAAACAAAACTCAAGGAACAAAACAAACTGTTTTGGTAACAGCAGTTACCAGAGCCGATGGGTGGCGGAGGGCAGGTGGGGAGGGTGGGAGAAGGGATTGACGGGTATTGTGATTACTACACATGGTGTGGGGGGGATTTGGGGGAAGACAGTGTAGCACAGAGAAGACAAGTCGTGACTCTGGCATCTTACTACACTGATGGATAGTGACTGCAATGGAGTATGGGGGAGGTACTCGATAATATGGGTGAATCTAGTAACTTCATTGTTTTTCATGTGAAACCTTCATAGGAGTGTATATCAATAATGCCTTAATTAAAAAATTGTATAAAAAAAAGGAAAAAAAATCTTCCAGTCCCTCATAGTTAGCAAAAAGATAATTCACTAGTTTAATTTTTCTTAAACATAGAAATATTGATTCAAACCATTTACAGTATTTTAAATATATCTAAAAACTTGTTTATTTTGGTTTTTTTTAAGTTTATTTTTGTATAACAATAGCTAATTAGAAAACAATGAAAAAGAATCACCATTGCAACCCGAAAATATAACTACTTAGTAATCAGCTTAATTGGAAATGTGTTGACCTTTATGAAGGAAACACAAAATTTCTACTTAGGATTTTTAATAAAGAGCAGTGCTATACTTCTGATTGGAATAGGTCAATATTGTGAAGGGGTCATTGGGAATTAATTTGTAAGTTTAATTCCCATGAGGATGGAGTGTGTGGAAAAAAACTTTTCTATGTCTAGTATTCATCTGGAAGAATGATGCAAGGAATAATAATGAAATATATTTTTAGGAAAAGTAATTAAGATAGGACTTGGACTATTATATATTAAAGTGCATTATAAAACAACAGTAATGAAAACACTGTAGTTCTAGTGCAAATTAATGGGAAAAATAGCTCAGAAATAGTTCCAAATATATGTAAGAGTTTTAGTGTATGATAAAAATAGCATTTAAAGTTAGAAAAAAATCGTCGTGTGAACAGTGTATTAGAACAATTGATAACTATTGGGAGCAAAACAGTGATAGATCTTTATCTCATTATCCCATCTAAAAGGGCAAAGGAATGTTTAAAAAGTAAATGATGAATGTGGTTTCTAACTTTAAAGGATTCCAGCTTCAAACAAGCAGAGTGATTTTTAAAATTCAGTAAAATATATTCTGATTTTTTTTTTGCCATGTCTGTTTCAAATATAGCATTCTGTGTATTAAATTTTTTATGTTTTGGCAATATGTACTCACTTGAAAGTTCTGAACTGGTTTTTATTGTCCTAGTTGTAAAAGTCATATACGTATGCCATTAATAAATGTAGGAAAATTGAAATTTTTATGTTTCAGTTTATTTAGATTTCTATGCTAAAGTAGTAGTTTTATAAGTAGCGCAGAAGGAAATTATCTGTACATGTGACAGTCATATGCTCTTTAAAAAATATATGATGGATAATGGCTTTGAGAATTTATTTCTATTTGGATATGCCATCAGTAATATATCCTATGGCTTTAAAGTTTCAAATTTAATTTTTAAAATTTATACTACCGAAGAGAACAACACAAATGCACAAATATTATAAGGTTGTTCATTGCAGCATTTTATTTTTGTAATATAAGACTTGAAACTATGTGTCTATCAGTAAATTATTAGATTATGGGATTATACTTAAAATTAATTATAGCTGTTAAAAATTAGATCGTTCTATAGGTCTTTCATATATTTTTAACAATTGCAAAAGCATATTGTAGAACACTCTATGATGAACACATGACTATATTTAAACTATACAAACATACACATGCACACACATGCACATATATACATGCATATACATAAATATATACCTGGAAGAAAAATACATACCAAATAGTTGACTCTGTTGGTCTTCATCGTGCGGTAGGTAGTTGGGCTTTCTGAGTTACTTTTTTTATAGACATATACTAAAAATAAATATTTAAGTTATTTAAATTGAATGTCAACTATTCATATTTGTTGCTTAATATTTTGGTAAAATTAGAGAGGTAATAGTTGAAGTACAGAGCACATAGCTTTATAATTTTCCAGTAAATTAAAAACAAAAATCAATTACTTAATATCCAACAGTAGAGACACAGAATTTTTTTTAAGTTCCTATTTTGTTGAGTTTGGAAAATAAGTCCTTTCTCTCACCACTACAATAAAATTGTGCTCTCCCTCCTTACATGATAATAAATTTATTGAAGCATTTACTTTATTTTCTGGAGCACTTATCAGAAAGGACGTAAAATTCAATTTTCCTTTTGTGGTCCACTTATGAACTCACTAGAAATGAGGTAGCCAAAAGAGCAGGTGTTATGAGTGCTATTAACAGAGCAGCCACTATTGTTTATACCTTCGTAAGAGACTTGGGAACAAAGGGAAATACTAAGGGAGATCAAGACGTTAGAATTAAATTCTAAAATAATTATTTCCTGAGAAACTAGGCTTTGCTTTAACTTTTTATGTTTTATTTGAAGCTTAGTAAAAATTGAACCTAGCTAACTTACATACTTTTCAGGTACTGTGTAAATAAAATCCATTTTTCTTACCTGTAGCTATTCAGGGTTTTTTTATTTCCAGAGACTTGGTAGGAACAAGTCTGGAATTTTTTTTAGTCTTTATACTATTGGGAAATTTGTAGCTAGTTCTGAAAGGGGTACCAGTCCTTTCTCTAATCAGCCAGGTGAGCTTTTCAAACCTTCAATCTTATCATTTGCTTAAAAATGTTCAGTCACTGTCCACACTTAATGTGTACTAGAAGATCCTATTTATACAATAGGCAATGCCTAATTTTACATTTTTTACCCACTCTTGCCCCTTGATTTCTGTGCTTCTAGTGACCTGGATCTTCTTTCAGATTCTACAACTTCCTTTTTTTTTTTTTCTTCCCACAAGACCTTTGTATAGGCTGTTCACTCTTTCTAGAGTGTTCCCTTCCTACTTCCCATAACTCCTACATATCTTTGGTATCTCAGCTTAAACACTATCTCCGAGAAACCTCTTTTGATTCCTTCACCATCATTAGGTTCTTTTGGTTTTCGGTTTTTTGTGCTTTACCTTCTTACTCCAAATCTCTTTGCAAAAATGTGTTTAGTCTCCTCACTAGATAAATGCTCCATTAGAGTGAGTCTACATCTGGTTTTGTTTACCACTGTATTTCCAGCTCCTAGCATAATAGCTGGCATATAGTTGGTGTTTAAAGAAATATTTATGTAATAGATCAGTGGATTTTGACTGACTCCTTCCTTTGCTTTATGGTCAGTTGCCTCCTTGAGTTCTGAGAAGCTTTCAGGGACAAACTACCTTAGGATATTTAGAAAATTGTTCATACCTGGAAGTTATAATGTATGGTGGATCCATGCTTCTTATTTTATTTTTTGTAATTAAACGTTTTTTATTGAGGTGTAATTTGCATAGAGTAAGATGCACAATAATGGTAGTTATATTTTGGCATCTGTTTTCAGGTGAAGAACAAGGTTTTAAAGAGTATCTGGTACTGTTTAACTAATACATATTTGAAATGAAAGAAAAGAATTTTTTAAAATTTATTTTGGTATCATTAATCTACAATTACATGTGCAATATTATGGTTATTAAACTACCCACTTCATCAGGTCCCCCCCACCAACCCCATTACAGTCACTGTCCATAAGTGTAGTGAGATGCTATAGAATCACTACTTGTCTTCTCTGAGTTGTACAGCCCTCCCCGTGCCCCCCCCAACATTGTGTCTGCTAATCATAATGCCCCTTTTTTCCCCTTTTTCCCTCCCTTCCCGCCCATCCTCCCCAGTCCCTTTCCCTTTGGTAACTATTAGTCCATTCTTGGGTTCTGTGAGTCTGCTGCTGTTTTTTTTCTTTCAGTTTTTTGAAAGAAAAGAATTCTGACAATGATTTAAAAAATCATTATAATGAGTGTAGGAACCTATTATTGTGATAAATGCAGTAACCTAAATGTAATAAATGTAGGAATCTTTGAGGGGCATTATCATATGGATGTGTAGTTGTGCTGTATTTTGTGAAGTTATTTTTAAGTCTCATTTCTTCATGAAGAGTTTTTAATTGGGAGTCCATATCTATTAATGGGTTTTAGTGGTTATGTGAACCTCCTGAGATGCAAAACTGTGTACATGTGGGCATATTTATCTTTTTCTGAAGGGGGAGGGGTGTCTGTTTTTGCCCACTGCCCAAAAAAGTTAAGAACCATTGTTTAGTATCTTGTATATCATGATTTGAATGTAGTGTTGGTTCATCAGTCCTTTTTTTTTTACTACACTTCATTATGGAGTATTTCAAACTTACAGTGACATGGATAAATAGTGTAATGAAACTTATATACCAATCACTCAGCTTCAATTGTTATCACCTCATGGCCACTCATATTTCATCTGTACCAATGCACTCTCCTCCTTTGGGTACCTACCCACCCTGATTATTTTAAGGGAAATCCCAGGCATCGTTTCACCATTAAATATTTCATTATGTATTTCTAAGTGAAAAACCTAAGTATAATACCATTATCAAATAGAAAAAAAACCTCACCTGTAATCATTCTTTAATTTAGAATCATCAAATAACCAATCATGTTCAACTTTCCCCAGTGTATCATACTCTTAATTGTTTGAATCAGAGTCCGAATACAATTCATACTTTGGTTGTTGATTTTTTTTAATCTGTAGGTTTCCCTACTATCTCTTATTTTTCTTGTAATTTACTTGAATAACTACATCAGTCATTCTTCAGAATATTTGCTATCTGAAAATGAGCATGTCTTCTTTTTGTACTCCTTGTTTACATAGTACTTTTGATATAGTGCATTATATAGGGATATTTTAAAATCCTTTTAGATTTGAGGGGAGAAATTAGAAAATCTGATTTCTTTTTTTAGGTAATAATTTAGTGAGGAATTTGACCTAATCTTAGGAAATACTGTCTTTTTAATAAAAGAACTTTCATTGCAGTTCCTTTAAAACTATCTCCCCACGAAGAAATTCTTTATTTCTTCTAGGTCTTACCTTTTGAGCCTTAAATTAAAAACAAAAAACTTTGTCCTTCTCAATTTAAACATAATACATCCTTATTTTAATTTTTTTATAATTAAAAGATACATGATTAGAATATCCTCAGTAATCCTTCCCTTGAAGCGAATACTTAATAGTTCAGTGTCTATATGCTTCTGTGTCTTTTACACATTTTATATAACTTTTAATGGAGTTATAGTTATATACTATTGTGAAACCTGCTTTTTCTACTTTGGACATTTTTACATTTGCGAAACAAACCTACCCCCTTTAAAGGCCTTATTTCATATAGTATATTTATAATCAGTTTACTGAGTATATCACCCTTAATTTCTAGCTTTTCTATGTTTGTCACTTATACTCTGTCACATGGTTTGTTCTATGAAGTATAACTTGATCGAGTTGTTAAATTTGGTAAAAGCTTCAGGCATACACTGAATTTTTCTTGGGTAGCATGCAGTTTGGTTTCACTCAGTAAGGTTGTTTTTGCTGCTTTGAAGTATAATTGGGGGGAAAACATAAAAGCATTAGGAAAATAGGGTTCAAACATATCATTAAAAATTGGACTTACTTCTTAAAAAGAACACTTTTAATTGAGCTCTAGTCTAAAAGTAAGCCTCCTTATCTGAAATATATACTAGATGAATTTCTTCTTTAGTGAAAGTCACATACCATTTTTTACTTTTGATAGTTTTTGTAAGTAGTGCTATTTTCAAGTTCAGTGCTTTTTCCTTTCAGAGATAAAAGAAGAATAGAAGGCCAAAGAAGATGCTGGGATCTGAACGTGGTGTTGTAGAAGAATGGTTATCAGAATTCAAGGTAAATTGGATTGGGAACAAGTATGATTCATATGCTTATATATATATCAGTTATTCAAACAGTGAATGTGTGTTCTATGGGGAGACTGAAATGTGATGAAGTGGAAATGGCAAAATCTGAAAAAACTTGTTTCTAATGAAATAACATGTTTCTATAATTGCAACTCTTTAAAAACTGCTAATGTGAAAAATGGCTAGAAGATAATATGTAAAAATGAAAATAGTTGTTAGGATTGATGAATGGATAAATAAATTTCAAAGTATATTTAGTAAAAGAGCAGAGAAGCCTCCAACCTATAATAAAGCACAGAAATAGGATTTGTGTCTTATATTTTTATTTCCTATAATTAAAATCCCTCATTGATTTGCCTGAAAACTATATAATTTATGAACACCACAGAAATAAGTGTTTTGTAGCATAATTCATTTATTAATATATCCTACACTGGAACTTCCGGGAAGGTGGCGGCGTGAGCAGGGCGGTGGAAATCGCCTCCCAAAACCATATATATTTATGAAAATACAACAAATACAGCTATTCCTAAAAGAGAGACCAGAAAGTACAGGAGCACCCAGCCTGCATCTACACCTGAGAGGACACGGCACCCCGCGAGCCGCGACCCGGCGGGACCCGAGCACTCCCCCACCCCACCGCACCAGTGGGAGGAGAGGATTCAGAGTGGGGAGGGAGTGGAAGTACAGGCCCGTGAAATAACCAGCCCTGGTAATCTGCGCCGGGTTGCTGACACACATCGTGGGGTGTATGGGAGATTGGAGAGACAGAGGGTGCAGCATCTGAGCCGGGGAATGCATCCGGGTCCTTGCAGCCGGCTCCCCGGGACAAAATAAAAGTGTGCACGTTTTTTAGCGGTCTTAAAGAGACAGGGGCCCAACGGAGGAACAGGATCGTCTCAGCACACTAAGCCCAGCAGGCTGGGAGTCCTGGGGAATTTTGGACCCCTTGGATGGCGACTGGGAAAAAGTAGCCGCACTGAGACTTCCCACAGAGATCAACAGCCTCCCATTCGTTCCCGCCTCGGCCAGGGCTATAAAGGGCCCTGTGGAGCGGCGCAGACGCGGCTGCGGAAGTCGAGCAACAGCTCCACCTACAGCATCCCCACAGAATCTAATCCTGGCGGGCGGTTTTTTTTCTTTTCCTTTTCCTTTTCTTTCTTTTTTTTTCTTTCTAAAAGTCTTAAAGAGCCCAGCTGACATACGTGGCACCAACCAGTGAGGACTTCCATCACCATGAAAAGACAGAGGAATATGGTACAAACAAAACTTACCCAGACCCAGACACCACCAAAGAGGGAATCGAAAGAGATGGAAACACACAACCTTCCTCAAAAAGAATTCAGAACAAAAGTCATAACCATACTGATGGATCTACAGAGAAATATGCAAGAGCTGAGGGAGGAAGTGAGGGAAGTCAGGAAAGACAATGCAGATATGAGACAAGCCATCGATGGGCATAGCACCAGACTGGACAAGGTGCAAGAGACCATTAATGGAATAGAAATCAGAGAACAGGAATACAGAGAAGCTGAGGCAGAGACAGATAAAAGGATCTCTAGGAATGAAAGAATATTAAGAGAACTGTGTGACCAATCCAAACGGAACAATATTTGCATTATAGAAGTACCAGAGGAAGAAGAGAGAGAAAAAGGGATAGACAGTGTCTTGGAAGAAATAATTACTGAAAACTTCCCCATGCTGCTGAAGGAAATAATCTCGCAGTCCACAGAAGCCCACAGATCTCCCAACACAAGGGACCCAAGGAAGACAACAACAAGACACATAATAATTAAAATGGCAAAGATCAAAGATAAGGACAGAATATTAAAGGCAGCTAGAGAGAGAAAAAAGACCACCTAAAAGGAAAACCCGTCAGACTCTCATCAGACTTCTCAAGAGAAACCTTATAGGCCAGAAGAGAATGCCATGATATATGTAACATAATGAAACAGAAGGGCCTCGAATCAGGAATATTGTATGCAGCACGATTATCATTTAAATATGATGGAGGGATTAAACAATTTCCAGACAAGCGAAAGTTGAGAGTTCTCCTCTCATAAACCACCTCTACAAGATATCTTAAAGGGACTACTCTAGAGGGAAGCACTCCTATGTCTAAAAAGATGTCACCATAGAAAATAAAATCATAGCAAAGAAAGCAGACCATCCAAATACTAACTAAAGGCAAAGAATAAAACACCTAGTATATAAAGAATGTAGGACGAAAAATAAGAAGGGAGACAAATAAAGAAACATCAGACGGTGTTTACAATAACTTTAACAAGAAAGCTAAGTTAGATTGTTCGATAGTAAAGCAGCAACCCTTGAACATTTGGTAACCACGAATCTAAAGCCAGCAATGGCAATAAGTACATATCTATCGATAATCACTCTAAATGTAAATGGACTAAATGCACCAATCAAAAGACACAGAGTAATAGAATGGATAAAAACGCAAGACCCATCTATATGCTGCTTACAAGAGACTCACCTCAAACCTAAAGATATACACAGACTAAAAGTGAAGGGATGGAAAAAGATATTTCATGCAAACAACAAGCACAAAAAAGCAGATGTTGCAGTATTTGTATCAGACAAAATAGACTTCAAAACGAAGAAAGTAGCAAGAGATAAAGAAGGACATTACATAATGATAAAGGGGTCATTCCAAGAAGAGGATATAACCATTATAAATACATATGCACCCAACACACAAGTGCCAGCATATGTGAAACAAATACTAACAGAATTAAAGGAGGAAATAGACAGCAATGCATTCATTTTAGGAGAATTCAACAGACCACTCACTCCAAAGGACAGATAAACTAGACAGAGAATAAGTTAAGTCACAGAGGCACTGAACAACACACTAGAACAGATGGACCTAACAGACATCTACAGAACTCTACACCCAAAAGCAGCAGGATTCACATTCTTCTCAAGGCACATGGAACATTTTCCATAATAGACCACATACTAGGCCACAAAAAGAACCTCAGTAAATTAAAAAATGTTGAAATCCTACCTACCAACTTCTCAGATCACAAAGGTATAAAACTAGAAATAAATTTTAGAAATAAAACAAAAAGGCTCACAAATACATGGAGACTTAACAACACTCTCCTAATTAATCAATGGGTTAACAACCAAATCAAAACAGAAATGAAAGAATATATGAAGGCTAATGACAACAAAACAAAGCCACAATTCTGTGGGACGCAGCAAAGGCAGTTCTAAGAGGAAAGTATATCGCAATCCAGGGCTATTTAAAGAAGGAAGAACATTCCCAAATGAATAGTCTAAAGGCATAATTACTGAAATCGGAAAAAGAACAAATGAGCCCAAAGTCTCCAGAAGGAGGGACATAATAAAGATCAGAGAATAAATCAATAAAATTGAGAAGAATAAAACAATAGAAAAAATCAATTAAACCAAGAGCTGGTTCTTTGAAAAAATAAACAAAATAGATAAAGCCCTAACCAGACTTATTAAGAGAAAAAGAGAATCTACGCACATAAACAGAATCAGAAATGAGAAAGGAAAAATAATGACGGACCCCACAGAAATACAAAGAATTATAAAAGAATATTATGAGAATATGTATGCTAACAAGCTGGAAAACTTAGAAGAAATGGACAACTTATTAGAAAAATACAACCTTCCAAGTCTGACCAAACAAGAAACAGGAAAACTAAACAGACCAATCACCAGCAACGAAATTGAATCAGTAATCAGAAAACTACCCAAGAACAAAACCCGCGGATCAGATGGATTCACCTCTGAATTCTACCAGACATATAGAGAAGAAATAACACCCATTCTCCTAAAGTTCTCCAAAAAATAGAAGAGGAGGGAATACCTCCAAACTCATTCTCTGAAGCCAGCATCACTCTAATACCAAAACCGGGCAAAGATCTCACCAAAAAGAAAATTACAGACCAATATCCCTCATGAGCATAGATGCAAGAATACTCAACAAAATATTAGCAAACCGAATTCAAAAATACATCAGGAGGATCATGCACCATGATCAAGTGGGATTCATCCCAGGGATGCAAGGATGGTACAACATTCGAAAATCCATCAACATCATCCACCACATCAACAAAAAGAAGAACAGAAACCACATGATCATCTCCATAGATGCTGAAAAAGCATTTGACAAAATTCAGCATCCATTCCTGATTAAAACTCTCAACAAAATGGGTATAGAGGGCAAGTACCTCAACATCATAAAGGCCATATATGACAAACCCACAGCCAACATCATACTTAACAGTGAGAAGCTGAAAGCTTTTCATCTAAGATCGGGAACAAGGCAGGGATGCCCACTCTCCCCACTGTTATTCAACATAGTACTTGAGGTCCTACCCACGGAAATCAGACAAAACAAAGAAACACAAGGCATCCAGATTGGTAAAGAAGAAGTCAAATTGTCACTATTTGCAGATGACATGATATTGTACATAAAAAACCCTAAAGACTCCACTCCAAAACTAGAACTAATATCTGAATTCAGCAAAGTTGCAGGATACAAAATTAACACACAGAAATCTGTTGCTTTCCTATACACCAACGATGAACTAACAGAAAGAGAAATCAGGAAAACAATTCCTTTCACAATTGCATCAAAAAGAATAAAATACCTAGGAATAAACCTAATGAAGGAAGTGAAAGACCTGTACTCTGAAAACTACAAGACACTCCTAAGAGAAATTAAAGAGGACACTACCAAATGGAAATTCATCCCATGCTCTTGGCTAGGAAGAATAAATAATGTCAAAATGGCTATACTACTTAAAGCAATCTACAGATTCAACGCAATCCCTATCAAAAATACCAACAGCTTTCTTCAATGAACTGGAACAAATAATTCTAAAATTCATGTGGAACCACAAAGACCCCGAATAGCCTAAGCAATCCTGAGAAGGAGGAATAAAACAGGGAAAATTATGCTTCCTGACTTCAAGCTCTACTACAAAGCCACAGTAATCAAGACAATTTGGTATTGGCACAAAAATAGACCCACAGACCTGTGGAACAGATTAGAAAATCCAAACATTAACCCAAACGTATATAGTCAATTAATATTTGATAAAGGAGCCTTGGATATACAATGGGGAGATGACAGCCTCTTCAGCAGCTGGTGTTGGAAAACCTGGACAGCTACATTTAAGAGAATGAAACTGGATTACTGTCTAACCCCATACACAAAGGTAACCTCAATGTGGATCAAAGACCTGAATGTAAGTCATGAAACAATCAAACACTTAGAAAAAAACATAGGCAAAAATCTCTTGGACATAAACATGAGCAACTTCTTCATGAACATATCTCCCCGGGCAAGGGAAACAAAAGCAAAAAGGAACAAGTGGGACTATATCAAGCTGAAAAGCTTCTGTACAGCAAACGACACCATCAGTAGAACAAAAAGACATCGTATAGTATGGGAGAATATATTCATAAATGACGTATTCGACAAAGGGTTCGACATCCAAAGTATATAAAAAACTCACGCACCTCAAGAAACAAAAAACACATAATCCAATTAAGAAATGGGCAGAGGACATGAATAGACACTTCTCCAAAGAAGAAATTAAGATAGCCAACAGGCACATGAAAAGATGCTCCACATCTCTAATCATCAGAGAAATGCAGATTAAAACCACAATGAGATATCACCTCACACCAGTGAGGATGGCCAACATCCAAAACACAAACAACAACAAGTGTTGGCGAGGATGTGGAGAAAAGGGAACCCTCCTACACTGCTGATGGGAATGCAAATTAGTTCAACCCTTGTGGAAAGCAGTATGGAGGTTCCTCAAAAAACTCAAAATAGAAATAACATTTGACCCACGAATCTCACTCCTAGGAATTTACCCTAAGGACGAAGCAGCCCAATTTGAAGAAGACAGATGCACCCCTATGTTTATCACAGCACTATTTACAATAGCCAAGAAATGAAAGCAACCTAAGTGTCCATCAGTAGATGAATGGATAACGAAGATGTGGTACATATACACAATGGAATATTATTCAGCCATAAGAAGAAAACAAATCCTACCATTTGCAACAACATGGATAGAGCTAGAAGGTATTATGCTCAGTGAAATAAGGGAAGGCAAAAAAGACAAGTATCAAATGATTTCACTCATATGTGGAGTATAAGAACAGAGAAAAAAACTGAAGGAACAAAACAGCAGCAGGCTCGCAGAACCCAAGAACGGACTAATAGTTACCAAAGGGAAAGGGACTGGAGAAGATGGGTGGGAAGGGAGGGACAAGGGGGAAAAAGGGGCATTATGATTAGCAGATGTTATGTTGGGGGCGCATGGGGAGGGCTGTACAACTCAGGAAGACAAGTGATTCTATAGCATCTCACTACGCTGATGGTCAGTGACTGTAATGGGGTTGGTGGGGGGGACCCGATGAAGGGGTAGTTTAATCACCATAATATTGCACACGTAATTGTGGATTAATGATACCAAAATAAATTATAAAAAAAATATATATATGTCCTGCACTATTTTTTAAAGATAAAGTAATTTCAAAAATAAGGAAGCAAAACTTGGTATAATGTGTGGTTTCTTTTTTTTAATTGACCTATAGTTGATACACAATCGTATATTAGTTTAAAGTGTGAAACACATTGGTTCAACAGTTACCCATATTATTAAATCTTCACCCTCACTAGTACAGCTACTTTTTTTTTTAATTTTTTATTAAGGTATTATTGATATATACTCTTATGAAGGTTTCACATGAAAAAACAATGTGGTTATTATATTTACCCATATTTGAAGTCCCCACCATACCCCAATGCAGTCACTGTCCATCAGTGTAGTAAGATAACACAGATTCACTGTTTGCATTCTCTGTGCTACACTGTTTTCCCCATGATACCCCCACCATGTGTACTAAACATAATACCCCTCAATCCCCTTCTCCCTCCCACACCCCCCTCCCATTTGGTAACCACTAGTCCCTTCTTTGAGCCTGTGAGTCTGCTGCTGTTTTGTTCCTTCAGTTTTTAGTGCAGCTACTATTTGTCAACATAGGAAGATATTACAGAATCATTGACTATATTCTCCATGCTTTACTACTATCCCTGTGTCCAACCTACATTATGATTGAGGATTTTTGTGCCCCTTTGTCCCCCTCCAACTCCCACTCTCCCACCCAACCCCTACCCCGTGATAACCTCCAGTCCTGTCTTAGTGTCTAGAATCTACTACCAGTCCTGTCTTAGTGTCTAGAGTCTACTACTGTTTTTTTCCTTCTTTTTTTTGTTTTTATATTTCACAAATAAGTGAAATTATATGGTATTTGTCCTTCTATGCCTGGCTTATTTCACTGAGCATAATACTCTGTAGGTCCATCCATGTTCTTGCAAATGGCATGATTTCTTTTCTTTTTATGGCTGAATAATATTCCATTGTGTATGTATACCACCTTTTCTTTTTCCATTCAGCATTGATGGACACTTAGGTTGCTTCCATATCTTGGCTATTGTAAACAATGCAGCAATAAACATAGGGGTGCGTATATCTTTTCAGATCAGGCATTTTGGTTTCTTCAGGTAAATTTGTAGAAGTGGAATTACTGGACTGAATGGTATTTCTATTTTTAGTTTTTTGAGGAACCTCCATACTGCTTTCTACAGTGGCTGCACCAATTGACATTCCCACAAAGAGTGTAAGAGCGTTCCCATTTCTCCACATCCTCACCAGCACTTGTTATTTCTTGTCTTTTGGATAGTGGCCTTATGACTGGTATGAGGTGATCTCTCATTGTGGTTTCGATTTGCATTTCCCTGATGATTAGCAATGTGGAACACCTTCTCAGATGCCTGTTGGTCATTTGTATTTCTTCTCTGGAGAAATGTCTGTTTAGGTCCTCTCCCCATTTTTTAATTAGATTGTTTGTTTTTTGAGTGTTCAGGCATTTGAGTCCTTTAAATATTTTGGATATTAACCCCTTATCAGATAAATCATTTATGAATGTATTCTCCATACTGTAGCTTGCCTTTTTGTTCTGCTGATGGTGTCCTTTGCTGTACAGAAGCTTTTTATTTTGGTGTATTCTCACTTGTTCATTTCTGATTTTGTTTCTCTTGCCCTAGGAAATGTGTCTAGCAATAAATTGCTCATACTTATATTCAAGAGATTTTTTTCCTGTGTTTTCTTCTAAGAGATTTATGGTTTCATGACTTACATTCAGGTGTTTGATCCATTTCAAATTTACTTTTGTGTATGGAGTTAGAAGTAATCCAGTTTCATTCTCTTACATGTAGCTGTCCAGTTTTCCCACCACCAGTTGTTGAAGAGGCTGTCATTTCCCCATTGTATATCCATGGCTCCTTTATCATATATTAATTGACCATACATGCATGGGTTTATATCTGAGCTCTCTATTCTGTTCCATTGATCTATGGTCTATTTTCTGTTCTGTTCCATTGATCTATGGGCCAGTACCATACTGTTTTAATTACTGTAGTGGCAGGAGTCTCAGCCCCCCAAAGTGTTCCAACTGTTTCTGGTGCCCAGTCCCCCTAATCACCAGAATCCAGTGCAATGTGGACTCTTGCTCCTGGAGCACATCTCCAGGGCAAGGAGTGTAGAATTCCTGGGTGTCTTTTCTCTCCACACTCTGTTCCTCTTCTTCCTGACTGTTGGCTGGAATGGGGGAAGGGCTTGGGTCCCACTCGGTTGTGGCTCTGCCTGTTTACCCTTTTCTGTGTAGTCTTCTCTTCTTCCCTAGGTTGTATGTGGTCTGTCCTTCAGTCTTCAGGTTGTTTTCAGGTTTAGTTGTATTTGCTGTTGTTCCTTCCTTGGTGTATTTGTGGGAGGAGGTTTCCGCCTTAACTCCTACTCTGCCGTCTTTTTCCCCCTTCTATGTAATGTGTGATTTCTAATCATTTCTCATGGTTGAATAGTTAGAAAAAATCTATAGCATCCTAACAGTTTGTTTTATTAACTATCATGGTTATTTCTTATACTACTTATTCTTACTTTTATTAGTTGACTCCATTATGAATCTTTTCAAAAGGAACTCATATAAAATAAAGTTTCTGACTTCCCAAATATTAAATTCACTTTTCTTTTGTTTGATGTTTCTTTTAGGCATTACCTGACACTCAGATTACCAATTATGCAGCAACTTTACACCGGAAAAAATCACTGGTACCAGCCCTCTATAAAGTTATTCAAGATTCAAATAATGAGGTAGGAGAATTTATATGAAAAACAATTTCAACATAGTAAAATGGAATAGGTATACTAAAACACATACATGTAGTTTTGTAATTTTTCCTCCTCTTTTTGTTTTAATCCTTCTTATGAGACTGGAAAACTTTCTGCTGTTTTCATTCTGATAGTTGCTTTGGCTTTCTCTTTGCCCTCCCTCTCCATATTTTTTTATGTTTTGATCAAATTTGTTTCTGTTACGGACAGTATGTTTAGATTCTTAATTTAAGTGACCATCATCTTAGTAGATTATTTAATTTGAAACTTTTTCTGTCTCTTATTCTGGAATGTTTTCTGGAAGTCACATTTTAACCATACCCTGATTGAAATTTATTTAAATACTGTTTATGTTATTTTATTGGCAATATAGAACTGTGTATAATGACTCTTAATTGGTAAATTCAAACCAGTAACATGAAATGATGCTGCTAGTAAATTTAGCTTGAAAATGATCAGAAGAAGTACTTTTTTAGCTCGTCAAGATCAATACATTTAGAATAAGAGTTTCCTATTATTCAGCTTTGTGAGAGAAGGAAAAAAGCATTGCAGGTATTGAATCTATATGTTAATTTATGCAAAGTGCAAAGTACACACATCATCTTTCCATTAACACAATAGTGTGACATACAAGTTTTATCACCTCTGGATTCTTGTATGCTTTAAAATGAAAATGAAAGGAACACATAGGAAAGTAGCTTCTTATCTTCCCAGATACAGCCTCCAAGAGTGCCTCTGCTGTGTACTGGAGTGAGTTTGAAGAAGTTCAGGTAAACATCTCCTAACCAGCAGCTTAATTTCAAGTCCTTAACGTTTGTCCTATGACTAAAAGCTTGCTTACTGACTTCTTTTTTCCTAGCTCCTAAACAATGATTGGCTCTTAGTTAGGCTTGCATCTGTTGCTATTTTTAGCAGCAATTGCAGGATTCACTTGCTTCTTTTTCTCTTGCTGTGTATTTATGAACGTTTTATAACTTTAGGTATGATAATATACATATATGTATATCTTTCTTGGTCAGGAGTTTTCAAAATTCTGTTTGAATAACGAATGTGTGTATTTCCTACTCCTTGTTTTGCACTTTTAACATTTAAGCTTTGCTTATTAAAATTTGTTTTATGCTTTCTCTTTAGATTGTAAGCTCTTCATGGGCGGTGGTCATATATTCCGTATTTGTTAATTCCCTAGATTCTAGTATTTTATCATGTATATAATGAACACTTAATAAATACTTATTAGAAGAATAGTGAAATATAAAATGAGACTGAAAAGTGCTATCATGTTCATTAGGACTCATAAATGTATAAAAAGTATCAGTTTCCTTTTTTTCTTTTATACTTGGAAGCTATGACATTTATATTGTCATACTTTATCATATTAACATGTGAGGCCTTGCCCTGGTCAGAAAAGGAAAAATTACAACTTGAGAAATTCAAGCTCAAGACCCAACAGTCATTATATCATCCAGTTGCCAGTGTAGGTCTTCCCATCCTTTCTCCTGTCAGGTCATAAGGTTCTAACCATGTTTTCATACTTCAGAAAAGCAGAATGTTAAGCTCTATGGAATCTCAAAGCAATTCTGGACTTTAGTTGTAGAAGGAGAGCTCTTTTAGTCCAGATTTTGTTATATTCTATACCATGATCAAATATATTATTTAGTTAACAAGAAATTATTTCAGAAATTATCACATGCCATAGATAATATTAATTGAAACAGTTTTGCTTTAAAGAAGACCATAAAGGTTCTTAAGAAAGTGTATATTTCCTAGAAGTTTAATATTACATCTGATAGCCAACCTATAATCTCTAGACCAATAGCTTGTTTTAATCTGTAGACCAACATATTGCTCTATTTTTCTACTTTCAGTCCTTCCAGACCACTCAGTTACTCTAGCAGTTTTCCACTTCAAGGAGACTTTCATCCAATCCATTAACCCTATCACTTTTTCATGATTTGATTTCCTTTCCTTCTCCTCTCGAATGTCTCACTTCTCTCTTTTCCCAGCTAACTTTTTATGACCCATCATTATAGTCATTCCTTTGCAAACATTCTTAGTTTCTTTGTCTCTCATTCCCTTAGTATACATTCTTTGGGCAAAAACTCAAACACTTGGATAAAACCCAGCCATACACCAATTTCATGTCTGTACCTTAGTGGTTACACATACCTGGAGAAAACACAATTTTGTTGACTTACTCCAGTTTAAATGCAGGACTAAAAATCTCAAATGGGCACATAATACTGTCTCGCAGTCTTGCTTTAGTTCTTTGGTATACCTTCCCACTTTTCATTTTACACCTTTGTTCCTCATACTCTTATGCTCCTTCCTCATTTTCAGCTTGCTTTCTAGATCATTAAAAAAGAAGCAAATAGTTGGGAGCTCTCTTATTTTCACATTCAAATCTACCACTCTACTAGCACCTCTGCCTCCACTCTCCTGCCTTTTCTGCTGTTCAGTGGATAAAGTGTCCCAGGTTGTATCAAAAGGCCATCTGTTCCACTTAGGCCTGGATCCCATCTTCTCTAGCCACCTCAAAGATTACTCCTGCAATTATCCCCTCTCTTTCTTCTATCCTTGATTTTTTTTCCTTCCCTGTTGAATGAAGCATGGTAAAGACCATATTCTAATTTTAAAAACCTTTGATTTGCCTCCTTTTTTATTATCTACCCCATATCTCTTTCCCTTTTCACAGGTGAACTTTTTATAAAAAGTATTGCTTATTTATAGCTTCTGTCTACTATCCCCATTTCCTCACCTCACATTCTTTAACCCACTCAAATTGGGTTTCAGTCTCCATTATTTCACCCAAATTGCTCTCAATGTGTTCATCAATAACATGTCTCTTAGTATTTATCATGTCAGAACTGTTTGCTAAATTTGGGGAAAGTGTCCACTGTTATTTTTTTTTTAACCAAAGGATAATGATTTTTAATACCTTTTGATGTGAGTGATAGTGCCTTTTAGGGGAAGTCAGAGTCATTTATGATACTGAGAAATTGAGAACATGATGGCATGATACATATGCTTAGAATTAAAGATTTTAACAGATAGCACTGGCAAGTTTTTAAGTCTTTTTTTTTTTGCAGTTGTATCTGATTAAAATTAGTGCATTGCCAGTCACTCCTCCTCCTCACTTTGAAAAAAAGCAGAGTAATAATTTTGGTAACTCTGTTTCCTTGCTATGCTTACTCAAAATATACTCTACATGCCAGTGTACTTCTTGCTACCGAGGAAGGAAAGTTTAACGTCTTTATAATATAAACAAATTGTAATTGTACCATGGACACTAAAATTCAGAGAAGGCAATTTTGAGTCTTTTACTAAAGGGGAAAGTAGATTTGAAACATAGATATATATTTTTATTAAATAAATTTATGAGAGCAGCAATCTTGAATTCCCCTAAGAGCTGGATATTGTTGTTGGTATTTTAAAAAGATACCAGCAACTGTTTTCAAAATTTTATTACTTCATTATTGGCACTCCATGGAATATACTATTTAAAATAACCCTTACCTCCTATTCTAGTATAAGAAATGTGGTATAATAGGAACATCAACCTGGTGTAGGAAAACCTGAAATTCTAAAGTGAACTTCGATGACCTTGATTGAACAAACTGACTGGTCTACACTTCAGTGTAAGGGGAGAATTGGAATGTTTTTTAGATTTTAAATACTATGACAGTAATTTCACATAAAAGACTTAGTAGTTACTAGATAGGTGCATGTGTGTAAATTTTTTCTGGCTTTAGAGTTGTTCCTGGCTAAGCTTAATTTATCTAAATTATTAACTATACAGTCAACATAGGATTTGTTGACTTTTAATTTACAATTAATGTAAGTAGTGACTTTAGAATGTTGGATTATTCTAGACATGAATAACTATACAGATTTCTAAATGTATATGCATTATTTTAATCAACTAAGTAGAGGTAAGCATATAAATTACTGAATTACTCATTTTTTTAAAAGTTAGTGTTAAATTTTAATTTAAACATCAGTTTACGGTTTCCTTTCAGTGTTTATATGCATTTTAAAATCACACCCAGTTTTGTAGAGTCTGCAGTTATTCCAATAAAGGCATTCTAAATTGGCAGTGGTACATGTTTGGAGAAAAGAGAGAGTTTATTTAAACTGCTCATTTCCTTCACTTTTCAAGATCAGGTTCCTTGTTAGTCATATTGTGTAATATCATATGGAAAGTTATCCACTTAAACATGAAAAAGTTATTTCTGTATACTTTCCTCCTTTTCAAAATCTTTCAAATAAATTAGTAGAACTTAAGTTAGTCTTAAAAAATTAATCTGTTTTACTTGTATGTATTTAAAATGTTAGCTAGCAATTTGGATATCCAAATATTACATATTTCAAAACCCCTTTCTCTACTGAATGGTATATAATTTGTTTAAATCATAGTCTAAATTGAAATGTAAAGTTCCTTTATAACAAGATCATTTGAAATTATTTTCCAATAGAAACTTTTAAAAATAGAGGATAGTAAAGGTTGGTAAGAACAAGAAAGGAAACTCACTAAATATAAGTGTAGTACATTGGTTAAGGAACTAATTATCTAATAAATCTAGTATAGTATATTGAAATATACGTTGATATTATGGGCACAAACTTCTCATAGTAGATTGGTTGCTTTACAATGTGCTCTCTGTACATAAATGGAGATTAAGGTTTTGGTTGTATTGATTCAAAAATGCAAAAACTAATATAGAAAATTTATTTCAAAATACTATGTAAGTATCTATGCCTTTTAAAAAATATATATATAGTTAGCCAAAAGAATAGAAATAATTAATGTACATTATTTTCCTTTTAGCTGCTGGAGCCTGTCTGTCACCAGCTGTTTGAACTCTATCGTAGCTCTGAAGTTCGACTTAAGAGGTTCACACTGCAGTTCTTGCCAGAATTGATGTGGGTTTATTTACAGCTTACAGTTAGCCGAGACAGACAGAGTAATGGTTGCATTGAAGCACTTCTGTTAGGAATTTACAATTTGGTAAGTTGAAAATGATTGTTCAGAAAATTTTAAGTATTTTTTGACATTCTCTGAAATAATTCTTAAGGGATATTTAGAAAAAATAAATTGAAGTGTCCACTGAATAATTTATTTGAATTAATTGAGTACAGAGATGATTAATAGGTAATGCTGATAATGCATTTTATAAAGTAGGTGAAACTATTATAATTGATAGCATTGTAAGTATTTTATGAATTATTTCTTCAAATTATTTTATTTGACCAATATGTCTGAATGCCTTGCATTTAAAATTTTTAGCTAATTTAAAATAATCATTTGAAAATACATTATGCATTTGTTATTATATTGTTTATGAAACTTTTTTTCTTCTAAGGAATTCTTAGGTACCTTAAACATTATTATTCTGGGTTTTTTTTCCTCAGGTGCCCAGTTCAGGACATTGGTATTGAAATTCTTGCCCTTTGAAGTCTTATATTTGGTGTATTCAGTACTTACTATAAGCAAACACTAGTATAATAAAGTTAAATTTTATAGTGGAGAGGCAATAAAGTACCTCACAGAACATTGAGTCTCACAATGAATAAATATTCTTCTGTACCAGTGCTCACTCTTCTAAGCGTTATCCCTTAAAAAAGAATCATTAGAAAACATTTCCATCATTAGACTGTATCTGAAGAAAGAATCATTGCCTTTAGAGTTACTTGTATTTTGTTTAAAACTAGGCCCTGCCACTTACTGACTTGTTTTAAATCTGGGCAAGTTGCTTAATATCTTGACTTCAGTTGCTCCACCTGTAAAACAGAAATAAAACATTGGTAGTAGGATTAGAAACAAACAGAAGAATCCAGCATAGTGCCTAGGGTGTTTAATAAATGCTTATCATTATCTGTAGTATTTATCTACTTATTAGTAGTAGCTTATGATACATTAGTAGTAGTAATAGTTATAATTAAAAGTGAGGGTTTTTTAAAATTAAAAGCTAGGTTTAGATATAAAATTCCCTATTTTGCTAACTTGCCTGATTGTTTTCTCTTTTAAAGCAGGAAATTTGTTTCTTATATCACTGTGTCTCTTCTAGTGCTTAGCACCGGCATTTAGTGTTTGTTGATTTAATAATAGAGTTTAGTGTTTTAGATTATGTTTAACATTAAGCTATCATTCTTTTTAAATTTCTTTTTTATTAAGGTATTATTGATATACACTCTTATGAAGGTTTCACATGAATAAGTTATCATTTTTATTAATTTGTTTAGATAATAAAATTCAGTAGTTGGACAAAAGACGCAAAAATATTTGTCTAGTGGAATGCTTGACAGTACTCATTGATGCTACGGTTTAGTTATTTTTTGGCATCTCAGAAATAGTGCAGTATTAAAAAAATGCTCAATTATTATGTCAGAAATGGAACCTCAGGCTTTTGTCTTCATTAATTGCCTTGATATCTGTGTTCTCTCTTCTCTGTGGTTCTTAATTTCTCTTACTGTGCTGGGTTTCTTTTATATATTTTTTCTTCTTTCCATCCCCAGCATTTCTCCCTTGCTTCACATAGCCCCAGAGGATAGTTTTATATTACCCTCCGCTTAAATTTCAGAACACCCTTCTCCACAAATACAAACAAATAAGAAAATGAAAAGTATTTGGTTTCATTTGAAAGCTAAGAATAAAAATTAAAATTTTATTGCCTACTGTAAATCATGTCCATTCACCTTAGCATAGCCCAGAGGTGATTAGTAACTACAAAGTAGTTAAATGATCTCTCCAGGCAATTTTTAAACCTATTCTGCTCAAATTAGAGGTATGGCCATTGTTCACATACAACTGTTACTCTCCTCCGACATATTAAACTCAAGAGATGAGCCTGATAGTGGGAGTTCTTTTGAGTTTGTGTTTTGGTGATAATCGTTGTTTTTATTGTTGTTTCTTTTGTGCTGTGTAACCACTCAATTTCTCTTTAACCACCTTCTTCTAGGTCTGTTAGGGCAATCTTCTTTCTATGGATTTTATGCCAGTTATGTGTGAGTTGTAAAAGAAACATAGACTAAAATAAGGCAGTGGAGAAAAGGAATGATGGCAGGAGAGCATTCACTCTTCTAATTGCTGACATCTGTAGGCAGATTTTTATTGACACCTGTAGAAGATTTGAGGTACCAGTAGAGACTGTAGAAATGAAGGACACTGTTGCCCTTTCAAGGAACAGTAAAGTACTTTTAAACGTCACAAGAATTTAGTAAATATGAGTTTATTTTTAACCACTTGGATTAATATTAATTATGTTATTATGTAGCTTATTTCAGGTCATTAGTTTATTGCTAAATAATTGTAAAAGTTTCTTTTAATCAAGATTCATTCTGTGTTAGAACAATGTGGGGCTCTTATTTCAGTAAGTACTAGACCTTTTGGCTAAGGCCTGTAATTTTCATCTGTTTAATTCAGCCAAGTTTCTACTAAAAGATCTAATCACTGGTAATCTCCCTGTTCTGTATGTAAATTTAACATAAAATTGAATTGTTTGCCTACTTCATGTCTTTGCTGTCATTTTATATTTGAGTTAATATAGTATTGCTCTCAGTATCTCTCAAAGGATAATTTGACTACCAAAGTATGTAAATTTGTTAATAGGTTAAAAAAGATACAATAGGGTAGTAATATTTTTTGTATATTACTTTTTCACAAAATCTTCCTCAGTTGCCAATGATGCATTTGGTAAATTAAGAAAGTTATTATTTCCTATAATATAGTCCTGTGATTATTTCATTATTTTTGTATATTTTTTCAACTATAGGAAATTGCTGATAAAGATGGAAACAATAAAGTTCTATCTTTTACTATCCCTTCCTTATCCAAGCCTTCAATATACCATGAGGTAGGTAAGATTGGAAAGGTGGAATTATTTAAATTATGTTCAATAAGAGATAAAAGTCAGTTTCTTATCAGAGATATAAATATTCCCAAAATATCTTTACTGATTTGCTTCCTAAAAGTAGATGTTTGTTATTACCATTGTAAAGCTGAGCTGTTGTCAAGAGGCAGAAAGTAATTAATGGAAAATTTTCCTATAGTTCTTGTTCATTCTTCTGCCTTTTCAGTCTTTTTTATTAGTCTTTTATGAATTTTCAAAATATTTTTAAAGATTTCACATATTAATTAGAATTCATCTACATTGGATTGATTCATTTTTATTATTTTTTAGGGAAGTGACTACTTAGAAGAATATTAACACCATAATTATTTTATTTCCAATTAAAGAAGTCTAACTGATACATTCTAGCTATTTAATAAAATTACACTTCTGATTTTTGGTTACTGTATTTGATGAAGAATGTGAAAGCACTGATAATCACATAGGTAGATAACTCCGGTTGACCCGAACTCCTTCCGCCTGCTCTCTATGGATGTTGTAAATCAAGCCTCTGATCTGTAATGGCCTTCAGTGCATGACGTCATGAGGAAGCATTTAAAGAAACTTTACCAGTAGTTTAAAAATTATCATGGGACTTTTGTGTTGGAAATAGAATGCCTCTTATTTAGCTAGGACTCATTTATTTCTGAGTAATGGCCTTTAATTAAGTGCTGTGTATCATGTTATGAACTAAAATGGAAAATAGTGAAACATTTATGAATGGATGGTTTTTATAACTTTAGATACATGATCAATTATGTCACTATTAGAGAGACATTTGGTCATAGTCTTAAGTATTGTTTGTGTTACATAACTCTACACCTGGCTTTTTTCAGTGTAGAACAGGATTCATAAGAGAGAGTACCTACCTGAAATTAAACAAACTGCAGAGTTTGAGCACACAGTCCCCAAGATTGCTCTGTGTTCCGGAATACAAAAAAAACTAAAATCGATATATTTGTAGCCTGTAGTCTTTTCAACAACTTTTCTTATTCTTATCCTGAATATAGATTAATTCCATAGTCTTTCAAAAATAAAGCAGTATAGTTTTAGTTTTATATGTTACATATATAATTTCCAAAAATAAGTTTAGATATATATGACTGAAAAATGGAAAAGGTTTTGAAAGAGAAGAAATGGTCTGAAACTGCCTTTTGTTGAAATAAAAAGATACCCTTACATGATAAGAGATTCTTACTTCATTTTGGAGATATAATCTCATACTTTACCTTATTTTTGTAGCCCTCAACAATTGGATCCATGGCTTTGACAGAAGGGGCATTATGTCAGCATGATCTCATCAGGGTTGTTTATAGTGATCTTCATCCTCAGAGGGAAACATTCACTGCCCAAAACCGGTAATGGTCAAAACTGTAGACAGTAAAAATGGTTAATTTTATGCTTCATAGTTAACTATAACTAACTTTGTAAAGTTTGGTAACTAAATATGTCATATTAATGAAATACATCATTGCAGTGAAATACCCATCCATCTAATGCTTGGTACTATGTCATCTTGTATAGAGCAATGTAAAAATTAAAAGTATGAGCATCAAGTCAGCCAAAGCAGGGTTTATATTCTAGCACTACAACTTAGAAGTTTGCCGTCTCAGGCAGTTTATCTACTCCCTGTACTTTGCTTCTTCATTGTAGAATAGATTAATGAGAGTACCTACCTACCTACCTGAAGTTAGACAAAATGCAAAGTTTGAATGCACAGTCCCAAAAACTGCTTCACTTCTGACACCAAGTGCAAGTTTGGGGGATTCTCATAACCACTCTTTGGTTTGATGACTTGCTGGAAGGATGCACAGTTCACTGAATAAAAGCTGTTATATTTACAGTTACAGTTTATTACAAGGAAGGGATACAGATTAAAATCGGCCAAAGGAAGAAATGCATTGTGTAAAGTCTGGGAGGGTTCTAAATGCAAAGCTTGTGTTGTCCTTGCCCATGGAGTTAGGATGCAGCATTACCTCCCAGTGTCAGTGTGACAGTATGCAGAGTCAGTCTCAGGTGAGTTTTGATGTCCAGAGCTTTTATTGTTCTCCATTGTGTGTGCATGATTGATTAAGTTGATTACTCACATGGTTGATTTCAGCCTCCGGGTTGATTGATGCTGTGTGAACCAAAGCCCTACCCTAAATCATATGGTGGCTCTTTCTGGTGTGGCTAAGAATGTTAGATGTGACCAGCCCCATCCTAAGATCTGTTGTCATTAATCCCACCCTAAACAAAGACACTCCTGTCAGTCACAACATAGGTCACTTCCTAGCAGGGGGGCAATTGCCAAACTTATGGGCCATGCCAAATTCTTTTCTTGGTTGTGGGGGGTGGTGGGGGAGTGGTAGTTTATAACAGTTTTATTGAGATAAAATTCATATACCATGCAATTCATCTACTTAAAGTATATAATTCAATGGTTTTTGGTGTATTCATAGAGTTGCATAACTGTCATCACAATCAGTTTTAGAACATTTCATCACCCCAAAAAGAAAGTCTGCGCCCATTAGCAGTCATTCCCCATTCTCACTTCCTCTGTCCCCTGGCAACCACTAATCTGTTTTCTGTTTCTAAAGATTTGGCTATTTTGGACATTTCTTACAAATGGAATGATACATTATGTGGTCTTTTGTGACTGGTTTCTCTCACTTATGTGTTCTCATAATGTTTTCAAAATTTATTCATGTTATAACACTTATCAGTATTCATTTGTTCATATTGCTAAAAACATTCCATTATATGGATAACCACATTTTATTTATCCATTCATCAGTTGCTAAAATTTGGGTTGTTTGTAATTTTGGGCTATGATGAATAATGCTGCTATGAACATTCATGTGAAAGTTGTGTGGACATGCTTTCAGTTCTCTTAGATATATACCTAGGTGTGGAATTGCTGGGTCATATGGTAATTCTGTTGTTTAACCCTTTGAGGTACTACCAGACTGTTTTCCAAAGTGACTGTTCCATATTATATCCCTACCAGCAGTGTATGAGGGGTCCAATTGCTCTACATCCTCACCACACTCTATCTACCTTTTGTTTTTAACCATCCTAGTGGGTGTGAGTGGTATTTCTTTGTGGTTTTAATCTGCATTTGCTGGTAATATTAAGCATGTCTTCATGTACTTGCTGGCGTTTTGTATAATCTTCTTTGGAGAAATGTCTCTCAGGTCCTTCACCTGCTTTTTTTTTATTATCATTGATAGACAATCTTATATTGGTTTCAAGTGTACAACACAGTGGTTCAACAGTTACCTGTATCATTAAATCCTCACTCCCACTAGTACAGTTACTATCTGTCAACATAAGATGTTACAGAATCACTGACCATATTCTCCATACTGTACTACTATCCCTGTGACCAGCTTATATTATGATTGAGAATTATTGTGCCCCTTTGTCCCCCTCCCACCCACCCTCTCCAAACCTTCCCCCATGGTAACCAACAGTCACTTCTCAGTGTTTATCAGTCTACTATGTTCATTTTGTTTTGTTTTGTTTTTATATTCCACAAATAAGTAAAATTATATGGTATTTGTCTTTCTTTGCCTGGCTTATTCACTTAGCATAATACCCTCTAGATCCATCCATGTTGTTGCATGGCAGGATTTTTTTTATGGCCGAATAATATTCCATTGTGTATATGTACCACATCTTCTTTATCCATTCACGTATTGATGGGCACTTAGGTTGCTTCCATACTTAGTGTGGCGATAAACATAGGGGAGCATATATCTTTTTGAATCAGGGATTTTTTTTTCTCTGGGTAAATTCCTATAAGTGAAATTAGTGGGTCGTATGGTATTTCTATTTTTAGTTTTTTGAGGAACCTCCATACTGCTTTCCACAGCGGCTGCACCAATTGACATTCCCACCAACAGTGTAGGAGGGTTCCCTTTTCTCCACATCCTCACCAACACTTGTTATTTCTTGTCTTTTGGGTAGTGAAGGCCATATTCTTTACTACAGAGGCCATCCCCTGGCCTTTGGTCAAGGCTCTTTTAAACAGAACAATCATGTTTACCTGGGCCTCTACATTGATATGTCATTTGTATGACAGATGCAGATAGCAATATGATCATAATGAACATGCCTTACATTTAAAGAAACAACCAATTCATTCTATTAAAGCCACTACATACATTTTTATAATTTTGTACCAATTTGATTACTCTCCTACTTTACCCTACCCTGATCTGCTATATGTACCTTACAATAAACTGGAGCAGAACTATTCATCATAGAAATTAGCTGCTGGTTAGCTAAATCCAGTTCTTCCCTTATCACATTTTCCATTACTATTCATCCTAAGGAGGTTTTAATTCAATTTACCAATACATTTGACGCTCAATATCAGTATTATAACCTTACCAACAATGCCAGTGTCACACCATATTACAGAATGGTAGTAGATGTAAACTGAAATATAAGAGTCAAAGATAGGGCATAATACTAGAGTCTCAGTCATTAACGATTATTCTAGTTCATGAACTAGAATAATCGTTAATGACTGAGACTCCAGTATATATCCTGTAAAAAAAAGTGTCTCCTAGAGCAATGCCACTCAAGTTTGCAGGTTTCTGTTTGATTTCACAAGGTCTAAAAGGAGTTGTGTCACCATATGGCTTCACCCTTTCAGGCATCTGGTGTAACTGAGCCAAGAAATGATATCATCTCTTGCTCTGACCCTCTCTCAAGGTTGCAGTGTAATATTGAATTCCCTTCATTGCATAATTCATTTATTAATACCTTTATATCAGCTACCATTCCAAACTTTCTCATTTGTACCCAGACTTTCTTTCTACCTTTGGAAGGGATGCTAGGTTCAGTCACTCTGCTGGTCCAGATTGCTGGCAGTAATACTAATCTAGCATGTGCCTCCCCTCAGTCTGCTCCCATCCATGCACAGTAAGTTTACCTAGGTATAGAACTAGTGGGCTATCTCAACAATGGGGTGAAAGGTATGTGTCCATTTTCTGTTAACTTCAGTTTTGACAGATGGGGTGAAGGCACAGTGCACCCCATTGAGCCTTAGGAATTCTGACATAGAAATTTATTTAAAGATACAGTTATGGCTTCTTGCTTAGGAATCGTCTCTGCTTCTGGCACCTGCAGTTGCAGCCCTGGTCCTGAATCCACTGCTTCAGATAGGGGGAAAAAAAAGCTGAGGTTATATGGAGAAAAAAGAAAAAAAGTATGGTTATACGGCCGGCTTACCCCCATAGGAAGACTTGCATAGTCATACCAGCATTGTTCCTCCCACCCCCTCTCTTCCCAAATCCCCCAGGAAAGTGGAGGAATCTATCTAGTAGTGACCCTCCTATGGGCCCCCTCATGTTAAGTGTGAGTAGACACTCATGAAAGAATATAATCCAGTCCTTCATACTTTATTCTCCCACCCCATCTCACTTTAAACACAGATGTTTCAATTCCTTGTTCTACTTCTCTGTCAAACCATTATTCTGAGTAGATCTCCTTACCCATTGTTTAGACCTTAGGGCTTATAAAGTGTTTGTTGCTATGAAGAAATGTGACTCAGTGATCCAAATTAGTACAGTATCTTCTATTCTGGTTCTGTCAAATGATAGAACATTTGATCTGTCATCAGCTAAGCAAAGATCAGTGCAGAGTAAGTGTCTATTCCTGTCAGGACCCATTTTTAGCCTCCAGGGGCTACTGGCATCAGTCCAACTGTCAGCTGTGTACAGGACCTTACCCCAGGGGGAATCTCTCCCATAGTCAGCAGTAGTCTCTGTTTCTCCTTTTGACAAACAAAACAGTTCTTTTTGGCATTTTATGCCTCATGGTGCAGAAGGAATATGTCCAAATTTAGCCATCTGCATTGCCACAGTACCACCATGTCGACTCATTTCATGGACCCAAATGGCATTTCAAGCAAGCACACTAGGAAATCTGATCACTGATGCCAGTCACTGTCTGATTCTGGAAGGGGTTTCTTCCGATGGGCATAAACATGTCCTACTTTAATGCACTCCTCAGATTTGTATAGTGATTTCCATAGGTCTGTTCCTCATGTGGGCATCCCTTTAATAGGCCAGCTTTTCACTGCCCTCCTGCCTGACCATATGGCCAGGCCATTGGCAACCACCTGTGAGTTGTAAAAACCCAAACATAGAAAACAGCATGCAGTTAAGTCCACTCACCAAGCTGATTTGTTTTTAGTTTCTTCAGCCAGCATGGCAGCCTTCAAACAGAATGTAGTCCATTCATCTTGGAACTGCCATTCATGAAGCAAGCAGCTCTTTATTAGTCAGTAAAAAGCTGTTCATAGGATACCATCCAGGTGATGACAGAATCTGACAGCTTGTCAATTAATGCCAAATTTGGCCCTTGGGAAAAAGAGGCTCTCTGCTTATGAGAACTCTGGGTACTTTGCATTTCCCCTAGAATGTTCCTCCTCAAGCCATTTCCATTTATTATGGAACTTTTCTGGCACTGCCTGTGTTTTTCTGACATTACTGAAGATGATATGGGTATTTCAGATTTCAGGATCATTTTATATTTCAGTCATAGAGGCAGTCTCAGTTGGTGCCTAAGGGCAGGCTAGTTGTCTCTCAAATGGAACTTTACTGGTCCCAAATCCCAGAAGTTATCACTAGGTGGCATAATGCAGGTTTTTGCCGTAAGCCCCAGGCTACTCCACACAGGGCTATTGCACAACAAATTAATGACTTTGTGGGCTTGGGTAGTCTTGCTGGTCTCCATTTAGTGTATCCAGTTAATACTGGAGAAAGGATGGATTTACATGCTTTCTGTTTACAATACTAGATAAGGGAAGTGTTTTCCAGACAGATACAATATCCATTCCCACAGTGCAATCAGGTCGATGAAACACAGTGACTTGACATAAAGTTCATCTAAACTTTCACCTTAATGCTATCATATTCTTGCATTCTTATATCCTTTTAATTTAGTCAGAGCCTGGGACTTAACCACCAAGGAGATTTTGTGTCACCAACCCCCTACCCTAAACACACCTGTCAGATATGACACAGGTTACTTCCCAGAGGATGAGGGCAAAGGCCAGACCTTTCTTTGGACAAGGACAAATTCTTTACCACACATTACTCTTTCATGGTGATTGTGAGGAATAAATGAGGTGATGCCCTAAACATGTTTATAGCACAGTGCCTAGCACATAATAAATGTACGTGACTCTTTTATTCGTTATGTAATATTTTGTTTGTAGTAAAATAGTACTCTTATTGGTTGTAATATTGGAGCTATGAAAAGAATATAGGATCAAGCAAATTTTCATAGTCATTGACCTTTGATCAAGTGCTTCAATCTGGAATTCCAGTTCTTCCTATGGGTCTTTCCATAGGCTTCCCTGTGTCCTAACACATTGTTCAGAAATTCAGCTTTAGTGATTGCCCTTTATTAGCCAGCAGGGTGCTGAATAACATTTGGAGAAGGCCTTATCCCACCTTAAAGTAACAGCTTAATTTTTTTCTATATAATTATGTTGGTTTACTCAAACCATTTTATAATGTAAAATTTCTATTAGAATAGTGGTTGATAAGTACAGTCTGCAGATTGATTTGCATAAAATCATCTGGTTACCTGGTTATTTTGTTTTAAATTAATTGTAATTTTTAATTAATTAAAAATTAATTTAAATTTTTAAAAATATAACATATACTTGGGTAAGTTTGAAATTGAACAGAGTATAAAGTGAAAATAGATGAGAGTGGGAAGAGAAAAGTGTGTCTTCTTCTCTCTAACCACTCATTTCCACTCCCAGTAGTTAAACTGTTATCAGTTTTTTGTGTCCTTCCAGAAAATTTTAATTCATGCCATAGCACATATTCAACCTTAAACACTTGCAGGCCCATACACCCTAGCTTCAACTTGCTCTTTTCATTGAAGAATAAATCTTAGGCATATTTCTCTAACAGCATACATAGATCTCATTCTTTTTTAATGACTATTTAGTATTTCATTCTATATATGTAACATACGTTTTATGTTGACTAACATTTGGATTGTTTTCAAGTTTTTGTTACTGTAAGCAATATTGCAAGAAACACAAGGTTTTCATATATATATATTTGCATGGGAGCATCAGAGTATCTGTAAGGAATTCATATCAGTGAAATTGCTATGCAAAGAACGTCTGCTTCTTTAGTTTGAGTAGATACTGCCAAATTAACCTTCCCCAAACAACTGCAGCAACTGAATCTCCTACCAGTAGTTTGAGAGTGCCTGTTTCCTCATCCTAACCCCCAATATTGGGTATTTTAAAGTTTTTTATCTTTGCCAATCTGATCATTAAAAATTAATGTCACATTGTGTTATTTGGTATTCCTTTATAACTGGGCTTGAATGCTTTTAATGTGTTAGTTCCTTATACTATATTCTTCAGCTCTGAGTGGCTTTTTTGCAGGTCTTCTATCTCTTTGTTGAAGTCCTCCCTGAGGTCGTGAATATTTTTCTATAGATCTGTGAGCATGTTTATGACTTTTACTTTGAAATCTTTATCAAAAAGATTGGTGATCTCTGTTTCATTTAGCCCTCTTTCTGATGTCTTATAGTTTTGTTTGGAACATATTCCTCTGCCATTCATTTTGTCAGGGTTTCTGTGTTTCTTCCTTTGAGTTAGACTGTGGCTCTGCTATCCTTCCTGGCCTGTGGAGTAATAGTTTTATGAAGGAGTTGTGCCTTGTGGTTCCCAGGTAGAAATTTCTTCTTTTATCCTTTCAGAAAACAAATCTTCTGTTTCAGAAAATAAACTTCAATAAACCAAGTGGCATAGAGATGATGGGATTTGAAGATGTGACTGGTTCCGAGTCAGACTTTCAACTCGATTTTTAACTTCTCATTTTGAAATAAATTCGTACTTATGAAAAGTGTTGCAAAATATTACAGGGTTTCCATATACTCTTAATCACCTACGGGAAGTTTTTCTGAAGTGTAACTTCCCTAGGTCTTGCCTTCATAGATTCTAATTGAGTCAGTCCAGGTTGAGACACAGGAATGTATTATTCCAGAATGTCCCTAATTAACTCTAATATGATGCTACATTTAGAAGCCACTTTCTTAGAGATTGTAAAGATTAGAAAAACATTCATTTAATAAAAATGTATTGAGTAGTTATAATGGGTTAGACATTGTGCTGGACACTAGAGATAGAGTAAATAAATCAGAGTCTCTGTGCTAAAGTTGCTTATTACTAAATAGATGAAACAGACTGAATTATGATTCAGTGGGATAAATGCTGTATTAGAGCTACACAGATAAAGAGAACAGCTTCCTTTAGTTGGGAGATTTAAGGACAGCATTATGCCTAAGGTAAAAATTTGATCCAAGACTTGAAACCTTAAGTCATTTTTTAATGAGTACTTAGTATTTCATTCTATATATGTAACATATATGTAGTTAGTAGGAGTTTCCCAAGTGGAAAAGCATGTTCTAGTAAGAAAGGCAGCATCCGTAAAAACAAGCAGTTATGAAAAGTTATGGTATATCCCTGAAGTGGTAAGAAGAGCATTGTACTGTGGTATGTGTGGTGGGCAGTGGAGGGAAGTAAGGTTGGAGAGGTAGATTGAAGGTGGATTTCAAAGGACCTTGTAAGCCATGATGAGTTTGGATTTAATTGTGCAGTCAATAATGACAGTGGATTAATGTGGGTAGGGGAGTCATCTGTTAAAGCATGATGGTTTATTTTTTGAGGAATAAAATACAGATGACAGCAAGGGATACGACCTTTAATAAGGAAAGGGACATAGGTAAATCACTGAGGAGGGATATTCATAGTAATCTGATTTGAGAAACCATGAAGGTCAAACATCAAGGAGTTGTTATAACCATCCAACAAACAGATCACATGGCCCAGCAGCAGCATCAGACTTTGCTGCCTGGCAGGCAGAGGGAGACTCTTCCAGCTTTCTCAGCTCTGGGATGGTGCCTGCAGAAGCCGCCTCAAGAGCTCCTTCCTACGCGCGGGTGTCCAAGCCCTGTGCTGCACGTAGGGCTTGGGCAGAGCCCCACGTCAGCCCGCCCACCCGTTTATCCCTGCAGCCCCGTCATTGCTGCAGGGCAAGCAGAGGGCGGCCCCGCCCACAGTGATTCCCGCAGAAACTTCTCTGCTGATCACAAAGGCGTGTGTGAAGCAAACTGCTAGCCCAGACTAAGACCACTTACAGAAGGCAGACAGAAAGATGGCCCCGCACACTACTCGCCAACAGTTGGGGCTCCTGCACTGGAGAGTAAAGAGTCTTGAAATAATTTACTGTAGTCTCTAATAGAAATAATTATTTGTAATACTTTTCTCGTTTTTTCTAGGTTTGAAGTTCTGAGTTTTCTCCTGTTGTGTTACAATTCTGCTATTGTGTATATGCCTGCTTCATCTTACCAGTCTCTTTGTCGGATGGGCTCCAGGTAAGAATAACTATCATTAACCTTCATATTCATTTATTTGACAAATACTTATTGAGCACATTCTCTGTAGTAGTCATTTCTGGTTGATAGAGCAGTAAACAAAACTCTGGGAGCTTACATTCCTCTAGGAATCTTTATCATCCCTCCTGCATGACTTCTTGAAAATATTTCAGCATTAAAGAGGTATTTTCTTGCTGAACATCAAGTTAAGCCAAGACATCTTAAGTTTAGGTTGGTTTAGTGATACATCTAATCATGGCCTGGATATCAATTTTTATAAATCAAGAGTTTTGAATAAATAGTCCTGTATGTGGAGAAAGCTTTAAAGAATATGAATCTTTTCCTTTATATATTTCACAAATAACTGTCTCTGCTTCAGATAAGATTAGCAATAGCACCAGTTATCTGTATGTCTTATTTGTATTTGTGTGCTCTAATCTTTACTAAATCAGAATTTCTATTAATTTGGACAGAACTGAGCTGAAATTTAAATTTCCTCTACAGAAATAAAATTTAAGTAATATAAATTAATTTGGAGTCAGAGGATGTTTAGTCACAGAATTTCAATTATAGAAGGAACCCTACATTCATCCTGTGTTCATCTGGTTTTTACTTGAGGAAACTGAGCCCCTTAAAAAAGGTTAAATGCCTTATTAGTTTTCTATTGCCTCATAACAAATTACCACAAATTTAGCAGTTTAAAATATTATGCATTTATTATTTCACAGTTTCTGTGGGTCAGACATGAGTCTAGGGATGACTTAGCTGGGTCCTCTGCTGAGGGTCTTACAAAGCTGCAGTTAAGATGTTGGCTGGAGTTGCAGTCTTATCTGAGGCCTAATTGAGGAATTATACACTTTTGTTGCAGAATTCAGCTCTTGTAGTTATAGGACTGAGGGCTTCAGTTTCTTGTGGGCTGTATGCTGAAGGCAAACCTCAGTTTCTTGCCACATGGACCTCCCAACATAGGCACCTTACAACATGGTATCCTGCTTCTTAAAAGCAGAGGAGGAATGAGAGACTCCAGCAAGACCTTCACTACAGTTTTATGTAACATAATCACTTAATCATATATAGTCGTAGAAGTCCTCTCATCTTTGCCATATTCTATTGGCTAGCAAAAAATCACAGGGCCCACCCATACTGAAGAGAAGGGAATGACACAGGGCATGAATGCCAGAAAGGAGGGATCATAGGGGTCATGGCCCCCCTAGAGTCTGTCCAAAATGTTTCAAATTCATGCTGTTGTGTTACTGGGAGAGTGTGTGGTCTTGCTTATAGCAAAACTCAATTCTGCTAATTAGGGGAAGGCCAATCTAAATTAGCTATAAATTTGATTTTATATATTACCTTAAAAAAGTATATTGTTTATACTTGCCTGTAATGACATGATTAATGACTAAAAAAATTCTCATCCCTAACCTATGTACTGTTTATCAAGAGAATACAGTTTAAGAATATACTGCCTACCTACAGATAAATGTATATGTAAGTGACTATTTTGGTTCATTAAAACAAATCTGCTGAATCTCTTAAGTGCCATCATTATTGTGACATTTAATAGTTTCCTAACAACAAGAGTGACAGTTTAGTAGTCCTCAAACCTTTGTTTACATAGCCCCTAAAGAATTTTGAAAAACTATGTAGGCCTTGCACATTTTTAAGTTAAAATTTAAATTTTTCTTCTTATCTTAGTTGCAAATGATATGATTTCCAGTATGTAAATACTGACATAATAAAACAAATAATTGGTCAATATTTTAAATGTATATATAATGCAAACACAACACCGATCTAATACCACCACCATCCATTTGAGGAATAAAAGAACATGCTTTTCTTTAATAGTTTCTATTATTCCTTTTTCTCCTTAAAATTGAACTTCCATTCCACTTTACCCACATAATTTTGTCCTAATATAATACCATTTTATACTTAACCAAGTCTTTTATTGATCACCTAGTTTATGTCTCTGCTACAAAAATATATATATGTAATTTGAAATAAAAAATTTTCTGAGACCATAATGCACTAAACACTAAAAAATTTCTTCTGGACTCACTTACCATTTATAATTATTCTAAAAAGTTAACTGTTAAAATTACCAGCTTTTGGTAATTACAAGCATAACTTTTCTGGAAGCATCTCTAAATGAGATGGATGACAGAGGATTGTTTATGGTACTTTGATTAAAACTGGCCTCACAGACATGTGAAATGTCCCTTTACTTGTTCTGCGATTTCTGTATCTCCTAATTCATCCTGATACAATTTGGGATGCATGAAAGTTATGTATTTCTTTCATGAAGAGGAAGAAGGATGGTTATGAAAGAGATAGTAAGCTATTTGAGAAAAATTATTTTTCTTATTGGTAGAATCCTCAAGACTGTATGCTTTATGAGGGCACAAATTTTTCTTTTTGCCTGTTCACAACTGTATGCCTAGGTCCAGGATAGTGACCGGGACATAGCAGATATTCAGTAAATATTTGAGAAATGAATAATTGAATAACTGAAATGATGAAAGCAGAAATATTTAATGAATCAGTAAACCACACATGATAAGTACTGTATTTTCCTAGGGTTTGTGTGAGTGGGTTTCCACGGCAACATGAAAAACACTGGAAAGAACTCTGTGGTCGAATAGTATTGGATCCTGAATTTATGGTGCAACTTCTCACTGGGGTTTATTATGCCATGTAAGTAGGTTGATATGAAATTGGGTGAATTCTTCCTGATGTTTGGAAACTTAGTATTTCTCTTTTTTTCCAAAGACAAACTTCTTTAGTACTTTTAAAAAAAACAAATACACACTTTTTATTTGAGAGCAATATAATAACAAAGACAATTTTTATTGAGACATAATTGATATAAAAATTTGTATTAGTTTCAGGTGTATAATGATTAGATATATTTTATATTGTGAATTGATTACCAAAATAAGTTTAGTAAACATCCATCACCACACATAGTTGCAAATATTTCCTCTTGTGATGAGAACTTTTCAGATCTGCTCTCTAAGCAACTTCCAAATATACAATATAGTATTGTTAATTCCAGTTACCATGCTATGCATTATATCCCCAGGACTTATTTATCTTATAACTGGAATAATTACCTCTTAAGTCCCTTCACCCTTTTTGCCCCTCTCACCATTGCCTCTAGCAACTACCAGTCTGTTTTCTGTATCTGTGAGTTCAGGGTTTTTTTGTTGCTGTTTTGAGATTCCACATAGAAACGAGATCAAGCCATGCTGAGGAAGAAGAACAGAGCTGGGGGGATCACGCTCCCTGACCTACAGTAATCAAAATAGTTTGGTACTGGCACAAGAACAGACCCACAGATCAATGGAACAGAATAGAGAGCCCAGATGTAAAGCCACACCTATATGGTCAATTAATATATGATAAAGGAGCCATGGATATACAATGGGGAAATGACAGCTTCTTCAACAACTGGTGTTGAGAAAATGGACAGCTACAGGTGAGAGAATGAAACTGTATTATTGTCTAACTCCATACACAAAAGTAAATACAAAATGGATCAAAGACCTGAATGTAAGTCATGAAACCATAAAACTCTTAGAAGAAAACATAGGCAAAAATCTCTTGAATATAAGTATGAGCAATTTATTCCTGGACACGTTTCCTAGGGCAAGGAAAACAAAATCAGAAAAGAACATTGAAATAAAAAGCTTCTGTTCAGTAAAGGATGCCATCAGCAGACCAAAAAGGCAACTAGTATGGGAGAATATATTCGTAAACAATTATCTGACAAGGGGTTAACATCCAAAATATATAAAGAGCTCATACACCTCAACACCAAAAAGACAAATAACCCAATTAAAAAATGGGCAGAGGACCTGAATAAACATTTCTCCAAAGAAGAACTACAGATGGCCAACAGACACATGAAAAGATGCTCCACATCACTAATCACCAGGGAAATGCAAAACAAAACCACGATATCACTTCACACCAGTCAGAAAGACCACTATCCAGAAGGCAAAAAATAAGTGTTGGTGAGAATGTGGAGAAATGGGAAACCTCCTACACTGTTGGTGGGAATGTCAATTGGTGCAGCCACTGTGGAAAGCAATATGGAGGTTCCTCAAAAAACTAAAAATACATATACCATTTGACCCAGTAATTCTACTTCTAGGAATTTACCTGATGCAAACAAAAATCCCTGATTTGCAAAGATATATGTACCCTGTGTTTATCACTGCACTATTTATAATAGCCAAGTTATGGAAGCAGCCTTAAGTGTCCATCAGTAGATAAATGGATAAAGAAGTAGTACATATACACAATGGAATATTATTCAGCCTTAAAAAAGAAAAATCCTCCCATGCAACAACATGGATGGACCTAGAGGTATTATGCTAAGTGAAATAAGCCAGGCGGAGAAAGACAAATACCATATGATTTCACTTATTCATGGAATATAAAAACAAAGCAAAACAAAATGAACAACCAACGAGTAGACTCATAGACACTGAGAAGTGACTAGTGGTTATGGGGTAGGGTTTGAGGTATGTGGGTGGGTAGGGAAGTTGAGGGGGATAAAAGGGGCACAAAAATTCTTAATCATAATACAAGTTGGTCACAGGGATAGTATTACAGCATGGAGAATATAGCCAATGATTCTGTAACATCTTCCTATGTTGACAGTAACTGCACTTGTGGCAGGGGCAAGGATTTAATAATATGGGTAGCTGTTGAATCACAGTTATATACTTGAAACCAATATAAGATTGTATATATCAATGATACTTCAATAAAAAATAAATAAAAACAAAAATGAAATCATACAGTATTTGTCTTTCTCTCTGTCTTATTTCACTTAGCATAAATGCCTTAAGGTCCATCCATGTTGCAAATGGCAAGATTTCCTTGTGTTTTTTAATGACTGAATCATACTCCATTGTACATATATAGTTAACCCTTGAACAATGTGTTTGAATTGCACAGGTCCACTTATATGTGGATTTTTTTTCAGTAAATATGTTGGAAATTTTTTTGGAGATTTGTGACAGTTTGAAAACATTTTCTTTTCTCTAGTTTACTTTTTTTATAAGAATACAGATAGTAATACATATACAAAATATGTGCTAATTAACTTATCAGTAAGGCAGTAAACAGGCTATTAGCAGTTAAGATTTTAGGTAGTCAGAAGTTAATATGCAGTTTTTGACTGCATAGGGGGTTGACACCTTTAATGCCCATGTTGTTCAGGGGTCAACTGTATGTACCATATTCTTTATCCGTTCATCTGTCACTGGACACCTAGGTTGTTCCATGTCTTAGCTATTTTAATAATGCTGCAGTGAACAGGGAGGTGAAGATATATTTTTGAAATAATGATTTCATTTCCTTTGGATATATACCAGAAGTGCAATTGCTCAATGGCAGTTCTATTTTTAATTTTTTGAGGACTCTCCATACTCTGTTGCCATACTGGCTGTACCAATTTACATTCCCAGAAATAGTGAACAGGATTCCCTTTTCTCTATATTCAACAACACTTGTCACTTCTTTTGATAAAAGCCATTACAACAGACGTGAGGTGACATCTCATTGTGTTTTTGATTTGCATTTCCCTGATGATCAGTGATATTGAGCATCTTTTCATGTACCTGTAGCCATGTTGTGTCTTTCTGTTCAGATTATCTGCCCATTTTTTAATTTGATTATTTGTTTTTTTCCTACTGAGTTCTTTGGGCACTTTATATACTTTGGAAATTTACACCTTATCAAATACATGGTTTGCAGACATTTTCTCCCACTCCATAGGTTGCCTTTTCATTTTGTTCATGGTTTCCTTGGTTGTGCAGAACATTTTTAGTTCAGTGTAGTTTTACTTGTTTATTTTGCTTTTGATGCCTTTGCTTCTGGTGTCGAATCCCAAAATCATTGCCAAGACCATTGTCAAGTAGCTTACCACCTGTTTTCTTCTAGGAGTTTTATGGTTTTTGGTCTTGAATTCAAGTCTTTAATTCATTATGAGTTGTTTTTTGTGTATGGTGTAAGATAGCAATCCAGTTTCATTCTTTTCCATGTAGTTCTGTTTTCCCAGCACCATTTATTGAAGAGACTGCCCTTTTCTTACTGTATATTATCGATTCCTTTGTTGTAAATTAATTGGCCAAACGTGTGGGTTTACTTCTGGGCTCTCTCTTCTGTCCCATTGTTCTGTGTATCTTTTTTTATGCCAATTACTGTAATGTTTTGATTACTGTAGCTCCATACAATAGTTTGAAATCAAGGATTGTGGTGCTTCCAGCATTGTTCTTTCTCATGATTGCTTTGGCTATTTGAGGTCTTTTCTGATTCCATACAAAGTTTTAGGACTGTTTGTTCCATTTCTGTGAAAGATACCATCAGAATCTTGATAGGGATTGCACTGAATCTGTAGATTGCTTTGGGTAGTATGCATATTTTAACAAAACTCTTCCAATCCATGAGCACAGAGTATCTTCCCATTTATTTGTGTGTTCTTGAATTTCTTTCATCAGTCTTACATAAAAACTCTTAAGTATACAGTGTACAGGTCTTTCACCTCCTTGGTTAAATCTATCCCTGGGATTTTTGTGTGTTTTTTTTTTGATGCAGTTGTAAATGGGATTGTTTTCTTAATTTCTTTTCTGATAGTTCATTATTAGTGTAAAAAAATGCAAAATATTTTTGTATATTGATTTTTGTATCCTGCAACTTTGGGTAATTTGTTTATTCTACCAGTTTTTTGGTGGAGTCTTTATGGTTTTCTATATATAATATCATGCCTCTGCAAATAGGTAAAGGAAAAGCTTTCAGTTTTTCACTGTTGAGTATTATGATAACTGTAGCTTGTGATATATAGTCTTTATTATATTGAGATATATCCCCTGTATACCACTTTGTTGAGAGTTTTTATCACGAATGGACATTGAATTTTGTCAAATGGGTTTTTTTTTTGCATCTGTCATATGTTTTTGTCCTTCAGTTTCTTAATATGGTGTATCACATTGAATTGCAAATGTTGAACCATCCTTGTATCCCAGGGAGAAATCCCACTTCATCATGGCATATGATTCTTCTAATGTATTGTTGAATTTGGTTTGCTAATATTTTGTTGAGGATATTTGCATCTGTGTTCATTAAGGATCTATAATTTTTTCTTGTAGGGTTGTTGTCTGGTTTTGGTACCAGGGTAATGCTGTCTACATTAAATGAGTTTGGAAGTGTTCCCTCCTCTTCTGTTTTGTGGAAGAGTTTGAGAAGGATTGGTATCAATTCTTTTTTCAGTGTTTGGTAGAATTCACCTGTATCTGATCCTGGAATTTTGTTTTTTGGGAGGTTTTTTGATTACTGATTCAATCTTACTATTATTGGCCTGTTCAGATTTTCTATTCATGATTTAGTCTGGGTATGTTGTGCTTTTCCAGGAATTTACCCATTTCTTCAAAGTCATCCAGTTTTTTGGCTATAATTGTTCATAATCTGTTTAGTACTTTAAAAATAGCCTAAATATAACATAACTGGTTATTAAATTGGAGTCCAGAATTGTCAGGTTTTCTTTATGGAAAACTGTGCCTCCCTATGTTGTTCATAAACCAGGTTTTCATAAATGCATTAAATAAATTACCCTAATATCAATACCTGATAAAAGCTAATTTATGTGAAGGGACATTTGTAAATTATTTTAAACATTAATACTTGAAATCTTCATTTTGTTCTTATAACCAAAAAATGGAATAGCTTAGAAATGAAATGAGGCAAAAATAGATGTGAAAGTCTTGTTTCAGGACCAAAATAGTAGGACTTGGAACAATAAAATGTTTGTTGTTGACAATTAGAGATATTTGACAAAGATAGTAAATGATCTACTTCTCCATAGGTACAATGGACAGTGGGACCTTGGCCAGGAAGTCCTTGATGACATCATCTATAGAGCTCAACTAGAGCTCTTTTCTCAACCACTGTTGGCAAGTTACTGTATTTATTCTTTATTAAACATACCTATTCATAAAAAGGGTACTAGTGGGTAAAGAAACTCAATATGTAATATATGAGGCAATCCAAATCATTGAGGGAAAAAGATTTATTCTTTAATAACAGTTGGCTAACTGTGGGAAACTAAATTTGCTTGATCCTCTCCTCTCAGGTAAATTAAAGAACTAAATGTTTTGAATTCCTTTAAGAAAGAAGAAAAAGTTATAAATATTTACTCAAATTTCTGGAGAAAGAAGGACTTTTTATATTGCATGAAGGGACGTTACTAAAGTTGATTTTTTTTTTGACCACATAAACGTCTAAACTATCCATTTTTAAAAAACAAAATCAATGTAATGCACAAAAAATACATAATCCACAAATGCAGAAAAGTAGTCTCAACAGGTGTGACAAGAAAGCCAATTAATATTTTGTTCTATATAAAAATATTTCTTCCTCTTTCACAGCATAAATATATCTCCAAAAGGTAAATGATCAGTCAGAAAAAAAGTGTACACATAGTAGTGGAATAAAGAGGGCATTCCTTACCAGTAGCAATACAACACAACTCTGAACATCCCTTTGCAAAAGCAGTTTGGTAATATGTGTTTGTTTTCTTTGACCCACTATCCCATGTCTGGCAACATATCCTAGGAAACCACTTTAAAATTTTTAAAAAATGTATTGTAAGCAAAACAATACTGTTATTTTTAATTGAAAAGGAATCAAAACAGTCTAAATGTTCCCACAACAGAGAATGATTGAGTTACAATATTACTGATGAGATTATGTATTCAAAAACTCATGTTAAAGAAAAATGCTAGCTTGTATTAAGTGGTAAAGCAGTATACAACTTTTTTTTTTCAGACAGAACAGAGGAAATATACAAAACGCTAATAGTTAATCTAGATGATTTCAACTATAGATGGTTTTTACTTCTTTGCAATTTCTGTGTTTTTAAGCTTTTTGTAATTTTTATAATGGTATTTTTAAAAGATTTATTTTTTTGTAGCACTTTAAGGATGTAATTTTTTTCAAAGCCATTTTCTTCATATCTCTTTTTTATATTTTAAGCAAAATATAAATTTATTGAGGTAGCATTTACAATAATTCTTTGACATTTGAATTCCCACTTTTTTTCTCATGTCAGCATTGCTACCCTGAGGGCTACATTAAAACAAATGGATAATAAGACAAAAAAATCATAATAATAATGCCTTGTATTTGTGAGATTGTTTAAATTAATATTTTTCTCCTTGAAAAAGTCTTATAAATTAAACAGAGGTGGCATTTCCAAGGCAATATATGCAGAGACATTAATATCTAGTCCTAGAATAATCCCTTATTGTTGGGTCTCTGAGAGACCCAATTAATAACACTTTTTTTTTCTCTTTAAATCTAGAACCAGGTAATAAATGGATAAAATAGTTGGCAAATAGAAAAAAAAATATCATCTTTATTACTGATAAAGGCTAAATTGAAAAACCTAACTCCTCACCCCTCAGTCTAGATATTAGAACAGCCCCCTGAAGAGAAGGTTTGAACTGGCAGAGCAGGCACACTTATCCAGGTTGCTATGTTGTACTTGTCCTGTCCAAGAACAGGAGGGAAGGAGAAAGACAACCCTCTAGTTCAGGATCTTTGCTAGATTACACTACCCAGTCAAAAAACATGGACCAGTCAGTGACACTCCTCAACCAGGTATCTCACTCTTCTCTGTGAAGGGCAGAAAGTGGTGTGGGACAAAATGCTAGATGTGTTTAGGGAGAATTTCTCCTCATTGAAACAAAGGAGTGGAGAAGAGGCTAGTGTTAAATCAGAGATTAAAGTCTGAAGAATCAAAAACTTATTCTAAATTTTCTTATATCAGCGTTCAAATGTTAAACAGTTTTTCTCTCTTTAGAATGCTTTTTTTTCTTTGAAAGTCAACAACTTCAAGGAATCTTTGGGGTGTGTGACTCACATTTTTTTTAAATAAATTATCATTTAAATAGCCTGCCTAAAAGAATATAGAACAATGAAGACACAACATCTCTGAAGCATTGTACTTTTTTATTTTATAGTACAAGTTTGAAATATATATTCCAAAAATTATGGAATCATGAAATATAAAACAAGTATAAATTGTGTATTGGGTATAAATATGTATAGACTTATCCTGTCATTTTAGGTTGCTAATGCCATGAAAAACTCATTACCATTTGATGCTCCCGATTCTTCACAAGAAGGGCAGAAAGTACTTAAGGTAGAAGTCACTCCAACAGTACCGAGGATTTCTCGGACTGCAATTACAACAGCTTCAATCCGTCGCCATAGATGGAGGAGAGAAGGTGAGTACCAACTCCCTATAGCCCACTCGTGGATTCAAGTAAATGTATCACTGTTTTTACAGACTGTATTAACACATGATATTATAGCACTCTATATAAGTAAAGCAAAATTGTTTAGTTTTTAAAAATAGTGCAGGAAATGTGGTTTAAATGCCTGAATATATTTAATATATTTTTTAAGTAGATTTTCTTTAGACTGTTCTATGAATGTTAAAACAAGATCAAGTTAATTTTTGTATTTTTTTGAACTAGTAATAACAACAGGAAAGAAGTTTCTTTAAGCCTGTTACCATACTGGGAAAAAAAGGTGCATGTATGAGCAGTGTGGGAGGAAGTTATATAACTGGCCAAACTAATGGTATGATACAAGCTATCCATAAACGAATTGATCATTGAATTTTCAATTTTTATCTTTGCTTTTCCTTTTCTTGTAAGTGCTGAATCCAGCAGTATTTCATAGACATATAGTACTTGAATAGTCAAGCTGTCTTGCCTAAGAGATATTAATTACCATTTTAATGATCCCTATTTTTCTTTCCTGTTCATTTGCAAACCTCACATTGTTCATCTGCCGCCTTATGTGTGTGTGTCCTATGCACACACATGTAACTATATAAATAGTGTTTGTGTTTATATCATATCCATATATACATTCTCTTATCTGCCTGGGTCAAAATGCTCAGAAAAGAATAGAGCAGCGCAAAAGCACTAAAATTTTATATGTTGAATCCCAGATGGCTTTGACTTCTCAAACGAGGCTGATTCGAGTATTCCTGGCTCCCCGATCCAACACGGCTCCACTGACCTAGGGATCAAACGTGTGCAAGAGGGGGAGGTGCTGGTGCGCAGGACCCCTGAGCACGGCTCACCGGAGCCCAACTCAGCAGCAGCCACAACAGAGGGTAGGACAGAGATGAGGAGGCAGAAGTCAGTGAGGCAGTTGCTGGAGAAGGATCCTGGCTCTCTATCCCCAAGCAGAACATCTTTCCATTCTAGTGTGTGTTTCAACCATCCCAGGGTGTATTAGCTCCTCCTTGCAAAGCATACCCCCCAATATGCATAGAGCCAGGTCAGGTACAATCTTTAGTTACCATTTGTGCTGGCCTGGAGTCTGCATCTCTGTGTAATCAAAGAACAGCTTGGCATGGCTACTAACAAGGCAGAGGCCTGTCTCCAAAAGGTCTGCAAATGCTTGGGATTTTTTCATTACTGAGCATGTTTATTCTAACATAGGTAAAGGAAAAATGCACTCAGTGGACATGAGCCTTATTAGTCAACATGAATTGATTTCATTTATATAATTTATTTCTTAAAAAAATATAAGGAGAGTTTTAAAACATTAACACATTGTCTTTAAAAAATTGGACTGAAGTGGAGCTGGCTGATTCATCTCTGTTCCCCGGGTGGTTAGTTAACAAGAATTTCTTGCCTCTGACAGAGTAAATCAGTATTGATTGGTTTTTTGTGATCTTTGAGTCAGGTTGCCTGGGTTTAAGCAGTGAACTACTGACATCTTTTCTCTATAAATGTGCTATTGTGGTGCACACTGCATTTTATCATTTATTGTAAATGATGACTATCCTATATAGCTCCCAGCTGGAATTGAAATGTATTATTTAGAGGTCAGGTATCCTAGTATGTCCTTGTTTCTACAATGTAGACATTTCCAAATGAAAATTTTTTTTTATCCCACCCCTTGCCCCCACTACACCACCACTGTCTGATAGGAAAGTATTTATTTTGTTTTATGTGTGATGCCTTAGGAGTTGGCTTTGTGAAAGAGGGACCTGTAGTATTAGGTTTTCTCATTATTTAATGTATTGCTACTGTGGAACCTTTACACTAATTTATGAAATATGACAAGTAGTTTTAAAATAGTTACATATTTTTTACAGCTTTTAAAGACCAAATATACATGAAGCAGTTACTTTCCACCTTAGGGAAGTCTCTTGCTCTTTGGTGCATTAGAAATTTGAGCATGCTCAGTAAGAATCTAAATCTACCCTCTGTTCCCTTGACCATTTGCCCAGATTGACCTTACTTCATTTAACAGTGTTGCATGTGCATGATCCTGGGATTCAAAGAAACTGGTGCTGTTTTACAGACATCCTGTGAAAGATGCAGCCTCCCTTTTCCTTTTTTTCTGTATCACTTTATGTTATCCCTTGGAGTCAGTTTTATCTTGTATAAAGGCATAAAAATCAGTACATGTCAAACCCAGAGTTGGCCTTAATTGAACAACCTGTTTCTCAACCTTTTGATTACTAAATGAGCCACGTGGTGTATATTTACTACCATTGTTAAGATGTTTGAGTATTTGTGCTAAAAGTAGCACTGTGTTAATTAATTAACACTTGGTGAAATTCTAGAAAGAGTGGGTATGGTTGCAACATTTCTCCCAATTCATCAAAGTCATACACTTTGGAAAAGGTTATCAAATAGTAGTTCCTTTTAAATATCCTGTTAAATACTAACATATCCTATTTTAATATCTCCTATCTCTGGTAAAAATTTCAGTTTGGGAGGATGAGGGATAGCCACAGGTAAAAGGAATGTGTTCCTTCATTGTGTTTGAAATTGCTCAAAAACTATTTTGCCTTTTAACCTAGATTAATTGTAGCTTTAAATCAATATTAGTAGAAGCTAAATTTATAAGGAAAGTCAGACATAAACTTCTCTATTGATAAAGAAGTTCATTAAAAATCCTTCTTGGTGGTCTCTTCTTTAGATCATGACGAGTTTTGTTATTACCCAGGGAGAAAATTAGAAAGGAAAAATGCTGTGCCTTTTTATTCCTTGAGGTTTTTTAAACAGAAGGAAGGAAATTACTAAAATCTACGAAGTTTTGGTAATTCTAAAGTCTGCCGGACCTTTTGGATTAACATTGATAATTGATCTTTTTTTAAAAAAAAGAAAATGTTTTCTAGTATGATGATTTTAAATAGTTTTGCAGTTAAAATTGTGTTTATTATATGTTGAAAATGAAGGGAGAACATGAACCCATCACCTACCTTTATCCTGATTGTCAAGTAACATTTTGTGACTTTCACAGTTGGATTTAGAATTATTACTAAACTGAGGACAATGCCTGTCATTAAAGTATAGTCAGTGTTTCACTACACTGAAACAGCATTTCTTAGTATATAAAATAGTAGTTAGACTCTCTTGCATGGTGGCTTTTATATTATCATCTCTTATGCCATATTGCTTGGGCATCAGATCTGCATGTAGCAAAATTCAGAAGCTAGCACTAAGTCTCTCAGTCTCCTTTCCTAATTATATATATACCCAATGATACATTTCTTTTCACTCCCACTTTATATTACTGATAGCAATTCTGAACCAGTAACTGTCTTTTCCTGGGCATTTTGGAGTTCTTTATACTAATTTTAAGTAAATTGCTAAGATGATATGTGAATATAATTTAAAGTTTTAATTTTGATACATTATGTACTATTCTTTTGAAGAAGGGGTTGAGAGAAGTGGTGTCAGCTGCGTTTTCATATGGCTTTGCATGGATAATTAAAGATTACTAAACTGCTGGATATAATAACAAGGTGCCTTTTGCTTTAAGGATAGCCTATTTTATCATTCTTTTGAAGGAAGGAAATAACTAATCTATATGAGAAAATACAGCTAAAATTTTTTTTTTTTACCCAGATCCTATGCTAAATAAAGACTGTGTTTAAATATTTCATATATTTTACTTAGGTAACCTGTATCTCAAAGTCATATTTGCTTAGAATTCTTTCCTAACATTTTACCTTAGCTATAATACTGATATCTGTATGTAGATTCAGATTAAACTTTCTTGGAGTCTGGTAAACCGATTTAATGAAGTAGCAAACTGCTGTCAGTTTTTTAACGAAGCAAATGTATTACTTCCTAAGAAAATGTTGATGGTACTCTCAGTAAGAGAATTGGGCTTTCTGGAATCCCCAAACTAAATATGTGTGCTTCTCCCCTTCTTATGAGATCCCAAGATGAGGATTATTTCATTACCTGCAGTTTCTACATGAAACATAATGGGACACTAGTACTTTGTGATTATGATATCTCAATACAAAAGAAAATCTGAAATATTACAGAAACAGTTTTATAGACTATTTCTATATATAGAAATATTATAGAAAGTACTAAATCCTTCTTAAATACCCTGCTGGTTCCCTATCCTTGGTCTCTGGTAATCAAATTTCTTCACATTAATTGATCAAGAAAATATGGAAACCAGTGAGTAGATAAGTCCATAGGCAAAATACGATTTTGAAGTTATTGGAAACAATGTAGAGTGTTTTAGTGTAGAGTTATAAAAATTACTAGTTCTATAAATGTTTTAAAGCCATTTAGAAGCAGTTAGCTGTTAAGTAAATATAAAATTTTACTGTAGTTAAAAAGGATTTGGCTTTTAGGGATAAATGAGTTTTGGGTATTCTGGGTGACTGAAATTAGAAGGGGGTCTCATTTGCATGGTCTGTTTTATGGTGGGTTAGGGAAGATAAGAGGAAAAAATTTTGTTTTTTTTTAATAGGTACGGTCACTTCAAATTGACAAGGGTGTAATGTAAAGATTTATAACAAAATACTGTGTTTTACATAAAGTTGTTTTATGTACCTAGATATTGAGATACTGAGTTCATTTCTGGATAGTTTGGACTAATCAGAGCTAAATGAACAGAATGAAAAACATATCAGAATTCTGTATAGTTTAAGTTTTCTTCCCCTAAATAATTTAGGGGAGTTGGTGAGAGCAGGGCCATTGCCAACGTATAGCAAACATTACCCAAGAGATAAGGTCAGGTGAGCTGTTAACTCACAGCTGCTGCTTATTTCACTTAGCTATTGCTGAGCCTGTCTGATTTGTTTTTTAGGTGCTGAGGGTGTAAGTGGAGGCGAAGAGTCGGTAAACCTGAATGATGCAGATGAAGGATTTTCGTCAGGGGCTTCCTTCAGCAGTCAGCCACTTGGGACCAAACCATCCTCCTCTTCTCAGAGGGGAAGCTTAAGGAAAGTAGCAACTGGGCGTTCCGCCAAGGATAAAGAAACAGCCTCTGCCATCAAATCCAGTGAGAGCCCTCGAGATTCGGTAGTTCGCAGGCAGTATATACAGCAACCATCTGATCTTAGTGTAGATTCAATTGAGCTGACACCGATGAAGAAACACCTGAGCCTGCCTGCTGGCCAGGTGGTGCCAAAAACCAATAGCTTAAGTCTAATCCGGACAGCCAGTGCTTCCTCAAGTAAATCATTTGACTATGTAAATGGCAGTCAAGCAAGTACCAGCATTGGGGTTGACACGGAGGGCGTTACTAATTTAGCAGCTAACAGTGCTAATCGATATTCAACTATCAGTCTACAGGAAGACCGGCTAGGTCAAGCTAGAGAAGGTAAAGAGCTCCTCAGCCCAGGAGCTCCCTTAACCAAGCAGTCTCGATCCCCAAGTTTCAATATGCAGCTAATATCCCAGGTGTAGTTTTGACATTCTTTCATCTTTCTGCTTACCTTTTAAACTGAACATTTCATTGTGCAAGAAGACACTTCATCCCACGTTGTGAAAATATGGGTCATTGTAATCAGATTTGATTTAGTTTAGGTATCTTCATACTGTATTTTGTATGAAAACAGCAATAAGGTTTTCTTTTTCCTCCTTATATCTTCTCTTCACCTATTCCTTGTAAATGCATTTGTGAAGCAGTATAAAATGTTTGTGTTTTCCATGCCTTCCTTTCTAGAAACCTTGGGTGATGTGCAATCCATCGTAGGCTGATCGGTCCCATTTCAACACTGTGAGATTGAGGATACGTTAGAGGAAATGGTGTATATGATCCCTATGAAATGATTTTTTGGCTTTTGTTTAAAAAACAAAACGGGTTTGTTCTTTTAATTTATAGAACTATGAAGATTACTGGATCATATTTTTTTCTCTCAACCAGGAGTGCCTCAGAGATTCTGCTATGACTTTGGACTTCTCTGAGTCTGTGCAATTGTTTTCTTGAGAAGCATGGGGAAAGGTGGTAGACTGCAGCACTTTTTCATTAAAATGAGGGTGGCTCTTCTCTTTTCCCCCCATCTCTTTTATCTCGAGGACACAACTTTTAATTACTGAGGCATTTAAATCAAGTTGTGGCCACCTCCATTAGAGAGCAGGGCTCTTAGTCGATTGTGTAATTGATAATGCACTTTCTCAATGGCTGTATAGTCATTAACATGTCTTCCCTCCTCCCCACAAGGACATAGGTCATTTCTGTCCTTAAAGTTTTTGAACAACTAACAAATCAGAGAATCCAAGGGGTATGTTCTATTTCCCAGGAATGATTGACACTTTGGTGCTGGGGTTTTTGGGGGGAGGGGTGGTTTTTGTTTAGCTCATGTGGGATTCTGTATGTGAGTGGAAGTGTTGATTTATTTTTCTTTTCCTTTGTGAGCTGATGGTGACTGAAGTAGAACAAGTACGTCTTCAGGTAAAGAGAGGGATTTCTCAACCTATTTTCTGTGATGTCAGACTATTGGAGAAACCCTTTCAGCTGCTTTCTAGATGTACCTAAATTCAGTCAGGTATTTTGGATTAAGAAACCTGAAATCCTGATAGATCATATACTCCAAGGAAATACATCAGGGACAGATAATTGGCTGAAAACACTGAAGCTTCAATGTGACACATTTTTACAGAATAATTCTACCAGGGGGTACTGACTTGATTTCTCTTACAAGGACCACACTGCCTTTGTGTTTAATGTAATGCAATTTGTGTACCTTCTAATCATATATCTGCAAAAGGTTCTCATTTTTATAAAACTGAAATCATGCCAGTAAGCTAGATGTTGAATGTATGTAAGTAGCATTTAGTAACTGTGCTAGGAGGCTACAAAATGCATTATCAGTTAAAAAATTTTTTTAGTTCTGATTTGGTTGGGTTAGATTTCATTATAACCTCTGGGCTTTAATGCTTGATTGAAATAGAAGAGAATATATTGGTTTTTGAAAATGAGTATATTGTGACTTGAACTGCTCTTCTGTACATTTTCTTTCCACAAAATATACCAGAGCTATTAATTCTTTGCATTAAATATTTTAATTTTATGCGCAACAAAATACACTGAATATATAGAAAGCAAGTATTCTCCTAATTAACAAAGTTTAAAATTTTATCTCTACCAATTAAAATTACAAAAGATTTTTATAAATAAAATAACTAGAAAAATGCCTCTTGTTTTTTTCACATCAAGATGTCGCCCCCTTGTTTCTTTTTCTTTTTTTGGTTGTAGTAGGTTAGGTTTTTTTTGTTTGTATTTTTAAGGGACCTTCCGTTTCAAATCTTAGTAAGAACAATGAAATGCTTATTTGAATTTGGTGGTCTATAACATTTTTTCAGCTCATACGAAATGGAAAACTAGAACCTGAACTATTATCTACAACATTGCCAAAGTCTGGGGTAATGCTAAAAGTTGGTAAATAGAGATTTATTAGTTTGTGTGTGTGTGTATGTATGTGTATATATATATATATATATATATATATATATATGGTGTGTATATGTATATATCACAAAGACGTATTTTCGATATTGCTTACTTTTAAAAATTTAACTAAGGGATGTCAGAGAAGTGAATTAAAAAGCAGCCAAAATAAATAGATGTAAAGATCTATAATATACTAAGGAAAGCAAGGTTTCAGGTATGAAAGGAAGAGCATTCTTCTTTCCAGGGAGTAAGACCTTGGCCATAGCCAGAGGTCATTCATTTTATAGCAGAGATATTTGGTTGATTTTGGAGGCTGATGGGTTGTTTTTAATTCAACAAGTTGTGCATTTATTGGCATCTAAATCTGGGAGGATTTTAGTTAAAGCACAAAAAAACACCAAGTAATAACAAATTACAGCAAAAGCTATATGTAATAAATAAGATGTCCCTGTGGTTTGTTACAAATCTTACATTACAACTGAAAAGTTGGTTTTTTAAAACTTCCAACTTAGAGGATTTCACTTATCTGTATACGTACGTATTTTGTACATAACCTTTAAACAGTTCATGACACTCAGCATTTATGTTCCATTCTTTTAAGTTATGTAATTTGGCCCCATGAAGAAACATTTCATTTAGTTCAAACTTTGCATTCAGCATCTTAGATTTCCTATGCAAAATACAGTTAAATGGAATGAGTTACTTTAACAAACCATAGTCAAATTTTCTAAAATATTTTTGATATTCATTTGAATTATTTATTGGCTTCTAATTTAAAATGGTTTTCAGATACACAACAGCTGTTACAAATGTATGCCAGCAATATTCATACTTTATCCTTTAACAACCTTTTGTTTTATACTTCCTACCTTCCATAAAAAAAATCCTTCCATCTATGGAAAAGCTAGTTAGGGAGAAAATACTTGTTTTCTATAATAAAACAACTTGATTAATGCCATCTATGACAGACTAAGAAATACTAATATCTGAAAGTTTTGGGAACTCTATAACATTAAATTAAAATCATGTTACTAGAAAGCAGACAAAAATGTAAAGTGAAAAGCTAACTTTAAAGTAAGATTTTTAAATATAAAAATGTTTTGAGAAGCTAGTCGGGGAAATGGTTGCAGTTTGAAATCCTAACCCCTACAACCACTCTTACTCTCCCAGTTACTCTTCTGTTATATTTATTAATAGTCAGAACTGTGCTTGAAGAGACCCTAGAGATAATCTAATTCATCTCTCAACCCCACCCCACCCATATCCATCCTCAGAAAACAGGTTCAAAAAGGCTGTGACATGTTCAAGTCACATAACTAAGAAGCAGAGCCAGAATCAAACTCCTCTGTCTCGTCAAATGCATATTAACACCCCACTGCCTCCCTTTACTCCTACTACATTAAATGTGCTATGTAACACTCTCCATTTCTGCAGTTTCTTTATAGTTCTGGTGTAGTTGGTGAATACAGCACCTTAAGAAAAGTATTAAATGTAGAGTAATAAACATAGATGGGGAAGTGTTGAAAGTATATGTAACTGTACCACAGATGTAAGAATAGATGCATTTTTTCTTCTAATTTATGCCTTCCTATTTTCTGTCACATAAAAGTTGTATGCTGCCATTTTATAGTTGATAATATTTCTGGGGATTTATTTAAATGCAAAAATAAACCCAGTGAAATGGCTTTGATCAGTGTTTCTAGTCATTTTAAAGTAATTTTTGAATCAGTCAGCTTTCACTGTCACCTATGTGACAAGCTAATTGTATTGCACAGTGGAGTATTACAAAGTAAAAATTAAATAAACTTGATCCCATTAATTTTTAATGTTGAAAAAGATTGAACCTTACCTGTGCTTTAGAGAAGATAAGTAAAAGCAATATTTCCTTATGTGATTGAAAAAGGCTTATAGTGTGAAGCTTATGATTCCATAAAGGAATGGAGACCACGATGCCATTTAAAGTGTATGTACCATATAAAATGTCTTAAATGCAGTCGTCTCAGCTGTATAAGCTCAATATTTCCAAACTATATTCTCAAATTCCTCTTAGTAGCTTTAAATTAACTAATTATTTATTAGATTCTGGAATACTGAGAATAACTTCTTTTGGATTATTTTATTTGCACTATTTTTGTGTATATTTTAATGAAGTAGGACGTTTTTCCCACCTCATTTTGTGAGGTTTGTATTTTTGAGTACTTTAGTTGTTGATAATCAGTTGTCTCCTATAATTCTCTGCACATTCATTTGTAAATAAAAAAAAATTAGTATCTGTCTTTAGGGGGTAGTACACTATTTAAACTAACACTGGCAAGGAGGAGCTCTCCATTTCTGATCTTGGATTATAGAGTAAGTTTTGTTTTATTTTTTTTATATATCAGTATTTCAGTTGTGTATTTGTTTTTCAGTTTAAAATGTTAATAGGTCATGCTAGTGGTCACAAAATCTGTAATTTTAGAGCAACCTTTCTATACTGTGGCTATGTTAAACAGTCTGAACATGAGACTTTTTATCCTTCAAGTTGAATAATGATGTCATGTTTCAAACCACTGAATTGGCTGAGACACTTATTTGTAATACTTTAATTTTTTTAAGTGCTTTTTAGAAACAAGTCATTTGAAAACCAACTAGAAATTGATAGCTTAAACTCTAAGAAATTAGGATATTTACCAAATTATAAGAAGATGGACTGCAATGTAAAATTGTTAACAGTGCTAATAAAATCATAATGAGTCATCAGATTAGTATAATTTTACATTGCAAAGGTGGTTATGTTGATAATATAAGACATAAATTTTAGTATTAACTTGGATTGTGCACCTAATGGGTATATCATATTGGTACTGACCAGACATAGGAAATACTGTACATAGGGGCAACCAGTGTGCATTTAAACTATATTAGATTTTTGGCAGTGCCAGAAATTTGTGTGGTGATCCTGCCATTGGAATTAGTCATCATCAGCCAACCTTCCCCTGCCTCTGTTGGCACTTCCTTCTAAACCTAACCACACAACCACAAAATTTTGGTAACTTCAAGCTCTTCAGTATTTTTGTAGTCTTAGCCATTAGCCACATGAGAAATATATACAAGAGCAGTGTAGGATAACAGTTAGCAGAAAGCTGGGAATGAAGTGTGAAATAACTGGCAGCATAAGTACAGAAATGTAGGTTCTCTGTTTTGCTTCTAGATTTTGAGAAAATGTTTACAAATTAAGGCACATTCAGAGGTCTACTATTATGTAAATACAGATTTTACTAAAAAAATAAAATTAAGGGTAGCTTAACATATTGAGCCTTTTTTAATACTTGTGTATCTAGAGGTTGGTTTAATACATTCTTTATTTTCAAAGAGAAATGAACTTAATTGGACAATCCATCCTCAACTACAGAATTTATATCAATCTGGTTTACTGTATTTGAGGGTCAACAGCTCAGTGTTAATTACAGCAGAGGAAATTCTTTACAACTTCATTGATTAAAAAATTTACCAAAGAAAATGTATCAACCAAATGTTTTAAATACCTGTTTAGGAATGAGAGGCTTCTTTAACATTAAAGGATTACTTTCTAGCCCTAGGGAAATAAATGCTAAAAGATTGTTTGATCTGGAATCCAGGTATAATGGTACCTACAAGATCTCATTTGAGGTTTTCTTGTCAGTAAAACGTCAATATTTTACACTTTCTGCAAAAGTACCACTTAAAGCTTAAGTCCAAATATTCTTCCTTATGATATTGTCATGTGTCCTTAAATTAAGGATTCTGCACATCAGTATTGAGTAAAAGGGGGGGAAATTCCTAAAATTGGTGTATTTAATAATATCTAGCTTTTTAAAAATAAAATTGAGGGAGAAATTATGGAAATTCACATTTTTAAATGGGCAGTGGTAATCATTTCTGATAAGTATGATATTGGCTAAATGTTATGTTTATATAATTTATGTACATGATTGCTTTGGGTGGGTTTTTTCCCCCTCGCCTTTAGGAAAGAAAACATGATTGGGTTAAGAAAGCTAACTAATTTTTAAAAATGTCTAGATCAGTAAGAACTGATTTTTTCAACTATTTATTGATTTGGGGGGCAACATGAAATGTATATTAATTGATGTTCCAAACAGGTCCTGTGTGTTATTTTTTTTGTATCAGGTAGTAGTTAAAAAGTAATGAATGTATTGATCAGCTGTCTTGGAAAGAGAAGATTAGCTTTCCAACAATTACTAATGTAGGTTTTGGGTTTTTTAAGTTTTATCATCCAAACTGAATTGAGAAATAAGATCAGTGCTCCATGTGTTGTTTTAAATACTTGTAATAAGTTCATCAACTACTTGACAGTAAATCTTATTCTAAAAATTACACTGACTTTATATTCAGCTTAACTGGTTAAGAGAAAGTTCTTATGGTTTATTTTATTTTCCCTCAATAGTTTGGCTCTCCTGAGCCACAATTTCTAAAGGAAATTTTACTGCTTTAGCATTATGTAGTCTGATCTCTGTCACAATGGACAAGTAAACAAGAAGTATCTCACTTCCACATGTTTGCTTCATAAGAGGATATGGAATGTATGGATCAGCTTTTTTTTTTCTTCAAGCATCAAACTATAGCTCAATATAAACTCCCCAAGTATTCAGAGAATAGTGCTGGTGAAAATTTAAATAGGTAAGGCATGAACAAAATATGATCTCTATTGACCAATGTCCTTAAAACCTAGGACTAGTGAAAACCTTCATTTTTCAGAGCTGAAGAAAAAAATGCACATTTAAGATCATACATAAAATTGGTGCATGTAAGCCATTATCTTAACTGTCTTACTGAACGGGTTAATGCTGTTGATTGTTGAAATGTGAAATGTAGTCACTGTTGACCTTGTAAATATCTGCCAGAGATGAAAAAATATTTTAAGTTATTGTAAATAAAGATGTATAAAATTCATTATCAGTCTGCAATGCAGAAACATATCTAAGATGTTAAATATTGTGTTTCTTGAGAGATGTGTAATTTTTCCCTAGATATATCCAGTTACATTAAGAATGTAAATTTTCTTTTGTACAGTATAAAAATACAGCATTATTTGGCTTTTGACTGGATTTCCCTGAGTTAATTTTATATCTTACCTAAATTTTATACCTTAAAATGGTCCTTCATTGTATTTTTTCAAAGCATGCCACTTAGGTATGTCTGCACTTTTTATTTATATGACATCCTATTAAGGCAATATATAAAATTACATACAGCATCGTAAAATTAAGTAACATGAAGGCAGGAATTAAATTAATACATAAAATGTGTATCTGTATGTTAGTGTTGAAATACAAATTCATCTGAACTTTAAAGCAGCCAAATGCCAAGAGAGAAGTAAGATTAATTACATGACTTTCAGATGTCCTTGAGATAAAAACAAATCAGTTTCTCAGGTGAAGCACAACTGTTACTTGTACTGAGTTGTGAGAAATTTTCTCTCCTGAGTCCTTATAAAGAGGAGCCAGCGTTATTGCAGTTATCATTTACACCCTCTTCAGCAATGTATGAAAAAATCTGTTTTCTCACACTCTTAGTAGTTAGTTCTCTAATCATTAAATTTTTTGGTCTTCCCTACGTTGTATTTCTAAGATATACTTCAGCTTTCTCTTGGAACATGGGTTTAATGAAGGGCTGAGCCCCAAGGCCTCTTTTCTTTTCCCTTTACTTGCAGTTCCTAGAAAAATCTTTGTGCCTTTTTTTTTCCCTAATGGCTATTATTCCTTGCTTATGGACCAAGGCTTTATTTTCCCTGTATTTCAGATTCAGGCAGTACAAAGCACATTTAAAAATACCTTGTTTTATGCCTTAATCCAAGATTGCCGATACAGTTCCAGGAGAAGAATGGCTTAAGGCAACTCACCAAGCCTGTTTTTGTGTTTTTTGTTTTTGCCTTGACTCTGAATCTGCATGCATTAGTTTGCAAGGATGAGATTCACAAGTTGATGTTTCAGTTTTTACCTTTTATTAAAAATATAATACTTGCTCATTTTGTAAGCCTCAGAAAATACAGAGAAAGTATAAAGGGAAAAATCACTTTTAAGATACTGCAATAAAATAGTAAGAGTGGAGGCACTATCCCTTAACACACATACTATCCCTTAACACACATACTGCTCTGGTCCAGGTCATAATATTTTATGGTCCAAAGATTCTTTGCATGTGAATTAAACAATAACAACATAGGATACTGCTTCTTCATACAGTACTGATTACTCTCAACTATTAGCACACATGCTCTATCCCCAGCAAGGACAAGGCCAAGGCCCTAGCGGAGGGGGGCAAATGGATTGGAAGGAAGGGGAGATTGGGTTTTAGTGGAGCTAGATTACTAATAGGCAAACTAAATCCCTGAGAGAATCAAGCCCTAATACCCTAGGCATCCATAGTTATAAATTAACTTCTCTCCTGACCATGGTTCTAGTTGTGTACTATCCTTAAGCATGTACCATTCTTGAAAGAAGAGAGAAAATAGTCTTTCTTTGGTTCATATGAGGAACCTCAGTTGAGAAAAGCTGATCTGGAGCATAATTAAAGCACAGGAGAATCTCAAAATATAAAACTTAAAATATTTTTTAGTTACTCCCCAACAAAAAAGCTGCCAGGTAGCTTGGGAGGAAATCAGAATTTAGTTAGACTTACTTGCAATTATTTTATGATTTAATATTATTTTAAACTACATGGGAAAAGGTAGAAATAAAGTCTGTGTTTACGGCTTCTAAAGGTCTAAATCTGGACCCAGGTCATAATCCAAATCTGGTGGGTATAATTCATGTAAAAGCACTAGTTTTGTTCAAGATGCTACATCAGAAAGGGGGTGGTGACTTCTAAAATTCATTTGAAGGGCCAGGCACTTTGGGCACTTTATTAGAGAACTATGGTTAATACACTGTAGGAATTAAACATTTTTTTATGGCCAGGTCATGCTGATCAGTACAAATTTAAGTTCAGAATCATTGTATGATTTAACTAAAAACACTTAAATTCAAAAGGATTTTTTATTCTCTCCAATATTCAGTAGGGAATTCCTCAAACATAGGATTTCCCTTTTTCCTCAGAGTCAAACATTAACACACTTTTAAGAAATCTATAGATTGTTACAATAATGGCTTTACTCATGCTGTAAAACTCCATAGTGAAGATTACATTCTAAAGTGTTTCCCAAAATTTGAATTACTGTGTACATTTTTTAAGGATTACTATGCCAAATTTTTTTGCTACTAATTTGGGCTTTATGGAAAGCCTTATCTCTGGTATGAGAAAATCCTGGAGATAAAATAGGTTCTAGGTACCATATTCTCTTTTATTCTTAGATGCTCAGATAGAAGTAATCACCTTTTCTCTCCTGAGCATGATTGAAATCAAATTGATACCTTAAGAAATCTCTCATTAGAAATTATTTGGTAAGACATCTGCCACTGACATTCTAGACCTACCTTACCCCTATCAGGTGTGTGTTTTGTGCATAGCATCTAGATCATTTTATATGTGACAAAATTTTATTGCCAATTTTTCATTCTCCCTACTCAGCGGCTCTCAACCATAGCTATACATTAAAGTCATCTGGGAAAATATTTTTAAAATTCTGATGACAGGCCACATTCAGACTCCTTGAGATTGAGATCCACCATTAGTGGCTTAGAAAGACTCTGAGCTAATTCTCATGTGCATTCAGCATTGAAAACTTTTTAATCCTATAACAATCTTTGCCAAGCTTTCCTTGCTAAGCTTTCCTTTTTCCATCCAGAGCCACTGATGCAATAAGAATTGTTTCCTAGAGAAATACATAAAACAGTAACAATATAAGAAATTAATCCACTCCATAAAAATATATTTAGAGACTCATCCATATCAGTGCTGCAGTTTGCCTTCTCTATATCCTTACTCAGGCCACTGAACAACAGGTATCAGTACAACTTCATTGGCCCCTTAAGCCCCCAACACTTTGAGGTGCTTGTACTTCTTGACCTGCCCCTTTCTCATTCCCTTCAGTTTCAGTTCCCATCACTTTAAGTACCACTTTCTCAGCAGCCTCAATTTTTACTTTCTCCATAAAATGGAGGCCATAATGCTAAAATGTTATCCCATACCACTTCAAAGAAAAACTATCTACAACTACTCTCATCTTGCTGCCTATCTCAGAAGATGAAGTATCACTTCCTTTCTTACTTTACTCAATATCCCTGGCAATTCTCATTTTTCTCTCTTTGTTTTTAATCTATACACTGATGACCCCTGATCTCTATTTATAGGCCTTGATCTTGTGAATGAATTTCAAATTCTTACATCCAGCTGTTTGCAGGATAATTTGATATACCTCAGGCATTTCAAAGTCAGGATGCCCTAAGCTAAACTCAACTCTTCTTTCTACTCTCTCTTCTCTCATCTGTAATCGGTCTTTCACAGCACGCTAGGAAACTGATACCTAGGCCATCAAGCCAAAAACCTGGGAATTACATCTTCCCTTTCCCTCTATATCCAGTTTCTAACTCCTGCTGACGTTGACTTTTCTTCCCCAAATCCATTTCTTCCTTTCTATTTTTACTATTACAGCTCAAAGTCATGCCTACATCTTCATATCCATACTGCTTCAGTAGCATCCTAACCAGACCGCCTGCCCCTCAAATTTATTTTCCTTAGTAATTGATACAAAACACCTATCAATTCTCTGGTTATAATTATTCAACAGATCCATCATAGGAGATAAATTCTGTTCCTTAGCCTGAGACTTCCCCCACCACATGTCTCTATCATTCATACTTGTACATAACGTTTAAGTAACACCAAACTGCTTTGTACCACCACACCCAGTTGGTATTATAAATACTCTCCCTGAAATCCCTTCTCCACCCCCATTCTCTATGGTTTGTAGTTGATTAGGCCCTTTCTCTGCTGCCTTGTCCCCTTATCCACCCACCTGCCAGGCTGAGCTAAGTGATAGTTGACCTAGTAGTTGCAGCAAATTCTCTTTGCAGTCACACTTTATTGTATTAAATTATCTGATTGCACCCAGCTAGTATCTAAGTTTATTAAAGTTGGACATTATGTCCTCGTATATGTAAGTGTTCAAAGGTAACTGAATAAGCTAAACTGGTCAAAGAAAAAGATCCAGGGAGAAAATGAATTTTTTTTTCAAGCAGCAATAGCATCATTATAAAGCTTTTCATGAAACTGGTAATGAAGACAAAAGTTACTTGAGTTTCCCAATTTTAGGAAACAATGCAAATATCTCTTGTCCATATGACCTACCTGATCCTGGTTACTTAGATCTCTCACTGACTTCAATGCAGCTATTTATATTTCATTTTGGAATATAGAAACTGATCCTGAAATTGATCATATAAAATATGGCATGGGCAAAAAAACCTTGTTTGAAAATAAACTTAAAAAATGATACCACATTTTTTTTACCCAGTCATCTATCTCCCTAAGAGACACACAAAGACTATTTTTTTCATTGTGCTGACAGTTAAAGAAAAATGTTCAGCTAATAAAATATTGCAGTCTGCTGTTTAAAAATTAATTAAAACTTCAAAAATCTAAATTTGATTACTCAGATCCTTTTTTATATTCCTTGTTTTAAGATATAAAATCTTTTATCTCTGAGATTTTTTAAAAATTAGTTTGGAATTAATTTTCTCCTGAGTTCTTGTAAGTTCAGGGAAAGGAAATCCTGGGGCAAAATACCTCTAAAAACCGAAATCAGTCAAAGGGAGAAATAAAGTTTAAAACCCGTTTATTGCTTACAAACTGCAGTCCAGGGCCATCTCTTTCCCCTGCTCTTGAAGGAAGCAAGCCAGCAAGCAAGTCAGCCCCTCCCCTTAAACTCTCAGGTTCAGATACGCCCTTGGTTGCCCAGGTAATTACCCATTGACGTGGAGATGAACTCTCCACCCCTGAGGATATGCAAATGCACTAAAGCCAGGCGATACACTCTGGAAATGTTAGTTTTACCCACAGTTCTACATAGTCTGTTTGCTCCTAGTCTATTTGTTTTGTCTCTTTCATAGTTGAAGCTTTGTTCGAAAGTTTGGTAATGCTAAAATTGATTGGAAGCTCTGCCTACAGGGGCAGAGTTTACCAGCTAGTAGGTTTCCATGTGGTTGGACAAGTGAACTAGCTTTTTCAGAGGGAGCCTCCTGCCTTCTGATTAGTCTGCCTGGAGAGGGAGTCTTTAAATTTAACACACAGGGGCTTTATGACTAATTGCCAATGTTCTGGGAGCCAAACAAGACAAAGTTTCTAGTCTTCCGTATAATCTGCCCAGGTCATTTTCCCCACCCCCACCACACCCCCAATTTCAGTATGACATCTCATTCCTACTCTGTTGAGCCTAGAGCCTCTTTGGTTTACCTTATAAACTCCAGGTCTTGTACTAAGGAGAACAGGATATCTGGAATCCAATTGTTCCTTGTTTCAGACTTGAACCAGTTCTCCGTTTCTCAGCCCCATAACTGCTCTTCTGACTTCAGAGGTCCAGAAACCTCTGAATTAGTTTGGGAGACCAATTCCTGGGATTATCTGAAGCTCTGTGACAGGAATAAGCTTCTTATTGGTGTCAGCCTTTGCAGGTCTGGGTTTCAACTTACTTTGCCTAATTACCATGTATCTACTAAAATTTTATCTCACCACCGTTCCGGTTCTTCTATATGTTTACACAATTCAATTGTATAATTTTAGTGGCATTTCAAGAGGCTGTTCAATTCACTGTTTAATCAAATTGTACTAGAGACTTTTAAAGTCAGACCCTAAATTTCATACTATAAGCCAATTAGCTGCTCATTTCTCTATCCCTTTAAGATGTACCTTAAGTTAACTTGGTCCCCTCTTTCCCTATGGAAAAGTCTAATGCTCTACCCAAAATTTCTGTGAATACATGGGGGAACTGCCATTTTGTAGTCACCTCTTAACTTCAACTTCCTGACAACCCACTAAATTCCAGATCTCCATTCTGAATGGTATGGCTGTTATTGAAAGTATCAATATAAGTGGGAAACTCAGCTCCTTCCATTTCTCACACATATATACCATAAAAACAAAAAAACCCACCACTCAAAGCCTTAGTCTAGAAGACCACTGAAGATCTTAGAGGGGGATGGAAGAGACTTTGTATCATAGAAACATAATAGAACATATGTTAAATACCCATTCAGAATTTCTGGATCTTCAAATTTTTAAGAACTCTTAAGGCACTTCATTGTTAACTATTGGCCATGGTCTCTTTCCTATTCTTCTCTCTACTTATAGCCCAGATTCTTTATTTCCAATGTAGATAGAAAAAAAGTACCGTTCTCTTTCGTTTTTTAACTTCTAACCAAAATGGAGTATTGAGGTATCCAGGCTACCATCATTTCTCTTTCTCAATTATATTTCCTAAACGGCTTCCATATTGGTGTAACTCCATCTCTTCCTTCACTCCCACTTTTACCGTTTTTATCCAGGGATCTTTCAATACAAATTTGGTGCCATAAGGGCCAAACTAGCCTTCTGAACTATAGACCTAAGTTTGGCTCTTGCCTCTGCATCTGCTATATTAATTTGGGCCTTCTACCTGGTAAGTTTTGCCCTCCTTTTTGTCTGACTTACATCTGTTCAACCCTCAGGTTTTGATTTGAACATCTCTTCCTTCAAGGAAATTGTCCTGACCCCTTCCGTCCTTTAGATACCCCTGACACGTGGTCCAATAAATACTGGACTTCCTATATGGTAGTATTTTTCTCAACTTGTTCAGTATCTTCCCCTGTAGTATCCTTTGAGGGCACAGATTGTGTTTCTCTTGCTTAATATTGTGTATCCACATTATCCAGTACATGGGACTTTAATTTTGAATGCATGAATCGAAATGAATAGTATTGATAGTGGGTAATACTGTATCCCAGCAGGTTCATTCCTTTTTTCCCTCATTACCTCTGCCTACATTTATTCCCCTTATTTTCCCAGTCTCTTCATCCCATTGGCAGTTTGATCCCATCTCCATATT